>JAKOGI010000087.1:317500-917500 GCA_029747015.1 Carnegiea gigantea | reverse complement strand
ATCATTACAACATAATCAACTTGTCCCTAAGCTTAATTAGTGTTCAAAGGCAGCAAGTAGCCATGTGAGTAGCCGAAAAGTGGCCATCCCCTTGCGGCTGACCAATGGCATTCAAAGGACATCTTTCCTTGTCTCTTCCTTCTCATTGGCCGTGCTTTCCAAGGTTATAGCTGATGATGATTGCCTTGGGGTGTGTGCCCAGCCTTGGGAGGTGTGCCAACTCAGTTGATAGTAAGGAAACCCACCGGAAAGGGTTTGCTCAGCCGTGCCTCCAAACCGTGTGCAATGAGCAGTTTTACACTCGGTTTTTAGGCCGAGTTTACCCAAAGCAAAAAGGATATGACTTGGGTTTTAAACGTGGGGGAGAAAGTTAAAAGGTGTAAATAAACCCCCTCATTTAAGAAATCAAGGCTAAACATGGATTAAGTAAGGTAATCACATGCAAACTTTCAACCGTGCAGAATTGGGCTAATTCTGGCCGGTTGGGAAAAACGCCTTTGATCTTTCATCCTCTTGTAGCATGACTTGAATTCAATGATTGGACTTGAAAGTTAACTTCCTGAGGATTCCAAAAATGCAAAAATATTGGCCTTAAGCCATAAAATGGCTTAAGAAATCAGATGCACAAAACCGGGCTTGTGCAGGCCGGTTGTGCTAGTTTCAGCTTCTTGCCAAAGGTGAGCCATCTTCTTGGTTTGAGACCTTGTTCTTGGCCGACTTGGACTTGTCTCATCTGGGGCAAGGTCTTGGCTTGGTAGGACTCCATCAATAAATTAAGTGCTTTGCATTATAAACTTTCAGCTTTGGTTTGTATTAGATTAAACCGTGTGCTAGGTAGTGATTAGCAAGCTTAATGACTTTCCTCCCTTGGAAGGAAAGCTCATTCGTGTACTCTCAAGGCCATATAAAAGCCTTATATGTTCATTTTAAGGAAATAGAGTTGATTATTCAGTTGAGAGCAAAGACTTTGTGTCTTGTGATTTCCTAAACACTTAACTTGCTTATCCTTAATTGTGGCCGATTAAGGTGGTGACCAAGTGAGTCTTGATCTTTGATTAGGTGGTGTATCTTATCCTAATCCAAGATCAAGGGCCCTAAGCTAAGTGATTAGTGGTGTATCTTATCTAATCATCTAGCTTAGAACTATCCAAAATTCCTTAAATACACTTGAAGTTCTTAAGCTAGCTCTTGGTTTCTCTCCTCTCAAACCGTGAGCCCCCTCTTGATCTTCTTAGTGTTTTGAACCCTCCTTTCTTTCCTCACTTCCTTTACTCCTTTGTTTACTCATCTCCACACAAAATCAAGACCAAGACAAGGCTAATTGCATCAAACTTCCGTTAATCCTCAAAGCTACCTCAAACCGGGAAGAAGGAACTTCCCGGGCAAGCTAGGCAGCAAGTTGGCACGGTCCCCCCGTGCCTTCAAGCACGACCGTGCTCCCCCTGGCCGTGAGTGTTTGTTTGCTTTCTAGCATCCTTTGGCGTGAGTTAACTTGGGTTGCTTCATTCCCTTGAAACTTACATCACAAGAGTAAATCCCAAGCCTTGGCATAAGGCTTAATCAAAGCTCTTAGGAGTGTACCTAAGGTTCGATTAGTCACCTCAGTTTGGACATCAGTTTGGACATCAGTTTGGTAATGTACATCAACTTAGTACCAAGCTTCTTCCAAAGAGTAATCCAAAAATGACTTAGAAACTTTGTATCCCTATCAGAAACAATAGACTTAGAGATACCATGTAATCTGGTTACCTCTTTAAAGTATAATTCTGCAATGTGTGTAGCATCATTGGTTTTGTTGCATAGTATGAAGTGTGCCATCTTTAAAAATCTATCCACCAACATAAATATGGAATCCTTGCCCCTTTGGGTTCTAGGCAAACCCAAAATGAAATCTAGACTTACATCCACCTACGGTAAAGTAGGTACGGGAAGTGGAGTGTATAAACCGTGGGGTAAGGTGTGACTCTTAGCTGCTTGGGATGTTCCACACCTCCTTAGGATGTCTTGAACATCCTTCTCCATTCCTGGCCAGTAATAATGTTCCCTTAACATGGTTAAGGTCTGTGACTCAGCAAAATGTCCAGCCAAGGAACCACCATGAACTTCTCTAATTAGGAGCTCACGGGTGCTGCACTTAGGAATCCACAACCATACTGCCTTTAATAAATAGCCCTCTTGGACTAAGAAATCCCCCTTGGGGTGCTTCAAGCACACAAAATACAAATGCCTAAGGTCTTCATCTTCAGCATACAAGCCTTTAAGATGCTCAAAACCAAGAATAAGAGCATCTAGTTGAAACAAAAGGAGATGTCTCCTTGATAATGCATCTGCACATTGATTTAATCTTCTTGACTTGTGCTCAATGGTGAAGTGGAATGATTAAAGGAACTCAATCCATTTAGCATGGCGTGAGTTAAGCTTGTGTTGGCCTTGAATGTACTTCAAAGCCTCATGATTAGAATGCAATATAAACTCACTAGCCACCAAATAATGGCTCCAATGCTCTAAACACCGAACTATTGCATAGAATTCCTTATCATAAGTGGAGTATTTTCTTCTTGAGTCACACAATTTCTCACTAAAGAAGGCTAATGGTTTACCTTCTTGAGTGAGAACACCACCAATTCCCTCTCCAGATGCACCACATTCAACTTCAAAAACTTTCTCAAAACATGGTAAGGCTAGAACCGATGCTTGAGTTAGTCTCTTCTTCACTTCTTCAAAGGCAGATTGTGCTTTGGGGGTCCATTTAAAGGATGTACCCTTAAGCACTTTAGTCATGGGGGCCATTATGGTGCTAAAGTTTCGAATAAACCTCCTATAAAGGGAAGCTAATCCATGAAAACTTTGAACATCATGTATGCTTTGTGGTTGTGGCCATGATCGTACTGCTTCTATCTTGCCTTCATCTGCCTTTATGCCTTCTTCAGAAACAATGTAACCTAAGAATGTAACCTCTTGGGTAAAGAAAGTGCATTTCTTAAGATTACCATACAACTCCTTACGTTCCAGGACATGCATGATTTGATTCAGATGATCTTGATGTGCTTGCTCGTCCTTGGAATAGATTAGAATGTCATCAAAGTAGACTACCATAAACTTGCTAATGTAATGCTTAAATACTTGATTCATTTGCCTCATGAATGTACTAAGAGCATTAGAAAGACTAAATGGCATGACAAGCCACTCATATAAGCCACCTTTAGTTATGAATGCAGTTTTTCATTCATCTCCCTCACGGATTCTGATTTGGTAGTTGATGCATATTCCCATATGCATCATTTTTATTTAAGGTCAACTTCCAAGAAGAAAAGTGTCAAACAAGAGCGTGCATGGGAACTCTCATATTTTATCTTATTATGTGAGTTCAAGGACTTTAGACACCATGAAGAAGTCAAGCAAGTGGCGAAAATCTGGATAAAATACATATTCCTTCCGGAAGAATTGGTGCCGATTCATCCCTGTGGAAGGTAATTTTTTTTGTGCTCATTTTTTGGACTAGCTCAAGTAGACCCACAACTTGAGGGGCCACATGGTTTTGAAGCTTAAGATGTCAGCTTTAAAATAAGCCCAATTTTATTTAATTTGGACGTCATTTGATTGGGCAAAGTTGATGCATATTTCCATATGCATCATTTTTATTCAAGACCAATTTCAAAGAAGAAAAGGGTCAAAGAAGATCATGCTTGGAAGTGTGCTTATTTGGTCTTATTAAGTGAGTTCAAAGACTCGCGACACTATGGAGAGGTCAAAAAGAGGTTAACTTTGCTAGAAATTTGGTGCCTAATTCATCCCTGCGGAACCCGATTTTTGTGACCACTTTTGGACAAGCTCAAGTGGACCCACAACTTGAGGGCCCATGTGCTTTTGAAGCTTAAGATGTCAGCTTTAAAATAAGCCCAATTTTATTTAATTTGGACATCATTTGATTGGGCAAAATATCACTCAAAGATACGTTGTGCTGATCCAGTCCAGTCTGAGATAGGTGCATTGTTTGGGCCATAACTTTCAAACCGCTTATCCAAATTGAGCAAATGAGCCCATTCTGGAAAATAGACTTCCAGGGCTTTCTAACAAGCCCAAGAACGCGTGATTTGGCCGAGTATTCTGGAAGTTATGCTCTGTTGAAGTTGAGGCAGTTGCAAGGATTAATGCTGGGAATATGAAGAGTCTTAGGTTACATATATTTGTGTGGCTGATATTGTGCACGTTTTAGATGCTTCTAGATTGATGTAATCAGCTGCAAAAATCCTAGAATATTCCTTGTAACCTCCCCCACCCCCTTTTATGATGTGTCTTTTCATTTTTCTTAGACTTTTCATTAGCTAGTTTTAATTGTTAGGAGTTATTTGAGTCTTTTGATTGTCTTTTGCTGAGTCTATAAAAGGGGAGGGGCATGTGAAGCTAATGATTCAGCATTGTAAGAGATTTCCAAAGTAATACAAGCACCTTTGAGAGTGATTCTCATTTGTGTCTCAAAATTCCTAGTTCTATATCTTGAATTTGGCTCATTCAAGTGGTGTTCTAGGTTCTCTATCTTTTCCAATTGGAGTGATTCCTTGGTTAAGACAAGAGAATTAGCCCAAGGTCAAGTCATTGAGTGGCTCCGTGAAGGATTATCTCAATTACAAGATCTTGTTCTATCCCTTTTTCTTGTGTAGTGAAGTTCTTCATCCATCTCATCCATCTTTCATTTCTCTTTCCAATTTGGCTTATTTGAGTTGGAGTTTGATTTGGTTCACTTGCCCACCCACATATACATCAAAAGTAGCACTCAAAGGGAAGTTGTCCTGCTCCAGTCCAGTTCTGATATAGGTGTAATGTTCGGACCATAACTTTTGATCTACTTATCCCAATTGAGCACATAAGCCCATTCTGGAAAATAGATTTCCAGGGCTTTCCAAAAAGCCCAGAATCACCTGATTTGGACGTGTGTGCTGAGAGTTATGCTCAGTTGAAGTGGAGGCTGCTGCAAGGATTAAATGCTGGGCAAATGAAGAGACTTTGGTTACATGACATCATGTGGATGACATCATGCACGACTTGGAGTGTTCTAGATGGATGTCTTCAGCTGATTGGAAGCCTAGAATATTCTTTGTAACCTCCCCACCCCTTTATGTTGAGTCTTTTCCATTTTCCAAGCCTTTTCAATTTTCTAGTTTTAATTGCTAGGAGTTTTTAAGTCTTTTGGTTATCTTTGTTTAGCCTATAAATAGGAGGGTTATGTAGTTGCATTTGAAATTGAGAGTTGTAAGCTTTTCCAAGGGTAGTACAAACACCTTGAGAGTGATTCTCATTTATGTCCAAAAAAAATCCGTAGTTCTATATCTTGAATTTTGGCAAGTTCAAGTGGTGTTCTAGGTTCTCTTTTCTTTTCCAATTGGAGTGATTCCTTGGTGAAGACGAGAGGATTTGCACAAGATCAAGCCCTTGAGTGGCTCCGCGAAGGATTATCTCAAGTGCAAGGTCTTGTTTATCCTTTGCTCTGTTTTGTTATTATTTCCATTCCATCCATCTTTCATTTCTCTTTTCACTTTGGTTTGTTTTTGAGTTTGAGTTTGATTTGGTGATTTGGATCACTTACCACCCCCACATACATCAATTGGTATCAGAGCCTAGGTTGCCATTTGACCAAGTTTGCAACCCAAACACATAACCCACAAAGAACCCTTAGGCTTTCATCCATCATGATTTCTCTTGGGAACTTGAGAAAAGAGATTGCTTTGATTGAAAAGGAGATGGTCATCCTTGAAACTCCAAAGTTTTGTGGCCAAAAAGAAGATTTCCCTTACTGGATTTCCAAAGTGGATCAAGTCTTCACTCGCTACAGTATTGACGAGCAAGAGAAGTTTACGGTGGTTAACAAGAAGCTTCGAGGCCATGCGCTTGAATGGTGGGAAAAGTACAAGTATAAGAGGAAGAAGAGAGGGAAAAGTAAGATCACAACAGTTAAGCGGTAAATTAATGGATACTTTCGCTCCAACCTCTTACTTACACAAGCATCCTTTTCTTTCCTTTGAGGTAAACGGCTTTAATTCCTCTTCTAAAAACCTCCATTTTAACAAGGGAAGTCCAATGAGTGCTTGTAACTCTAGCTCTACTTCCTTCTTTTATTTGGAGAAACTTAACTCCAACAAAGATGAAGAGATCCTTGGAGAAAAAGCTTCAAGCCTAGTTGACCTACCACCTATTTTTGATGACTATGGTGATGAAGAGACCTTTGAACTTGAGGGACAAGAAGACTATTCATGTCCTTTGCCACTTGTGCTAGATCACCATTTAGATAAGGGAATAGCATGTGTTGCTTACTTTGATCCTTGTTATGACAATTTTATTGTTCCATTATCCCCACAATTAGAACCTGAACTAACCAAACTTATAACCATGGGGGGACAAATGGGAAACACAAGTGAGGGACAACCAAGAGGGATAGATAAGGAAGGCGAACATGGAGAACCCTTGATCTTTAAAGAAGGATGTCATGAAAACCATGAGGTGAATTGTGACCTCCTTCCCCAAAAGCTCCCATATTGTGAGCGTGACCCCTTTCTTGAGAGGCTTGCTAACCCTTTGAGTTTGAGGACAAACTCAAAACCACCCGGGGAGTATGATGCATATTCCCATATGCATCATTTTTATTTAAGGTCAACTTCCAAGAAGAAAAGTGTCAAACAAGAGCGTGCATGGGACTCTCATATTTTCTCTTATTATGTGAGTTCAAGGACTTTAGACACCATGAAGAAGTCAAGCAAGTGGCGAAAATCTGGATAAAACTCATATTCCTTCCGGAAGAATTGGTGCCCGATTCATCCCTGCGGAAGGTAATTTTTTTTGTGCTCATTTTTTGGACTAGCTCAAGTGGACCCACAACTTGAGGGGCCACATGGTTTTGAAGCTTAAGATGTCAGCTTTAAAATAAGCCCAATTTTATTTAATTTGGACGTCATTTGATTGGGCAAAGTAGCACTCAAAGGGAAGTTGTCCTGCTCCAGTCCAGTTCTGATATAGGTGTAATATTCGGACCATAACTTTTGATCTACTTATCCAAATTGAGCAAATGAGCCCATTCTGGAAAATAGATTTCCAGGGCTTTCCAACAAGCCCAGAATCACCTGATTTGGACGTGTGTGCTGAGAGTTATGCTCAGTTGAAGTGGAGGCTGCTGCAAGGATTAAATGCTGGGCAAATGAAGAGACTTTGGTTACATGACATCATGTGGATGACATCATGCACGACTTGGAGTGTTCTAGATGGATGTCTTCAGCTGATTGGAAGCCTAGAATATTCTTTGTAACCTCCCCCACCCCTTTATGTTGAGTCTTTTCCATTTTCCAAGCCTTTTCAATTTTCTAGTTTTAATTGCTAGGAGTTTTTAAGTCTTTTGGTTATCTTTGTTTAGCCTATAAATAGGTGGGTTATGTAGTTGCATTTGAATTCAGAGTTGTAAGCTTTTCCAAGAGTAGTACAAACACCTTGAGAGTGATTCTCATTTGTGTCCAAAAAAAAATCCCTAGTTCTATATCTTGAATTTTGGCAAGTTCAAGTGGTGTTCTAGGTTCTCTTTTCTTTTCCAATTGGAGTGATTCCTTGGTGAAGACAAGAGGATTTGCCCGAGATCAAGCCCTTGAGTGGCTTCGCGAAGGATTATCTCAAGTGCAAGGTCTTGTTTATCCTTTATTCTGTTCTGTTATTATTTCCATTCCATCCATCTTTCATTTCTCTTTTCACTTTGGTTTGTTTTTGAGTTTGAGTTTGATTTGGTGATTTGGATCACTTACCACCCACACATACATCAGTAGTAGCCACTTCTTAGATCAATCTTTGAAAACACTTTTGAGCCATGTAACGCATCTAGCATATCTTCATGTCTAGGTATGAGATACCTATACTTGATTGTAATTTTATTTATGGCTCTGTTATCCACACACATTTGTTGGCTACCATCCTTCTTTGGAACCAACAAGGCAGGTACGGCACAAGGGCTTAAGGACTCACGTACAATCCCTTTTGACATCAATTCTTCAACTTGCCTGTGAATCTCTATGGTTTCCTTTGGGTTCATCCTATAAGTTGGCTTATTTGGGAGGATTGAACCAGGGATAAAATCAATGTGATGTTAGATATCTCTTTTAGGAGGTAACCCCATGGGTATCTCCTCTGGAAACAAGTGATAGAAGTTTTGGATGAGTGATTTGGCAATTGGATGAGCAGGCATGGGTGATTTTGGTTCATCTTGGATGTTTAGTATCCACTCTTTAAAAGCTTTAAATTCATGATATGAGGCCTTTAAAAGAGGTTCATTAAATGATAGCAAACAACCAGAATGATCAAGCTTTTTTGTGCATTTGTTTTTGTAGAGTTCGAATGGTGCTAATGGCTTTAAGGTAATCTTCTTTCCTCCTTTAGAAAAGGAGTATGTATTCTGAAAACCATCATGTATTACCTTTCTATCGTACAACCAAGGCCTGCTGATGTAGATGTGGGTGGTAAGTGAACCAAATCAACTCAAACTCAAACTAAACAAGAATCAACCAAAGAAAAGTGAATATGGTGGAAGATAGTTTGAGATGGTTTGAAGAATAATAGCAAAAAGAACAAGGATAAACAAGACCTTGTAATTAAGATAATCCTTCACGGAGCCACTCAATGACTTGATCTTGGGCTAATTCTCTTGTCTTAACCAAGGAATCACTCCAATTGGAAAAGGAAGAGAACCTAGAACACCACTTGAATTAGCCAAATTCAAGATATAGAACTAGGAATTTTTGAGACACAAATGAGAATCACTCTCAAAGGTGCTTGTATTACTTTGGAAATCTCTTACAATGCTGAATGATTAGCTTCACATGCCCCTCCCCTTTTATAGACTCAGCAAAAGACAATCAAAAGACTCAAATAACTCCTAACAATTAAAACTAGCTAATGAAAAGTCTAAGAAAAATGAAAAGACACATCATAAAAGGGGGTGGGGGAGGTTACAAGGAATATTCTAGGATTTTTGCAGCTGATTACATCAATCTAGAAGCATCTAAAACGTGCACAATATCAGCCACACAAATATATGTAACCTAAGACTCTT
This sequence comes from Carnegiea gigantea, assembly GCA_029747015.1. Taxonomy (NCBI): domain Eukaryota; kingdom Viridiplantae; phylum Streptophyta; class Magnoliopsida; order Caryophyllales; family Cactaceae; genus Carnegiea; species Carnegiea gigantea. The sequence goes on along the minus strand of JAKOGI010000087.1, from coordinate 908,421 downwards.
CATATTCCCAGCATTAATCCTTGCAACTGCCTCAACTTCAACAGAGCATAACTTCCAGAATACTCGGCCAAATCACGCGTTCTTGGGCTTGTTAGAAAGCCCTGGAAGTCTATTTTCCAGAATGGGCTTATTTGCTCAATTTGGATAAGCGGTTTGAAAGTTATGGCCCAAACAATGCACCTATCTTAGACTGGACTGGATCAGCACAACGTATCTTTGAGTGATATTTTGCCCAATCAAATGATGTCCAAATTAAATAAAATTGGGCTTATTTTAAAGCTGACATCTTAAGCTTCAAAAGCACATGGGCCCTCAAGTTGTGGGTCCACTTGAGCTTGTCCAAAAATGGTCACAAAAATCGGGTTCCGCAGGGATGAATTCGGCACCAAATTTCTAGCAAAGTTTAACCTCTTTTTGACCTCTCCATAGTGTCGCGAGTTTTTGAACTCACTTAAGAAGACCAAATAGGCACATTTCCATGCATGATCTTCTTTGACCCTTTTCTTCTTTGAAATTGGAGTTGAATAAAAATGATGCATATGGAAATATGCATCATACTCCCCGGGTTGTTTTGAGTTTGTCCTCAAACTCAAAGGGTTGGCAAGCCTCTCAAGAAAGGGGTCGCGCTTACAATATGGGAGCTTTTGGGGAAGGAGGTCACAGGGCATCACCTCTAGAGAGATATAGAAGAGGGTGAGGGGAGGATGATAAAACGGGTCATACCTGGTGAGGAGAAGAGGCGGAAGTGGGAAATCTTCTTTGGGGGCAAGGGTTTGGGAAGGATGAATGAGGGTTAAGGCTTGTCGGTCCTTTTGTGGCTTGGGGCTTTGGCACGATGGAATAGGGGTCAAGGTGATTTTCTTCTCATCCTTAATAAAGGAGTAGGTGTTGAGGCGCCCATGATGAATTACATGGCGATCAAACATCCATGGTCTACCCAACAATATATGGCCTGCATCCATAGGAAGAATGTCACACAATATCTCATCCTTATAGTGGTCTCCAATAGAAAGAGAAATGAGGCACTGATGAGAAATGTATATACCTTTGCCTTGATTTAGCCATTGGATGCTATAAGGCTTAGGATGGGGTGTAGTCTCAAGTTTGAGCTTGTCCACCATGGTTTTGGATGCAACATTTGTACAACTACCTCCATCGATGATGAGGGTACAAACTTTCCCTTGAATAGTGCACCTTGTGTGGAAAATCGCCTCTCTTTGCTCCAAGCCTTCTTGAGTAGCAAATCCGCTCAATGCTCGCCTAATGACAAGCAACTCACCTTCATCGGGGCCTATGTTAACCTCTTCTTCTTTTTCCTCCAAACTTTCCTCTTCTTCATGGTCATGCTCCTCAAAAGAAGCTTGGTACTCAGCCAGGGAAACAATCTTCTTGTTAGGACACTCAGATGCAAAATGTCCCATACCTTGACAACGGAAACAACGAACCTGGTCTTTTGGCCGTGAGGGCACTTTTGTGGGAGGTGGAGGGGTGATGGGAGGGACACTTTTGGCGGGTGAGGGGGTTTGAATTTGTGGGGGAAAGTAAGGTGATTCTTGAGAAAAAGGACGGGAAGGAGTCTTGGAAAAGATGCTCTTTTCCTTAGATTTCTTTTGTTGCTCTACCTTATAGGCTAGAGAACTCAAGTCATCTAGGGATGAATAGGGTTGCAACTCAATTACATGAGCAATGGACTCATCAAGACCGGTCAAGTATCTTACCAAGGTTTGTGAGTCGTCTTCTCTCAAATCGCATTTGAGTAGGAGTTGTTCAAACTCCCGAGTGTATTCTTCCACACTCTTGGATCCTTGCTTGAGTCGATGGAGCTTGAGATAATTGTCTTGCACATAGTGAGAGGGAAGAAACTTGGCCTTGAGTTTTTCTTTCATTTTGGCCCAAGTTCTGATTTTCCCTTTCCCGTTTCTTGCTCTTTTCGCTCCAAGGTTAGCCCACCAGATTGAAGCATATTTTCTGAGTTTAAGGGCTACAAGCTTTACCTTCTTATCTTCCGGGATGTCCTCATATTCAAAGATCCTCTCAATGGTGTGCAACCAATCGAGAAATAAGTCCGGATCAAGTTGGCCTTCAAATTCGGGGATGTCAATTCGGACACCACCAATATTTCCTCCTTGCCTTCGTCTCCTTGGGGGTTCCTCATCACTTGAATTGGCATGGGAGTGATGGACTTCCTCTTCAGATTCAACCACCGGTTCATGAGGATGAGAGGGAGTGGGGCTATGAACCCACCTTCTTTTCTCCTCCAAAAGTTGCCCAAGTTGAGTTCGAAGATAAGTGAGTTGTGCTTCTAACTCTTCCACACGTGCTTGGTCGCTTCTTGTGGACTTTGTAGACATGTTGGAGATGCGTTGAAGGAAGAATATGCAGCAGGGAAAGTGGCACGGTCGTGCAAGGGGGCACGGTCAGGCCGTGCTATGCTTCGGCTGAAGAAAATGCAGAAAAGTAGAGTGGCACGGTCGTGCGTGTCGGCACGGGGGCACCGTGCTCCGTCTCGACTTGAAGATTCCTGGAAAAAGAATATGGCACGGTCGTGTGTTGTGGCACGGGGGCACCGTGCTGCTTCTCTGGTCTTCAAGACTTCGGATTGCCGGTTTGTGCCTCTTTTTTTTTTTTTTTGTATTTTGGCTTTTTGGGATGTGTTTGGGTATGATGTGGGTCACTTAAAAGCCTTGGCTCTGATACCAATTGATGTAGATGTGGGTGGTAAGTGAACCAAATCAACTCAAACTCAAACTAAACAAGAATCAACCAAAGAAAAGTGAATATGGTGGAAGATAGTTTGAGATGGTTTGAAGAATAATAACAAAAAGAACAAGGATAAACAAGACCTTGTAATTAAGATAATCCTTCACGGAGCCACTCAATGACTTGATCTTGGGCTAATTCTCTTGTCTTAACCAAGGAATCACTCCAATTGGAAAAGGAAGAGAACCTAGAACACCACTTGAATTGAGCCAAATTCAAGATATAGAACTAGGAATTTTGAGACACAAATGAGAATCACTCTCAAAGGTGCTTGTATTACTTTGGAAATCTTTACAATGCTGAATGATTAGCTTCACATGCCCCTCCCCTTTTATAGACTCAGCAAAAGACAATCAAAAGACTCAAATAACTCCTAACAATTAAAACTAGCTAATGAAAAGTCTAAGAAAAATGAAAAGACACATCATAAAAGGGGGTGGGGGAGGTTACAAGGAATATTCTAGGATTTTTGCAGCTGATTACATCAATCTAGAAGCATCTAAAACGTGCACAATATCAGCCACACAATATATGTAACCTAAGACTCTTCATATTCCCAGCATTAATCCTTGCAACTGCCTCAACTTCAACAGAGCATAACTTCCAGAATACTCGGCCAAATCACGCGTTCTTGGGCTTGTTAGAAAGCCCTGGAAGTCTATTTTCCAGAATGGGCTCATTTGCTCAATTTGGATAAGCGGTTTGAAAGTTATGGCCCAAAAATGCACCTATCTCAGACTGGACTGGATCACCTACGTATCTTTGAGTGATATTTTGCCCAATCAAATGATGTCCAAATTAAATAAAATTGGGCTTATTTGAAAGATGAAATCTTAAGCTTCAAAAGCACATGGGCCCTCAAGTTGTGGGTCCACTTGAGCTTGTCCAAAAATGGTCACAAAAATCGGGTTCCGCAGGGATGAATTCGGCACCAAATTTCTAGCAAAGTTTAACCTCTTTTTGACCTCTCCATAGTGTCGCGAGTTTTTGAACTCACTTAAGAAGACCAAATAGGCACATTTCCATGCATGATCTTCTTTGACCCTTTTCTTCTTTGAAATTGGAGTTGAATAAAAATGATGCATATGGAAATATGCATCACCTGCCCAGCAAAATATGGCATGCATCCACTGGTATGACATCACACCAAAGCTCATCTTGGTAACTCTTACCAATGGACAAAGAAATGAGACACCATAAGTTAATTTGGAGTCCCTTGCTTTGGTTCAACCATTGTATGTTGTATGGATAGGGATGGGCCATAGCTTGCAAGCCTACTTTCTCAATCATGCTAAGGGAAACTATGTTAGCACAGCTCCCACCATCAATTATCAAAGAACAAACCTTGTCTTGAACCGTGCACCTTGTATGAAAAATGTTCTCTCTTTGTTCATCTTTAGCAGCCTTCTGACCATTCAAGACTCTTCTCAAAACTAACATTTCACCCTCATCAGCTTCTTCTTCAACCCCCTTTAGGTTTTCCTCAAGGTCTTCTTCACTTTCACCTTCAATTTCCTCTTCTTTCCCTTGCTCATCCACGGCTCTCCATTCAGCCAAAGTAATAACCTCTTGGTTAGGACAGTCTGAGGCTATGTGGCCTCACCCTTGGCACTTGAAACACCTTCTAGTGCTTATGGGATTGGGATTAGGTCTAGTTGGAGGTATTTGGGCCTTTTATGGAGTTGGGGTTCTTTGTGGATTGGAAGGAATAGGATTTATAGGCTTAAGAGGTGGATTAGAACTCCCCTTATTAAAGGGTGTGTTCTAGCTTATAGGCTTGGAAATTGAGGTTTAAAGGACTACCTAGCCTTCTTTTGTTGTTCAACTTTGTGAGCTAGCATGCAAACCTCATCAAAAGTAGTATAAGCTTGTAATTCAACAACATTAGAATATCTACGATCAAGTCCTCCCAAGTATCTAACTATTGTTTGTTCTTCTGGTTCTTGAAGATCACATTTAATCACAAGCTTTTTGAACTCTCTTGTATACTCTTCAACACTCAGATTGCCTTGGTTCAGATTATGAAGTTGAGAATAGCAATCTTGTACATAAGTGGGTGGAAGAAACCTAGCCTTTAGCTTAGATTTCATCTTTTCCCAAGTTCTGATTTTGGATTTTCGTTCCCTAACTCTTTTTGCACATAAGTTAGTCCACAAAAGAGATGCATACTTATGTAATCTCAAGGCCACCAACTTCACTTTCCTATCTTCAGGAACATCTTTGTATTCAAACACTCTCTCCACCGTGTGTAACCAATCCTAGAACTCTTCTGGATCAAGCTTGCGTTCATATTCAGGGATTTCAACTCTAAAATCATTAGAGCTTGCTTACATCCGTGGGTCTTGCCTAACCATTCTCATTGGTTCATCCTCACTAGATGAATCAAGAGTGTGGCTAAACACTTGCTCTTGCCTCCATGGCTCTGATTGGACAGGTTCTTCACACATCTTTTGCTTTTGCTTTGGAAAGGTACCTAGCTGTTTGTATAGATGCTCATTCTGAACCTGCAACTCTTGATTAGAACTCTTCACTTCTTGATTAGAAGAGGTAATCTCATGATTACTCTTCATAACAGCATCAAGTTTCTCTTCTAAACTCAAACTAGTACTCATGTTGTAACCGATTTAAGAGTAGAACAGAATTGAACTTGTGTTTTAGAGATGGATTTGGAAATGATTCTAGAAGTGTGGAGAGTATACTAGGCCAAAAAGAAACTCATCTCTGATACCAAATGTGATGTAAAGCTCAAAGGATTAAGCTTACAATCAAAGGGAAGCAAAGAAAGAAGATGAACACTCACGGTTTTCTTAAGAACCCGTGACAGAAATGGATGAATGAGATGGAACTAATCTTGACTTTTGGATACAGAAACACCACCAAAACTAAGGTTAAGGCCCCTAAACTTGAATAAGATATAGAAAATCACCACTTAATCAAGATTAGGACTAAACTTGATCACCACCTTAACCGGCCTAGTTAAGGATAAGCAAGCGTAGTTTTTTGGTTTTGAAGAGAAACTCTCTCTTTTTTTCATTCAAATGCACGAAATTTGATTACAAAAGTGAAGAGTACAAACCCTTAAAGGTAAGCTAGCAAGCAACCAAGCAGCTAAAGGCTAAGGAGTGAGGTTTCTTCATCATTAGGAAACCTCTTAATCTAGCTTAATACACGATTTTAGCTAACCCGGGTGTTTACAAAGTTAATCCTTGCTTAATCTTTGATAAGTACATGCATTCAATTTATCTAATCTTGAGGATTGTTGCAAATTATGCAATTAAGCAAGTAATTAAGCCTTAAGCATGCTGTCTTGAAATGAAGAAAAGTAGTGAAGTGATTGGTTGCTTTTTGTAGTCCGGCTAGACACTCACAAAGGGGCTATCTTCTCTCCTTCTTCCTCATTGGTTTGCTGGGTGGTTACTTAATGATCATGTCCAACTGCCTTCTAGAAGCTGATTATGCAGCTAGACAAGGATTAGATGTGATTAAGGCATGCAACCACCAAATGCACCAGTCAGCTATCAACCGGGCAGTAGCTGGTATTTTTCAGGCTATAATTAGAGGCCATGTTTCTCATGTAAAATATGGACGTAAGCTAGCTTGCCACATATGGTTGGAAATCTTTGGAAGTCTTCTAACTCCTCCAAGTGGAATTACTCAACTTAGAGATCATTTGCCTGATGAAAATATCAAAATACCCGGACTAGTCTGAACTGGGTTTCTGCCTGCAAGGTTTGAAAGATTATCCTGGTTCTTCACCTTCCACTTGACTTAACTTGATTTTATCACTTGGACCAAGTAGCTAACATCTTGAAGACCTAAAATATGCAAAAATTCAGGACTCAAACCTCATGAAGGCCTAAGTAATTAGAAACACGAAATCAGGCTTTGAGCCCGTTTGCATCAGTTTGTGTTTCTTGCAGAAGGTGAGCCATCTTTTGGACTTGAGACCTTGTTCTTAGACGTTCTGTACTTGTTTCATCGTGGACAAGGTCTTGGCATGGTAGGACTCCATCACTATTGTAATAACCCGATCCTAACCCATATTTATTTATTTAAATCATATTTATTTATTCAATTAATCATGTTCATTCATTTAATTTATCATGTTTATGGATTTAATTACTCATGAATATTTGTTTAACCAAATCATGTTTATTAATTTAATCACTCAATTTGTATATTTACCGAATTACCTTATGTCATTTAAATTTTTCGCTTTCATTTATCGTATTAAATCATCCCGGTTGGAAGATATTTCATTTGAGTCCCATTTTGCAATTCAAGTTTCATTAATTGTTAATTCAAGTTTTGTTAATTAATTAAATATCGGGTGAATCGATAGTAGGCCTTGATAATTATGGTTTAAAGAATTATTATTATTATTATTGTTATTATTGTTGTTGTTGTTGTTATCATTATTATTATTATTATTATTATTATTATTATTATTATTATTATTATTATTATTATAACCTTGCAAAAATTTAATTTTGAGTTATGCAAAAAAAAAAACTCGTTACCGTTACGAAGCGTTTTATTCCCGAACCCAACTTATTTCAGACGGTGTGAAGCCCAACAAGTTGCCTATTAATCTAACTAATTACCATGGTTAAACTTAACCAAGGTTAACTTAAAAACGTGGCTTAACTAGATAAAATTTCAGCCAAATCAGTTGATTAGTCAAAACACACATCATAATCCACAAACTCCAGTTTCTCTCTCTTCTTTCTCTCCTCCACTGCCAGCAGCAGCTCTAGCTAGTTTTGGCTGATTTTTGGCTAGTTTTCCAACCAACTATGGTGATCTCTGACCCCCCGACATCCTTCTACCTCTAGCCACCATCCTTCATCATCAAAACCACTAAACCTCATCTCCATCTCAACTTATTTACAATCAAAGTGAGTAATCTTGAAATTTGATCTTATTGGTTTTGATTTTTATTTTAGTTTGGATTCTTGTTTTGATGTTTGTGATAATTGATCATGATATTTTGATAAGAACTAAGAGTTATTTTGGTGTTGATCATTGTAATAACCCGACCCTAACTCATATTTATTTATTTAAATCATATTTATTTATTTAATTAATCTTATTTGTTCATTTAATTTATCATGTTTATGGATTTAATCACTCATAGTTATTTGCTTAACCAAATCATGTTTATTAATTCAATTGCACTCATTTTATATATTTACCGAATTATCTTATGTCATTTATCCAGTTTGGACCACTTGGAGCGTTTGAGCTGTAACATCCAAACGGTAGCTCCAAATGCCTTCCTACTTGTGCCATCTGAAAAGAGACTTTCCAAGCTTTCTAACAACACCTATTTGAGCTGATTTGGGTAAGTGTGGCAGAAGTTATAGCTATTAGAAGTTGAAGGTTGTGCACTGAAAGCGACAGGACAGCATGTCACTATCAACTTTATACTTGCTTTGCTTTTTGCTTTTTCCTTTGCTTTATGGACGTTAGAAAGGCTGTTTTGCTGCTTCTTTCAGCTTGTAAAAGGCTCTCTTATATAAAGGGAGGCCTTAGGTTGTAAGTTTCCAGATTTGAATGATATATGAAATAGCTCAAAGCTTTCTCTCTCTAAAATCTTAAGTTCTCTTTATCCTTTCTCAAAGGTGGTGAGTCTTGAGTGGAATCCTTTATAGAATTGTGGATGGCATAGTATTTAAGCAATTCTTGGTGGATCTTTAGTTTTGATTGGTGACCTAGCCTTTAAATCAAGTCATATCTTGTTACTAAGAGGAAATTTATAACTAAACTCAAGCAAGCTACATCCGGCCCATCTAGTTCACGCTCCATTATATGAAATAGCTCAAAGCTTTCTCTCCTTAAAATCTTAAGTTCTCTTTATGCTTTCTCAAAGGTAGTGAGTCTTGAGTGGAATCTTTTATAGAATTATGGGTGGCATAGCCTTTAAGCAATTCTTGGTGGATCCTTAGTCTTGATTGGTGGTCTAGCCTTTAAATTAAGTCATATCTTGTTACTAAGAGGAAATTTGCAACTAAACTCAAGCAAGTTACATCCAGACCATCTAGTTCACGCTCCATTTGGTATCAGAGCTAATCCAAGTTGGTGTTCTTAAGTTTATATCACATTTTCTTGCTTTGGTTTCATCCTTGTCAGGTTTCATTCCCCTTGTGTTGAAAACCTTGGTGAAGTGATATTCTCACTAGCTTGATTTGCTCCTAAACAACCTTGGTTTACTACCTTCCTCAAGCCAAAGGGTAGCATACACTTGATTTTCTCCCATAAAAATTCCTCTTTTACTCCTCAAAGAACCCCCACAAAACAGCCCAACACAAACCCCCACCAAAACCTCCCATAAATTCTCCATCCACCAACACCGTGCACACGGCTAGAAAAACGGCACGGCCACCCCGTGCCATAAGGCACGACCGTGCCACTCCACCTGCCAGAATTTAAGCACGGCCTCCTCGTGCCTCCAAGCACGACCGTGCCATCCCTCTCCTAGCCTGCTTCCACACCGTGCTGCCCTAGCACGACCGTGCCTCCTCCTATCTGAACCCTAACCTCTCCTCTTCTCGTTTCCCACTTTCACCATGTTTAATGAAGGGGACCCCTCCTCTAGTTCTCCCCAACTAGTAAGGGTACCAAGGGGTATGAGCTTAGAACAAGCTCGTATGATGAGACAAGATAATGCCATCCAAAGCCTATAACAAAGTGTGACCCAACTTAGTAGGCAACTTGAGCGATTGGCCGCATAATTTACTACCCTCCAAGGAGGCTGACGAGCCCTAGAACTGAATTGTCATGAGGATGAAGGTAACTGTTCAAGTGACTCAAGTATGGGAAGCAATCAAAGAAGGGCAGGTAGAAGACCTCCTATAGATGAGTTTAGAGATATCAAGGTTGAGCCCTTGGAGTTCAATGGCAACTTGAATCCCGATGAGTACCTTGAATGGGTTCAAGCCATGGACCGAATCTTCAAAGCTAAAGGCTATGATGATGAGAAGAGTTTCAAGATTGCTAGCGTCAAACTTACAAGGTATGCCTCCTTATGGTTTGAAAATGTCAAGAAGCAAAGGGCTAGAGAAGGAAAAAGGAAGATTAACTCATGGGAGAAGCTTAAGTCTCTTATGAACAAGAGGTTTCTTCCTGAGAGTTACAAGTAAGACATCTACAACCGGCTATTCTCGCTCAAGCAAAACAATATGAGCGTGGGTGAGTACATGAGGGAGTTTGAACAACTCCTTTTAAAGGGAGGCATCTATGAACCCCAAGAGCAAACCGTGGCTAGGTTTCTTAACGGGTTAAACCCTCTTATTACAAGAAAGGTGAAACTTTAAACCTATTTCACCTTGGATGATGTCTTTATGCTAGCTCTCAAGGTTGAAAAGAGAAAGAAGGAAAAGAAGATCTTCACCAAGCCATTTCCAAAGGAGCAAGCAAGTTCAAAACCTCCATTCAAGCCCTTCATTCCTCCTAAACCTGAAGGCACCTCACGGGTTGACAAGGGCAAGGCCGCAGCTCTTCCTTCACCAAAGGAGTTGCCTAAGAAGCTTGAGGGCCAGAAGTGCTTTAAATGTCAAGGGTATGGGCACTTTCAATATGATTATCCTAGCCGAAGGGTCATGACCGTGCAAGAGGTTAAAGAAGTAGATGTCCTATTGATGGAGACTTAATAGGAAGCTCATGAAGAAGAATCGGACTACATGGAAGAATAGACTCAACTTGAGGCCGATGAAGGTGAATTTCTTGAGGAGGGTTTTACACACCCAAGACACTCCTTACGACAAGGCTCAAAGAGACATGATCTTTCACTCCCGGTGCACCATACACGACAAGGTTTGCAACTTGATCATTAATGGTGGAAGTTGCACTAATGTAGCCTCAACTACACTCATTGAAAAGCTTGGCATTCCTACCATTTCACATCCCAAGCCGTACTCTCTCAAATGGCCTAATGATGGTGGTGACATTAAGGTATCTAAGCAAGTGCTAATCTCTTTCTCAATTGGTAGAAAGTATAGAGATAATGTGCTTTATGATGTGGTACCCATGAGTGCATGTCATATACTTTTGGGTCGGCCTTGGCAATTTGATAGACATGTCATACATGATGGGTTCAAGAACTAATCAACACGAAATAGAACATAAATTTACTTATTGTAGATAAAGACTCGCTAATTGCTTAACAATACACTACGGGATCACATCGAAACCACCTCTATTCCAATCCTATACTATCAGGACCACCAATTACAAGCCTGACCAATAGACTTAGTAGGGCGGCTTAAAGACTCACAGAGGCAGACCAACGCTACTGATCAACACAACTTCCATGCAAAACAACTAACTTATCTAAGTCCTTGATGGGGATATTTATATGTCATTAAGGGTTAATTAACCTTCTTTAGACTGATTAATAAATTCCTTAACCAACACAGCTTCCCATGCAAAACAACTAACCTATGAAGGATAAGGATCTTATCTCCCAAAACCCTTAAGAGTCAAGGAATTAAAATAGGAAATCAGTCAACTCAAAGTCGAAGTTAGAAAATTATGAAATCAAATTAAAATGCAAAATCTCCTTGAAGAAACAAACCTAAGCTTTATTTCTCAACTTTAAGAACTTGAAAATAGAGTTGCTTCACTTGAATCTTCAAAACCCCCTAATCAATTCATACCTTCTTCTCCTAAGTTAAGTTCTAATGAAAAAAAACCATGAAGCATTCCTTTCAATCATTAATCGTATTGATTTTCATAAATGGTGTGTATCTATTACTATCCAAGTTAAAGATTTCAAACTTCATTCCATTGCTCTATTGGACGGTGATGCTGACATGAATTGTACTCAAGAAGGTTTATTCCTTCAAAGTATTTTGAAAAAACTAGATAAAAAATAACTAGTGCTATTGGATCCAAAATTCAAATTAATTATAAGATTTCATATATATTTGCAACAATGAATATTGTTTTAAAAATGTTTTTATACTTGTTAAAATCTCCAACAAGAAGTTATTCTTACAACTCTGTTCCTTACTCAAATATATCATTCATTTGAACATTCTTAGGAAAGAAATTAAATTTGAATTTACTTCGTCTATGAAAAAAAAAATATTGGAGTTCTTGAAGAAGCTTCAATCTTAAAAACTATTTCTGCTAAAGAAAAACAAATATCTTTTCTTTAGACAGAGATTGTTCAAGCAAGTATTGTAAAACAACTTGTTCTACAAAAAAATTCTACAAACAAATTCAAAAAATAAAAAAATTATTTGAAGATTTTGCCTGTGCTGATATTCCAAATGCTTTTTGGGTCAGAAAGCAACATATGGTAGAATTACCATTTGAAAAAGATTTTGATCAAAGAACTGTTCTTACAAAAGCACGCCCTATTCAAATGAATAAAGAGCTTTTAAAGATTTGTGAAAAAGAAAATCTATATTATACAAAAGACGTATTAGACCTTCGAAATCGCCTTGGAGTTGTGCAACCATTTATGTCTACAATCAAGAAGAAAAGAAAGGTGGCACTCCTAGATTAGTCATAAACTATGAACCACTCAACAAAGTTATTCAATGGATAAGATATCCAATTTCTAACAAAAAAGAGTCATTAGGAAAATTATATAATGCAAAAATATTTTCAAACTTTGATATGAAATCTAGGCTCTTGCAAATTCAAATTATCGAAAACTATAGATATAAAACTATATTCAAAGTTTCATTTGGACAGTACAAGTTGAACATAATGCTATGTGGACTCCAGAATGCTCTTTCTAAACTTCAACATATCAGGAATGATATTCTCAATGATTATTCTGAATGTGATGATGTTCTTGTCTATTCAAAAAGTTTAGATCAACATTTCAAGCATCTAAAAACATTCTTTAATGTCAATAAAAAAACGGTTTAGTTGTTTCTACTCTAAAAATGAAATTGTATCAAACCAAAATTCAGGTTTTAGGCCATGTCATTTTTAATGGTATTGTTAAACCCATTCAACGATCTATCGGATTTATGGACAAATTTTTAGATGAAATCAAACACAAAAATCAATTGCACTGATTTCTTGGTTATCTCAATTATATCGCAAATTTTTCCCCTAAACTTAGAGAAATTTGTAACCCATTATTTCAAAGGCTCAAGAAAAACCCTCCTGCACGGTCGCAGGAGCATACTTAAATAGTCAAGTACATAAGAGTAAAGTCAAATATCTTCGACGTTTAGGCATACTGTATCTAGATGCATTCATGATAGTTGAAATAGATCTGTTAGATAAGGGCTTTGGGGGAATTCTCATGCAAGCGCACAAATCTTGAACAATTATTAATGTTTAATAGTGGAGCCTGCACTGGACGTTAAGTCCATTATTCCACCATTAAAAAAGAGGTTTTGCTAATTGTCTAGTGTATCTTAAAAATTTCAAGATGATTTATATTGCCAAAAATTCTTATTAAGAATTGATTGCAAAAGTACAAAAGAAGTTTTACAAAACAATGTTCAAAATCTTGTATCAAAATAAATTTTTGCCCGTTGGCAAGCAATGCTTTTAGTTTTCGATTTTGATGTTGAATTCATTAATGAAGACATAAATTCCCTTCGCAACATTCTCACTTGAGATTTTCCATAGGCAAAGCAACCTTGCTTCAATTTCTTTCTTTCAGATGAAGCATGTTCAATTCTACCCCCATTCAACATCGAACCTACCTAAAGGGCATTAAAGAACCTCTTCTAATTTATCTTAGACATCATGATCCTAAACTATAATTTACTCCTATCAAAGGACATCGATACAATGAATATGTCATCTTTATTCAATATGATCAATGGCTCCCTAGGTGGGACTCATCCTTTCATGCCTTCCTCAAAACTATCAAATTGTACGAACACTTTTGCAAGAACTCTATCGCCATCCGGTACTCAATGTGGTACCTACTAATTACATTTTTATAGCCAGCATATCACAGATTATTGGTAACCACTTTATCATTGTATAATTCAATTTATTCAATGGGATATTCCTGATGCATACATCTATCCATTGATAAGCATTACTTCTTTTATTCTAAAAAATCACCACAGCATAGCTATATAGAGTAATACACTCCATCGCTATCAGCATGTATTCAAGACCACAGTTGCATCATATTGCGTGAATATTGAAGACTCTAAGACTAGTAAGGAGACACAATGTAGTAATGCCACCTAATTTTCCAATATTCAACTGCTCCAAGGATATAGTCACGAAATTTCAGATAGCAGGTGTTAGATTTTAACTAACCTGTCAATCCTCAAAGATTCAAAAATGTCCACATATAATAGTAAAAGATCATTCAACTATTCAAGATGCTTCCATGGTTTTATCTTCTTACTGTTTAAGTGTCAGAAATAATATCATTTCACTATTTCAATTTACTGTACACCTTACTATTTTGGCCTATATAAAGGCTCCAAAGTTGCATCATAGAGGCAGCACTTGTCTACACATTTTCCGTGTATCATTATACTTTCCTACTCTCCTATCCTGATCCTTGCTCTACTTATGTCCTCCTATAAGGGCATCCATAGAATTCAATAATAGTAAGTTTTATCCAATCAGTTCATTATGTAACTTCAGTATTCATCTTTCATTTCATCGAATTCATTTTAAGGGTACTATTGAAGTTATCGTTCATGTCACTTTACTGTTCATGTTTCATTGTTTTATTTCTAAAGCTACTATTTATACTATTCATACTTTTATTCATTGAAGTTTGTTTATGCTTTAGTTATTTTAATAATCATTTTGTTAACAAAACTCTAGTATCAATTTTAAAATGAAAAATTACACTTGGTCATGTCCCCAACTGATATCAGAGAGAAGTGCCTATTCGAGTGTCTACTTAAGTGTTAATTAAGTGTCTAGTTTAACCTTGCCATCATGTATCTTGTCTAAATCCCCTAGCATCAATCCAAGGATTTATAAATTAGCCTAAAGAAGGTTAATTAACCCTTAATGACTAATAAATACCCTCATTAAGGACTTAGATAAGTTGACCGTTTGGCATGGCAGTTGTACTAGTCAGCAGCATCAATCAGCCTCTATAATTCCTTAGGGCATCCTGGTAAGGCCATTGGTCAGCCTGGTGATTGGTGGTCTCTATAGTATAAAGTTGGAAAGGAGGTGGTCCCAGTATGGTCCTACAGTGCATTATTAGCATATTAGTGAGTCTTTGTCTACAATAAGCATATTTATATGCCATTTTGATTTAGTTAATCTCTCTAGTTTAATCGATTATCATGAGACTAATCATCTTACCATCATGGTATTATCATAATCATCATCATCATCATCATCATCATCACCACCACCATCATCTTGTTGTCTTCCACATCAAAGCATGATGCATAATAAAGGTTTGTATTCAAACATAAACTATTTCAAGCAAAATGGCTTATCTCAACCCATTAAATCAATCTTTTTTGCCAACCAAACTTCTCATATAAAAATGATTTTTGAAATAAACAAAATCAAGTTTTAAGTTAATAGAGTCTATCTTAAGAAACAGTTTTATCAAAACTATAATCAAATATACAGACACTAGTTCTTTTCCTATTTTTCTAAAAATATGCAACAATTACTCCAAACTATTTATTATAATCAACAGGCTAAAATCAAAGAAAATATATCCTTATTTGATTAGCTAAATAACTATCTTTTAAACCATCAACTTTTTATTCCCGATTACAATAAATCTATCTGTTTCCCTAGCCAAAACTTATGGCACAATCTTCTCACCAAAGAAACAACTATTTGCATTCTTCTTTCGACTTCCTTTCCAAAGCAAGAAGTTCAAAAAAAATTTGAAAATTCTCCTACAAAACAAATATTTTGTACTGATAAACCATCCTACAATGATCAACCTGAAAGCTTAGATTCTGAATCTAGCAACTTGAATAATTTAAATCACATTCAAGTCATTGAAGATAATTCTAATGAAACTCAAGTTAACAAATTAGGTACGCAAAATAATAGATGGAAAATTAGAAATCAAAATCAGTCATATTATCCTAGACCTACCCCCTCTAGATCTTCAAATTGAAACCAAGAAGTCATTGATTCAGTCATGTTATGACGAAAATACTATTTATCAGTGGAATATAGATGGAAAGTCAGAATATGAAATTGTCAATACTATTCAAGAAATTAGTATTTATGCAGCTTCATACGCTGCAAAAGGGGTCTTTACGGAAGATGCCGCAAAACTCTTTGCTTCCAGCTTTAAAAGTCAACTCAAAAATTGGTGGCTTAATATTCTTACTAAACAAGATAGAATGAACATCTTACATCATCAACTTTACAATTCAATAGAAACCATTCAAGATCCACAAACCTCTGAGGTCAAACCAGTAATTACCAATAAGTCTGATCGGTAGAATTACTTGTTTATACCACAGTTATGTACTGCATAGGAAATAC
This sequence comes from Carnegiea gigantea, assembly GCA_029747015.1. Taxonomy (NCBI): domain Eukaryota; kingdom Viridiplantae; phylum Streptophyta; class Magnoliopsida; order Caryophyllales; family Cactaceae; genus Carnegiea; species Carnegiea gigantea. Next base: position 892,230 of record JAKOGI010000087.1, on the reverse strand, counting down.
TGAAGAGTTGACCTCTTCCCATATAGAAATAATTCAAAATCTTAGTTGCCCAAGTCTAAGCGATTACAAGTAGCATAAGGATACTTTCCTTACCCATGTCTTGCAAAGAAAAGATGCTATTGAAAATTACTGGAAAGAAAAGTAATTTTGTGGATTACCCACTTTATTTTCTCAAAGAATATGACAAAAGTTAAAAGATCATTGTGGAGCAAGGGAAATTCCATGGCATAATTTAACTTATGGCCATCAATTCAGCTTTATTAAAAAAGAGTGATTAGCCCTCTGTGCTGAACTAAGAATTCAAATAAATATCAATATGAAAAGAAACTATTCCAAAGTGATCGGATCATTTTGTGACATTTTGGTTAACCAAAATTTATAGCTCCTTCATCAAAGAAGAAGAAACTTATTAAAAAAAATTCAAAAAATATATAACTAAAAATCCATTTTATCAAACCCCCAGAAAGCCTCTGAAAATAACCTCCCAAACAAAAAGAAAAATATATCAAGCCCCTCGTAAACACAAGTCATTACTTGTTATAAGTGTCGTCAGGTAGGACGAAATCCAATAAATGTCCCTTAAACAAGAAAATCATGCACCTTGAAGATAAAAAAATTCAAGAAATAATGTTTTCCCTTTTAATTTTTGATGACTCCAAGGAAGCCCCTTTGTGAAATTCAAACATCTGATTCCAACCGTTCTAAATTTTTAGATGAAGAAGTTGCACTTTATCCTAAAAATTGTAATAGAATTACAAAATATCAATCTCAAGAAGAACTCCTCTCTGATATCATCGAGGAAATTGAGGAACCAGAAATTAAAACTCAATGTCTACCATGATTAAAAAACCTATTTCTCAAAAATAGAGTTAGCGAGTCAAAAATACAACCTTTTAGCCTGCAACAAGTAACAGAAACATATGAAGGGCAAGGATCCTATCTCCCAAAACTCATGATAGTCAAAGAATTAAAACAAAAGGTCATTCGACTCAAAGCTGAAATCAAAGAATTAAGAAATCAAAATGCAAAATCTATCGAAGAAACAAATTCAATCCTTATTTCTCAACATCATGAACTTGAAAATCGAGTTGCTTCACTTGAATCTTCTTCAAAACCCCCTAATCAATCCACACCTTCTTCTCCTAAATTATCTCCGGATGAAAAAAAACCATGAATCATTCCTTTCAGTCATTAGTTGTATTGATTTTTAAAAATGATATGGATCGATTGCTATCCTCATTAAAGATTTGAAACTAGGGGGAAAAAAAAAGATTTGAAACTTCATTTCATTGCTCAATTAAACAGTGGTGCTGTTATGACTTGTATTCGAGAAGGTTTGATTGCTTTAAACTGAATCTAAACTTCAAAATAATTACAAGCCTTTAGACACTTATATTTGCAACAATGAATATTGTTTAAAAAATGTTTTTGTACTTGGTAAAAATCTGAAACAACAAGTTATTCTTGGAACTCCCTTCCTTACTCAAATGTTTCCTTTTACTACTTATTCCAAAGGAATTTATTCAAACATTCTTGGGAAAGAAATTAAATTTGAATTTGCTTCTCCTATTATAAAGATATTATAGTTCTTCAAGAAAATTCAATCTCAAAATTTATCTTTGCTAAAGAAAAACAAATAGCCTTTCCTCAAATAGAAGTTGTTCAAGGTAGTACCGAAGAAAAACTTGTTATAAAAAAAATTCAACAAAAACTTAAAAACATAAAAAAATTATTTGAAGATTATGTCTGTGCTGATATTCCGAATGATTTTATTAGACCCTTCAAATCTCCTTGGAATTGTGTGCAGTTTTGTATGTCTACAATCAAGTAAAACAGAAACATGGTGTTCTTAGATTAGTTATAAATTGCAAACCACTCAACAAAGTTCTTGAATCGATAAGATATCCAACTTTCAAGAAAAACGATTAATTAGGAAGATTATATGATGCAAAATTTTCAAAGTTTGATATGAAATTTGGTTTGTAGCAATTCAAATTGTTGAAAATGATAGATATAAAACTACATTTATGAATTCATTTGGATACTATGAGTGGAATGTGATGCCATTTTGACTCAAGAGTGCTCCTTATGAAATTCAACATATTATGAATGGTATTCTCAATGGTTACTCTGAATTTTCAATGGTTTACATTGATGCTACTCTTATTTACTTAAAAAAATTAGATCAACATTTTAAGCATCTAAAAGCATTCTTCAGTGAAATTAAAAGAGATTGTTTGGCTATTCTTGCTCCAAAACTGACATTATTTCACACCAAATTTTGGTTTTGGGCCATGATATTTTTAATGGTACTAGTAAACCAATTCAAAGGTCTATCGAATTTGCAAGCAAATGTCCAAATGAAATCAAAAATAAAAATAAGTTGTCAAAGATTTCTTGGCTGGACATAGAGAAATTTGCAAACTATTATTTTAAAGGATTAAGAAAAACGCTCGTGCATGGTTGCAAGAGCATACTCAAATAGTCAAGTACATTAAGAGTAAAGTCAAATCTCTCCTATGTCTAACATAACGCATCCACGTGCGTTCATGATAGTTGAAATAGATGTGTCAGATATGTGTTTTTCGGGAATTCTCAAGCGACAGCTTGACCCAAATCCTAAACAATTAGCAATGTTCAATGGTGGAGCCTAGACTAGACCTTAAGTCCATTATTTGACCATTAAAAAGGAAGTTTTGTGAATTGTCTTGTGTGTCTCAAATTTTCAAGGTGATATTGCATAAAATTCTTATTAAGAATTGATTAGAAAAGTGCAAGAGTTTTGCAAAAAGATGCTTAAAATCTCATATCAAAACTAATTTTTGTCTGTTGGTAAGCAATACTTTTAGTTTTTGATTTTGATATTGAATTCATTAATGGATACCCTTCTCGACTTTGTCACTCGAGATTTTCTACAAGCAAAGCAACTTAGCTTCAATTTTTTTAATTCCAGATGAAGTCCATGTTCAATCCTACCCCTATTCAGCATCCAACCTGCCTAAAAGAAATTAAAGAACCCCTTCTAGTTTACCTTAGAGATCATGACCCAAAACTGTATGTTACTCCTTTCAAAGGACATCAATGGAATGAATATGCCATCTTTATTCAATATCATAAATAGCTCGCTCGCTGGGACTCATCCTTTTATACGTACCTCCAAACAATCAAATTCTACTGAACATTTTTGCAAGAACTCTATAGCCATTCGGTACTCATTGTGGTGCCTACTGGTAGAATACACACCACCTGTTTTTATGACCAGTATATCACAGATTATTGGCAATCACGTGATCAACGTATAATTCAATCTATTTAGTGAGATACTCCTAATGCGCACTTCTATTCACTTATGAGCATTGATTCTTCTATTCTCAAAAATCACCACAACATAGCTATACAGAGTAACACACTCCACTGCTACCAACTTGTATTTAAGACCACACTTACATCATATTGCACAAATATTCAAGACTTTATGACCAGTAAGGGGACACTATGCAGTAACGCCAATTGGTTTTCCAATGCTTAACTGCCCCAAGGACAAAGTCACGAAGAGTCAAGTAATAATTGTTAGATTTTAACTAGCCTGTTAGTCATCAAAAATTCAAAAGTTTTCGCGTACGACAATTCAATACCATCATACTATTCAAAATGGTTCAACAATTTTATCTTTTTGTTGTTCAAGGGTCAGAAATAATATCATTTACAATTTCAATTTACTATACACCTTACGTTTTAGGCCTAAATAAAGGCTCCAAAGTTGTATCATTGAGGCAGAACTTATCTACATATTTTTCTTATATCATTTTACTATCCTAGTCTCGCATCCGTCTGCTTACTCTACTTTTGTCCTCTTGTAAGGGCATCTGTAGAACTCAGTAATAGTAAGTTTTATTCAATCAATTTACAGTATAATTGTACTATTCCTCTTTCATTTCATCAAATTCATTTTGAGGGTACTATTGAAGTTACTTTTCATGCTACTTTACAATTTATGTTTCATTGATTTCATTTTCGAAATTACTTTTCACACTATTCATATTGCTAGTACTATTCATTCAAGTTTATTTACATTTTAGTTATTTCAATGACCATTTTGTTAGCAAAACTCTGCTATTAATTTTAAAATTTAAAATTGCACTTGGATAAGATCGAGTGCTATTTTTAATTTTGAAATTACTACTAAAGTCTACTTAACAAAATGATCATTGAAATAACTAAAGCGTAAACAATTCAATGAATATAAATATGAATGTTATGAATAGTGACTTCAGAAATGAAATGAATGAAGCATGAATAGCATAGTAGCATGAATAATAAATTAAATACTACTCTAAAAAGTAATTCGATGAAAGGAAAGATGAATGGTAAAATTGTACAATGAGTTTATTGAATAAAACTTACTATTATTGAATTCTGTGGATGCCCTTACAAGAGGACAAAAATAGAGCAAGGATAAGGAAGGGAGAGTAGGAAAGCAAAATGATATAAGAAAAATGTGCAATAAGTTATGCCTCTATGATACAACTTTTGAGCCTTTATATAGGCCCAAAAAGTATGGTGTACATTAAATTGCAACAATAAAACGATATTATTTTTGGCACTTGAACGGTAAAAAGATAAAATTATTGAAGTATGTTGAATAGTAGGATGATCTGGAACTGTTGTACGCATACATTTTTGAATGGTTCATAACTGACAGGCTAGTTAAAATATAAAAGCTGCTAGTTGATTTTTTGTGTCTGTATCCTTGTAGTTTTTGAGTGTTGGAAAATTAGGTAGCACTATTGCATAGCGTCCCCTTATTGGTCATTCAGTGATGGATACATGAACATACTCAACTCACATTCAAGGGGGGGATGCAAGCTAGCTAGAACAAGCTGAATTCAAAGCTTAAGTTTGAGTGAATCCGAATGCAATATGCGATGAAAGATAGAATCTAAACTTGCTTCTTGGATACAGAAACACAACCAAGAACGAGATTAGGGCCCTTAATCTCAATTAGGAATAGAAATATCACCTAATTAAGAGTTAAGATTCACTTGATCACCACCTAACTTGGCCTAAGCTAGGATAAGCAAGTAAGGATTTTGGTTTATCAAAGGAGCAATGCTCTCTTTCTCATTCAAGTATAAACAATCTGGTTAAAAAAGTGAGTTGCTTGCTATGCTTATACATGTCCCATGCTGCCTAAGAAAGGGTTAGAGGTTTCTTCGTGCTTAGATAGCCTCTAACTATGCTTAAAACTAGCTTACATTCGGTTTAGATGCAAAGCATGATTAACTAAGCTAATTACAAGCAATGAGCCTAGCAAAGTAAAAGATTAAAGTCTAAACTCATTCCCAAGCTCCTCAATTAGCATTAAGAAGGCTGCTTGCACATGGAGGTGAGAGCAAAAGGCTGCTGAGACAAGCACTTTTCGGCTAGCCAATCCGGGCATTCTTGCATTTCTTTCCTTGATTCCCATTGGTAGTGATAGGCCAAAAAGGACTTATGATTGTCTTTCCCACTGCTTTTAACTACCAATGATGTTGTTGCGTCTTGATTGGAAGGCAAAAAGAAGGAGTAACTACCACAGTAACCAATCGGGTGCAAAGGAGTCGTTTCTGCCCGGTTTTGTGCAGCTGATTTCTTTGGCTTTGAAATGATTAAGGCTTAGTTTCCTTGCTTGGGGGAGCAGAGAACCTCAGGATATGTACAAACTCCCTTGTTAAGAAATTAGGTTTCTTTCTTTGATGGCCTAAAACTTCCGAAAAATAGAACCGAGCAGAATTGGGCTCTATTCAGTACAGTTTGCAAAATGGCCTTGGTTCTTCACTTTACACATGATTTAACTTGAATTTCTTGGTAGCCAGGATAACTAACATCTTGGGGAATTCGAGTGTGCAAAAATATTGCACTTAAACCTCAATGAGGCTAAAGTAATCATGAACACAAAACCGGACTTGCAAACTGTTTTGAACCTGGGTGCTTCTGTTTGTATCCCTAGCAAAATGTGGGATGACTTTAGGGGAATTCTCAAGCAACAACATGATCCAAATCTTGAACAATTAGCAGTGTTTAATAGACAAGGTCGGACAATAACTCAAGTCCATTATTCCACCGTTAAAAAGGAAGTTTTATTAATTGTCTTGAGTGTCTCGAAATTTCAAGGTGATTTATTGTTGACCCAATTAATGTGTAAGGTTTTGATGATAACAATCTAAATGTACAAGTCAATATGTTGTGCTTGAGTTGTGGGTTGCGATAGGATCTGGAAAATATTTGGAGCAGTTCGAATGAGCGTGGAGCATGAAAGTCCATACATGTGCAAGGAGTCCAGCTGATAACAAAAGTCTTAGGCTTAGTATTAGTTTTATTTTTAGATTCTTGTTAATATGCCAATTAGAAGGTTCTTGACTTAATGTTTGCTTTGAAAGATTTTTAAGTACTTCAGAACACTGCCTCAGAACAGTTCTAAGAAGTCGGGTCTGCAGTGTTTTGACGTCAAAGATAAAAACGAGTTTCAAGATTTTAAAAGGATTTTTGACTGTCGAATTTCTTGAAATAATTAGGACAAATTTTTCCTATGTCAATTGAGTCTAAAAAGATTTCTTCCTTTAAAGAAAATATTAAAAGATTTTAGTAGTAGAGTCTAAAGAGGTTTCTTTCCTTAAAAAATAATATTGAAAGATTTTTGAAAGATTTTATTCTATCCTTTAAGGGAAGAATATCAAGTGGAGAGATTGTTAGGGGCTTGGCTGCTAAGTTGTTGAGTGGGCATGGAATTCTCTTTCCCCTACTCTTACGGCATATACACCATGCCTATTTCAACCGCCTCTCCCCTCAAGGTTTTCTCAAGGTTTTCCAAGGGTTAAAAAGTGTCTTTGTGAGTCTGAATTTTCTAAGAAAACCTTCAAAGTGAGTGCTAAATCGAGTCTTCAATATTGGCATAAGAGGAATTGTATTGTACCTTACATTCAGCTTATTTAGAAGCATTCAAGTAAGATGTTTTTCTTTTTCTCTTTTCCATAAGTGAGATAAGAGAGTGTTCAAGCCTTCAGAGACATTGGACGTGGTCGTGATGAGGGTTTCGGGGTAGACTAAGTTACGTGGTGTGTGTAATGAAGGTCTTGGGGTAGACCAACTTACGTGTGTGACTGAGTCACGTGTGTTACAGTTGTAACGTGTTCAGCCCGTCTAGTGAAAGTGTGTTGAAATCCTACAGAGGTAGGCCGTGGTTTTTACACCTCCATTGGGCCAGAGGTGGTTTTCCACGTAAAAATATTATGCCTCCTTTATTATTTCTATAATTAGCTTTGCTTCTGCTTCACTCCAAACACACAGTCCAAACAGTTTTCACGAGTGTTCTGAAATAATCGAAAAAAGTTGATAGACACAATTCATCCCCCCTCTTGCGTTCTTATGCGATTAAATCTAACAAGTGGTATCAGAGCAGAGTTCTCATATTTAACTTAACACCTTGAGAGATCTTGAAAAGATGAATGCTCCACAAGGAATTTTGGAGGGTCAATCTATGACTGAACCACCATATATACTTCAATGGACAACACTACAACTGGTGGAAGAATCGTATAGAGAACTATATTCAGGCTGATGACTATGAGCTATAGATGATCATTGTGAATGGTCCTTACATTCCAGTGAAGATCACGGAAGATGGCAAGACCATTGCTAAAAAGTCAGAGGAGTTCAACTTGGAGAATTTCAAAACGATGGGGAAAAACGTTAAGGATGAGAAGCTATTGTACTTTGGCCTTGGACCAGATGAGTACACTCGTATCTCAGAGTGTGAGTCCGCAAAAGAGATATGGAACGCTCTTCGCATGGCTCATAAAGGAACTAACCAAGTTAAGCAATCCAGGATCGAGCTGCTATTGAGAAAGTACTAGCTGTTCGAAATGAGCGATAAAGAGACGGTGATGGATATGTACACTCGTTTTACTCATATCACCAATGAGTTGAAATCATTGGAAAAATCATTCACCACTGAAGAATTGATAAGGAAGATCCTATGACTTTTACCTCAGTCCTGGGAAACAAAAGTCGTAGCCATCCAGGAAGCAAAGAAGATGAGCAAGATCCCTTTCAATGAGCTCAGTGGGAACCTTGAAACATATGAATTAAGGAGAAGTGCCCAGGTGAAGGAAGAAGTGATGTATGTGTGCATGGAAAGTGATCCAAATCAAACTCAAACTCAAAACAAACCAAAGTGAAATGAGAAATGAAAGATGGATGAGATGGAAGAAGATCTTCACCACACAAGGAGAGGATAGAACAAGATCTTGTAATTGAGATAATCCTTCACGGAGCCACTCAATGACTTGACCTTGGGCTAATTCTCTTGTCTTAACCGAGGAATCACTCTAATGGAGAAGATAGAGAACCTAGAACACCACTTGAATTTGCCACAATTCAAGATATAGAACTAGGAATTTTAGATGCACTTTTGAGAAACACACTCAAAGTACTTGTATTGCTTTTGGAAATCTCATACAATCTGAATGACAAGCATCACACGCCCCTCCTCTTTTATAAGCTCAGCAAAAGACAACCAAAAGACTCAACAACTCCTAACAATTAAAACTAGCCAATGAAAAGACTAAGTAAAATGAAAAGACTCATCATAAAAGGGGTGGGGGAGGTTACAAGGAATATTCTAGGATTTCTATCAGCTGATTATCTCCATCTAGAAGCCTCCAAAACGTGCACAATATCAGCCACACAAACACATGTAACCGAAGACTCTTCACTTTCCCAGAATTAATCTTTGCAGCTGCCTCAACTTCAACAGAGTATATTTTTCAGAATACTTGGCTATAAAACATGCGTTCTTGGGCGTGCTAGAAAGACCTAGAAGTCTATTTTCCAGAATGGGCTCATTTGCTCAATTTGGATAAGCGGTTTAAAAGTTATGGCCCAAACAATGCACCTATCTCAGACTGGACTGGATCAAATAATGTACCTTTGAGTGATATTTTGCCCAATCAAATGACGTCCAAATTAAACAAACTTGGGCTTATTTTAAAGCTGAAATCTTAAGCTTCCAAAGCATATGGGCCCTCAAGTTGTGGGTCTACTTGAGCTTGTCCAAAAGTTGCCACAGAAATTACCTTCCGCAGGGACGAATCGGGCACTAATTCTTCCGGAAGGAATAAAACTTTTCTACAGAGTTTTGCCACGTCTTTGACTTCTTGAAGCTTGATTGGGTCTTCCTTGGGCTGGGCTTGATGGTCTTTGGGCCGTTCATGATGGTCTCCATCATTCCCCCCGGGTGAGTGAAAGTTTGCCCTCAAACTAGGAAGGGGCTCATCAGTAAAATAGGGGCTAAGGTCGGAGACATTGAATGTAGCTGAAACTCCATAATCTCCGGGAAGATCAACCTTGTAAGCATTAGGCCCAACCTTCTCAAGGATCTCAAAGGGCCCATCGGATCGAGGCATCAACTTAGATTTTCTTTTAGAAGGAAAATGTTCCTTTCGCAGGTGAATCCAAACCAAGTCTCCAGGCTGAAAATGTACCTCTTTCCAGTGCTTGTTGGCGCTTTGCATGGCTCTCTCATTAGCCTTGGCTATGTTGTCACGAACGCGAGCATGAAGTTCTTGAATTTCCTTGGCTCGTTTCTCGGCTTCCCAACTAAGTTTTGTAGGAGTGGGAATAGGAATAAGATCCAACGGACTCCTGGGATTATAGCCATAGACAACTTGAAAAGGAGAGAGTTGGGTGGACTTGCTAGGCACTCGATTGAATGCAAACTCGGCATGGGGCAACAACTCATCCCAATTCTTCAAATGCTTCTTCACAAGGACTCGTAGTAAAGTACCCAAAGTCCTATTAGTGACTTCAGTTTGTCCATCGGTTTGGGGATGACATGTTATGCTAAACTTGAGTTGAGTACCCAATTTACGCCACAAAGTGAGCCAAAAGTGACTAAGGAACTTAGGGTCACGATCGGAAACCATACTCTTAGAAATGCCATGTAGTCTCACAATTTCCTTGAAGTACAAGTTAGCCACTTGAGTAGCATCATTAGTAGTGTGGCAAGGGATGAAATGCGCCATCTTGGAAAATTGGTCCACAACTACTATAACGGAATCCTTGTTCCTTTGGGTTCTAGGCAAACCCGTAATGAAGTCCAGACTAATATCTTCCCAAGGGGCTTGAGGAATAGGAAGAGGGGAGTACAAGCCTTGGGGCAACGCATGGCTCTTAGCCATTTGACAAGTAGAACATCTTTTGATGAAATGCTCTACATCTCTTGACAGCTTTGGCCAATAGTAGTGTTCCTTCAACATTGCTCTTGTCTTCTCTACACCGAAATGGCCGGCTAGGGCTCCTCCATGCAGCTCTTGGATAAGGAGCTCTCTAAATCCGCATTGAGGAATGCAAAGGCGTGAGCCTTTAAATAGGAACCCATCTTCTAAGTGAAACAACCCATGGGGGTGCTTAGAACACTTCTCAAAAATATCCTTGAAATCATCATCTTTGGAGTACAAGTCTTTCACAATCTCAAAACCAAGTACTTTAGTACTCAAAGTAGAGAGTAACAAGTACCTACGAGAGAGCGCATCGGCTCCTTTGTTGAGAGTCCCCGCCTTATGTTGGATGGTGAAATGGAAGGACTGAAGATACTCTACCCATTTAGCATGTCTAGGGCTGAGTTTGTGTTGTCCTTGAATGTACTTGAGAGCCTCATGATCAGAATGGAGAATGAATTCTCCTCCAACAAGATAATGACGCCAATGCTCCAATGCTCTAATGATAGTATAAAACTCCTTGTCGTAGGTGGAGTACTTCTTCTTGGCATCGTTGAGCTTCTCACTAAAGAAGGCAATGGGTCTCTTCTCTTGAGATAGGACAGCTCCAATTCCTACCCCGGATGCATCACATTCAACTTCAAAAACTTTGGCAAAATCGGGCAAGGCTAGGACGGGAGCACTAGTGAGTTTCTTCTTGATCTCTTCAAAGGCTTGTTGTGCTTGCTCGTTCCAAGAAAATTCTTTGCCTTTAATTACCTCGGTCATAGGAGCCACAATGGTGCTGAAATTTCGGATGAATCTCCGGTAAAATGATGCTAGGCCATGGAAACTCCTTACTTGAGTGATAGATGTAGGAGTAGGCCATTCCTGGAGAGCCTTGATCTTGCTATCATCAACTTAAAGACCTTGGGCGGACACAATGAAACCCAAGAATACCACTTGAGGGGTGAAGAAATAACATTTCTCCATATTGCCATAGAGTTGCTCTTGAGAAAGGATCTCCAAAACTTGTTGCAAGTGTTGGGCATGCTCTTCTTCGGTCTTGCTATAGACCAAAATATCATCAAAGTAGACAACAACACAAATGCCAATGAGGGGCTTTAGAACTTGGTTCATAAGCCTCATGAAAGTGCTAGGGGCATTAGTAAGCCCAAATGGCATCACAAGCCACTCATACAAACCTCCTTTAGTCTTAAAGGCGGTTTTCCATTCATCACCTTCAAAGATCCGGATTTGATAGTCGCCACTTCGTAAATCAAGCTTGGAAAAGATAGCGGCTCCATGGAGTTCATCAAGTAGATCTTCCAATCTTGGAACAGGATACCGGTACTTGATAGTGATTTTGTTAATAGCCCGGCTATCCACACACATGCGCATGCTGCCGTCCTTTTTAGGAACAAGGAGGGCGGGCACGGCACATGGACTCAAACTCTCCCGAATTAAACCCTTGGACAAGAGGTCATCTACTTGTCTTTGAATTTCTTGAGTTTCACTAGGAGACATCCGGTAGGCCGGCTTGTTGGGAAGAACGGAACCGGGAATGAGGTCTATCTTATGTTGGATGGATCTAGGAGGGGGAAGGCCATGTGGGATCTCTTGTGGAAAGACATGATGGTAGGTTTGAAGGAGAGGGGTGAGTAGTGGATGTGTGGGAGATGATGGCTTAGGTTCCTCTTGTAGAAGAATCAAGTCTTTGAAAGACTCAAATTCCTGGTGCTCGGATTTGAGGAGAGTGGTGAGAAAGACATCCAAGTGAGGATTGTCTTTGGGTCTAGTGGTGGAGGGAATTTTAAGAGGAGTAAGGGTAATCTTTTTGTGGTCTTTTTGGAAAGAATAAGTGTTCATCCGGCCATCATGGATGACACTTCTATCAAATAGCCACGGTCTACCCAACAAAATATGACAAGCATCCATAGGGACAATGTCACACCATATCTCATCCTTATAATTTTTCCCAATTGAAAAAGAAACAAGACATCGGTGAGTGATTTGCAAACCCTTGCCTTGCCATCATGGATGACACTTCTATCAAATAGCCACGGTCTACCCAACAAAATATGACAAGCATCCATAGGGACAATGTCACACCATATCTCATCCTTATAATTTTTCCCAATTGAAAAAGAAACAAGACATCGGTGAGTGATTTGCAAACCCTTGCCTTGGTTCAACCATTGAATGGTGTAGGGATTGGGGCGAGGAGAGACTTGCAGCTTGAGCTTATCAACCATAGTCTTAGAAGCAACATTGGCACAACTTCCACCATCAATAATGAGGGAGCATACCTTGTTTCCCACGGTACACCTTGTGTGGAATATAGCTTCTCTTTGCTCCATGTCTTCTTGAGTGGCAAATCCACTCAATGCCCGGCGGATGACTAGCAATTCTCCTTCATCGGGGCCTTCTTCAACTTCTTCTAAGCTTCCTTCTTCAAAATGTTCTCCTTCTTCTTCTTCAAATGCATGTTCTTCACATGCTTCTTGATATTCTGCTAAGGAAACAATCCTTTTGTTTGGACACTCTGAGGCATAGTGTCCCATTCCTTGGCAACGAAAACATCGAACCTTGTCCTTGGATTTGGGCTCTTGTGTGGAGGGCTTAGGAGGGGTTGGAGTGGTGTTTTTGGCTTGTGGAGGGTTTTGAGGTCTAGAAGGGTAGTAGGGAGGTCTTTGTGTGGAGTGGGGATGAGAAAGAGGTTTGGACAAGATGCTCTTTCCCTTAGATTTCTTTTGTTGCTCTACCTTATAGGCTAGAGAACTCAAGTCATCTAGGGATGAATAGGGTTGCAACTCAATTACATGAGCAATGGACTCATCAAGACCGGTCAAGTATCTTACCAAGGTTTGTGAGTCGTCTTCTTTCAAATCACATTTGAGTAGGAGTTGTTCAAACTCCTGAGTGTATTCTTCCACACTCTTGGATCCTTGCTTGAGTCGATGGAGCTTGAGATAATTGTCTTGCACATAGTGAGAGGGAAGAAACTTGGCCTTAAGCTTTTCTTTCATTTTGGCCCAAGTTCTGATTTTTCCCTTTCTATTCCTTGCTCTTTTAGCTCCAAGATTAGCCCACCAAATTGAAGCATATTTTCTGAGTTTAAGGGCTACAACTTTTACCTTCTTATCCTCTGGGATGTCCTCATGCTCAAAGATTCGCTCAATGGTATGCAACCAATCGAGGATCAAATCCGGGTCCAGTTGACCTTCAAATTCGGGGATGTCAATTCGGACACCACCAATATTGCCTCCTTGCTTTCGTCTCCATGGGGCTTCCTCATCACTTGAATTGGCACGGGAGTGAAGGACTTTCTCTTCAGATTCGACCACCGGTTCATGAGGGTGAGAGGGTGTGGGACTATGAACCCACCTTCTTTTCTCCTCTAAGAGTTGGCCAAGTTGTGTCCGGAGATATGTAACCTGGGCTTCCAACTCCTCTACTCTTGCTTGATCGCTTCTTGTAGACTTAGTAGACATGTTGAAGTGCTTTGGGGGAAGAAAATGCTGCTGGGGAAGGTGGCACGGGCGTGCAGTGAGGCACGAGGTGGTCGTGCTTTGCTTCGACTTGTGAAATGCAGATTTTGAAGGAGGCACGGTCGTGCTCCTTGGCACGGGCGACCGTGCGTAGGTTCGGGTTTGTGGGTGAAGCTGTTGCAGGGGTGTTTTTATATTTTGACTTTTGGCATGTGTTTGGGTGTGATGTGGGTCTCTTAAAAACCTTAGCTCTGATACTAATTGATGTATGTGTGCGTGGAAAGTGATCCAAATCAAACTCAAACTCAAAACAAACCAAAGTGAAAAGAAAAATGAAAGATGGATGAGATGGAAGAAGATCTTCACCACACAAGAAAAGGATAGAACAAGATCTTGTAATTGAGATAATCCTTCACGGAGCCACTCAATGACTTGATCTTGGGCTAATTCTCTTGTCTTAACCGAGGAATCACTCTAATGGAGAAGATAGAGAACCTAGAACACCACTTGAATTTGCCACAATTCAAGACATAGAACTAGGAATTTTAGATGCACTTTTGAGAAACACACTCAAAGTACTTGTATTGCTTTTGGAAATCTCATACAATCTGAATGACAAGCATCACACGCCCCTCCTCTTTTATGAACTCAACAAAAGACAACCAAAAGACTCAACAGCTCCTAACAATTAAAACTAGCCAATGAAAAGACTAAGTGAAATGAAAAGACTCATCATAAAAGGGGTAGGGGAGGTTACAAGGAATATTCTAGGATTTCTATCAGCTGATTATCTCCATCTAGAAGCCTCTAAAACGTGCACAATATCAGCCACACAAACATATGTAACCGAAGACTCTTCACTTTCCCAGAATTAATCCTTGCAGCTGCCTCAACTTCAACAGAGTATATCTTCCAGAATACTCGGCCAAAACACGAGTTCTTGGGCTTGCTAGAAAGCCCTGGAAGTCTAGTATCCAGAATGGGATTATTTGCTCAATTTGGATAAACGGTTTAAAAGTTATGGCCCAAACAATGCACCTATCTCAGACTAGACTGGATCAGAATAATGTACCTTTGAGCGATATTTTGCCCAATCAAATGACGTCCAAATTAAACAAACTTGGGCTTATTTTAAAGTTGAAATCTTAAGCTTCCAAAGAATATGGACCCTCAAGGTGTGGGTCTACTTGAGCTTGTCCAAAAGTTATCACAGAAATTACCTTCCGCAGAGACGAATCGGGCACTAATTCTTCCGGAAGGAATAAAACTTTTCTACAGAGTTTTGCCACGTCTTTGACTTCTAGAAGCTTGATTGGGTCTTCCTTGGGCTGGGCTTGATGGTCTTTGGGTCGTTCATGATGGTCTCCATCAAGAAGCAAAGAGAGTCCGAGACCTTGCTCTAAAGGCTTTAGAGAGTGATGATTCGGACTTGGATATTGAAGAGATAGCCATGGTAACTCGAAAATTCAAGAAACTCTTCAAGAAGGCAGAGGGAACATCAAGAAAGGAAATATCGGCAAGCCACGGAACAGTGATCATGATCAGCTTTCGGGGTGCTTCAAATGTGGAAAACCCAATCACATGGTGAAGAACTGCCCCATGCAGAAGGAAGAATAGGGATCAAAACAGTTCCGAAACTGTGGCAAGAGGCCACAACAAAGCAGCTCCTCGAAGTGTTTCACTAAGGCAATGATGGTAGCCTGGGGTGAAACTTCAGAGGAAGAAGAGGACTCTCAAGAGGAAGAAGTTGTAGAAGCCCCCATGGCCAGAAATGAGTCCGAATCGGATCTTCAACCGATCAAAAGCTTGTCCCAACTCAAAGATAAGATACATGGTCTTAGCAAAGCTAAAGTTGTAAAATTATTGTTTACCATAAGGGATGAATGTGAGACAATAACTGCTGAAAATTGCATGCTTAAAGATGTTTGCTCCGAATTGAAAAAGAATGTTAGAATGCTTGAACGAAACAACTAGAACTTGAGCATGTAAATGAAATCCTCAAATGTGAGAAACTTAAGGCAGAAGAAAAGGCCCTTCCCCTATGTGAAGACCTTGACACGCTTAAGGACCTTATGAATACAAGAGAGAAAGTGTTTAACATTGATCTTTCTAGGCTGAAAAGTAAGTCCCTAGACCTGAAACTTAGACTAGAATCCTTACTGAGTGAAAACAACCAGCTGCTTGAAAAGGCTCATAAGGCCGAACTAACCTCGCTCATAACAGACACTGGAATAGTTCTTCAGAAGCGCTTGACTAGCTTAACACTCACCATAGCCGAAATAGAAAGGGACTAGGATGGGTGAATAGGCGTGTCACTAGACCAGTAAACAAAAAATATGCTGGACTTCAAGCAAATATAATCTGTTTTCACTGTGAAAAAACTGGGCATTATCGCTATGCTTGTCCTTTGAGAAAAATGGTCGTGGGGAGAAGCTCATTGTATGTTAAACAAATGTGGATTAGAAATGATGAGTTAACCTTCATGTCAAAGAAAATGGGACCCAAGTAGATCTGGGTTCCCAAGACTTGCACTTAGCTATTTTGCAGGCTAAAGTGAGAGGAGGCAATCAACTATGGTTCTTGGATAGTGGTTGCTCGAGGCACATGACGGGAGATAGATCAAACTTCCTCTCACTTGCAGCCTTTGATGGAGGGAGTGTGGCATTTGGAAACAGCAAATCTGGAAAAATTATCGATGTAGGTAAGATAGGTAAATCACTCTCACTCTATTGATAATGTGTACTTGGTAGACGGTTCACAACATAATTTGCTAAGTGTGTCTTAATTATGTGATTGAGGTAATCACATTGGTTTCTCTTCAGATCAATGCTTGATTACCAATATCAAATCTGGTGATGTTGTGTTGAGGGGGAAGCGATACAATAATGTGTATAAAGCGTGTGTTCTTTCACTTTTCCAAAATCATTTGACTTGTTTGAGTGCTCTTGATAATGATGTTATGCTTTGGCACAAGAGGCTAGGACATGCAAGCCTTTCTCTTTTAAATAAACTCATTTCCAAGGACCTAGTAGTCGGACCACCTTCCATCAAGTACAACGATGACAAGGTGTGTGACGCTTGTACTAGAGGAAAGTAAGTTAGGACTTGTTTCAAGTTAAAGAACTGTGTTAGCACTTCCCGACCTCTTGAACTACTACATGTTGATTTGTGTGGTTCTATGAGGATCATAAGTGGAGGCTGGAAGAGGTATGTATTTGTTATAGTGGATGATTACTCTCGTTTCACTTGGACTCTATTGTTAGCATCGAAGGATGAATCACTTGAAAAGTTTCTTGTGCTTCTTAAGAAAATTGAAAAGAGAGTAGGACACTCATTGGAGAGTCTTAGGTCTGACCATGGCAAAGAGTTTGAAAACTCTAACTTCATTGAATATTGCAATGAACACGGTGTTGATCACAATTTTTCTGCCCCCAACAGAACAGGATGGTAGAGCATAAAAATCGTACTCTAGAAGACATGACTAGGACTATGTTGGTCGCTAGTGGTCTTCATAGAAACTTTTGGGCAGAAGCATTGAACACATCGTGCTATATTATTAATAGATGCATGATCAGACCCATGCTTAACAAGACTCCTTATGAACTTTTCAAAGGACGAAAACCCAATATTATACACTACTATGTGCATAATAATAGGAAGCAACCCTTGGAAAAGTTCAACCCTAGAAGTGATGAAGCCATATTTCTAGGGTACTCCTCACACAGTAAGGCATACAAAGTGTTTAACAAAAGAACCTTATGTGTTGAGGAGAGTGTGCATGTACTATTTGATGAAACTAATTCCTTGATTGAGCATGATACATAGGAAGAAGAGCTCGAACTTGGTCTTGTGAGAAAAGACCTCTCGCTCACTCAAAGCTCCATGGTAGATGACGGTAAGGCTCCTGAAGGTGAACCAAGTCATGGATCTGATAGTGTGGAAGGTGGGCAGGGAGCAAACTAGTTAGGGGGAAGCATTGTTGAACCTGATTTGGAACAGAACCGGCCCGCTCAACCCAATCCTTCTCGAACTGATGTGGGAATAGGCTCCAGAACAGATCCAGAACCTGTTTCATCAAGTATCTAGGGGAGATTGAAAAGCGTGTCTATGGATTCATTTATTCTACGACCCTGAAAGCACCAGAGCTCGCATCCTCTTAACCAGATTATGTCTGATATTAACACTGGGGTGCAAACCAGATCCAAACTCAAAAACTTTTGTGCCTTCTGTGTTTTTTTATCAAACATTAAGCCAAAGAATGTTCATGAAGCTCTTACAGATTCTAACTGGGTTACTGATGCATATTCCCATATGCATCATTTTTATTTAAGGTCAACTTCCAAGAAGAAAAGTGTCAAACAAGAGCGTGCATGGGAACTCTCATATTTTCTCTAAATTTGTGAGTTCAAGGACTTTAGACACCATGAAGTAGTCAAGCAAGTGGCGAAAATCTGGATAAAACTCATATTCCTTCCGGAAGAATTGGTGCCCGATTCATCCCTGCGGAAGGTAATTTTTTTTTGTGCTCATTTTTTTTGGACTAGCTCAAGTGGACCCACAACTTGAGGGGCCACATGGTTTTGAAGCTTAAGATGTCAGATTTAAAATAAGCCCAATTTTATTTAATTCGGACATCATTTGATTGGGCAAAGTAGCACTCAAAGGGAAGTTGTCCTGCTCCAGTCCAGTTCTGATATAGGTGTAATGTTCGGACCATCACTTTTGATCTACTTATCCAAATTGAGCAAAGGAGCCCATTCTGGAAAATAGATTTCTAGGGCTTTCCAACAAGCCCAGAATCACCTGATTCGAACGTGTGTGCTGAGAGTTACGCTCAGTTGAAGTGGAGGGTGCTGCAAGGATTAAATGCTGGGCAAATGAAGAGACTTTGGTTACATGACATCATGTGGATGACATCATGCACGACTTGGAGTGTTCTAAATGGATGTCTTCAGCTGATTGGAAGCCTAGAATATTCTTCGTAACCTCCCCCATCCCTTTAAGTTGTGTCTTCTTATTTTTCCTAAGTCTTTTTAATTTTCTAGCTTTAAATTGTTAGGAGTTTGTGTCTTTTGCTTGTCTTGTTGTTGCCTATATATAGTGGAGGTGTGAAGTGTTTCTCAATTCATAGTTGTAAGCTTTTCCAAGAGTAGTACAAACACCTTGAGAGTGATTCTCATTTGTGTCCAAAAAAAAAATCCCTAGTTCTATATCTTGAATTTTGGCAAGTTCAAGTGGAGTTCTAGGTTCTCTTTTCTTTCCCAATTGGAGTGATTCCTTGGTGAAGACAAGAGGATTTACCCAAGATCAAGTCCTTGAGTGGCTCCGTGAAGGATTATCTCAAGTGCAAGGTCTTGTTTATCCTTTATTCTTTTTGTTATTGTTTTCGTTCCATCTCAATCAACCTTCCATTTTCTCTTTACTTTGGTTCAATTCTTGTTTGGAATTTGTTTGAGTTTGATTTGGTTCACTTACCACCCACATATACATCAATTGGTATCAGAGCCAAGGTTTTAAAGTGGCCCACATCACACCCAAATACACAAAAAAAAAAGAAACAAAAACAAAACCGTGAACATCCAGTTTCCAAAGGTCAGAATCTCGCACGGTGCCCCCGTGCCATACCACACGACCATGCCATATTCTTTTTCCAGAAATCTTCAAGTCGAGACGCAGCGCGGTGCCCCCGTGCCTACCAGCACGACCGTGCCATCCTACTTTTCTACATTTTCTCAAGTTGAAGCATAGCACGGCCTGTCCGCGCCCCCTTGCACGATCGTGCCACTTTCCCTGCTGCATATTCTTCCGTCAAAGCATCTCCAACATGTCTACAAAGTCCACAAGAAGCGACCAAACACGTGTGGAAGAGTTAGAAGCTCAAGTCACTTATCTTCGAACTCAACTTGGACAACTTTTGGAGGAAAAACGAAGGTGGGTTCCTAGCCCCACTCCCTCTCGTCCTCATGAACCGGTGGTCGAATCGGAAGAAGAAGTCCTTCAATCCCGAGCCAATTCTAGTGACGAAGAAGCCCCAAGGAGACGAAGGCAAGGAAGCAATATTGCTGGTGTCCGAATTGACATCCCCGAACTTGAAGGCCAACTTGACCCGGACTTATTTCTCGATTGGTTGCACACCATTGAGAGGATCTTTGAATATGAGGACATCCCAGAGGACAAGAAGGTAAAACTCGTAGCCCTTAAACTCAGAAAATATGCTTCAATCTGGTGGGCTAACCTTGGAGCAAAAAGAGCAAGGAATGGAAAGGGAAAAATCAGAACTTGGTCCAAAATGAAAGAAAAACTCAAGGCCAAGTTTCTTCCCTCTCACTATGTGTAAAACAATTATCTCAAGCTCCATCGACTCAAGCAAGGATCCAAGAGTGTGGAAGAATACACTCGGGAGGTTGAACAACTCCTCCTCAAGTGTGATTTGAAAGAAGATGATGTACAAACATTGGTAAGATATTTGAGTGGTCTTGATGAATCAATTGCTCATGTAATTGAGTTGCAGCCCTATTCATCCCTAGATGACTTGAGTTCTCTAGCCTATAAGGTAGAGCAACAAAAGAAGACTAAGGAAAAGAGCATCTTTTCCAAGACTCCTTCCCGTCATTTTTCTCAAGAACCACCTTACTCTCCCCCACAAATTCAAACCCCCTCACCCGCCAAAAATGTCCTTCCCATCACCCCTCCACCTCCCACAAAAGTGCCCTCACGGCCAAAAGACTAAGTTCGGTGTTTCCGTTGTAAAGGTATGGGACATTTTGCATCCGATTGTCCTAACAAGAGGATTGTTTCCCTGGCTGAGTACCAAGCTTCTTTTGAGGAGCATGAACATGAAGAAGAGGAAAGCTTAGAAGAAAAAGAAGAAGAGGTTATCATAGGCCCCGATGAAGGTGAGTTGCTTGTCATTAGGCGAGCATTGAGTGGATTTGCTACTCAAGAAGGCTTGGGAAAAAGAGAGGCGATTTTCCACACAAGGTGCACTATTCAAGGGAAAGTTTGTACCCTCATCATCGATGGAGGTAGTTGTACAAATGTTGCATCCAAAACCATGGTGGATAAGCTCAAACTTGCGACTACACCCCATCCTAAGCCTTATAGCATCCAATGGCTAAATCAAGGCAAAGGTATATCCATTTCTCATCAATGCCTCATTTCTCTTTCTATTGGAGACCACTATAAGGATGAGATATTGTGTGACATTCTTCCTATGGATGCAAGCCATATATTATTGGGTAGACCATGCATGTTTGATCGCCATGTAATTCATCATGGGCGCCTCAACACCTACTCCTTTATTAAGGATGAGAAGAAAATCACCTTGGCCCCTATTCCATCGTGCCAAACTCCCAAGCCACAAAAAGACCGACAAGCCTTAACCCTCATTCATCCTTCCCAAACCCTTGCCCCCAAAGAAGATTTCCCACTTCCGCCTCTTCTCCCCACCAGGTATGACCCGTTTTATCATCCTCCCCTCACCCTCTTCTATATCTCTCTAGAGGTGATGCCCTGTGACCTCCTTCCCCAAAACCTCCCATATTGTGAGCGTGACCCCTTTCTTGAGAGGCTTGCTAACCCTTTGAGTTTGAGGACAAACTCAAAACCACCTGGGAAGTATGATGCATATTCCCATATGCATCATTTTTATTTAAGGTCAACTTCCAAGAAGAAAAGTGTCAAACAAGAGCGTGCATGGGAACTCTCATATTTTCTCTTATTATGTGAGTTCAAGGACTTTAGACACCATGAAGAATTCAAGCAAGTGGCGAAAATCTGGATAAAACTCATATTCCTTCCGGAAGAATTGGTGCCCGATTCATCCCTGCGGAAGGTAATTTTTTTTGTGCTCATTTTTTTGGACTAGCTCAAGTGGACCCACAACTTGAGGGGCCGCATGGTTTTGAAGTTTAAGATGTCAGCTTTAAAATAAGCCCAATTTTATTTAATTTGGACGTCATTTGATTGGGCAAAGTAGCACTCAAAGGGAAGTTGTCCTGCTCCAGTTTAGTTCTGATATAGGTGTAATGTTCGGACCATAACTTTTGATCTACTTATCCCAATTGAGCAAATGAGCCCATTCTGGAAAATAGATTTCCAGGGCTTTCCAACAAGCCTAGAATCACCTGATTTGGACGTGTGTGCTGAGAGTTATGCTCAGTTGAAGTGGAGGCTGCTGCAAGGATTAAATGCTGGGCAAATGAAGAGACTTTGGTTAGATGACATCATGTGGATGACATCATGCACGACTTGGAGTGTTCTAGATGGATGTCTTCAGCTGATTGGAAGCCTAGAATATTCTTTGTAACCTCCCCCACCCCTTTATGTTGAGTCTTTTCCATTTTCCAAGTCTTTTCAATTTTCTAGCTTTAAATTGCTAGGAGTTTGTGTCTTTTGCTTGTCTTGTTGTTGCCTATATATAGTGGGGGTGTGAAGTGTTTCTCAATTCAGAGTTGTAAGCTTTTCCAAGAGTAGTACAAACACCTTGAGAGCGATTCTCATTTGTGTCCAAAAAAAAAAAAATTCCTAGTTCTATATCTTGAATTTCGGCAAGCTCAAGTGGTGTTCTAGGTTCGTTTTTCTTTTCCAATTGGAGCGATTCCTTGGTGAAGACGAGAGGATTTGCCCAAGATCAAGTCCTTGAGTGGCTCTGCGAAGGATTATCTCAAGTGCAAGGTCTTGTTTATCTTTTGTTCTGTTTTGCTATTATTTTCATTCCACCTCAAACAACCTTCCATTTTCTCTTTACTTTGGTTCAATTCTTATTTGGGTTTATTTGAGTTTGATTTGGTTCACTTGCCACCCACATATACATCAATTGGTATCAGAGCCAGGTTCTTAAGTGACCCACATCACACCCACATACATCCCAAAAAGCCAAACATACAAAAAAAAAAAAAAAAAAACAAACAAACAAAAAAAAAGAGGCACAAACCGGCAAACCCAGTCTCGAAGACCAGAGAAGCAGCACGGTGCCCCCGTGCCATACCGCACGACCGTGCCATATTCATTTTCCAGAAATCTGCAAGCCGAGACGCAGCACGGTGCCCCCGTGCCAACAAGCACGACCGTGCCACGGTAATTTTCTGCATTTCTTCAAGTCGAAGCATAGCACGGCCTGCCCGTGCCCCCTTGCACGACCGTGCCAATTTCCCTGCTGCATATTCTTCCTTCAAAGCATCTCCAACATGTCTACAAAGTCCACAAGAAGCAACCAAGCACGTGTGGAAGCGTTAGGAGCTCAAGTCACTTATCTTCGAACTCAACTTGGGCAACTTTTGGGGGAAAAACGAAGGTGGGTTCATAGCCCCACTCCCTCTCATCCTCATGAACCAGTGGTCGAATTGGAAGAAGAAGTCTTTCAATCCCGAGCCAATTCTAGTGACGAAGAAGCCCCAAGGAGACGAAGGCAAGGAAGCAATATTGGTGGTGTCCGAATTGACATCCCCGAATTTGAAAGCCAACTTGACCCGGACTTATTTCTCGATTGGTTGCACACCATTGAGAGGATCTTTGAATATGTGGACATCCCGGAGGACAAGAAGGTAAAACTCGTAGCCCTTAAACTCAGAAAATATGCTTCAATTTGGTGGGCTAATCTTGGAGCTAAAAGAGCAAGAAATGGGAAAGGAAAAATTAGAACGTGGGCCAAAATGAAAGAAAAACTCAAGGCCAAGTTTCTTCCCTCACACTATGTGCAAGATAATTATCTAAAACTCCACCGCCTCAAGCAAGGATCAAAAAGTGTGGAAGAATACACTCGGGAGTTTGAACAACTCGTCCTTAAGTGTGATTTGAAAGAAGATGATGTACAAACATTGGTAAGATATTTGAGTGGTCTTGATGAATCAATTGCTCATGTAATTGAGTTGCAACCCTATTCATCCCTAGATGACTTAAGTTCTCTAGCCTATAAGGTAGAGCAACAAAAGAAGACTAAAGAAAAGAGCATCTTTTCCAAGACTCCTTCCCGTCCTTTTTCTCAAGAACCACCTTACTTTCTCCCACAAATTCAAACCCCCTCACCCGCCAAAAGTGTCCCTCCCATCACCCCTCCACCTCCCACAAAAGTGCCCTCACGGCCAAAAGACCAAGTTCGGTGTTTCCGTTGTCAACGTATGGGACATTTTGCATCTAATTGTCCTAACAAGAGGATTGTTTCCCTGGCTGAGTACCATGCTTCTTTTGAGGAGCATGAACATGAAGAAGAGGAAAGCTTGGAAGAAAAAGAAGAAGAGATTATCATAGGCCCTGATGAAGGTGAGTTGCTTGTCATTAGGCGAGCATTGAGTGGATTTGCTACTCAAGAAGGCTTGGAGCAAAGAGAGGCGATTTTCCACACAAGGTGCACTGTTCAAGGGAAAGTTTGTACCCTCATCATCGATGGAGGTAGTTGTATAAATGTTGCATCCAAAACCATGGCGGACAAGCTCAAACTTGCGACTACACCCCATCCTAAGCCTTATAGCATCCAATGGCTCAATCAAGGCAAAGGTATATACATTTCTCATCAATGCCTCATTTCTCTTTCTATTAGAGACCACTATAAGGATGAGATATTGTGTGACATTCTTCCTATGGATGCAAGCCATATATTATTGGGTAGACCATGGATGTTTGATCGCCATGTAATTCATCATAGGCGCCTCAACACCTACTCCTTTATTAAGGATGAGAAGAAAATCACCTTGACCCCTATTCCATCGTGCTAAAGCCCCAAGCCACAAAAGGACCGACAAGCCTTAACCCTCATTCATCCTTCCCAAACCCTTGCCCCTAAAGAAGATTTCTCACTTCCGCCTCTTCTCCTCACCAGGTATGACCGTTTTATCATCCTCCCCTCACCCTCTTCTATATCTCTCTAACGGTGATGCCCTGTGACCTCCTTCCCCAAAAGCTCCCATATTGTGAGCGTGACCCCTTTCTTGAGAGGCTTGCTAACCCGTTGAGTTTGAGGACAAACTCAAAACCACCCGGGGAGTATGATGCATATTCCCATATGCATCATTTTTATTTAAGGTCAACTTCCAAGAAGAAAGTGTCAAACAAGAGCGTGCATGGGAACTCTCATATTTTCTCTTATTATGTGAGTTCAAGGACTTTAGACACCATGAAGTAGTCAAGCAAGTGGCGAAAAATCTGGATAAAACTCATATTCCTTCCGGAAGAATTGGTGCCCGATTCATCCCTGCGGAAGGTAATTTTTTTTTGTGCTCATTTTTTTGGACTAGCTCAAGTGGACCCACAACTTGAGGGGCCGCATGGTTTTGAAGCTTAAGATGTCAGCTTTAAAATGAGCCCAATTTTATTTAATTTGGACGTCATTTGATTGGGCAAAGTAGCACTCAAAGGGAAGTTGTCCTGCTCCAGTCCAGTTCTGATATAGGTGTCATGTTCGGACCGTAACTTTTGATCTACTTATCTAAATTGAGCCAATGAGCCCATTCTGGAAAATAGATTTCTAGAGCTTTCCAACAAGCCCAGAATCACCTGATTTTGACTTGTGTACTCAGAGTTATACTCAGTTGACGTGGAGGCTGCTGCAAGGATTAAATGCTGGGCAAATGAAGAGACTTTGGTTACATAACATCATGTGGATTACATCATGCATGACTTGGAGTGTTCTAGATGGATGTCTTCAGCTGATTGGAAGCCTAGAATATTCTTTGTAACCTCCCCCATCCCTTTAAGTTGTGTCTTTTTATTTTTCCTAAGTCTTTTCAATTTTCTAGCTTTAAATTGTTAGGAGTTTGTGTCTTTTGCTTGTCATGTTGTTGCCTATATATAGTAGGGGTGTGAAGTGTTTCTGAATTCAGAGTTGTAAGCTTTCCCAAGTGAAATACAATTACCTTTGAGTGTGATTCTCAAAAGTATTCCAAATCCCTAGTTCTATATCTTGAATTTTGGCAAGTTCAAGTGGTGTTCAAGGTTCTCTTTTCTTCTCCAATTGGAGTGATTCCTTGGTGAAGACGAGAGGATTTGCCCAAGATCAAGTCCTTGAGTGGCTCCGTGAAGGATTATCTCAAGTGCAAGGTCTTGTTTATCCTTTGTTCTTTTTTGTTATTATTTTCATTCCATCTCAATCAACCTTCCATTTTCTCTTTACTTTGGTTCAATTCTTATTTGGGTTTATTTGAGTTTGATTTGGTTCACTTACCACCCACATATACATCAATTGGTATCAGAGCCAAGGTTTTAAAGTGACCCACATCACACCCAAATACACAAACAAAAAAAAAAAAACTGTGAACATCCAGTTTCCAAAGGTCAGAATCTCGCACGGTGCCCCCATGCCATACCACACGACCGCGCCATATTCATTTTCCAGAAATCTTCAAGTCGAGACGCAGCACGGTGCCCCCGTGCCTACCAGCACGACCGTGCCACCCTACTTTTCTGCATTTCCTCAAGTCGAAGCATAGCACGGCCTGCCCGTGCCCCCTTGCACGACCGTGCCACTTTCCCTGCTGCATATTCTTCCTTCAAAGCATCTCCAACATGTCTACAAAGTCCACAAGAAGCGACCAAGCACGTGTGGAAGAGTTAGAAGCTCAAGTCACTTATCTTCGAACTCAACTTGGGCAACTTTTGGAGGAAAAACGAAGGTGGGTTCATAGCCCCACTCCCTCTCATCCTCATGAACCGGTGGTCGAATCGGAAGAAGAAGTCTTCAATCTCGAGCCAATTCTAGTGACGAAGAAGCCCCAAGGAGACGAAGGCAAGGAAGCAATATTGGTGGTGTCCGAATTGACATCCCCGAATTTGAAGGCCAACTTGACCCGGCCTTATTTCTCGATTGGTTGCACACCATTGAGAGGATCTTTGAATATGAGGACATCCCGGAGGACAAGAAGGTAAAACTCGTAGCCCTTAAACTCAGAAAATATGCTTCAATTTGGTGGGCTAATCTTGGAGCTAAAAGAGCAAGGAATGGAAAGGGAAAAATCAGAATTTGGGCCAAAATGAAAGAAAGACTCAAGGCCAAGTTTCTTCCCTCTCACCATGTGCAAGACAATTATCTCAAGCTCCATCGACTCAAGCAAGGAACCAAGAGTGTGGAAGAATACACTCGGGAGTTTGAACAACTCCTCCTCAAGTGTGATTTGAAAGAAGATGACGTACAAACATTGGTAAGATATTTGAGTGGTCTTGATGAATCAATTGCTCATGTAATTGAGTTGCAACCCTATTCATCCCTAGATGACTTGAGTTCTCTAGTCTCTAAGGTAGAGCAACAAAAGAAGACTAAGGAAAAGAGCATCTTTTCCAAGACTCCTTCCCGTCCTTTTTCTCAAGAACCACCTTACTTTCCCCCACAAATTCAAACCCCCTCACCCGTCAAAAGTGTCCCTCCCATCACCCCTCCACCTCCCACAAAAGTGCTCTCACGGCCAAAAGACCAAGTTCGGTGTTTCCGTTGTCAAGGTATGAGACATTTTGCATCTGATTGTCCTAACAAGAGGATTGTTTCCCTGGCTGAGCACCAAGCTTCTTTTGAGGAGCATGAACATGCAAAAGAGGAAAGCTTGGAAGAAAAAGAAGAAGAGGTTATCATAGGCCCCGATGAAGGTGAGTTGCTTGTCATTAGGCGAGCACTGAGTGGATTTGCTACTCAAGAAGGCTTGGAGCAAAGAGAGGCGATTTTCCACACAAGGTGCACTATTCAAGGGAAAGTTTGTGCCCTCATCATCGATGGAGGTAGTTGTACAAATGTTGCATCCAAAACCATGGGGGACAAGCTCAAACTTGCGACTACACCCCATCCTAAGCCTTATAGCATCCAATGGCTAAATATTCATGACTATGTGGGAAATGATGCTAGACGAGCAGTATCTGATCAGATGCCATCATGGCAAAGGTAGCTTTTTTAGTGTAATAGCTTCAGTTCAAGAGCCGCCCCCACCCTTCCTTAAAGAAAAAGTTGGGGATGTGTGAAGATATTCCCGTCACTGAGGTACTTCCAGA
Source organism: Carnegiea gigantea (assembly GCA_029747015.1). Lineage (NCBI taxonomy): Eukaryota > Viridiplantae > Streptophyta > Magnoliopsida > Caryophyllales > Cactaceae > Carnegiea > Carnegiea gigantea. The sequence continues at coordinate 864,539 of JAKOGI010000087.1, read as the reverse complement.
TAACCACTTCACTTCCAAAAAAAAAACAAGGAACTACCTAGCTGCCTTAAAAAATGAACCAATAAGTACAATGAACCATGATGCCTTAAACCCCCCCCCCCCCGGGAGGACTAGAAAACAGTTTTTTCCCCCCCGCTTTTGGTCAGGCTGAGGATTGAAAAATATAGCACATTGCCCTGAAGTAATAATGATCAGAGGCAAATAGCAAAAAAGCACTGCATTAAGCAAGGTGACCAGAACATCAAAATTTTTCAGAGAATTGAGAGTAGCAGAAGAAAATCCAATGTAAATTGAATGGTCAGGTTTATAGTGAAGATAGATCACTGAAAAGTGCTAAGTTCACTTCAATGAGAACCTTTATCATGAAAACCAACCTTAGAGGCCTTTACTTGATTGGATTTCCTACAATTCCATTAGTTTTCAAGACACCATTGATCTTGAAAAAGATTTCTCAGAGGAGAAAGGGTAGAACGCCATTCATGAATTTTAGGAGAAAAAAAGCTTTGGGCCCAGACGGTTTCGATATCCTTCTTTTAGCATTGTTGGGACATTGTTAAAGGGGATATTATAAGTTTCTTAACTGATTTTCATGAGAGATGCACTTTCCAAAAGAGTTTGAATGCCACTTTCTTAAGTTTACTCCCTGAAGTGATTGGGTTAGCTGACATTCTGAAGTTCAGGCCCATCAGCCTTGTTGGGAGTGTGAGTGTCTACAAAATCTTAGCTGAAGTCCTTGCTTCAAGGTTAAAGAAAGTGGCAAAAAAGCCATCAGCCCCAATCAACATGCTTTCACACATCATTGTTAAATTTTGGATGCAAATTTGATGGTTAATTAGCTAATTAATGCATTGATTCCTGTCTCAAGCCTAATCAATCAAATATTCTTTGGAAGGCTGATAGCCTGACATTGAAAAGGCTTATGATCATGTCTCTTGGGGTTTTCTTATGGCAACCCTTAAAAAAATGGGCTTCCTCAGCAAGTGGAGGAGTTGGATGTATTTCTATAAACGTGCCATCTACTACCCAGTGCTGATTAATGGTGAAGCGACAGGGTTTTTCTCCAATTGGACTTGGTTAATGCTGTACAGGGCGGGGGTCAACAACTCAAGCATCAATTTCCAAACCTTTTAGGATGGTATAATTCAAAGACGGAACCATGCAAGAAGTTGTGCCTCGGAATGGTGATCAAAACCATTGGAATACAGCTTTCCTAAGAAGCTCAAATGATGAGGAACTGAAAAGGAGAGTACGTTGAGTCTTTTGCTGTGCCCGGTAATATGAATTTTTCGTAGGCAATGACAATACTATTTGGCCCCACGATTCAAAAGGGCAGTTCACTGTCAAGGGGTTCTGTAGAGAGGCTTGTGGAGGTTCGGCTCATCTTTCCTGCCATTGCAATATGGATGTCTAAGGCTCCCACCTAAGCTTGGTTTTTGGTTTTGGGGGCTACCAAAGGAAAGGTGCTCATGGAAGACATGCCTAAGAGGAGAAATACTAAATCGGCTAGTAGATGTCCCATGTGGTTCCAGAAGGACGAATTGATATACCACCTTTTTGTCCGGTAGGTTTTGAGGTTTGACTACCGTTCTCCTTGTTGGGAGTTAATTGGGTGCAACCTCATACTATTAGTGATAGACTATTAGAGATGTGCCGGTGGCTTAGAGAAGAAGGTTGAAGAAGAGTTGGCGCCAAGAATTTGGATGAAAATTCCATCGGCTATATGTTGGAGTACTTGAAAAGATAGGAATTGTTGGATTCTCAAGGGCAAGGCTAGGTCATACCAAGCTTTCAAGATTTATTTTTTGAGAACCGGGAGTCAAGTTCTCCATCATGATACAACATTGACTTTTTTGGATTTTTGTTAACAAGATTATCTTAGAAAGCGAGCGGGCATGATTTTATTTTGCCAGTAGCACTTTTGTGCGTGCATGAAATCCCCTTTGTGTCTTATTAATACAAATTTTTGACTGCTCATTTTTTAAAAAATCATTTCAGGGGCACTAACGTTATGCTATCTTGGAGAACTGTATTTTATTTCCCTTCCCTGGTGAACAGCCATACGCTTCTAATGATATGTTCGATATTATAGCTTCTGATTTCTGAATAATGATCAACGAACAAGCGTAGGGACAACCTCACAAAGGAGAACTCGCGACCACTGCTTCTTATCACTGGTATCAGGAAAACACATTGTTTTAACAATATCCACCTTTAGGCCCAATTCACCTAGTACAACAATCAGCATTCAGAAGTTCAGGCATTTTAATACCATGCAATCCCAGTTCTCACAGGAATAATAAGAGTAGAACTAAAATTTTAGAAAAGTAAAAAACTAATACTAAACCAAAAAAGTTGTTGAGTACCATAAGATAGAGAGTAAGGCAACCATTTTATATCCCATTATGTCATTAGGAACTAAATATATCAGTTTCCAATGGCACATCCAAGAAAATAGCTTTCAACAAAGAATATCATGAAATTTCATAATTTCATCATAAAAGGAAAAATAACCAAGTTTTATGCTCCAATATAGTGAGCTTCCATTATTTTAGGTACAAGACCATATATAATAAAAATAGGAACTGTATGAAATTGAAATGGTACCTTGGGTTAAATCGCAATTTATCATAAGAACGGGGACACTCAAACTGAGACGAGTACAGCTTTTTCAAGAAACTGCAACATCCAGAAGTAGGAATGTGTCATTACTTTCCCATCAAAGCATTAAGGAAGAACTTCCCCAACAGCTCTAATAAATTTACCAGTGAAAATATGTGCGTCCTCCAGTCCTTGGTATATGGAGGAAAAACAACAGATCACGCAGCGTATGCTTATCTTCTTTGCTTTCTTGATTAAGTTGAGATGTGGCCCACTTAGTTACAACATTTTCACAGTGCTGGAAGTCATCAACTACAGAAGAGGCATTTGCCCGAGGAGAAACTGAAAGTTCAAGAGGAAAACAACTTTCATTATCCCTCCAAAACCAATCCATATTAACAGAAGTATGAAGCTTAACGGGATCATCACGAAGGAAGATCAAAAAAAGCAGAGTGCAATAAAAGTAAAAGAAGGGCAACTGAGAGAACATGCCAGCAGCCAGTCACCAGTATAGGATTGCTACAAGTAAGAGGGACATGGTAGCGATTATAAGAGGAGATATTATAAAAATGTTATCAAGTAGAAGTTATATAAGATGAATGAACATTCCGGGTTGATGGCAAAAGATGACGAACTCAATTATGTTCTTCTTGTACGTCAAGACCTGTAAGGGAAAACTACCACAAACATAGTAGAGGGAGGTGGGAATGGCTCATCACCCCGGCAATCCATTTTATCAGACTGAGCAGTCTGACTGGATTGGGCTGAATTTGACTAATAAATGGCAATCCTCATCCCCAGTTGAGTGACCCAAGAGGCATTCCGAGGAATGGAATTGTTTGCTTTTCAGATATAAAGTCCAACAACCTAGCATAGAAGTGACAAAGCTTCTCTATAGTTCGATTATAGGGTATAACTTTGTCCGGGAGACCCCTCCTCCCCTCCCGCCTCCCCCTCCCCACAAAAAAATAACCCAAAAAGTTAAAACAGAAAATTTTCTACCATGGAGCTGCTCAGGAATATTGGTTAATTTAGCTCACATCGAAGGAGAACCAGAGCTAAAATGAGTGGATACACAGTTTGAAAGGATAATTATGTTCGCCTTGCATCCTAAGTGCTGTCATAAAAAAAAGTAATAACAACAACAGAAACAATACAGTCTCTAGCACATACATTAGGGAAAAGGATATTATTCATAACGAGTTTCATAATAAACCATAATTAATAAGAAGAATGAAGCACAACTAGCAAAATCAGCAATCAAAAGTCAAAACCCCATACCCGATGCGATAAGCAGAAGCAGCAAAATCCATCTTGCACTTGAGTCCATCAATTTTCATATATGGCCTCCTAAATCACCAACTTAGTTTGAAAAAGCGTGAGGCGCACTGAGTCGCAAAGGGTCTCGAGGCGCGACGCGAAGGTGCGCCCCTCAAGGACGCGAACCTTTTTTAAGCTAAAAAAAGGTTTGAAAACAATTTTCATGACTTATTTATGATAATTGAGTAAAATAGTGACATCAAAGAACAATTGGACATCAATGTAAGTACCAAAAGTATCATAAATCGTCCACAAGACGGTAATTTAGCATAACAATATTCTAAAAAGTAAAAACACACACGCACAAAAAAGACGGTAATTTAGCATGACAATATTCGCAAACTAAAATTCCATAGCAATCAAACAAATAGTTAGTGAGGCACTAATCACTAATTGCATTTTACCCAAAAAAAAAGACAAGACAATAGCGCGCACACACACACACACACAAACTGCCTGGCAGTGAGCACTGCCATTAACTAAAAACAAATTAGATTGTTGCAACTTAAAAAAAAAAAACCCTAACATTTCTAACACACAAAGCCCCAGTTGCCCAGCACCAACAGACCCACAAAAAAATAAAAATTAAAATAGAACCTCAGAGAACCGAGAAGGCTGAAAGACAGAACAGAGGAGGAAAGCAGCAACATGTAAAACAGAGACCAGAAGCAGATGAAAATGGCTCGAACTGGTACAGACAAAGCCGAAGGAGAGCATGAGAGCTTAAGGGAGAGAAAAAAACGAGAAAAAAGGGAGAAAAAGAGGATATAGCCATGGCCGGCTGATGTCCTGTAGCAGGGAAGGAGAAGAACAGTAGGACGAAGTGAAGAAGAACAACAGAACGAAGAAGAGTAGAAGAGAAAGCAAAGACTTACCTGATGGAAGGAGATGAAGGCTTCGACTGAGATGATTGAGGCCTCTAGGGTTTTGAAGGGTCGAGTTGAGAAGATTGAAGAAGCTAGCCAAAGCCAACTTTGAAGTATTCTATTGCAATTCTCTTTTTCTTTTTTTTTTTTAAACGAAGCTTTAAGAACTTCTTGGGGCGCGCCTGGCTCGATTTGTGCCTCAAAGTGAGGTGCCATGAGGCGCACGCCTTATGTGGTATCTTGAATAGGCTTCGCTTGGGTGTGGGTGTGGGTGTGGGTGAGGCGTCAGCCCAAGTGATGCATATTTCCATATGCATCATTTTTATTTAAGGTCAACTTCCAAGAAGAAAAGTGTCAAACAAGAGCGTGCATGGGAACTCTCATATTTTCTCTTATTATGTGAGTTCAAGGACTTTAGACACCATGAAGTAGTGAAGCAAGTGGCGAAAATCTGGATAAAACTCATATTCCTTCCGGAAGAATTGGTGCCCGATTCATCCCTGCGGAAGCACTCAAAGGGAAGTTGTCCTGCTCCAGTCCAGTTTTGATATAGGTGTAATGTTCGGACCATAACTTTTTATCTACTTATCCAAATTGAGCAAATGAGCCCATTCTGGAAAATAGATTTCCAGGGCTTTCCAACAAGCCCAGAATCTCCTGATTTGGACGTGTGTGCTGAGAGTTATGCTCAGTTGAAGTGGAGGCTGCTGCAAGGATTAAATGCTGGGCAAATAAAGAGACTTTGGTTACATGACATCATGTGGATGACATCATGCACGACTTGGAGTGTTCTAGATGGATGTTTTCAGCTGATTGGAAGCCTAGAATATTCTTTGTAACCTCCCCCAGCCCTTTATGTTGAGTCTTTTCCATTTTCCAATCCTTTTCAATTTTCTAGTTTTAATTGCTAGGAGTTTTTAAGTCTTTTGGTTATCTTTGTTTAGCCTGTAAATAGGTGGGTTATGTAGTTGCATTTGAATGCAGAGTTGTAAGCTTTTGCAAGAGTAGTACAAACACCTTGAGAGTGATTCTCATTTGTGTCCAAAAAAAATCCATAGTTCTATATCTTGAATTTTGGCAAGTTCAAGTGGGGTTCTAGGTTCTCTTTTCTTTTTCAATTAGAGTGATTCCTTGGTGAAGACGAGAGGATTTGCCCAAGATCAAGTCCTTGAGTGGCTCCGCGAAGGATTATCTTAAGTGCAAGGTCTTGTTTATCCTTTGTTCTTTTTTGTTATTATTTTCATTCCATCTCAATCACCCTTCCATTTTCTCTTTACTTTGGTTCAATTCTTATTTGGGTTTATTTGAGTTTGATTTGGTTCACTTACCACCCACATATACATCAATTGGTATCAAAGCCAAGGTTTTTAAAGTGACCCACATCACACCCAAATACATTACCAAAAAAAAAAAAAAAACCGTGAACATCCAGTGTCCACAGGCCAGAAATTTCGCACGGTGCCCCCGTGCCTACCAGCACGACCGTGCCACCCTACTTTTCTGCATTTCCTCAAGTCGAAGCATAGCACGGCCTGCCCGTGCCCCCTTGCACAACCGTGCCACTTTCCCTGCTGCATATTCTTCATTCAAAGCATCTCCAACATGTCTACAAAGTCCACAAGAAGCGACGAAGCACGTGTGGAAGAGTTAGAAGCTCAAGTCACTTATCTTCGAACTCAACTTGGGCAACTTTTGGAGGAAAAACGAAGGTGGGTTCATAGCCCCACTCCCTCTTATCCTCATGAACCAGTGGTCGAATCGGAAGAAGAAGTCCTTCAATCCCGAGCCAATTCTAGTGACGAAGAAACCCCAAGGAGACGAAGGCAAGGAAGCAATATTGGTGGTGTCCGAATTGACATCCCCGAATTTGAAGGCCAACTCGACCCGGACTTATTTCTCGATTGGTTGCACACCATTGAGAGGGTCTTTGAATATGAGGACATCCCAGAGGACAAGAAGGTAAAACTCGTAGCCCTTAAACTCCGCAAATATGCTTCAATCTGGTGGGCTAACCTTGGAGCAAAAAGAGCAAGAAATGGGAAAGGGAAAATTAGAACGTGGGCCAAAATGAAAGAAAAACTCAAGGCCAAGTTTCTTCCCTCACACTATGTGCAAGATAATTATCTGAAACTCTACCGCCTCAAGTAAGGATCAAAAAGTGTGGAAGAATACACTCGGGAGTTTGAACAACTCCTCCTCAAGTGTGATTTGAAAGAAGATGATGTACAAAAATTGGTAAGATATTTGAGTGGTCTTGATGAATCAATTGCTCATGTAATTGAGTTGCAACCCTATTCATCCCTAGATGACTTGAGTTCTCTAGCCTATAAGGTAGAGCAACAAAAGAAGACTAAGGAAAAGAGCATCTTTTCCAAGACTCCTTCCCGTCCTTTTTCTCAAGAACCACCTTACTTTCCCCCACAAATTCAAACCCCCTCACCCGCCAAAAGTGTCCCTCCCATCACCCCTCCACCTCCCACAAAAGTGCCCTCACGGCCAAAAGACCAAGTTCGGTGTTTCCGTTGTCAAGGTATGGGACATTTTGCATCTGATTGTCCTAACAAGAGGATTGTTTCCCTGGCTGAGTACCAAGCTTCTTTTGAGGAGCATGAACATGAAGAAGAGGAAAGCTTGGAAGAAAAAGAAGAAGAGGTTATCATAGGCCCCGATGAAGGTGAGTTGCTTGTCATTAGGCGAGCATTGAGTGGATTTGCTACTCAAGAAGGCTTGGAGCAAAGAGAGGCGATTTTCCACACAAGGTGCACTATTCAAGGGAAAGTTTGTACCCTCATCATCGATGGAGGTAGTTGTACAAATGTTGCATCCAAAACCATGGTGGACAAGCTCAAACTTGCGACTACACCCCATCCTAAGCCTTATAGCATCCAATGGCTAAATCAAGGCAAAGGTATATACATTTCTCATCAATGCCTCATTTCTCTTTCTATTGGAGACCACTATAAGGATGAGATATTGTGTGACATTCTTCCTATGGATGCAAGCCATATATTATTGGGTAGACCATGGATGTTTGATCGCCATGTAATTCATCATGGGCGCCTCAACACCTACTCCTTTATTAAGGATGAGAAGAAAATCACCTTGACCCCTATTCCATCGTGCCAAAGCCCCAAGCCACAAAAGGACCGACAAGCCTTAACCCTCATTCATCCTTCCCAAACCCTTGCCCCCAAAGAAGATTTCTCACTTCCGCCTCTTCTCCTCACCAGGTATGACCCGTTTTATCATCCTCCCCTCACCCTCTTCTATATCTCTCTAGAGGTGATGCCCTGTGACCTCCTTCCCCAAAAGCTCCCATATTGTGAGCGTGACCCCTTTCTTGAGAAGCTTGCTAACCCATTGAGTTTGAGGACAAACTCAAAACCACCCGGGGAGTATGATGCATATTCCCATATGCATCATTTTATTTAAGGTCAACTTCCAAGAAGAAAAGTGTCAAACAAGAGCGTGCATGGGAACTCTCATATTTTCTCTTATTATGTGAGTTCAAGGACTTTAGACACCATGAAGTAGTCAAGCAAGTGGCGAAAATCTGGATAAAACTCATATTCCTTTCCGGAAGAATTGGTGCCCGATTCATCCCTGCGGAAGCACTCAAAGGGAAGTTGTCCTGCTCCAGTCCAGTTCTGATATAGGTGTAATGTTCGGACCATAACTTTTGATCTACTTATCCAAATTGAGCAAATGAGCCCATTCTGGAAAATAGATTTCCAGGGCTTTCCAACAAGCCCAGAATCACCTGATTTGGACGTGTGTGCTGAGAGTTATGTTCAGTTGAAGTGGAGGCTGCTGCAAGGATTAAATGCTGGGCAAATGAAGAGACTTTGGTTACATGACATCATGTGGATGACATCATGCACGACTTGGAGTGTTCTAGATGGATGTCTTCAGCTGATTGGAAGCCTAGAATATTCTTTGTAACCTCCCCCACCCCTTTATGTTGAGTCTTTTCCATTTTCCAAGCCTTTTCAATTTTCTAGTTTTAATTGCTAGGAGTTTTTAAATCTTTTGGTTATCTTTGTTCAGCCTATAAATAGGTGGGTTATGTAGTTGCATTTGAATTCAGAGTTGTAAGCTTTTCCAAGAGTAGTACAAACACCTTGAGAGTGATTCTCATTTGTGTCCAAAAAAAAAATCCTAGTTCTAGGTTCTCTTTTCTTTTCAATTGGAGTATTCCTTGGTCTTGAATCCTTTGGCGTGAAGGATTATCTCAAGTCAAAGTGGTGGTTCTTGTTTAGGTTACTCTCTTTCTTTTTCAATTGGAGTGATTCCTTGGTAAGAAGACGATGAGGATTCATCAAGCCCAAGATCAAAAGTCCTTGAGTGGTCTCCGCGTAAGGCAATTCAATCTCAAGTGCAAGGTCTTGTTTATCTTGCAATTGTTCTTTTTTGTTATTATTTTCATTTCCATCTCCAATCAAGAACCTTCCATTTTACTCTTTACTTTTGGTTCAATTCTTATTTTGTGGTTTAATTTGAGAATATTTTGATTTTGTTCACTTACCACTTCTCACATATACATCACCAAGTTTCTCGCTCTCTCACCTTTTAAGCTACGCCTCACCTGTACTTCTTTTCAAACTGAAAGATCACCAATAGACCAAGATGCAAACTTGACACTGAATCAAGTAAAACACTTCATCTGTCACGTCACTTCACTGATTCCAGCAGTATTACCAACGTCATAAACAAATTAATTTTATAAAAAATAAAAAAAAGATTCAATCATAAAATCTAAAATGAACTCAGGCAATTAGATCATCCTTACAAAAAAAAGCAGCAATCTACAATTCAAGGTAATGTAGAACTAAGACAAGTTCACTTGTAAATCTTAGTGTCAGATAATATACATAGCTTGTAATATATAGTAGAAATAAGAATTGCTATCACCCCACTCATTTACATTGAACCTGTCACGAAACCCAATGAACCGCCGTCGACAAGCAGCAACAAGAACGTAAATCCTGGGGAAACAGACCCCTAAATTATAAATTCCCTGGTCAAAAATTAGCAGGGGAATTTTCCTTGGGGGAGGGAGACAGAGAGGAGAAGGGGGAACGATGGAAATTTGGGGGGGGGGCAATACAGATGTGAGCAAAGGATGCGAATCTCCGTGCTTACCTTATTCATATGAAATATGTGACCCCTAAGCAAACTGTTGTCGTATGGAGCACCACCAGATCCCAGACAATCATGTATGCGCCAATGATCACGGTCTGGGTCGCACAGAAATTGGGACCCACACACACCAGTATTCTCCTGAGTGAAAGATTACTTGCACAGAAGATGGAAAACCGGGAATGCCAGCAATGATGTCATAAGCCTCTCCCCTCTACTCATTCTTGCCTGTTAAATCTTTCAGAGCTTATCTACCTACTACTGTAGCTATACCAGTATGCACTGAGACTTTCTGCTTAATCATCCACTGAATTGGTAGTTTTCCATAGGTTCAATAGGTCAGCCTAGCCAGATTAATAAGTTTGTTCAGTCAATACAACCCATAGATTCATTGTGATGGATAGAATATACTTCTATATGCATGAATTGGCTAGACCTGTTGTGCCCTACCTAAATAGTTTTAAGCGTAAATATTGTTCCATAATTCAGTAAATCAAACATCATTGTACAATGCATTTCGAAGTTTATGTACTAGGTTCATATTTTTTTACCGTGTATCTTTGTCGAGACGTTTTTTTATTTTGTAAAATCGAATGTCCATAATTTGATATATATATATTATACATCTACTAATCTTATCTATCATTGCATCAGTTAAGTAAACATCATAAATTTATTAATTTAGTCCCGAACCCCAAATAATATTACGGCTAATGAATAGCTATTATGAAATCTAAATAGAAACGTAAACATCTTAAATAGCAAAAGTTGTGTAGGTGCAAACAGTTAGATATATCTCTTTAGTATAAATCACATATAAAAACAATAAAGTCAATTGCTAATTGTTTCAATATCGAACAAGTAATTGCTTCTCTCGAATGATAATTTTCATCAACCTAGTCCATTTTTTTGGGGGCATTTTTAGTCCGTGCATATGTTGGTAGGTACTCAACCCGTATTCCTTCTCTTCTCCCCCACAATCTCCTTCTTTCTATTTCTTCTTTTTTCTTGTATATGATGGAAAGGTCCTCATTTCATGAGCATTAAATATCTACTCTTTTAATCATGTACTCTCATAGGCACCCCCATGTGCCCTCCACGCCAAAAAACTATACAATTTCATTTACGCCAAAAATTGGCTACTACAAACTTCCAGTTTGTTTAGTCTTCTTTTGCTGATTTTTAATGCTTTCATTCAGATTTTGGACCACAATTGCAATACAGTACCTTACATTGTTATCTCATTGATATAGGCTCATATACATTTTCCATTCTATTCTTGATGTGGAAATAACTGTACACGTTCCTATCTAAACTTGAAATTCATATGAACTCATAAACTCAATGAAAAGAAATTACCTCGTGCAAAAGACATTAGAGAATTAGCCGTCCCTGCTATAAATGTCATGGTGAGTCGGCTATTCCCATGCCTTGAAGGATTTAATGCCTTGGTCGCTTCAATTGGTACAAGTCTTGAATTGAACATCTATTGATGGGCATAAGCCCTAATGATACACTTGTTTATAAGATCCTTCCCATAAATAGGCTACACTTTCAATACTCATTCTACTTTCTTACTTTCTATTTATTGTTGCTAACTCAATGGCTTGAGTCTCACAGTTAGGAAACACACTTAATACATGAGGCTGCCTATGGCAGAGCTATGAAACAAATAGGACAATGAAACTCAAGTGGGAGGCTCACATAGCACGTTAATTCAATAGGTTATACGATTCCAGGCTTCAATCATTTAATTCATCATGGACATCCATACCCTCATCGTTTCTAATTAGTCAATACAACCCATATATGTATAGATTCAATAAGCTTCTGTTCAGTTTACTACACAATCTCCTCTATTTTTATAAGCATTCCTATGCATTTAAATGATAGCAATCATATAAACACTTCTATATTCGCTAACCATAATAATTGAGAATTAATAACTTGCTTGCTATGATTAATAATTAACACTTCATACGATCGATAAACTATAACTGGTCACTGAACTGCCCTTACCTGAGCAAACAGCACCATTCAGTAGTGCATTACAATAAGCGTAAATATAGCCACATGTGTCCATAAACGACAACACTTCATTCAGTAAATCAAACATCATTTGATTCTAAACATGTACAATGCATTTCGAAGTAACTTTCCTAAGCATGAATGTACTAAAAAGAGGTTCGAATGAAAGTTAAATATATTTTAATAGCTTCGCATTTCATTCGTGTACCTGCAGCAGCTAGTTTAGCTGGAATCGAGCCTAAACACGTTTAAATTACTAAATCAATGAGTCGTTGTAAAATCGAATAGTTCTCATATGACCAATTATAATTTGATAACTATATATATACAATCGAATGCATTTCACATAATCGATATACGATATATATAATGGATAACTTATTCAATGAGCTCAATATGTACACTAGGCATAAATTATCAGTTCCAATTCAACCTGAATAAACTATAATCGATAAACTTGCATCGAATTTGAAGATAACTAGGAGGAAGAGGAACCTCACCTTGTTCCAAGCTTAGGACCCGTATAAGGGTTGATTTGAAACAGAGATCAAATCCCAAACGTCCCAAACCACGCTCCTGTTCACGGCAATCTCAACCGAACCCTAGGGCAAAACCCTAGCTTGCGATTTCTATCCTGCTCAAAATGGCCGAATACTCGGCCTTGCTTCGCGCTAGAATCGGCCCAACTGTGGCCGCGTTACGTCCAGCCACCGCACAACTGCGGTTACCGGCACCTAGGGGGAAGTCGGACTGGCTCGAACTCGGTGGCTACGTGCGCGGGAGGTGAGGAGATGGTTGATACTGGGTGTTTGATTCTCTGGGGTACGACGTGAGGCAGAGCAAGTGGAGGAAAAGGTGAGTGCACTGGGTCGCGCTAGGAGGCAGCTGTGACCGGCAACCAGCCGCCGGCGTGCCGCCTCCGCTCTCTCTCTCTCGCTTTCGCCGGTGTGGATCGGGGCTGGACAAGAATCGCGTTTCTCTGTTTTTCCCCAAAAACCAAAAGGGGCTTCGGCCCCTTTTTGATTTATCATCTTCATTCATTTTTTTTTTTTTTCTCCCACTGATATAACACGAACCCACTGTATCATGAATCCAATTTCCCGACCTCCAGATCGTAAACCGTAACCATTAATATAACAAGCTACATCAATATTATTTCAATTTATCGAAATAACCAAATACGATTTTAGAACGATATCAATAGCGAAATCGGCTTAACGAAGGGGATAAAAATCTCGAATGTTACACATCTCATAATGGTTCACCTCAAAGATATTACCCCGCAAGACATTTCCTCATCTAGAGGTTTACATCCAACTTGACACTATATTAATTCATCACTATACCCAAGAGTAGGGATATTAACACACCTCAATAAGACTCTCAAATTCTGGGGCAACGCCTAAAAACTGATTAAATCCTAGGCTTAAAGCCTTACAATAGATATCTGAAATGGAGAGAAATACTTCAATAGCTCAACGGCCACATGTCGGAGTTCATAACTCAACGGGTTACACACCCGAAGTGCACAATTACAGAAGTTTAAACAAATAGGAGAAATGAAACATGCAATACAACTCCCAGATAAATGAGAATATACCTCACTAACAGGTGACCCAAATGGTTCCATAGTCCACTTTGCTCATGCTTGAATCTCATGATATTAACAAATGATTGAGTCACCCAAATGAAAATGGTTTCTCCATATATGCCCATACATATGAAGTCATAAGCAATGGCTCATTTATTAGGTTCAACATAACCCATACACACCTTAATAGCTAACTCATAAACACTTGATAGCTCACAGTGGTCCTTAAATCTTAGCTCTGATACCAAATCTGTAACGCCCCAAAATACTAATGACATGATTACGGAAAATTGCAGCGGAAGACTCAGTAAACGAAGGCACTACCGCCGTCCTGATACGGACAAGGCTAACTGAACCATTTAATCCTGCCGCTCACGATCACAATCATAAACTCTATTAAACTGATACACTTTAAGACCAAAGCCCATAATAGCTCACTTTAATACCATTTACTTAATCATACCATGTGCTAACTCGCACTCCACATTACACACATGTATATTAAATATAGACCTTAAGGTTGATCCCAATACTCGTGCTATGCTGAATCCACTGTGAGCATCTGATGACTTTCAAAATGGCTTGCTAAAAGGAGAAATATGTAATACTTCATCACCTAAAATGGAAAACATGAAAATAATTCGAAAACATGAGCAAAAACTCAGTACATGCATTCCTGTATTGTAAAATGAGTATAGAAATACTGTTAATGGGTACCCGTCTTTGCAATTCATTTAGTTGGCAATAACAATGAAAATAAAAGTAATATGAAATTGAATTGCTTATTATTATCTGGATGTGAACCCCTTGCACTGATATGATCTATACATAGGTGTACACCTGCCAATCTGATCAAGAGTTGGCCTGAAGCCGCGCGAGTAAATGATGGGCTGACGTCCTATAGATGATAACTGACGGGGTCACAAGTTAAATGACAAATTACTGTATAAACTGATTCATTGATAAGCTCATTAAGAGTTGTAACTTGATAAACATGATCTACTTTCTGAAGATACAGGCAATAGACGTACCTTGAGACTTTAAAAATGTCATCTGACTTGATACAAGTCAGCTGTTTCATAAATGTCATCTGACTTGATAAATATGTTCTAACTTGATAACACTTATGCATAATGAGGAACGATAACTAGGCCTCAACTCTGTTTCATAAATGTCATTGTAAGTATGTGTAGTCAGTAAATGATCCTTACTCGCGTAATTGAGTAAGTAAAAGTATGTGTAACAGAAATTGAGTAATTAAATGGTATACATAACTTGTGTATTTCAATATAACTTCAAAATTGAATTGATAAAAGTAATTAAATTTGATATAAAGTAAATGAAAGTAAAATAGTCCGCAATGAGATAAATGAGATTACAAAGGAAAAGGCCTTGATGGTGACAATTGAGAGAGTGGTTGTGGTCTTTTTTGAAATAGGTTACTCAACCGAAATTCATGAAATCTTACAGAAAATTCAAAAATAATATGGACAATCTACAGTAAAATTTTTAGAATTTTCCTCCAAGTATACACTGCACAGAAATTGCAATAACAACCTGATTTACACCCAAGTAGGTTAGTTCACTTCAAAACCTCATAACTTTCATTCTAGACCTCAAATGGAGACTTAAAACCCCAATATGAAAATATTAAGCAGTTCCCAAAAACTTTCATTTACAACACAAAACATGATTCCCAAAATAGGGTTCCCACAATGGGGTTAAAAGACAAGTGTGTCAGTTTTTGATCCAATCTACACAGTTTTGGTAAAATGACCAAAACGTTTTCCATAAACCTCGGATTAAGGCGATTCAAGAGGCATTTTAAAGCTAACACACTGAACCACATACCCACAAAAATTATAATTTTTGGCTGGACCATTCATTACCAGTTTAATACCAAATTCAGCCCTAATGTCCTGAAATTCCAGCCCTTCACTGATTTAACTTTCTCCTTTTTTTTTTTCACATAAAACTCACTTAAAATCATTTCAAATCACCACAATAAGATATAAAAAGATAATTTAAGGCCTCATATACATATCCAAACTCTAAACAACTTCATTAATACATAATTACATAATTCGTATCCAAAACAGGGCAGTTTTCTTCAAAATTCCATAACTCACTGATTACACCTCCAAAATTCATGAAAGTTTGGCAGACAATCCCAAATAATATAGAAAAGCTACAGTTAAAATTTTAGAATTTGTGGACAATCCTATAATTTCCAAAATTTTCGACTGTGGCATTTAAACAAATGCAAAATCATGAAAATCATGCTCTTGATCAAATACCCATGACTCCAAATATCTCCAAAATCAATAAAAATTACACAATAGCTATCAATTTGATAATCCAAATATAGCCCATAAATAAAACAACCATAAAATACAAGATAAAACAAGTTAGGGTTTTGGGACAAACCTCACTTTAGGCTTGAATTAGAGAGACGAGAAGGCTATTTTGAGTGATTTGAGGGGTCAGCCATGATAGCTAGCAGTAAGGGGAACTCGGGGCAGCTAGGAGGTGGCCGAAAAAGTGGCCGACACCACCAAAACTGGCGGCACAAAGGGGCAGCAGCTACCTGAAGACCGTGGAGAGGAGAGAGGAAATGGAGAGATGGGCTTGTGATTTTTGCTGAATTTTTTATGGCTGAAAATTCTCAAGTATTAGCAACATGTGGCTGAAATTTCCCACCCAAAAAGTAGCTTTTTGCTAATTAAAATTAGGTGCTAAAATGAGTACTTAGTGAAATAACAAAGTTAGCAAGGTTTTAGGCTTTTGTTTTGGGCCCAACAAGCTAAGTTCGGGCTCGAAAAATTATTTGGAGTGTTGAACAAAAATAAAATTTTGTATTGCTCGGGATTAAAGTTTACCGAAGGTAAGAAATTAATTAATCACTAATTTATACTCACCGAGGCCTAATATCGATTCACCCGACATTTAATCAATCAACGAAATTCAAATTAAAAATCAATGAAACTTGAGTTGCAAAGTGGTACCCAAAATGAAATATCTCCCAATCGGAATGATTAAATACGATAAATAAAGGTGGAAAATTTAAATAACATAATGCAATTCGTTAAATAAATAAATTGAGTGTAATTGAATTTAATAAACATGATTTGGTTAAGCAAATAACCATGAGTGATTATGTCAATAAACATGATAAAGTAAATGAATAAACATGATTAATGAAATAAATAAAGATGATTTAAATAAATAAATATGGGTTAGGGTCGGGTTATTACAGCCTTTCCCACTTAAAGAGTTTCGTCCTCGAAACTTATAATACTTGTCAACTATATGCAATGCTGCTTTAAAACACATGGGCCATTGGTTCCGATTGCTTCCCTCTGACAAGGCATACTTTGTCGAATGTACTCCGACTAAGGGTGTACGTATTGCATAACTTCTTAATCTCATGTTTCAGTAGTAGATCTGAATACTTCTCATACAATAGCCTCAATGAACTCAATTACTTTGCTTCAAAAGTGATATTCTCTTCGAAAGAAAAGGACCTTGTTACTACAAATGAGGTATTCTACACTACTGACTCATAAAGCCCAAGGTAACAAGGACTCAATTATCGCTGATATCCTATCTCCTGACACCCTTGACTGGATAAGCCTTTCGGAGTACTTTATATCTCATCTGAGACTTTGGTTATTTCTTTGTTTTGCTAGGACAACTGTTTTGTCGACCTTGTATTACCTCGACATGTACTTGAATTTTTTCTCTTAATACTTGCTTGGGTTAGCTCTGACCTTGTACTCAATGTTTCTTCTGGCTCACTCAAATATAATTAGACAGTGCTTGAGTTTATACCCTTATCAAAATCTCCTCATCTGATCATCCTAATGTCTCATAGGATCTCCCCTTATCTGACTACTCAAGGATCTGCTCCCGGTCAATAAAGGGCAACGAAATGACCATGGTTAGGGATGAGAGTGATGAAATTCTTAGCCAAATGAATCATTGCATACAAAAGAAATGAACAATGAGACTAGAAAAGGCAAATAAAGGAGAGGTTATCATGGGGTGGTTAGAATAAAAGATAACCATAAGTATATCATGAATTCTAAAATATAATGCCATAAGAACTGTGGTTTATAAATATGGATCATAAAGGGTTCAATAAATAATCCACCAAGGAGAAAGATGACATGGTTATACTCGGGTTTAACTAATGAATTGGAAACAAGATGAAGAGCAACTGAGCTTCAACTAGGTGAATTTATAGCCACAAGGAACAAGATAAGTGCAATAGATAGATGGGACAAGCAATGTGCAATAAATAGATACATAGATTGGATACGCAAAGTGCAATAGATAGACAACTAGATTAGACAAGCAAAGTATAATGGATAGATAAATAGATTAGGCAAGTAAAGTGCCAATGGATAGAGAACTAGATTGGATAAATAAGCTAGAGAACTAGATTGGATAAATAAGCAAGGTCTAATGAATAGATAAAGGGATTGAATAGGCTACAGTGGAAACATGCATTTGCTTATATGGAGCCAAGTCAAGTATGATAATAAGATTAAATAAGGATTACTGAAGTTCACTTATGCGGATATAAGATATAGGTGTGTGAATTGCAAGTGCCATAAATAGATGAATAGATTAAACTGCTAAAATACAATGGATAGATCAATAGATTGAACGAGTAAAGTACCAATGGATAAGTAAATAGATTGAATAAGTGACATGAGAAACGTGCCTTTGCTCATATAAAACCAATTCAAGTCCAGTAATAAGATTGAACAGAAAAGCTAGAGTTTACTTATGAGGATGTAAGATACATGTGTGGAAGTTGAAGTTCAAAATAGGGAGAGTAAGGGAATTATGACAATCGCAATCACCCACATCAATGAAAGTTGAATTATATTTTGAATTCAGAACAAGTTATACGAGCGTATTATTATGAATAAATGAGATGTAAAGTAGATGTGGGAATCAACTCTCAATGAAATGAACTACAACTCAAGATTATGACATAGAGATGGTGAAGGTCGAGAGCATGGGAATGTTGACAACCATATAGGGTTGAACAAGAATGTATTGCACATTTAACAATGGGTTTGCAAAAAGATGGAAGATCACGCTAATAGGATCATCGAGTTGAAATGCAAGGGAGGTTAAACAACATTGGATAGTATCAAGTTTTGCAGATGAGACAGGCAACAAGAATGACTATAAATGGGTAGTCTTGCAAAAGATGAACTGTGGTTGCATGGTTTAGGTGTGATATTCGAACCTTAAATCATTCCTGGAAAAGACATCTGTTGGTAGCAGTTAATCCCATAAATCATTTGTTCAAGGTATATAGCACTTATTTTGATAGTGATCTTGTGCAACTCTCTGTGCATAGTACACAACCATAAGATATCGTCTTTCTTCTTCGTATAAACCTGAGGTTCCCCACGAGGACACACCTGGTCAAATAAATCCTTTACAACTCATCCATTGAATCTTTAATTCTTTGAACTCAGTTGGGGGTTATGTGATAGGGGTTTTGAAAATGGATTGAGCACCTTGAACTAGGCTGATCTGAAAATCAATGTTTCTTGGGGGAAAACAGTCCTGAAAATCCTCAGATAAAACATCTCTAAATCCACCAACTGTAAATATGGATATGGATATACCGAGTGTGGTTGACAAATCACTAATATTCAATGCATTACTGACATGATAATTCACTTGCTTGCACAATGTAATTGAGGGGATAAATAAGGCTTTTCTTCCATCGGCCCATAGATATGTACGTTTAACCAATCATCCTCTCTCAGGCTAACCTTAAGATTCTTACCAATCATCGTAGTCCTGTAAGTACATAGTCAATTCATCCCCATAATGATACCAGATCTGCCAATCAAACTGGATTGGATGTCCAATGAATATGATTCCAACAATACTACTAGAGGCATGTGTATAAAAGATAAACATTCAACTGTCTACTGATCTCAATAAATTAAAATGACAGGGGGGTAATCCAAAATGTAAAGAGATGTAACCACAACATGAACTCTTGCAAAGATATTTCTTTATTGGTTAGAAAGGACTGACATGTAAGCTGAATGAATGAAAGGATGAAGAATCGAAATGAAAGAGGCAAGACATAGAAATGACCTCCAGCATATACAAGACATGCAGTTTATTCATGATGGTCATGATAGTAAAGTAAATGATCGATGTTATGAAGTTGAGAGAGAGAGTATTAAGTAATGAAGGTGAAGAAATGTAACAGGTTACCATAGCGGTTTTTGCAAAGTTATACGGTATCCGTATGTGAGTAAAATGACAAAGACAAGGGTCAACACTATCAGAAGGAAAATTTTATTCATCTAATGTTTGCAAGGACAATACATCAACATGAAGGAGTCAATCTTATGACTGAACATGATGACATCCATCAATAAAACAATTTGCAATAAATGGAAGTCTTGGGTAGGCATATAAACTTCAAAACTGCTGGCAGATGAAAATAGCACCAATCGTTGTTTATCATTAACAAGATAGGCTATATTAGTAAAGAAATGATTACCAAAATAACTTGAGTAACGACATGCAGTTACGACCATGGAGTAGTATGCCAACATGACGTTACGGTGCTATAGAAACACGAACAATATGGATCCATTTAATTGCTGCAAGGGCACTCAATGACTGGGTTTGAAGCAACCAAAGGCTTTGCAAGTAATAAATGAATAGTGCCCAAATAGAAGCAATGAGTTCAAGTAGGTGATAGTAAAAATATGAACATAGTGATGACTGAGCTGCAAGTAGAATGAGTCAAATATGCTTAGGAAGAACTGCAAATCACACAGGAATGCACACCGGGGGTCATTATAAGCTCCATTATGGAAATAGAGAATTAAACGGTTATGATTGTCAGGGTTTGAATCGCCTATAAGAAAGGTTGCTCAAATGTGTTTGAAAAAGTCCCCACATACCACATATGAGAATTTCCATAAACACCCCATTACAAATCAAGAGAGTGTTAGCAGCAAAAAAATGATACCTCTGAACAATTCAAGGTAACTAGGGCAGAAATAAGTCAATTACAGGAAGTAATGGGAGCATTGCTGATGTAAGGTCTTAGTGTCAAGACCAGATAATTCCTATACATGGCAGCTTAATCTTACTTGTCCCACACATATATATATACGCCAAGTAGCACACCATAAGCTACTAATTGCTATCACCATACATAAGCACTCATTGTAGTGTTCATCTCATACCGGTTCACCTCAAAGATATTACCCCGCAAGGCATTTCCTCATCTAGAGGTTTACATCTAACTTGACACTGTATTAATCCCTTAAGAAGTTGCAAATGGCATCCCCACATTGGGTTTCAACCATCACTGTACCCAAGAGTAGGATATTAACACACTCAATAAGACTCTCAAATCCTGGGGTAAAACGGACAGAGTTTCTTCCTAAAAACTGATTAAAACCCAGGCTTAAAGCCTTACAATAGATACCTGAAATGGAGAGAAATACTTCAATAGCTCAACGGCCACACGCCGGAGTTCATAACTCAACGGGTTACACACCCGGAGTGCACGATTACAGAAGTTTAAACAAATAGGAGAAATGAAACATGCAATACAACTCCCAGATAAATGAGAACATGCCTCACTAACAGGTGACCCAAATGGTTCCACAGTCCACTTTGCTCATGCTTGAATCTCATGATATTAACAAATGATTGAGTCACCCAAATGAAAATGGTTTCTCCATATATGCCCATACATATGAACTTATAAGCAATAGCTCATTTACTGGGTTCAACATAACTCATACACACCTTGATAGCTAACTCATAAACACTTGATAGCTCACAGTGGTCCTTAAACCTTAGCTCTGATACCAAATCTGTAATGCCCCCAAAATACTAATGACATGATTACTGAAAATTGCAGCGGAAGACTCAGTAAACGAAGGTACTACCGCCGTCCTGATAAGGACAAGGCTAACTGAACCATTTAATCCTGCCGCTCACGATCACAATCATAAACTCTATTAAACTGATACACTTTAAGACCAAAGTCCATAATAGCTCACTTCAATATCATTTACTTAATCATACCATGTGCTAACTCGTACTCCACACTACACACATGTATATTGAATATAGACCTTGAGGTTGATCCCAACACTCGTGCTATGCTGAATCCACTGTGAGCATCTGATGACTTTCAAAATGGCTTGCTAAAAGGAGAAATATGTGATACTTCATCACCTAAAATGAAAAACATGAAAACAATTCGAAAACATGAGCAAAAACTTAGTACATGCATTCCTGTATTGTAAAATGAGTATAGAAATACTGTTGATGGGTACCCGTCTTTGCAATTCATTTAGTTGGCAATAACAATGAAAATGAAAGTAATATGAAATTGAATTGCTCATTATTATCTGGATGTGAACCCCTTGCACTGATATGATCTATACATAGGTGTACACCTGCCAATCCGATCAAGAGTTGGCCTGAAGCCGCGCGGGTAAATGATGGGCTGACGCCCTATAGATGATAACTGATGGGGTCACAAGTTAAATGGCAAATCACTGTATAAACTAATTTATTGATAAACTCATTAAGAGTTGTAACTTGATAAACATGATCTGCTTTCTGAAGATACAGGCAATGGACGTACCTTGAGTCTTTAAAAATGTCATCTGACTTGATACAAGTCAGCTGTTTCATAAATGTCATCTGACTTGATAAATATGTTCTAACTTGATAACACTTATGCATAATGGAATGATAACTAGGCCTCAACTCTGTTTCATAAATGTCATTGTAAGTATGTGTAGTCAGTAAATGATCCTTACTCACATAATTGAGTAAGTAAAAGTATGTGTAACAGAATTGAGTAATTAAATGGTATACATAACTTGTGTATTCCAATATAACTTCAAAATTGAATTGATGAAAGTAATTAAATTTGATATAAATTAAATGAAAGTAAAATAGTCCGCAATGAGATAAATGAGATTACAAAGGAAAAGGCCTTGATGGTGACAATTGAGAGAGTAGTTGTGGTCTTTTCTGAAATAGGTTACTCAACTGAAATTCATGAAATCTTACAGAAAATTCGAAAATAATATGGACAATCTACAGTAAAATTTTTAAAATTTTTCTCCAAGTATACACTGCACAGAAATTGCAATAACAACCTGATTTACACCCAAGCAGGTCAGTTCACTTCAAAACTTCATAAATTTCATTCTAGACCTCAAATGGAGACTTAAAACCCCAATATGAAAATATTAAGAAGTCCCCAAAAACTTTCATTGACAACACAAAATGTGATTCCCACAATAGGGTTCCCAATATAAGGTTAAAACACAAGTATGTCAGTTTTTGACCCAATCTACACAGTTTTGGTAAAACGACCATAACGTTTTCCACAGACCTTGGATTAAGGCGATTCAAGAGGCATTTAAAGCTAACACACTGAACTATATACCCATAAAAAATCATAAATTTTGGCTGGGCCATTCATTACCAGTTTAATCCCAAATTCAGCCCTAATGTGCTGAAATTCCAGCCCTTCACTGATTTAACTTTCTCTTTTTTTTTTTCACATAAAACTCACTTGAAATTATTTCAAATCACCACAATAAGATATAAAAAGATAATTTAAGGCCTCATATACATATCCAAACTCTAAACAACTTCATTAATACATAATTACATAATTCGTATCCAAAACAGGGCAGTTTTCTTCAAAATTCCATAACTCACTGATTACACTCCAAAATTCATGAAAGTTTGGCAGACAAACCCAACTAAGATAGACAAGCTGCAGTTAAAATTTTAAAATTTGTGGACAATCTTATAATTTCCAGAATTTTCGACAGTGGCATTGAAACAAATGCAAAATCATGAAAATCATGCTCTTGATCAAATACCCATGACTCTAAACATCTCCAAACTCAATAAAAATTGTACAATAACTATCAATTTGATAATCCAAATATAGCCCATAAATAAAGCAACCATAAAACTCAAGATAAAACAAGTTAGGATTTTGGGGCAAACCTCACTTTAGGCTTGAATTAGAGAGAGGAGGAGGCTGTTCTGAGTGATTTGAGGGGTCGACCATGATAGCTAGCAGTAAGGGGAACTCGGGGCAGCTGGGAGGTGGCCGAAAAAGTGGTCGGAACCACCAGAACTGGCGGCACAAAGGGGCAGCAGCTGCATGAAGACCGTGGAGAGGAGAGAGGAAATGGAGAGATGGGCTTGTGATTTTTGCTGAATTTTTTATGGCTGGAAATTCTCAAGTATTAGCAACATGTGGCTAAAATTTCCCACCCAAAAAGTAGCTTTTTGCTAATTAAAATTAGGTACTAAAATGAGTACTTAGTGAAATAACAAAGTTAGCAAGGTGTTAGGCTTTTGTTTTGGGCCCAACAAGCTAAGTTCGGGCTCGAAAAATTATTTGGAGTGTTGAACAAAAATAAAATTTTGTATTACTCGGGATTAAAGTTTACCGAAGGTAAGAAAATAATTAATCACTAATTTATACTCACCGAGGCCTAATATCGATTCACCCGACATTTAATCAATCAACGAAACTCGAATTAACAATCAACGAAACTTGAGTCGCAAAGTGGTACCCAAAATGAAATATCTCCTAATTGGGATGATTAAATACGATAAATGAAGGTGGAAAATTTAAATAACATAATGTAATTCGTTAAATAAATAAATTGAGTGTAATTGAATTTAATAAATATAATTTGGTTAAGCAAATAACCATGAGTGATTAGGTCAATAAATAGGATAAAGTAAATGAATAAACATGATTAATGAAATAAATAAAGATGATTTAAATAAATGAATATTGGTTAGGGTCGGGTTATTACAAAAACATACATTCTCTATTGTATCCA
The DNA here is from genome assembly GCA_029747015.1 of Carnegiea gigantea. Classification (NCBI taxonomy): domain Eukaryota; kingdom Viridiplantae; phylum Streptophyta; class Magnoliopsida; order Caryophyllales; family Cactaceae; genus Carnegiea; species Carnegiea gigantea. The sequence goes on along the minus strand of JAKOGI010000087.1, from coordinate 840,081 downwards.
TTGTATTAGGAACACATACATTGTATCTCCTGTAGTTAGAGTGGATGTATCTTCAGTTTGTCTTACTATAGAAAGATGATGGTGAGCGAGAAGCACGAATGAGAAATTCTCTCCTATGTCTCTAAACTTCTCGTGGTATCTGATGGAGGTCCATCCTCAAGGTCTAATAATGTTTCATTGATCCAAAATAATCAAGAAATCAACTCCAAAGTCACGGCCATGAGTCACTTGATGGAAAACACACAAGGTGATGCACCCGGGTTCTCATCCAGATTTTTACCCGGTTTTTGTTATCTTATTACATCGGCCTAAAGCACATTTTGGTGCCCGTTTTTTGGATGATTATCAAGTTCAGGATGTTAGCTTTTAAGTCCAATTGGTTTCATATCATTTGGAATTCAATTGGTTACTTAAAACAGTTCATCTCTTGAACCTGTCCGGATTGCACTGCAAAATGCACGGTTTTGGTTTTCTGGTTTGTTCATGGGGCAAACGACGTCCAAATGCTACGATTCCAATTGGAGGGCAAACTAGACATCTTGAGGTTTCCAACCATGTAAGAAACGTAGCAATTAGTCATCATTTGAGGTGTCAAGCATGCGTTGCAAGTTGAGGCAGAAACCGGCTGACTGACACCCGGTTACTTAGCCTAGTAGTTTTCCTCCTTCAAGGGGTTTGCTTAAGGTGGAAGACTGCCAACTAGGTCATTTTGAGCTGCTTGATGAAACACCACTCAGCTACTTGTGAGAGAGACACGTGGAGCAAGTGAAACACCACCATTTTGCAAGCTCTCATTCGACCACTCAAGCATGACATGGCACACATGCATTTTTCAGTCCTTTTGAGGTGGCTAGCCGTGCACTCTTGCCTTCCTAGCTGGGAAATTGAGTCATTTACATTCCTTAATGCAAAGGAAAAGGCTTAGGAAGATAAATTAAGTGCTTTGTAATATAAACTTTCAGCTTTGGTTTGTATTAGATTAAACCGTGTGCTAGGTAGTGATTAGCAAGCTTAATGACTTTCCTCCCTAGGAAGGAAAGCTCATTCGTGTACTCTCAAGGCCATATAAAAGCCTTGTATGTTCATTTGAAGAATATAGAGTTGATAATTCAGTTGAGAGTAAAGACCTTGTGTCTTGTGATTTCTTAAACACTTAACTTGCTTATCCTTAATTGTGGCCGATTAAGGTGGTGACCAAGTGAGTCTTGATCTTTGATTAGGTGGTGTATCTTATCCTAATCCAAGATTAAGGGCCCTAAGCTAAGTGATTAGTGGCGTATCTTATCTAATCATCTAGCTTAGAACTATCCAAAATTCATTAAACACACTTGAAGTTCTTAAGCTAGCTCTTGGTTTCTCTCCTCTCAAACCGTGAGTTCCCTCTTGATCTTCTTAGTGTTTTGAATCCTCCTTTTCTTTCCTCACATCCCTTACTCCTTTGTTTACTCATTTCCACACAAAATCAAGACCATGACAAAGCTAATTGCATCAAACTTCCATTAATCTTCAAAGCTACCTCAAACCGTGAAGAAGGAACTTCCTAGGCGAGCTAGGCAGCAAGTTGGCACGGTCCCCCCGTGCCTTCAAGCACGACCGTGCCCCCCCTGGCCGTGAGTGTTTGTTTGTTTTCTAGTATCCCTTGACGTGAGTAACTTGGGTTGCTTCTTTCCCTTGAGACTTACATCAGTATCAGAGCTTGGCAAATAGCAAAACATCTATCATTAGTTTGCAACACAAAACAAAGCCATGGATGGCAAGAACCACCAAGAACAACAAAAAGAAATCAATGACAAGAGACATGACATTATTGTCAATCTAATAGATCCATAGTCCCCATACTACGTGTGCAGTTCGGACAACCCTAGCAATATTATCAGCCCCGTGAACCTTAACGGATATAATTATCCCAATAGGAGTCGATTGACTATCAATGGATTAAAATGTATACCAAAAAAAAACAAGCTTAGGTTTGCAGACGGGATTATCACCAAGCCTCAGAATACTCTACCAAAGGTTCATGCCTGGAAGAGATGCAATTCCATAGTGATAGCATGGTTGTATAATATTATTGACAAGAGCCTTCATGGCTGCATCACCTATACCGAGACGACCAGTTAGATCAGGACCGATCTCGAAGAGAGATATTCGTAGGATCATGCTATCAGAATTCATCAAATCAAGAGGGAATTGAACCTCTCCACACAAGGAAAATTAAGCTGTCAAGTATTTCACACATCTGAAAACGCTATGGGATGAATTGGGAGATTATCAAACCATTTGAACCTGTTCCTGTGGCATCGACAACGACAAGAGCAGACATATAGAGGAAAAATGAATCCAACAATTCCTTATGGGTTTAGACTCAAACCTTTATGGGACAATGAGATCGAACATCACATCACTGGACCTACTGTCAAGCTTGAATAGAGTGTACGCCTTTGTTATCTGAGAGGAGCACCAACAGGCCATGGAAAAAGGCATGGACAACTGTGATTTGGTGGAAGAAGCAGCGTTTAAAGCCACAGTGCGCATAAATCATGGCCATTGGGGCAACAATCTGCCTAGAAATTCAGGTCAGCCCAGGTATAGCCATTGGAATAAACTTAGACGTGAGAAGGAGCAGTGCTACAAATTGGTGGGATATCCACCTAACTGGGAAAGTCGAAGAGGAGACTGATCGAATCAAGGAAGAGGACGAGATCTGCAATTATGGAGTAACGAATGAGGAAGGCCAGAGGACACTGGAAATCATGGTGTGAACAACAAAAAAGGAGAGTAGCCTTTTCTAATAGCAGGCAGAGAGGAGAAAGAAAAGGCTGAGGGGGCTGGGCTTCAGGCCCAATTTAGTGGGCTGACAATGGTCCAGCTTGAAGAAATACATGCCTACTTTAAGGAAAAAGAAACCTAAGAACGCATGACCAGTTAAAACACTAATTTTGAAGCTTATCTGATTATCCAAAAAGCAGTTCAAAGTTGACATATGAAACTAAATATTTATAGATAGCTTGTGCTAGAAGCTTTATTTGTCACAATTCACCACTGACAAGTGAATTATGGACTGAATCAACATTGGGGGATAATTTGGGTTCTTGCTCCACTCAAACGCCCTTTCTTCAGAAGGATTTATCCTTAAGTCCTTGCGGCCACTTGCATCATTCCTAAGGTTCATTACCCAAGCAAGATAAGGCCACCTTTTTGATCTTAACAATATCATGGTGCTAAGAATCCCACCTTTTTTAAACACGTAAGTGTTTTTAAAGAAATTAGGATCCATTACAACTTGAGGTTCTTTTCCATCAACCCCAATGCTTATAAGCTTGTTTAAAACACAAATGTACTCACTATCCAACTCACAATGGAGAACCTCTTTGTAACGCCTCCAAAATGCTAATGACATGATTTACGGAAAGCTGCAGCAGAAGACTTAATGATAGAAGGCACCACCGCTGTCCTAATAAGGACAAGGCTCACTGAAATCATTTAATCTTGTAACTCATGTTCTAATCACAATATCTATTAAGCTGAAATACTCCAAGACCAAAGTCTTTAATAGTTCAACTTCAGTACAATTGACTTAATCATACTATGTGCTAACTCACACTCCACACTACACAAGTATATTAAATATAGACCCAACTTGACCCTGAGGTTGATCCCAGCATTCATGCTATACTGAATCCACTGTGAGCATCTGATGACTTCCAAAAGGGCTTGCAAATGGAGAAACATGTGATGCTTCATCACATAAAATGGAAAACATGAAAACAATTCGAAGATGTGAACTAAAACTCAGCACATGCATTCATGTATTGTAAAATGAGCATAGAAACACTATTGAGGGGTACTCGCCTTTGCAATTCATTTAGTTCGCAATAACAATGAAAATGAAAGTAATATGAAACTGAATTGCTCATTATTATATGGATGTGAAGCCCTTGCAATGATATGATCTATACGTAGGTGTACACCTACCAATCCGATCAAGAGTTGGCCTGAAGTCGCATGGGTAAATGATGGGCTGATGCCTTATAGATGATAACTGATGGGGTCACAAGTTAAATGGTAAATCACTGTATAAATTGATTCATTGATAAACTTATTAAGAGTTGTAACTTGATAAACATATTCTGTTTTCTGAAGATACAGGCAATGGACGTACCTTGAGTCTTTAAAAAAGGTCATTTGACTTTATAAATGTCATCTGTTTCATAAATATCATCTGACTTGATAAATATGTTTTGACTTGATAACATTTATGTATAACGGGGAACGATAACTAAGCCTTGACTCTATTTCATAAATGCCATTGTAGATACATGTAGTCAGTAAATGATACTCACATAACTTGTAATTTTGACAGAAATTCAGTAAGTAACTCATATAATTTATAAGATAGATTATGCTAAGATAACCCCAAAACTGGATAATTAAAAATAATGAATCTAATATAAAGTTAAATGAAAGTAAAATAAACCACAATAAGATAGATGAGATTAAAAAGGAAAAAGGCCTTGATGGTGACAAATGGAAGAGTGGTTTTGGCCTTTTCTGAGATAGGTTGCTGATACGGATTTAAGGCTTGCTGAGATATTGCTTGGTTCAAGATAAGAACGAGTGCACGAGATTGGCATGATAAATACATTTGATACATTCTAAATTGCGTAAGTAATAAAGGTTTGAGGCCAAGAGAGATATATCTTGATTCAAAATTGCATATATAACACTAACTTGATCCGATTAACACTGTTTGCTGGATCATTACTCTCCCCACTTCTCATATTTCATTCATAAGCCTAATAAACGTAGTTTTCCACCCCAAATGAGTCATTGAAAACCATAGAAGCTATTAAACTCATTAAACTTGCTAAACTCATTAAACTTGATGTTTTGCTTTGTGAAGTCCATAACTCATAGTATACTCCCATAATACATATTTGCCTTCCTTTTTCTCCATAATTGAGCTAAATACCCTATAAAACCCCATAAACATTAGTTCCCCCCTTAAATGACCTTACTTGGCCCAAAATACACGAGATGAGTGCATGATCAATCTCACTCAATCTTTATTATTGCTTTTTACATAATTACTCAAAATGCTTCCAAAAATCACCAAACTCAAAATACTTAGCCAAAATTCATAAAATCTTATAGAAAATTCAAAAATAATATGAAAAATCTACAGTAAAATGTTTAGAATTTTTCTCTAAGTATACGTTGCACAGAAATTACAATACCAGCCCAATTTGCACCAAAGCAGGTTAGTTCACTTCAAAAATTCATAACTTTCATCCTTGACCTCAAATAAAGACCTAACACTCCAATATGGAAATATTAAGAAGTCCTGAAAAATGTTCATTTGCAACACAAAATATGATTACCACAATAGGGTTCCCAAAATGGGGTTAGAACACAAGTGTGTCAGTTTTAGTTGATCTTGCGCAGTTCTAGCAAAACAGCCATAACGTTTTACACAGAATTCGAATTAAGGCGATTCAAAAGGCATTGGAAATATAACACAATGTCCTATCAACCCACTAAAATTCATAATTTTTTAATGGGCTGATCATTATCGGTTTAATCTCAAATCTATCCCTGTTTTCTGTCATTTTCAGCCCTCACTATTTTTGCTTTATCCTCTTTTTTCATATCACTTGAAATCATTCCAAATCACCAAAAACATCATCATATTCATCAAAAGACTAAAGATTGCAAATTCATGTACAAAACAATACAAATTCATCAATTGAATTAAGCTAACTTGATCATGACAAACCGTAACCCTAGCATGCTTCAAGTTCAATTCTACCATGATCCACATCCCCAAAGTCAATAGAATTTGCATGATAACATCTAGTTTGATCTCAAGAGCATGAACCATAACTAAAACAATCATAAAACCAAAAACACACCATTCACAACATTAAATCCACTTTTTGTATCAAAGATCACAATAAGTAAGTAAAACAAGCTCAAACTCATACTTGCTTAATTTCAAGTCACTTGATCATGTTCTTGATCAAATATCCATAACTCCAAACATCTCCAAACTCAATAAAAAATGCATAATAACTATCAATTTGATCATATAAATAATAATCATAACTAAAACAGCTTTAAAAATTCAAAATAGAACAAGTTAGGGTTTTGGGTATACCATACTTTAGGCTTGAATTAGAGGGAGGAGGAGGCTGTTTTTAGTGATTTCGATGGGTGAACATGATAGCTGGCAGCAAGGAGAAGTCAGGGCAGTGAGGAGGTGGCCGGAAAGCACCAAAAATGGCAGCACAGCTGCTGCCCCTGTTTCCTACGGAAAGAGTGAGGTAGAGAGAGAAAAGAGAGAAGAGGAATGTGTGTGTGAGTGTTTTACTTGGTTAAGAATGATGGAAAATTACTTGGCTGATTTTTTAAGCCTCCACAATATCTTTTTGCTAATTAAAATTAGGCACAAATGATAGCAATTAACTTAATTTAATTGCCACAAAATTTTCCGGCCAAAATTTGAGCCCAATGGAATTGGGCCAAAATAAATGAATTGGGGCCCCAATTTTTGCGTAGCTAAAACTTAAAATTTTCTGACGTTATGAAAAAAAATTTAACGCTCAATCATAATTATCGGCGCCTACTATCGATTCACCTGAAATTTAATCAATCAACGAAACTTGAATTAACAGTCAATAAAACTTGAATTCCAAAATGGAGCCCAAATGAAATATCCACAAATCAGGATGATTAAATATAATAAATGAAAGTAGAAAATTTAAATGACATAAGGTAATTCAGTGAATATATAAATTGAGTGTAATTGAATTGATAAACATGATTTAGTTAAACAAATAACCATGAGTGATTAAATCAATAAACATGATTAATTAAATGAATAATCATGATTAATTAAATAAATAAATATGATTTAAATAAATATGGGTTACGGTTGGGTTATTATAGCCTTCTACCCTTAAAGAGTTTCGTCATCAAAACTTATGATTTTGATCAAGTATGCACTGCCACCTTAAGTATGGATAGTTGGTTTTCACTGCTTCCTTCCAAAAAGGTATGATTAGCCCAAAGTGTATAGCTGCTTAATCCTGTGGTCGACTATCTAGATCCTTAATGACTTCACTGGCTCGATTACTTTGGTTCAAAATTGATATTCTCTTCAAAAGAAAAACTTGTTACTGTAAAGGAGATACTCTACTTTACTGGTTTTCTGTCTTGATCACTAATAAGTATTGAAACTATTGCATTTTCTAATAAGTACTCTTATACTGACTCATAAAGCCCAATGTAACGAGGAGTCAAATATCTTTGATATCCAATCTCTTGACACCCTTGACTAGAGAAGCCCTTTGGAATATTTTATATCTTATCTGAACTTTGATTGTCTCCTTCTCAGGTCAAAATGACCATATGACTCTTGTGTAGTCCTTGTATCATCTTAGCATGTACTTGAACTATCTCATTATTCTCGATGCTTCTTCTAACTTACTCTAATACCGCTAGATATTGTTTGAGATTATGCCTTTATCAAAAAGTCCTCTTCTGATGTTCTTAATGCATCACATGATCATCCCTCATCAGAGTAGTCTAAGACCTGCTCTAAGTCCGAATTAGATGCTAGAATAAATATGGTCAGAGATGAAAATGATAGAATTGGTAGTCAAGTTAGTCATTAGGAACAAAAGAAATAAACGATGAGACTAGAAAAGATTTATAAAGGAGGGATTAACACGGGGTGGTTAGAATAAAGAAAACCATAAGTGTATCATGAATTCTAAAATATAATACCACAAGAATTGTGGTTTATAAATATGGATCATAAAGGGTCAAATAAATACTCAGGCAAGGAGAAAGACGACCCGGTTATATTCGGGTTTAACTGATGAATTGAAAATAAGATGACAAGCAACGGAGCTTCAACTAGGCGACTTTATAGCCACAAGCAACAAGATAAGTGCAATAGATAGATGGGACAAGTAATGTGCAATAAATAGATAGGTAGATTAGATAAGCAAAGTGCAATAGATAGACAAATAGATTGGACAAGCAAGGTGTAATGGATAGATAAATGGATTGGATGAGCAAAGTGCTAATGGATAGATAAATAGATTGAGCAAGCTACAATAGGAACATGCCTTTACTCATATGAAGCCAATTCATATTTATCAGAATGTAAGATATAAGTGTGGGAGTTGAATTTCAAAATAAAGAGAGTAAGGGAATTATGACAATCGTAATCACCCACACCAATGAGAGTTGAATTACCTTATGAATTCAGAAAAAGTTATACAAGCTTATCATTATGAATAAATGAGATGTAAGGTAGATGTGTGAATCAACTCTCAGTGGAGTGAACTATAAGTCATGATCATGAAATAAAGATGGTGAAGGTCGGGAGCACTGGAATGTTGACAACCATATAAAGTCGAACAAAAATGTATTGCACATTTAACAATGAGTTTGTAAAGACATGGAAAGTCACACTAATAGGAAATATCAGGTTAAAATGCAAGGGAGATTAAATAATATTGGATAGTATCAAGTTTTGAAGATGAGACAAGCAAACGATTACAAGAATTACTATAAATGGGTATTCTTGCAAAAGATAAACTGTGGTTGCATGATTTAGGTGTGATATCCGGATCTCAAATCATTCTTGGAAAAGACATCTGTTGTTAGCAGTTAATCTCATAAATCATCTATTCAAGGTATAGGGCACTTGTTTTTTTTATAGTGATCTTGTTCAACTCTCTGTACGCAGTACATAAACATAAGGTTCTGCCTTCCTTCTTCACACATATAAAACTAGGTTTCCTATAGTGACATACTTGGTCAAATAACTCCTTTCTATAATAACTCATCTTACTAAATCTTTAGTTCTTTGAACTTTGCTAGGGTTCATATGATAGGGGCTCTGAAAATGGATTGAGCATCTAGAACTAGGTTGATCTGAAAATCAATGTTTCTTGCAGATAAACAGTCCTGAAAATCCTAAGATGAAACACCTCTAAATTCACAAACTATAATTATGTATATGTATATACCGAGTGTGGTTGGCATATCACTAATATTCAATGCATTATTGACATGATAACTCACTTGCTTGCATAGTATAATTAGGGCGAAAATAGGGTTTTTCTTCCCTCGGTCCACAGAAACACACGTCTAGTCTTTCCTCATTTCTCAAGCTAATTTCAAGATTTTTACAAGTCATCTTCTATAAATACACAGTTAATTCATCCCCATAATGATAACAAGGTCTGTAAATCAAACGGAATTGAATTCCTAATGAATATGGCTCCAGCAATACTAATAGAGGCATATTTATAAAAGATAACACATTCAACTGCCTACTGGTCTCAGTAAATTTAAATGGCAAGGGAACAATCTAAAGTGTAAAAAGATGTAACCACACCATGAACTCTTGCAAAAATATTTCTTTATTGGTTATAAAGGACCAACATGTAAGCTGAATGAATGAAAGGATGAAGAATCGTAATGAAAGAGGTAAGGTATATAAATGACCTACATATACAAGACATGCAGTTTATTCATGATGGTCATGATAGTAAAGTAAATGAACGATGTTATGAAGTTGAGAGAGAGTATCAAGTACTGGAAGTGAAGAAATCTAATAGATTGCCAAAGAAGCATTTGAAAAGTCATACGGTACCCGTATGTGAGTAAAATGACAAAGATGAGGGTTAACACCACTAGAAGGGAAATTTTATTTATCTGGTGTTTGAAAGGCCAATACGTCAAGATGAAAGAGTCAATCTTATGACTGAACATGATGGCATTCATCAATAACACATTCTACAGTAAATGGAAGTCTTGGGTAGATATATAAACTTCGAAACTGCTGGCAGATGAAACTAGCACAAATCGTTGTTTATCATTAATAAGATAGGCTGTATTAATGGAGAAAGGATTGCTAAAATAACTTAAGTAATAACATGCAGTCACAGCCATATAGTAGTATGCCAACATGGCGTTACAGTGCTATAGAAACACGAACAATATGGATATATTTAATTACTGAAAAGCACTCAATGATTGGGTCTAAAACAACCAAAGGCTTTGTAAGCAATAAATGAATAGTGCTCAAATAGAAGCAAGGAGTTAAAGTAGGTGATGGTAAAAATATAAACTTTGTGGTGACTGAACTGTAAGTAAAATGGATCAAATATGCTTGGGAAGAACTGTAAATCACATAGTAACACACACCCGGGGGTCATTATAAGCTCCATTATAGAAACAAAGAATTAAACGATTATGATTGTCAGGGTTTGAATCACCTATAAGAAAGGTTGCTCAAATGTGTTTAAAGAACTCCCCACAGACCACACATAAGATTTTCCATAAACACTCCATTACAAATCAAGAGAGTGTTAGTGGCAAAGAAATGATGCGTCTGAACAATTTAAGGTAACTAGGGCAGAAATAAGTCAATGATAGGAAGTAATGGCAGCATTGATGAGGTAACGTCCTAATGTCACGAATGGCAGCTTAATCTTACTCGTACCACCCATATAATGCCAAGTAGCATGCCATAAACTGCTAATTATTATCACCATACATAAGCACTCATCGTAAGGTTCACCTCATACTGGTTCACCTCAAAGATATTGCCCCCCAAGGCATTTCCTCATCTAGAGGTTTACATTTAACTTAGACACTGTATTAATCCCTTAAAAAGTTGCAAATGGCATCCCCATATCGGGTCTCAGCCATCACTGTACTTAAGATCAGGTATATTAACACACCTCAATAAATCTCTCAAATCCTGGGGCAAAACGGGCAGAGTTCTGCCTAAAAACTGAGTAAAATCTTGCTTAAAGCCTTACAATAGATACCCGAAATGGAGAGAAACACTTCAATAGTTCAACTGCCACACGCCGCAGTCCATAACTCAATGGGTCACACACCCGGAGTGCACAATTGTAAAAATTTAAACAAATAAGAGAAATAAAACATACAATGCAACTCCCAAATAAATGAGAGCATGCCTTACTAACGGGTCACCTAAATGGTTCCACACTCCACCTTGCTAATGCTCGGATCTCAGAATATTACCAAATGATTGTGTAACCTAAATGGAAGTGGTTCCTCCTTATATGCCCATACATATGAACTTATACTCAATAACTCATTTAATTGGTCCAACATAACTCATGCACACCTTGATGGCTAATTCATAAACACTTGATGGCTCACAGTGGCCCTTAAAACCTTAGCTCTGATACCAAATCTGTAACACCCCCAAAATGCTAATGACATGCTTTACGAAAAATTACAATGGAAGACTTAATGATATAAGGTGCTACTGCTATCCTGATAAGGGCAAGGCTCACTGAAACCATTTAATCTTGCAACTCATGTTCAAATCACAATATCTATTAAACTGAAATACTCCAAGACCAAAGTCTGTAATTGTTCAACTTCAATACAATTGACTTAATCAGATCATGTGCTAACTCACACTCCACACTACATAAGTATATTGAATATAGACATAACTTGAGCCTGAGGTTGATCCCAACATTGATGCTATGCCGAATCCACTGTGAGCATCTGATAACTTCCAAAAGGGCTTGCTAAATAGAGAAACATGTGACACTTCAACACCTAAAATGGAAAACAAGAAAATAATTCGAAAATGTGAGCTAAAACACAGTACATTCATTCCTGTGTTGTAAAATGAGCATAGAAATACTATTAATGGGTACTCACCTTTGTAATTCATTTAGTTCGCAATAATAATGAAAATGAAAGTAATATGAAACTAAATTGCTCACTATTATCTGGATGTGAACGCCTTGCAATGACATGATCTATCCATAAGTGTACACCTGATAATCCGATCAAGAGTTAGCCTAAAGCCGCGTGGGTAAATGATGAGCTGACGCCCTATAGATGATAACTTATGGGGTCACTAGTTAAATGGAAAGTCGATGTATAAACTAATTCATTGATAAACTATTTAAGAGTTGTAACTTGATAAACATGTTCTGCTTTCTCGAGATACAAGCAATGGACGTACCTTGAGTCTTTAAAAATTGTCACCTGACTTTATAAATGTCCTCTGTTTCATAAATGTCATCAGACTTGATAAATATGTTCTGACTTGATAACACTTATGCATAATGGGAAATGATAACTAGGCCTCGACTATGTTTCATAAATACCATTGTAGATATGTGTAGTCAGTAAATGATACTCACATAACTCGTAATTTTGATAGAAATTCAGTAAGTAACTCATATAACCTGTAAGATAGGTTATGCTAAGATAACCCCAAAACTGGATAATTGAAAATAATTAATCTAATGTAAAGTTAAATGAATGTAAAATAAACCATAATAAGATAGATGAGATTAAAAAGAAAAAGGCCTTGATGGTGACAAATGCAAGAGTGGCTTTGACCTTTTCTGAGATGGGTTGCTGATACGGGTTTTAAGGCTTGCCGAGGTATCACTTGATTCAAGATAACAGCGAGTACACTAGATTGACTTGATAAATACATTTGATACATTTTGAATTGAGTAAGTAATAAAGGTTTGAGGCCAAGAGAGATATATCTTGGTTTAAAATTGCATATATAACACTAACCTGATCCGATAAACACTATTTTCTGAATCATTACTCTCCCCACTTCTCATATTTCATTTATAAGCCCAATAAATGTGGTTTTCCACCCTAAATGAGTTATTGAAAACCACAGAAGCTATTAAACTCATTAAACTTGCTAAACTCATTAAACTTGCTAAACTCATTAAACTTGATGTTTTCCTTTGTAAAGTCCATAACTCATAAATATACTCCCACAATACATACTTGTCTTCCTTTCTCTCCATAATTAAGCTAAATGCCCTATTAAACCCCATAAACATTTGTTCCCCCCTTGAATGACCTTACTTGGCCCAAAATATACAAAATGAGTGCATGATCAATCTCACTTAATTTTTATTATTGCTCTTTACACAATTACTCAAAATGATTCCAAAAATCACCAAACTCAAGATACTCAACCAAAATTCATGAAATCTTATAGGAAATTTGAAAATAATATGAAAAATTTGCAGTAAAATTTTCAGAATTTTCCTCCAACTATACGCTGCACAGAAATTGCAATGGCAGCTCAATTTGCACAATAGCAAGTTAGTTCACTTCAAAAATTCGTAACCACCCTTGACCTCAAATGGAGGCCTAACACCCCAATATAGAAACATTAAGAAGTCCTAAAAAACTTTCATTTACAACATAAAACATGATTACCACAATAGGGTTCCCAAAATGGGGATAGAACACAAGTGTGTCAGTTTTGGTTGAACCTGTACAGTTCTAGCAAAATAGCCATAACTTTTTCCACAGAACTCGGATCAAGGCGATTCAAACGACATTAGAAAGATAACACACAGTCCTTTCTACCCACCAAAAATCATAATTTTTCAATGAGCTGATCACTACCAGTTTAATCTCAAAGCCACCCCTTTTTTTTGTCATTTTCAGCCCTCATTGTTTTTGCTTTCTCCTCTTTTTTCACATAAATCCTCACTTGAAATCATTCCAAATCACCAAAAACATCATCATAATCATCAAAATACTAAGGATTACAAAATCATATATAAAATAACACAAATTCATCACTTGACTTAAGCTAACTTGATCATGACAAACCCTAACCCTAACATGCTTTAAGCTCAATTCCACCATGATCAACATCCCCAAAGTCAATAGAATTTGTATGATAACATCAACTTTCATCTCAAGAGCATGAACCATAACTAAAACAATCATAAAATGAAAAATACATCATTCACAATATTAAATCCACTTTTTTTTTATCAAAGATCACAACAAGCAAGTAAAACAAGCTCAAACTCATACTTGCTTAATTTCAAGTCACTTGATGATGTTCTTGATCAAATACCTATAACTCTAAACATCTCCAAACTCAATAAAAACTGCATAATAACTATCAATTTGATCATATAAACAATAATCATAACTAAAATAACTCCAAAAACTCAAAATAGAACAAGTTAGGATTTTTGGTATGCCTTACTTGAGGCTTGAATTAGAGGGATGAGGGGGCTGTTTTAAGTGATTTTGGTGGTTGGACATGATAGCTGGCAGCAAGGAGAAGTTGGGGCAGTCGGAAGGTGGCCGAAAAAGTGGCTGGAAACCACCAAAAATGGCGGCACAAGTGCCCCTGTTTCCTACGGAGAGAGTGAGGTAGAGAGAGAAAATAGAGAAAAGAAATGTGTGTGTGAGTGTTTTACTTGGTTAAGAATGAGTGAAAAGTTACTTGGCTGATTTTTTAAGCCTCCAAAAATATCTTTTTGCTAATTAAAATTAGGCACAAATGATAGCAATTAACTTAATTTAATCACACAAAAATTTTTGGGCCAAAATGTGAGCCCAACGGAATTGGACCATAATTTGGGCCCATTGAATTGGGCTAAAATAAATGAATTCAGGCCCAAGTTTTTGCGTAGCTAAAACTTAAAATTTTGTGGCGTTATGGAAAAAAAATTTAACGCTCAATCATAGTTATCGACGCCTACTATCGATTCACCTGAAATTTAATCATTCAGAGAAACTTGAATTAACAATCAATGAAACTTGAATTGCAAAATGGGGCCCAAATAAAATATCCACCAATCAGGATGATTAAATATGATAAATGAAAGTGGAAAATTTAAATGACATAAGGTAATTCGAGAAATATATAAATTGAGTGTAATTGAATTAATAAACATGATTTGGTTAAATAAATAACCATGAGTGATTAAATCAATAAACATCATTAATTAAATAAATAATCATGATTAATTAATTAAATAAATATGATTTAAATAAATAAATATGGGTTACGGTTGGGTTATTACAGCCTTCCTCCCTTAAAGAGTTTTGTCCTCGAAACTTATGATCTTGATCAAGTATGCAACGCCACTCAAGTATGGATAGTTGGTTTTCACTGCTTCCTTCCAAAAAGGTATGATTAACCCAAAGTGTATAACTGCTTAATTATGCGGTCAAGTATCTAGATCCTCAATGACTTCACTGGCTTGATTACTTTGGTTCAAAATTGATATTCTCTACAAAAGAAAAACTTGTTACTGCAAATGAGGTACTCTACTCTACTGGTTCTCTATGTCGACCACCAATAAGTATGGAAATCATTGCATTTTCTAATAGGTACTGTTGTGCTGACTCATAAAGCCCAATGTAATGAGGATTCAAATATCTTTGATATCGAGTCTCTTAACACCCTTAACTAGAGAAGCCCTTTGGAATACATTATATCTCACCTGAACTTTGATTGTCTCCTTCTCTGGTTAAAATGACCATATGACTCTTGTGTAGTCCTTGTATCACCTTAGCATGTACTTGAACTGTCTTATTATTCTCGATGCTTCTTCTAACTTACTCTAATACCGCTAGACATTGTTTGAGAGTATGCCCTTATCAAAAAGTAATCGTCTGATGTTCTTAATGCACCACATGATCTTCCCTCATTAGACTAGTCTAAGATTTGCTCCAAGTCCGAATTAGAGGCTAGCATAAATGTGGTCAGAGATGAAAATGATGGAATTGGGAGTTAAGTGAGTCATTAGGAACAAAAGAAATAAATGATGAGATTAGAAAAGAATTATAATGGAGGGATTAACATGGGGTGGTTAGAATAAAGATAGCCATAAGTATATCATGAATTCTGAAATATAATGCCATAAGAATTGTGGTTTATAAATATGGATCATAAAGGGTCAAATAAATACTCAGCCAAGGAGAAAGAGGGCCCGGTTATACTCGGGTTTAACTGATGAATTGGAAATAAGATGCAAGCAACGGAGCTTCGACTAGGTGACTTTATAGCCACAAGCAACAAAATAAGCTCAATAGATAGATGGGATAAGCAATGTGCAATAAATAGATAGATAGATTGGATAAGTAAAGTGCAATAGATAGATAAATAGATTGGACTAGCAAGGTGTAATGGACAGATAAATGGATTGGACGAGCAAAGTGCTAATGTATGGATAAATAGATTGAGTAAGTTACAATAGGAACATGCCTTTACTTATATGAAGCCAATTCAAGTACAACAGTAAGATTAAATAGAGAATGCGGAAGTTTATTTATCAGAATGTCAGATATATGTGTGACAGTTGAATTTTAAAATAAAGAGAGTAAGGAAATTATGACAATCGTGATCACCCACCAATGAGAGTTGAATTATATTATGAATTCAGAAAAAGTTATAGAAGCTTAAAATTATGAATAAATGAGATGTAAGGTAGATTTGTGAATCGGCTCTCAGCGAAATAAACTACAAGTCATGATCATAAAATAAAGATGGTGAAGGTCGAGAGCAGTGGAATGTTGACAACCATATAGAGTCAAACAAAACTGTAATGCACATTTAACAATGGGATTGCAAAGACATGAAAGGTCACACTAATAGGAAATATCGGGTTGAAATGTAAGGGAGATTAAACAATATTGGATAGAAGTTTTGAAGATGAGACAAGCAAACAATTACAAGAATTACTATAAATGGGTATTCTTGTAAAAGATAAACTGTGGTTGCATGATTTAGGTGTGATATCCGGACCTCAAATCATTCTTGGAAAGGACATCTGTTGTTAGCAGTTAATCTCATAAATCATCTATTCAAGGTATAGGGCACTTGTTTTTTTTATAGTGATCTTGTTCAACTCTTTGTACGCAGTATATAAACATAAGATTCTGCCTTCCTTCTTCACGCATATAAAACTAGGTTTCCCACGGTGACCCACTTGGTCAAATAACTCCCTTCTGTAACAACTCATCTTACTAAATCTTTAGTTCTTTAAACTCTGCTGGGGACCATATGATAGGGGCTTTGAAAATGGATTGAGTGCCTAAAACTAGGTTGATCTGAAAATCGTTGTTTCTTGTGGAAAAACAGTCCTGAAAATCCTCAAATGAAACTTCTCTAAATTTGCAAACTGTAATTATGGATATGTATATACCGAGTGTGGTTGACATATTACTAATATTCAATGCATTACTGACACCATAACTCACTAGCTTGCACAGTGTAATTAGGACGAAAATAGGGTTTTTCTTCCCTCGGTCCATAGAAACACACGTCCAGTCTTTCCTCATTTCTCAAGCTAATTTCAAGATTTTTACAAATCATCTTCTATAAGTACACAGTCAATTCATCCCCATAATGATAACAAGGTCTGTTAATCAAACGGAATTGAATGTCCAATGAATATGGCTCTAGCAATACTAATAGAGGCATATTTATAAAAGATAACACATTCAACCACCTACTGGTCTCAGTAAATTTAAATGACAAGGGAACAATCTAAAGTGTAAAGAGATTAACCACACCATGAACTCTTGTAAAAATATTTCTTTATTGGTTATAAAGGACCGACATGTAAGCTGAATGAATGAAAGGATGAAGAATCATAATGAAATAGGTAAGCCATATAAATGACCTACATATACAAGACATGCAGTTTATTCATGATGGTCATGATAGTAAAGTAAATGAATGATGTTATGAAGTTGAGAGAGAGTACCAAGTACTGGAGGTGAAGAAATCTAACAGATTACCAAAGAAGCATTTAAAAAGTCATACAGTACCCGTATGTGAGTAAAATGACGAAGATGGGGGTTAACACCACCAGAAGAGAAATTTTATTCATCTGGTGTTTGAAAGGCCAATATGTCAAGATGAAGGAGTCAATCTTATTACCGAACATGATGGCATCCATCAATAACACATTCTATAGTAAATGGAAGTCTTGGGTAGACAAATAAACTCCAAAACTGCTGGCAGATGAAAATAGCACAAATCATTGTTTATCATTAATAAGATAGGCTGTACTAGTGAAGAAAGGATTGCCAAAATAACTTGAGCAACGACATGCAGTCACGGCCATAGAGTAGTGTGCCAACATAACGTTATAGTGCTATAGAAACACGAACAATATAGATACATTTAATTGCTAAAAAGGCGCTCAATGACTGCATCTGAAACAACCAAAGGCTTTTCAAGCAATAAATGAATAGTGCCCAAATAGAAGCAAGGAGTTAAAGTAGGTGACGGTAAAAATATGAACTTTGTGGCGACTGAACTGTAAGTAGAATGGACTAAATATGCTTGGTAAGAACTGTAAATCACATAGTAACACACACCTGGGGGTCTATGGAAACAAAGAATTAAACGACTATGATTGTTAGGGTTTGAATCGCTTATAAGAAACGTTGCTCAGATGTGTTTGAAGAACTCCCAACAGACCACACATAAGATTTTTCATAAACACTCCATTATAAATCAAGAGAGTGTTAGTGGCAAAGAAATGATGTCTCTGAACAATTCAAGATAACTAGGGTAGAAACAAGTCAATGGCAGGAAGTAATGGGAGCATTGATGAGGTAAGGTCCTAATGTCACGAATGGCAGCTTAATCTTACTCGTACCACCCATATAATGTCAAGTAGCATGCCAAAAACTACTAATTGTTATCACCATACATAAGCACTCATTATAAGGTTAATCTTATACTGGTTCACCTTAAAGATATTGCTCCATAAGGCATTTCCTCATCTAGAGGTTTATATCTAACTTGGACACTGTATTAATCCCTTAAGAAGTTGCAAGTGGCATTCCTACTTCAGGTTTCAGCTATCACTGTACCCAAGGTCAGGTATATTAACATACATCAATAAAACTCTCAAATCCTGGGGCAAAGCGGATAGAGTTCCATCTAAAAACTGAGTAAAACCCGATTAAAGCCTTACAGTGAATACCTGAAATGGAGAGAAACACTTCAATAGTTCAGCGGCCACGCGCCGGAGTTCATAACTCAACGGGTCACACATCCGGAGTGCACGATTGCAAAAATTTAAACAAATGAGAGAAATGAAACATACAATATAACTCCCAGATATATGAGAGCATGCCTCACTAAAAGGTCACCCAAATGGTTCCACACTCCGCCTTACTAATGCTCGGATCTCAGGATATTACCAAATGATTGGGTCACCTAAATGAAAATGGTTCCTTCTTATGCCCATACATATGAACTTATAGTCAATAACTCATTTAAGTGGTCTAACATAACTCATACACACCTTGATAGCTAATTCATAAACACTTGATAGCTCACAGTGGCCCTTAAAACCTTAGCTTTGATACCAAATGTGTAACGCCCCCAAAATGCTAATGACATGCTTTATGGAAAATTACAGCGGAAGACTTAATGATAGAAGGCGCTACCGCCGTACTGATAAGGATAAGGCTCACTGAAAATATTTAATCTTGCAACTCATGCTCAAATCACAATATTTATTAAACTGAAATACTCCAAGACCAAAGTCTATAATAGTTCAACTTCAGTATAATTGACTTAATCATACTATGTGCTAACTCGCACTCCACACTACACAAGTATATTAAATATAGACCCAACTTGACCCTGAGGTTGATCCCAGCATTCATGCTATACTGAATCCACTGTGAGCATGTGATGACTTCCAAAAGGGCTTGCTAAATGGAGAAACATGTGATACTTCATCACTAAAATGGAAAACATAAAAACAATTCGAAAATGTGAGTTAAAACTCAGTACGTGCATTCCTGTATTATAAATTGAACGTAGAAACACTGTTGATGGTTACCCACCTTTGCAATTCAGTTAGTTCGCAATAACAATGAAAATGAAAGTAATATGAAACTGAATTACTCATTATTTTCTAGATGTGAACCCCTTGTAATCATATGATCTATACATAGGTTTACACCTGCCAATCCGATCAAGAGTTGGCTTGAAGCCGCACGGGTAAATGATGGGCTGACACTCTATAGATGATAACTGATGAGGTCACTAGTTAAATGGCAAATCGCTGTAGAAACTGATTCATTGATAAACTCATTAAGAGTTGTAACTTGATAAACATGTTCTGCTTTCTCGAGATACAGGCAATGGACGTACCTTGGGTCTTTAAAAAATGTCATTTGACTTTATAAATGTCATCTGTTTCACAAATATCATCTGACTTGATAAATATGTTCTGACTTCATAACACTTATGCATAACGGGGAACGATAACTAGGCCTTGACGCTGTTTCATAAATGCCATTGTAAATATGTGTAGTCATTAAATGATACTCACATAACTTGTAATTTTGATAGAAATTCAGTAAGTAACTCATATAACTTGTAAGATAGGTTATGTTAAGATAACTCCAAAACTGGATAATTGAAAATAATTATTCTAATGTAAAGTTAAATGAAAGTAAAATAAACCATAATACAATAGATGAGATTAAAAAGGAAAAGGCTTTGATGGTGGCAAATGAAAGAGTGGTTTTGGCCTTTTCTGAGATAGGTTGCAGATACATGTTTAAGACTTACTGAGGTATCGTTTGGTTCAAGATAACAGTGAGTGCACTAGATTCGCTTGATAAATACATTTGATATATTCTGAATTGAGTAAGTAATAAAGGTTTGAGGCCAAAAGAGATATGTCTTGGTTCAAAATTGCATGTATAACACTAACTTGATCCGATAAACACTGTTTTCCGAATCATTGCTCTCCCCACTTCTCATATTTCATTCATGAGCCCAATAAATGTAGTTTTTCACCTCAAATGAGTCATTGAAAACCATAGAGGCTATTAAACTCATTAAACTTCTCATTAAACTTGATGTTTTCCTTTGTAAAGTCCATAACTCATCAATATACTCCCACAATATATACTTGTCTTCCTTTCTCTCCATACTTAAGCTAAATGCCCTATTAAACCCCATAAACATTTGTTCCCCCCTTAAATGACCTTACTTGGACCAAAATACACAAAATGAGTACATGATCAATATCACTCAATCTTTATTATTGCTCTTTACATAATTACTCAAAATGCTTCCAAAAATCACCAAACTCAAAATACTCAATCAAAATTCATGAAATCTTATAGTAATTCAAAAATAATATGAAAAATCTACAGTAAAATTTTTAGAATTCTCCTCCAAGTATACGCTGCACAGAAATTACAATACTAGCCCAATTTGCACCAAAGCAGGTTAGTTCAATTCAAAACTTCATAACTTTCACCCTTGACCTCAAATGGAGACCTAACACCCCAATTTGAAAATATTAAGAAATCCCAAAAAGCTTTTATTTACAACACAAAACAAGATTACCACAATAGGGTTACCAGAATGGGGCTAGAACACAAGTGTGTCAGTTTTGGTCGAACCTGCACAGTTCTAGCAAAACAGCCATAATGTTTTTCACAGAATTCAGATTAAGGCGATTCAAAAGGCATTGGAAAGATAACAGACTTTCCTATCTACCCACTAGAAATCATAATTTTTTAGTGGGTCGAGCATTACCAGTTTAATCTCAAAGTCACCTTTATTTTCTGCCATTTCCAGCCCTCACTGTTTTTGCTTTCTCCTCTTTTTTCACATAAATCCTCACTTGAAATCATTCCAAATCGCCAAAAACATCATCATAATCATCAAAAGATTAAAGATTATAAAATTATATACAAAAGAATATACATTCATCACTTGACTTAAGCTAACTTGATCGCGACAAACCCTAACCCTAACATACTTCAAGCTCAATTCCACCATGATCAACATCCCCAAAGTCAATAGAATTTGCATGATAACATCAACTTTGATCTCAAGAGCTTGAATCATAATTAAAACAATCATAAAACCAAAAATACATCATTCACAACATTAAATCCACTTTTTATATCAAAGATCATAACAAGCAAGTAAAACAAGCTCAAACTCATACTTGCTTAATTTCAAGTCACTTGATCATGTTCTTGATCAAATATCCATAACTCTAAACATCTCCAAACTCAATAAAAATTGCATAATAACTATCAATTTTATCATATAAATAATAATCATAACTAAAACAACTCTAAAAATTCAAAATAGAATAAGTTAGGGTTTTGGGTATACCATACTTTAGGCTTGAATTAGAGGGAGGAGGGGGCTGTTTTGAGTGATTTTGTTGGGTGAACATGATAGCTGGCAGCAAGGGGAAGTCAGGGCAGTCGGGAGGTGGCCGGAAACCACCAAAAATAGCGGCACAGCTCCTGCCCCTGTTTCCTACGGAGAGAGTGAGGTAGAGAGAGAAAAGAGAGAAGAGGAATATGTGTGTGAGTGTTTTACTTGGTTAAGAATGAATGGAAAATTACTTGCTAATTTTTTAAGCCTCCAAAAATATCTTTTTGCTAATTAAAATTAGGCACAAATGATAGCAATTAACTTAATTTAATTGTACCAAAATTTTCGGGCCAAAATTTGAGCCCAATGGTATTAGGCCCAATGAATTGGGCCAAAATAAATGAATTCGGGCCCAAGTTTTTGCGTAGCTAAAACTTAAAATTTTGTGATGTTATGGAAAAAAAAATTTAACGCTCAATCATAATTATCGACGCCTACTATCGATTCACTGAAATTTAACCAATCAATGAAACTTGAATTAACAATCAATAAAACTTGAATTGCAAAATGGGACTCAAATGAAATATCCCCCGATCGGGATGATTAAATACGATAAATGAAAGCGGAAGATTTAAATGACATAAGATAATCTGGTAAATATATAAACTGAGTGTTATTGAATTAATAAACATGATTTGGTTAAACAAATAACCATGAGTGATTAAATCAATAAACATGATTAATTAGATGAATAATCATGATCAATTAAATAAATAAATATGATTTAAATAAATAAATATGGGCTAAGGTTGGGTTATTACACTCTTGATGCTCAAGTTTGGATTGTTATGGCTCATTTGCAAGTGGTATGATTGAGAGCTAAGCAATCTCTTCTCTTCCAAGCATAGAACCTCAACTTGTGGGTCTTGGACTTGGATCTTTATGGCCTTATCAATTTGATCATGAAGTTGAATGTCTATGGTTTCTTCAATAGGAGGTTTTAGTAAGGTAGATTCTAGATTGGGAGCTTTAGGAGAGCTCTCATCTATAACCATGTTCTACTCATCCTTTGTTTTATTAAAACTCAATATAGGCTCATTTTTGATCCTTAACCAAAATAGGCTTTTCTTCTTCAGCCAATATCTTCTCTTGGAGAACAATTGGTTTTTCTTCCAAGTGTTCTTCTTCAATGAGTTGACATGGGTTGAATCTTACATCCATGTGTGACTTAAGTTTACTCTAAGTCTTGATTTTAGGTTTGTCTTAAAGAGCTCTTTCCCTTCTAAGGTGTTTAAACCAATAATAGCCGTAACCTTAGAGTTTTGAGTAGTTATCAACAAACTCTCTTTATAAGAACATCCATTAGCCTCAAAATAATCTTCAACTATTCGTGCTTGTCTTAAATAGATGGTAGGATCCAAACTAATACCATCAAAGCAAGGAGACTCTTTCATGGTCTTCTTCTTTGAGCAATTTGCTTGCAAAACTTTCTTATTTGAGCTTGAAGCTCAACAATAGCCCTATGTATCTCATTAACCATGGTAGTAATTTGTGAGATGAAAGAGGGAACAGGATGGAAAGAAGAACGAGGACCATGGGGTGTGAGAGACACCATGGAGGAGTCGTGGTGGCCTCTAGAATGAGGAAAAAATGACAAAGGCACTGCCACATCCATGTGGGTCACCATGGGCTGTCTGTGGAGGTGACTGTCATGGATATTTTCTAGATTTTTGTGATAGCTTTTTTTGTGGGGTTTTTGGGTTATGTTTGGTTTAGGAGTTGTGTTTAGGCTATTTAAGGGTTCTTTGTGGACTAGATAGGAAATTTAGAGAGGAGAACTAATGACAAAAATAGCATAGAAAGAGGAAACTTTAAGTAATTCCAACACAAGGATTGATGGAATGGATACTTACTGAGAGTAGGATCTTTTTGCTCTGATACCAAATGATCTATATTGAATTTCATTTGACCAAACAAAAGTGAAAAATCTATGGAGATGAGCCCAAAGGATGTTAAAGATCAATCTTCCCAAGAATGAACCATGAGAGAGAGAAAGAATCCCTAAATGGAAGAACTCTTCTAATGAAATTGGATCAATACCTAAGATAGGGAACTAAAAGATAAATCAAAGAGGATATACCTAGGCTATAGGTTAAACCATCACCTAGATTAAATTAACTCACCCTCTAACCATCTAAAGCCTTAGCATCAAGGATTAGATTAAAGGGATGAATTCAAATCACAACCCTCCTTAGAGAGAAAGATTTTGAGATTTTGAGAAAAGCACCAAGCTTCAAGCTCTCTTATCATTCAACAAGTCTGAATTTTCATGGAGGTAATTAGGTTAATAAATACCTAATTAGATAGGAAATTAGCTGTACATTAGTGCAGCAAGTGGGCTAATAGGAGGCTTATAAAATATCTTAGAAAAATAAATCAAGATGCTTAAGATAATTACAATCACTATAAGTTGTATTTTTCAGGATTCATCATCTACTTTCTAGAAGGCCTTGAGTAAGCTCTACTCCACCAATGGAGATGCTTCCACATGAAAAATCTTCCTTAGTGTGTGAAGAATCATGCCATGCTAATTAATCTCCAAAATTACAGCTGTAACCTCCTCAAGTAAGCCTATAATCAGAACCGCATATTTTCCAGTCTTGGACCAACCTTTGCTTGATATTTAGCCCATAACATCCTCAATACTTGGTGTTTGAGTGTGATTCAAGGCTTACTATAAAATAGACATCTAGAACTTTCTATCCATAGTTAAAACACTAATTTTGAAGCTTATTTGATTATCCAAAAAGTAGTTGAAAGTTGACCTATGAAACTAGAAATTTCTAGACAGCTTATGCTAGAAGCTTTATTTGTCCTAATCCACCACTAACAAGTGAATTATGGACCGAATCAACTTTGGGGGAATGATTTAGGTTCTTGCTCCGCATTATAATGAACCCTATTTAGATTTAAAGAAGTCTAAAAGTTTATTTTGGTGAGCTTCATAGCTCAAGGTTTGTGTTTATTTCTCATCAATTTGGTATGTATATCTAATTTATATGTTCTCGATTATCTTAGATGTCGATATACTAAGGATTTTTTTTTGTAGCATCAATAAACTTACTTTCTTGAATGTTGCCTTGGTTAAAGTTGAAATTACATTCTGAATGTAATTTTAAGTTTTTTCTTTTTTTAAATAGATTTTGATAGGTAATCCATGAGACGAAACGATATTCGTGATTCTTGGTCTTCTTTTTAGTCCATATTTGTTTTTGTTTGTTCCCATAAGCTTATCAACTATCTCGTAATGTGCTAATGTTTATGTGTAATTTGATTCATATTTTAACTCTGATTTTCAAATCCTCACTCTTCATTTGTGCATCTCTCCAATCGAATAGCCTTCTATTCTCTTCCCCTTCCCCTTCCCCTTCTTGAGTCTATAATCAAAGGTTAAGATTGTTCTGTCATGGATGTGGGCTTTTTAGGAATCTTCTCCTCTGTAGACTATCCAATGTTAGGAATGTAAGTAGGTGATTTTTGTGTGGGTACTTAGCTACTATATTTCTTTTGTTCTTTTTTCGTTCTTTTGGATTTGGAACAAATCTATTCTAAATCAAAATTTTAGCATTGGTGTTACTAAATTTTGTCATAAAGAACTAGTATTTCAATGTCTATCCTATTCTTTGCCAAGACTTGTTTACTTTTTATGTTTTATTCAATTGTTGTCTTTTGGTTGTTTAATTTCTTAAAAATTTGGATGCCTTTCATGTTGTTAGGGGTTGATCTTACATATTTTTGCTCACTTTTGTGGTGGCTTGTTTTGGAGAATTCATTGCTGCCATTTTTAAATGACTGGAATGATAAACTCTTTTTGATGTTTCACCGTGTATGATATTAGTTATAAAATGTCATTTTGCTAATTACCTGCTTTACCAGTTGGTTTGTAATTGTTAGATTAGATATATGTCTAGGAAAGGTTAAAGAACATGGACTCGCTTTAATTGGAATAGGGTGGAAAAGAAAGGCAAATAAACAGGGTAATAACGTTGTGTGCTCTTTCAAATTAGGTGTGTACTGGTATAGTTTTGAGTGTTGTGAATTTTGCTGCCTATACTTTCCTTTTTCTTATACTAGGATTGTTTAATTTTGAGTTTGTCTTTTACCATATCTTTTTTCTTTTTCTTTCTATTTTGTTTTCTTTTTTATTTCCTATTCCTATCCTTTCCGTCTTTTCTCTCGTTGTGTTTAACTTTTAATTTTCGTTTGTAACCCTTTATTTGTTGGATTTAGGTTTTTTGCTATATAGTTTATTGACTTATATTTTGTTGTTTTTATTATACTTGCTCTTAGGAATTTGAGGTGGGGAATACTCACGTTAAATGTACATTTGAGATGATGAACAAGGAACATGTATATGCTTTTGAAGATTTTAAGGGATCTTTATTTGCTTACATGGCTTGGTTTTTCTTTGTAAAATGGGTTTCTACCCTAGGGAATTATGGACTATAGGGGAGAATTCCGAGGTCTTATTAGTTGTAATTTTTTTTAACCCCACAAAAAATTATAAATGATCTTTTTCATTGAGTTGTTATAAATCTAATAGCATGCACCTAGCGTATGCTGAGGGATTGTTCCTTATAACTATTCAATTTCACTTATTTCATCTGTCTATTAACTACCAAATAATGTGCCCATATCTAGTTGTAATTGTGAAAATTAAATATTGTATGTATTTTGTTCAAACTAAACATTACATGTACTATGCAAGAGCTCATGCATCATAATAATCAATATGGTTGATAATAGTGTTTTCTAGAAGAAAACCTATTACAAAAAAACATGGATTGAGCTTATTATGATAGTATCTACAATACAAACAACCAACAAAAATGTTATAAATAACTTGTCATTGTGGTTTTTAATATTACATAAATAGAGTCAAAGTTTCCAATAGAATTTTATACCTATAAATAAATTTAGTTTTTATAAGCATGTGGTTTAATTTGTTAGTGCTAATCTATTTTATGATGAAAAATACCTCTCACGTATAATTTCAACTTCTTTAGCAAGAAGACAATTCTAATTTGAATTAGTAGTTCACAAACATCCTTAATTAAGTCTTCTATTTGATCATAAGTCACAGCTCCCCGCCCCCCCTTCATGTGCAATGCATGTGATCCTAATCCTAATGAAAGTTAATGAGTAAGCTATGCATATTTAAACAATAATTCAATGAAATATACTCTCATTACAAACTATTGTACTTTTAGCACAATTGATGTAATAGAACCTAGTTTACAATGAACTTTTGGTTATTATACATACCACCTTTGTAACGCCCCAAATATACATGATTCATTGCCTGCATTCGCCTACTTGCATTCACCTACTTACGGTTATCAATGAGATATAATAACTCAATGAACGGGGCATTACCGCCGTCCACAAAGGACAAGGCTTCCGTTATACCTGAAAACTTGCCATAAACCAAAGGTTACCCTATAAAGGGGCATTCAACATCATAATCACTCAAACCATTAAGTTATATACAGAAATGGATCTACATCCCAAGGGTTACACCACATACATAACTTGGTCCAAAAATACAGTTGTGGCACCAACATACATAATTCAGTTCGAATATACAGTTGAAACTCCAAAACACATCACAATATAATAAGATAGCATCTTAGCTCTCCCACAACACCAATCACAAGGAAGGTCCCGTCTCATTTATCACCTTCGGCCTTCCTGCCAGCCTGAGGGCGGTTCACTGGATATTTTACTAAAACAAAACATAAAAATATTTCGAACTGTGAGCCAAAGCTCAGTACATGCACCCCTATACTGATAAAAATTCACTGAAAAGTTATTTGGGCCCGCTTGCAATTCATTTTAATTGAAAACAGGGAATGAGATGCATATAAAACTGCATTGCCAATTATTATCTGTTAGTGTACCCCTTAGTAACTGTTACGATTTGTGAATAGGTGTACACCTGCTAAGCCGACTGAGGGACCTAGCCTGAAG
Source organism: Carnegiea gigantea (assembly GCA_029747015.1). Taxonomy (NCBI): domain Eukaryota; kingdom Viridiplantae; phylum Streptophyta; class Magnoliopsida; order Caryophyllales; family Cactaceae; genus Carnegiea; species Carnegiea gigantea. Next base: position 812,069 of record JAKOGI010000087.1, on the reverse strand, counting down.
CCGCGCGGATAACTGGAGGGCAATGCCCTGTAACTGATAACTGAGGGGGTCACTAATTATGTGATGAAGCACTGATTAAAATGATTCATTGATGTGCTTACCAAAATATTATGATTTTGATAAATACGTGCTGATTACTAAAGATACAGGTAATGAACGTACCTGGAAGTTTTAAATGCTAGTTCACAGAGGAATGAGATGCACCAAAGTGAAGAAAATGAAAGCTTAGGCCTTGATTCTGTTCAAAAGTTCATTATAGGAACATGAGGTCAGAAACGATCTTGTTCTTATAATGGATAATTTTAAATAAAACTGGCTTATGAAGAACTTTTACACACCAGTTCCTAGATCAAACCAAAATGATGATGATATAAACCATAGAAATGTGATTTAAGGCACGGTAGCAAGTTTAGAGCATAAGGACATGAAAAGAGGATACGGGAAGAATAATCCACAACTTATACTCCCAACCTCAAAATGAGACATAAGACCCCAATATAAATAGCTTAGGAAGGGCTCTAAAACTTTCATCAAGGACACAAAACATGATTTCCATGCTAGGATTCCTAAAATGGGGCTAGAACACCAACATGTCAGTTTTAAGCCCACGCTGCATAGGTTCTGTAAAATGACCATAACGTTCTCCACAGACCTCGGATTAATGCGATTCAAGAGCCATTTTGAAGCTAACACAGTGACCTATCTACCCACCAAAACTCAGAATTTTTGGCTGGAGCAATCATTACCAGTTTCATTTCAAAGGCTGTCCTGGTTTTCTGAAAATTCCAGCCTCACTAATTGAGTGGGTTCTCTCACTTTTCACACCAATCCTCAACTTAAACTCTTTCCTAACAGCATGTAAACACACTTTGGTACATCCCAACATCATACAAAAACACCACACATAATTCCACTTCATATTCATATCAAATAAAGCTCCTTTTCCAGTCACATATACACACACCCTCCTTAAATTTAACATTAGTTGGTCCAAATCATGCATTTTGGACAAAACCCTTACTCTGGGTCAACTTGAACTCACTTCCATCTGTTCCAAACACCATAAACACCATAACAAACTTCAATATATTAAGAGATAAGCAAAAACAAGGATAAGACAATCACTAAACAGCACTTGAACAAGAAGCTTGCATGACCAAGATGAAACCCTAACCCTAGCCTCATTCAATTTCACTCCAACATAATCCATCAAGAAGATGATTCTTAATACCATAAAAAATAGCATAATCCATCACTAAAACAACCAAAATAATAAACAAAAACCAACAAGATCAAGAATCAAAAACAAATTCAGCATAGGTGGTGGTGAAAAGAATACTCACTTTGTGCTTGAAAAAGAGGTAAGAATGATCCTTGATGCTTGTGGGAGTGAAAGGGGTGGTTGGGGTGGTGAGGGGTGGTTGTTTGGTGGTTGTTGGTGGCTGAAATGGTGATGATGCTGATGCTGCTAGTGCTGGCCGTGACTAGAGAGAAGGAGGAGAGAATGTAGAGAAAGAAAGTGTCTTGAAATGCATGGTGATAAATGAAGTTAAATGAAAATTTTCGCAATTTATATTAGGCTTTTACTTGGCTGAAAATAAAAGTGGAAAAGTCAATAATCTTAAGCTTAATTAAGGCTTAATTAAGAGAATTTAGCTAAACAAATAAAGGTCAAGTCTTGTTGCGTCGCAATCGGCCCTAACGGGCTCGGGTTTAGAGAAAGAACCGAAACTGAGTGTGTTTGAAAATTTTTTTTTCTCTCTTTTACAACTCGAGATTAAATGGTTATGGTGCCATGAAAAAGAATTAAATCGTTAAATTCATAACTATTAAGGCCTAAATCGATCTCTAAATTTTGACTAGAACAAAACCCCGAATTGTAAAGTGAGGGCCCATTTAGAAATGTCCAAATCGGGACAATAAAAAGAAATGATGTAATGATGTAAATGAAATGAAATTAATAAACATAATTTAGTGTCGGACTATTACAGTCTTCTCCTCTTAAAAAGTTTCGTCCTCGAAACTACTGAACTTAACCATAACATGCAGGATTACCTCGAATAAGTGTGGATATTTGGATTTTATTGCTTCCTCGGTCTCCCAAGTAGCTTCTTGGGAAGTATGGTTTGTCCAGAGTGTTGGGAAATTGTTGAACCCATCATTATGTAATGTAAGGTTTTAATGATAACAAAAACACAAATGGAATATACACTTGAGTGTGTTGATCGAACAGGTTCCAAATACTGTTTGGAAAGCTTTGAAATTGCTTGATTAACCATGGTCGAGAATAGGTTCTTACTGTTGTTCTCAAGTCTTAAAACTGCTTGACTAATGGATTATCAAGAACAGGTACTCAAGTCAGCGATACAAGAACAGCCGTGAAGAATAGGTCCTGCGAAGAGTTTGAAGCACAGGATATAAGTACAGCTGTGAGAAACAGATCCGGTGAAGTGTTTGCAGCAAATTCGTCTCTTTACAAGATGACTGGTCGTTACAACAAGATGTCTTGATTTCATTTAGATTTTATATTTTTAGACTCTTGTTAATATGCCAATTAGAAAGTCTTAATTTACCACTTACTTGAAATGGTTTTGCTTTTTGGAAAATATTTCGGATCACCTTTCAAAACAATCCTGGAAACAGGGTGGTCAGAGTGTTCCCAGATTAAGCTGCGAAAAAATGATTTCACACGATTTTTCTATCTCCGATTTTTGGGCAGCTTCTCCAAGATTTGCAAGAAAGATTTTTCTATGGAGTATCTTACCTCTTACCCTAAAAACGGTTATGAAAATCTAAGGGGATTTGCAAAATCTTTTTGAATAAAAAGAATATCCAAATTTTGGCAAGTGGATAAGGTTGTTGAGAAAAACATGGGCTAGTTGCTGAGAATCACCGCCTTATGCACACGGTTTAGGAAGTGTTTCCAGCTCATGTTTCCTCATCCCTTGTGGCTAAAGAATTCTATATTCTTTAGGGATTTTAATTTCCAAAAATTTGAGGAATTGTTTTTCCAAGCACTATATAAAGTCGCTTCTTGGAACGTTAGAAGCATCGGTTTTCAAAAAGGAAAAATTCAGTGTTCATGAGCTTAAAAGTTTCAAAAGAAAACCGTGTCTAGTAAGTGAGTTATTTGAGCTTTCAAAGTTGGCATACTAGGACTTCATCGTACCCTATATTAGCTTAGTTGAGAAGCATTGTAATAGGGTGTTTTTTCTTTATACTTTTCTTTCACAAAGGTGAGTAAGTTTGTGTCCAAATCAAGGGGATTTTGGACGTGGGGTAACTTGTCTTAGGGAAGACGGTTACGTATGTTACAATTTTGTAACAAGGTGTGTTACTATTGTAACGTGATTAGCCCGTTTAGTGAAGTGTGTAAATCCTATAGGAGGTAGGTCGTGGTTTTTTCACCTCAGTTGGGCTAGAGGTGTTTCCACGTAAAAATCCTGTGTCCATTATTTCCGCATTCAATTTTGTTGGATTTTCGATTCTGCATATCTCAGGAACAGCCTGCGTGAATAGGGTATAAGACTGTTTGCCAGCATATTGCGAAAATCTGACACCATAATTCACCCCCCTCTTGTGGTTGTGTACTCTCAATTCTAACAAGTGGTATCAGAGCAGGTTCTCATTAGAAAGATTAACATCTTGAGAGATCCTAAACATGAGTACACCACAGGGCATGCTTGAGGGGCAATCCATAACTCGACCACCATACTTTAATGGTCCACATTATAGTTGGTGGAAGAATAGAATGGAAAACTACATTCAAGTTGACGACTACGAGTTATGGATGCTTATCAAGAATGGACCACTCATTCCCACAAAAGTGATTGAAGATGGAAGCAAAGTTCCCAAAATGCCTGAGGAGTTCAATGCCGAAGACTTCAAGATGATGGAGAAAAACGCCAAAGCTAAAAAACTCTTGTATTTTGGTCTTAGTCCGGATGAGTATACTCGTATCTCTGAGTGCGAATCAGCCAAGGACATATGGGACGCCCTTCAAGTAGTTCATGAAGGTACAAGCCAAGTCAAGCAATCACGTATTGAGTTACTTATGAGAAAGTACGAACTGTTTGAGATGGGTGATCGTGAAACGGTGATGGACATGTATACCCGTTTCACCCATATAACAAATGAGTTAAAATCTTTGGGAAAGTCCTTCACCACTGAAGAGTTGGTGAGGAAGATCCTAAGGTTTTTACCTCATTCTTGGGGAGCCAAAGTTACAGCTATTCAAGAGGCCAAGGACATGAAAAAGATCACCTTGGACGAACTGATTGGAAACCTCCAAACCTATGAACTTAGGAGAAATTCCCAACAACAAGAGGAGATCAAGAAAGACCAGGGAATTGCTCTAAAAGTCATGGAGGAGGATAGCTCAGACCTTGATGATGAAGAAATGGCAATGATCACCCGTAAATTCAAAAAGTTTTTCAAGAAGGCCAAGGAGAACACAAAGAAGAAAAACTTCAGCAAGTTCAAGAACAGTGACCAGGAATAGTTCTTAGGGTGTTTCAAATGTGGTAAGCTTGACCACATTGTGAAAAACTGTCCACTGCTTAAAGAGGAACAAGAGGCCGAACAGTCCAGGGAACAGGGCAGGAAACAGGCTGGGAACAGTTCTGCCAAGCGCTTTACAAGGGCAATGCTTGCGGCTTGGGGTGATTCTACCGAGGATGAGGAAGGGACTGAAGAAGAAGATGCTGCTGTAGCTCTTATAGCCAGAAGTGACTCTGACTCAGATGATGAGCCTTTGGACAGCTTAGCTCAACTTAAGGATAAGGTACGTGGTCTAAATAAAGCAAAACTTGAAGAGTTATTATTCACTTTGATGGATGAGTGTGATGCTATTAATTCTGAAAATTGCATGTTAAAGGATGCATGTTCTGAGTTAAAAAGGGATATTAGAGAATTAGAGCATGAAAACAAAATCCTTAAAAGTAAAAAAATTGAAATTGATATGAAGAACATTGTTTTGCATGAAGACCTCAATAAGTTCAAAGAGACCTTAAGTATGAAGGAAGAGGCTTTTGCTACTGACTTCACTAAGCTTGAAAATGAGTCCCTCAAACTGAAACAGAAGGTTGAATCCCTACTTGTTGAGAACAATAAATTGCTTGAAAAATTAAAACCAGTAGAATCAGAGCTTGCTGCAAACAGGCGCAGGAACAGGTCCTCACAGGCGCTAAATTGGCTGAACACTCACTTTAACCGAGGCAAAAGAGGATTAGGCTTTGTGACTAAGCGCACCGTTTACCCTGTTAATAGAAAATATGTGGGATTACTTGAAAATATTGTTTGTTTTCATTGTGGTAAAACGAGGCATTATCAGTACACTTGTCCTATAAGAAGGTATGCCATGGAAAAGAACTTCATTCATATAAAACAAATATGGGTTAGAAAAGATGAGATTTGCACTTCAAAAAGAATGGGACCCAAGTGGATCTGGGTTCCCAAAACTAACCCCTAATTTGTTTTGCAGGGTAAAGTGAGGGGGAACAATCCGGCAAACAACCCAACAAACAGCCCAGGGAATAACCCAGGGAACAACCTAGGGAACAGCCTAGGGAATAACCCAGGGAACAGCGAGCTATGGTATGTTGATGTTCAAGGCATATAACTGGTAAGAAATCAAACTTCCTCTCACTTACAGCCTCTGATGGAGGGAGTGTGGCATTTGGTAACGGCAAATCAGGGACAATTGTCGGTATAGGTAAGATAGGTGAGTCACTCCCCCATTCAATTGACAATGTATATCTTGTAGATGGTTTGAAACATAATTTACTTAGTGTGTCCCAACTGTGTGATAAAGACAACCTAGTAGTGTTTTTTCCAAAACATTGCTTGGTTATTAATATGAACACAGGAGATGTCATGTTGAGGGGGAAGCGACACAAAAATATATATAAAGTGTGTATTTCTTCTCTTCCCCAAAATAATCTGACTTGTTTAAGTGCTTTGAATGATGATGTTATGCCTTGGCACAAGAGACTAGGTCATGCAAGTCTCTCTTTTTTTAAACAAACTGGTTTCCAAAGATCTAGTGGTCGGCTTACCTTCCATCAAATACAATGATGGCAAGGTGTGTGACACTTGTGCTAGGGGGAAACAAGTCAGAAATCCTTTTAAATTGAAAAATTGTGTTAGCACTACCCGACCTCTCGAATTGTTACATGTTGATTTGTGTGGTCCTATGAGGATCATGAGTAGAGGTGGGAAGGGGTATGTACTTGTTGTAGTGGATGACTACTCTCGTTTCACTTGGACCCTGTTTTTGGCTTCTAAAGATGAAAATTTTGAAAAATTTCTTGCATTCATTAAAAAGACTAAAAAGAGAGTAGGACACTCATTGGTGTGTCTAAGGTCTTATCATGGTACAGAATTTGAAAATTCGAGCTTTATTAACTATTGTAATGAGCATGGTGTTGATCATAATTTTTCAACTCCAAGAACACCCTAGCAGAACGGGGTGGTAGAGCGTAAAAATCGTACTCTAGAAGACATGACTAGAACAATGCTTGTTGCTAGTGGTCTTCCTAGAAACTTTTGAGTTAAAGCTTTGAACACATCATGTTACATTATAAATAGATGCATAATCAGACCTATTCTAAACAAAACTCCTTATGAGCTTCTCAAGGGTAGAAAACCCAATATTATGCATTTGAGAGTATTTGGTTGTAAATGTTTTGTGCATAATAATGGGAAGGATGCCTTAGGAAAATTTGATCCAAGGAATGATGAGGCGATATTTCTTAGCTACTCCTCACATAGTAAAGCATACAAAGTGTTTAATAAACGAACTTTGTGTGTTGAGGAGAGTGTGCATGTGCTATTTGATGAAACTAACTCTCTAGTTGAGATTGATGCATAGGATGATGATTTCAAACTGGGCCTTGCTAGAAAAGACTCATTGCTCACACATGAAGAAGGTAGGTATCCCGAGGATGGAAGAGGACCTGGAGCTGTTTCCTTGAAAGATGGGCAAGGTCTGAACCAAACAGGGGGAAGTATTGCTGAACCCAGTTTGGAACAAAACCAGCCTAACACCCCAGAAACAGGCTCCAGAACAGGCCCGGGAATAGGCTGCAGATCAGGCTCAGGAACAGGCTCCAAAACAGTTTCTGAACCTGTTCCCTCAAGTATCCAAGCAAGAGTAGAAAGCGTGTCTGTGGATCCGCTTACTCCATGACCATGGAAGCACCAAACTCTTGCAGATTCAGATTGGGTTACAGCAATGCAAGAGGAGCTTCATCAGTTTGAAAGGAACAAGATGTGGCATCTTGTACCTCAGCCGGAAGACAAGATCAATTATTGGCACCAAGTGGGTGTTCCGAAACAAGCTTGATGAGCTCGGACCAGTCACTAGGAACAAGGCCCGGCTGGTGGTTCAAGGCTACAACCAGCTGATGCTGACTATGCAGGTTTCTTGGTTGATAGAAAAAGCACCTCAGGTATGGCTCATTTTCTTAGACCCTGTTTGGCATCTTGGGCAACCAAGACACAACACTCAGTTGCCATGTCCACAGCATAAGTTGAATATGTTGCAGCTGCTTCTTGTTGTGCTCAATTATTGTGGATAAGGCAACAACTCAAAGATTTTTGTGTTGACACGAGATGCATTCCTATATTTTGTGATAATACAAGTGCAATTAATATTTCTAAAAACCCTTGTCAACATAAAAGGACTAAACATATTGACATTCGTCATCACTTTTTGAGAGACAATATTGAAAAAGGCTTGGTTTCAATGAATTTCTGTGCCACCAGTAAGCAAATTGTTGATAATTTTACCAAGGCACTAAAATAGAGAACAGTTTGAGAAGAACAGACTTGAATTAGGTTTGATTAAAATGACTTGAGCATGCTTAATTAACCCCCAATGCTTGTCTAGTAAAAGGTTTTTCAGGTCATACATCTTACTTCATTGGATGCAGTCAAACTTTGGTGCTATATTTAGCACATGTGTGGAATACAGCTTGCTGACAATCGTTGAGGTCTGATGATATGGCCCTTATTGTCCTACGTTGCCAAACAACTGACAGCAAGAACAGGCACCAAGAACAGGTATGACCACTGTTTGTCAATTTGTGCAAATCAGGTAGTTCAAGTTTAGTTGTTGGACATTCAATTTTTTTTCTAGACAAAAGGAGGCCGAAATCTTCTCTCTCATTTTTCTCTCGGTCAGGCCCCCGAAACAGTTCTCTCTCTCTGTCTCAAAGAATTCATCTCCCACTCACCCTTCTTCCTGCTCAAAATCTTTAAACTCTAAAATTCAAACCTCTCGCCTCTCTCCATACATCAACAATGGCAAGAACCCGAGGTGGAATTGCCTCCTCCAAGTGCCAAGTCTCTTCCCCATGTGCACGAATTCCGAAGTAAAAGCGGTCATACATGGCGTCGCCGCCAGCTTTGCCCGCGCCGTAAAATATGGAGACCATACTAAGTGAGACGGCGACATCTGAAAGAGTGAGGAAGGAACTGGGTGATGTTACCACCTGAAATTGGGTGGGATTTGGAATTGTTTGAACCTGTTTTTGAACAACCTGTGGTTAAAAGCTCCACTGGACCAAGTGAGGTCCAAACCGAAGTTGTTGATGTTGTTGATATGGATGATGGCTCGTCTCCGTCTGAGGGAGACTCGGATGATGTGCATATAACCGGATGTAAAATTATGCTGGCAGAAACAAGGTCAGGACCTGTTTTTGACTTTAGTAAACTGCAACCTGAGCCCAGTCCTGTTTTTGAAGAGATGTTGGATGATTTTGCGAAGAAGGTTGCTGATATTGATGTAGATTTAGGTGAGGGGCCTGAGACCCCTGTTGAAAATGTTCAAACAACACCGGTGCAAATACCCCAAACCGGTGAGGGTCAAAAGAAGAAAAGAATTAAGGTGCCTGCGGGACGAACAGATCTCCCACTTGTTCGACAGTTTAAGGGCATGCAAGCTAGAAGGACTAAGCAAGCTAAAGCCTCCTCTTCACCCTTACAACCCAGATCTGCTAAACCTAAACCTACTCCTAAACCCTCCAGAAAGTCTTACAGATTAGCCTTTCAAAGCACCTCTCGACCTTCTAAACCAGCTGGTTCCTCCAAACAGGAGCCTCCCCTGGTTGAGGAGATTGTTCCCTCACCAGAGAGCTCACCTGTTTGAGAAACCAGGAAAGTCCCTACTGAACAGGGCTCTCCCCAGGTCTCTCCTGCTGAGTCACTTGCCAAGGGCAAAGGCAAAGCTCCAGCTGAACCTAGCTCTGAACAGACCCCACCAACCCAGCAAACACCCTCCAAGAAGACTGTTCCTAAGAGGAAGATTTCTCCCAAACAGGTCCCCAAACAGGGTCCTACTGAGGATGAACCTGAAGACCCCAGCTCCAAAAAGGCAAAGAAGGCAGCACCCACTACTTCAAAATTGGCCCTATTCCTTCAGAGAAGTGCGGTGCGGGGTAAAATTGTGACGGTGATATACTTTAGGAACAGGGTCTGGAAGTGTTCCTGGACAAGCTCAGGGCCCAGGGGTGACTGGAACTGTTTGCAAACACCTAACTGGGGTGTTCTGTTTCGAATTTGGCCGAATTTTATGCGAATTGCAATATCACCAATGCTGTGGTGACAAGTGAAGTTAATGGGAAGCAAATGAAATTCAATGCCAAAGATTTGGGTGCAATTTTGGGTGTTCTTGCTGAAGGTTTTGATGTGTATGTCGGGGAGGACAAGACCGTGCTTGGGACAGCACGGCGGCTGCAATTAACTCAAACACTGAGCCAGCAAACAAGATTGAAAGCCCCCCAGTCCGTCAAGAAAGGTGACATGACTTCTCTGCATCAATTGCTCTTTTGGTTCATTTTTAAGAATATCATCCCTAAAGGTCAAGGCCGTAATCTTGCGGATGCTATGGATCAATGTTTTCCTGACCTTATGGATAGAGGAGAGCAAATTAACCTCTCAGCAATCATGATTCACCATATCTCCAGGAGTGCAAACACCTCAAGAGGACATGATATGGGGTATGGTTTCTTACTGACTCTTGTGTTTGCACACTTTGGGATTTCTCTGCAGAAGAAAGTGGGGGCGCAGATGATTGAAGAGACAGGAAGTAGCACTCTAATGGGGTGCGGGTTTAAATTGGTCAGAGGAGACCAAGCAGCTTAGGAACAGGGGCCTCGAACACCCTTTCTCCCTATTTCTGGTCCTTCCTCTAGTGAGCCTTCTGTTGATAACTTACTTCTGGACCAAACCCGATTAAAGACCGAGCTCGCTAAGGTTAAAACTGCTCTCGCTGAGGAGAAGGATCTCAATGCCAAGTTCCATGAGGATCTCCAACATGCCATTTCTGCCCTCACGGCCAAACTTTCTACTCCTCCTCCCTAAACAGTTTGCTCTACTTGTTTGCCCTCTGTGTCCACAACTGTTCGCTCTACTTGTTTGTGCATTTGACTGTTAGTGGTGTATGCCTATTCTACTTGTGTGTTTCTACTGTTACTTGTTCTTGAATCTATGGGATGGCCAATATCTTTACTATACCATATACTTGAGCGTAACGCAAGTTGTTTTTCCTCCATTACCCAAGAGGTGGTGACTGCAAACACCCTGCTTCTCTTGTTTGACCAGACCACCCATTTTCGATGATGTCAAAAGGGGGAAGATGGGCATGACCATGATTGTTTTAGTTTGACCTAGCTTCAGTTAACTTCTCAAAACAAAAAAAGGGGGAAGATGGGCTTGACCATGAATGTTTTATCTTGAAACCTGCTTTTGCCTTTTATGTCAATATGGTCATTTGGTTTGTCATCATCAAAAAGGGGGAAATTGTTGGGAAATTGTTGACCCCATCATTATGTAATGTAAGGTTTTAATGATAACAAACACAAATGGAATATACACTTGAGTGTGTTGATCAAACAGGTTCCAAATACTGTTTGGAAAGCTTTGAAATTGCTTGATTAACCATGGTCGAGAATAGGTTCTTACTGCTGTTCTCAAGTCTTAAAACTGCTTGACTAATGGATTATCAAGAACAGGTACTCAAGTCAGCGATACAAGAACAGCCGTGAAGAACAGGTCCTGCGAAGAGTTTGAAACACAGGATATAAGTACAGCTGTGAGAAACAGATCCTGTGAAGTGTTTGCAGCAAATTCGTCTCTCTACAAGATGACTGGTCGTTATAACAAGATGTCTTGATTTGATTTAGATTTTATATTTTTAGACTCTTGTTAATATGCCAATTAGAAAGTCTTAATTTACCACTTACTTGAAATGGTTTTGCTTTTTGGAAAATATTTCGGATCACCTTTCAAAACAATCCTGGAAACAGGGTGGTCAGGGTTTTCCCAGATTAAGCTGCGAAAAAATGATTTCACACGATTTTTCTATCTCCGATTTTTGGGCAGCTTCTCCAAGATTTGCAAGAAAGATTTTTCTATGGAGTATCTTACCCCTTGGAACTCCAACACGCAAGCTCTTAGCATGTCCTCCAAAATTTGATTCACCCTTTCAGTTTATCCATCTGTTTCTGGGTGATAGGAGCTACTGAAGTTTAGTTTGGTTCCAAAGTCCTTTTACAGCGCTTGCCAGAAGCACGCTTGGAATCTTTGATCCCTATCTGAGACTATGTCTAAAGGGATACCGTGTAGACGGACTATCTCCTTAACATATAGTTGGGCCAGTCTTTCAACTCCCCAAGTATCCTTAATTGACAGGAAATGAGCCGACTTCGTGAGTCGATCAACTATGACCCAGATAGCATTTTTTTTCGAGGCAGAAAGGGGTAAACCCATAACAAAGTCCATCGAGATTGAATCCCACTTCCAAGTGGGAATTTCTAAGGGTCGTAGTTCACCCACAGGACGTTGATGCTCTGCTTTAACTTTTTGACAAATTAGACACTTATCAACATATTCTGCAATGTCCTTCTTCATATTATTCCACCAAAAATAATGTCTTAGATCTCTGTACATCTTGGTGCCTCCTGGATGCACTGAATAACGAGTATTGTGAGCCTCTTCCAGGATCTGCTTTCTTAATTCTCTATTTTTGGGCACACATAGGCGATTCTGGAACCGCAGAGTCCCATCCTCGTGTACTACAAATCCCGGAGACTTCCCTTTCTCTAAATTTTGCTTTATTCTTTGGAGTTTGGGATCACTTTCCTGGTTCAGTCGAATTTCTTCCACTAAGAAAGACTATACAGTAAGTGCTGATAATTGAGCCTTCGTTTGCCCGTGGGACACCAATTGAATCCCAAAGTCCTCAAGTTCTCTTAAGAGGTTCAATTGAGTAATCACCACAGTGCTCGAGCTATGTTGCGCCTTCCTACTCAGGGCATCCGCCACCACATTTGCTTTACCAGGATGATATTGAATCTGTAAATCATAGTCTTTAAGCAACTCAAGCCAATGCCGTTGCCTCAAATTGAGCTCCTTCTGGGTGAAGATATATTTTAAACTTTGATGGTCAGTATAGATCTTGTATGATACCCCATATAAATAATGCCTCCAAATTTTCAATGCAAAGACTACGGCTGCTAACTCCAGGTCATGGGTAAGGTAGTTTTTCTCATATGGCTTGAGTTGTCAAGAGGCATAAGCTACTACCTTGTCCTCCTGCATTAGTACGCACCCCAAACCGTTCTTCGAAGCGTCACTATAAATAGTATACTCTTTTTCTTCCATTGGTAACGTTAGGATTAGGGCGGTAGTTAATCACTGTCTTAGCTCTTGGAAAGCTTTCTCACACCTTTCAGTCCACTCAAACTTATTCACCTTCTTTAGTAGATTGGTCAGTGGTGAAGCTATTTTCGAAAAGTCTTTAACGAATCTTCGATAGTAGCCTGCTAAACCCAGAAAGCTTCTAATCTCCGTGACATTGGTGGGCCTTGGCCATTCTGTGATTGCTTTCACCTTCTGCGGGTCACCTTTGATTCCTTCTTTTGCAACCACATGCCCTAAAAATACCACTTCCTCCAACCAAAATTCACATTTCTTTAATTTGCCATAGAGTTGATGTTCCCTCAAAGTTTGCAATACTATCCGCAATTGATCAACATGTTCCTCCTTATCCCTAGAATAGATAAGGATATCATCTATGAACACCACTACAAACTTGTCTAAATAAGGTCTGAAAACCCTATTCATAAGGTCCATGAAGGCTGCAGGAGCATTAGTGAGGCCAAAAGGCATCACTGTGAACTCATAGTGACCATACCTGGTCCTAAACGCTGTCTTAGGAATGTCCTCAGGCTTTATCCTAAGTTGATGGTACCCTGACCTCAAATCAATCTTAGAGAATACTCCTGCTCCTTGTAGTTGATCAAACAAATCATCTATTCCTGGCAGAGGATATTTGTTTTTGATGGTAATCTTGTTCAACTCCCTGTAATCAATACAGAGTCTTAAGGTTCCATCCTTTTTCTTGACAAATAATACTGGAGTACCCCATGGTGATACACTTGACCTAATAAAGCCCTTCTGTAACAGTTCATCTAGTTGAATCTTTAATTCCTTAAGCTCAGTTAAGGCCATACGATATGGGGCTTTAGAAATAGGTTGGGCCCTAGGAATTAATTCGATTCCAAAATCAATTTCCCTCTGTGGGGGTATTCCTGGTAACTCCTCAGGAAAAACATCTTCAAATTCACAAACTACAGGTATATTCTCCGCTTTCTCTTCTTTTGTTTGGGTGTCAATAGCATAACACCAATATCCAATACACCCCCGACATAATAATTTACTTGCTTTCATAGCGGAAATCAAAGAACAAGATTTTGCCTCTCTCTGCCCATAAAACACACTTTTCTCCCTTTCTCATCCTTCAAGATAACCTTAAGATCTTCACAGTTGATTTGGGCTCCATAAGTGTGCAACCAATTCATTCTCAAAATGATGTCAAAATCAGACAAGTCAAATTGAATCAAATCCACAGGGAAAGTAGTTTCACCAATGATGATGGGGACAAGTTCATAAGAGAGGGGGCACTCAATCACAGAATTGTTGGGTAGCTCAATTCTATAATTGGTTTCTATCCTCCTGTTCTCGAGGCTCAATTATATCGCAGATCGAGTAGATATAAAAGAATGAGTGGCGCCCAAATCAAATAATACACAAAATGGCTTTAAAAAGAGAGTTCCAGTGACTACCGTACCAGAGGTAGCAGCTTCCTTTTTGTTCATCACAAATGCCCTTCCTGCAACTGCAGGCCTTGCAGGTGGGAGTCCCTGGTGGGGTAGAGCCAAGGGCTTTGCTGCGCCCTTATCTACAGCTTTCAGTCATCGGGGGCATGCAGCGATGAGGTGTTCAGGACTTCCACACCACATGCATTTGTTGGTGCCAACTCAGTATTCAGGAATGGTGTGATTTGCTCTTCCACACTTCGCAAGGGGTGCTGTCAGGCCCACAGGATGACTCTTAGAGGAAATAGGAGTATGTTTCTTCTGGTTCTGATTCACACTTTCACTTGAAGTCCCCTGCTCAGACCCCTTTCTCTTGTGGTTGATTGGATTCAGTGCACTCAACTCCGTCTTCACTCGTTCCACTTCAGCGGCTCGCTCGTATAGTTCTTGGTAAGTTAGAATGGGTTTCCCAGCTAACTAGTTCCGAATGTAGAAGGCCAAACCCTCTTCAAACCTTCTCATCTTTAACCTTTTAGATGACACAAATTCAGGGACAAACCTAGATAGTTCTGTGAACTTACTAGCATACTGCATCACTGACATGCTGCCGCTCATTTTTAACTCCATAAATTCCTTTTCCTTTTGCCTTTGCACCACAGCAGGGTAAAATTTCGCCCTCAACTCTGCTAAAAATTTACTCCAGGTGAATTTAGGCCCTATGAGTTTATCCTTCACGGTATTCCACCAAATGTCAGCTTCACCGGTCAAATAATATGTCCCAATTTTTACCCTTTTTCCTTCTGGCACCTCTACCGCTGTAAAGATTTTCTCCATTCCTTTTATCCATTCCTCCAATACTCCTGGATCATAAGATCCATTATAAACTTTAGGATTGCGCCGTGCTACCCTATCTGCTAATTTATCCTCTTTAGGAGGGGTTTCAGCAGGTACCTGGGGAATTCGCTTCATCAATTCAGCAACTAAGGTTGGCCAATAACTCGGGTTGCCTAAGTTGCTAGCTAATTCAGAGGACAATGGTGGCGTGTCGCCATGTTGTGGCTCCTGGCAAGAGCTTGATCACCCGATCCCTGGCGTTGCTCTATATTGTCCTCTACATGAACCTCCATGTTGTTGTGCACTGACTGGGACATTCTGATCATACATTAAATAAAGCAATTCAAACACTGGAACTTCCAGACGCATCAGATAAACGTGCCCAGTAAATACATAGGAGATGGCTCAAAGATTATGTCATAACTCAAAGCATCATCATTTCATTTCAAAATTGCTTACTTACATACGTAGTTAATTTATATACATGAGCAATAAAAGTATATTACACCTAGCTGAGTAAGCAAGACTAGCTCTGACTCCTACCCTATCACTAAACACTAAATAGCCCCTAGACACTAGGTCCGTCACATAACCAAAAAGAGGTACGGACCATGTCATCACGGTCGGAGAGGATTAGACTAACTGTATACAATGTCAGATACCCCACAAAATATAATTATCCAATCAAACCAAATGATATCTACATACAGGGCTCAAAATGAAAACCACTAGACCAGCCCCTAGAACCACCTAATGATCCCTAGAAGGATCGTAATCTGGGTCAGACTCATCATCAGGTTCTTCACTTGAATCGAAGCTGCTCGTAGATGCCTCTGACTCGGCATTATCGACCTCCTATTGAACTTGTGGCTCATGCTCCTCCTCTAAGTCCACCATCAACTCATCCGCCTCTGGTTCCCCTTGCTGCTCTATCCCTATCTCATCACTGTCTTGATCCTTCTCGGGATCATCCTCCTCTGGATCGTCCACCTCTGGATCGTCCTCCTCTCCCTAGTGGTCCTCATCCCCAGAACTAATCACCACTACTTCTGGGGTGCCGGGGATGTCTATCACCACATAAGCCTCCCCAGGGCTATCAGGCATCAGTGGGGTGTCTGGTGCGGGCGGGATGAGTGGCCCCTGTGCTGGTGCTGGCGGGGAGGGTGGCCCTATGCTGGTGCTGGGGCTACAGGTGGGGGATGGACCTGATGTAAGGGAAAGATGTGCTGAAGAGTTTTCATAGTAATTCCCCTTAATTCAAACTCCTCTCTCAACAACAGCTTCGTAGTGAGAGTCGTCTAAGCCCCCTGGGCCTGAAACCTAGGCCCGTCCAAGCTTGAGTTCCCTGTCATCGTAAAGTCGTGATAACGTTGCCTAAACTCCACCCACGGGCCAACCGGGGGTAAGGACCGAAGCAGTCTCTAAGCACGGACCGTAATACTGCGGAACTCAGAATAAGGGTTCTGGGCATGTGCCTCTATACTAACATATAACAGCGTGATGTGAGTAATCATAGATCCACCCGGCAACATATTAACGCCATAAGGATCCATCTAACAAAGAAAACACATATATGAGAGGCATGCATATCCATAAACAAGAAGCATACAAATGGAAGCAACTAGCAGTGTAATATCGTTATTACACTCCTAATATCATTCTAGCAATATACGATAGCCCCTTCACTACAACCATTCTCACCCTATAGTTTCTAACTCTACATTTCTCAAGAAAATCTCAACTTGGCTCTGATACCAAATCTGTAACACCCCAAATATACATGATTCATTGCCTGCATTCACCTACTTGCATTCACCTACTTACAGTTATCAATAAGATATAATAACTTAATGAACGGGGCGTTACCGCTGTCCATAAAGGACAAGGCTTCCGTTATACCTGAAAACTTGCCATAAACCAAAGGTTACCCTATAAAGGAGCATTCAACATCATAATCACTCAAACCATTAGGTTATATACAGAAATGGATCTACATCCCAAGGGTTACACCACATACATAACTTGGTCTAAAAATACAGTTATGGCACTAAGATACATAATTCAGTTTGAATATACAGTTGAAACTCCAAAACACATCACAATATAATAAGATAGCATCTTAGCTCTCCCACACCGCCAATCACAAGGAAGGTCCCATCTCATTTATCACCTTCGACCTCCCTACCCGCCTGAGGGCCGTTCACTACACATTTTCCTAAAACAAAACATAAAAATATTTCAAACTGTGAGTCAAAGCTCAGTACATGCACCCCTGTACTGATAAAAGTTCACTGAAAAGTTATTTGGGCCTGCTTACAATTCATTTTAATTGAAAATAGGGAATGAGATGCATATAAAACTGCATTACCAATTATTATCTGTTAGTGCACCCCTTAGTAACTGTTACGATATGTGAATAGGTGTACACCTGCCAAGCCGACCGAGGAACCTGGCCTGAAGCCGCGCGGGTAATTGGAGGGCAATGCCCTGTAACTGATAACTGAGGGGGTCACTAATTATGTGATGAAGCACTCATTAAAATGATTCATTGATGTGCTTACCAAAATATTATGATTTTGATAAATACGTGCTGATTACTAAAGGTACAGGTAATGAACGTACCTAGAAGTTTTAAATGCTAGTTCACAGAGGAATGAGATGCACTAAAGTGAAGAAAATGAAAGCTTAGGCCTTGATTCTGTTCAAAAGTTCATTATAGGAACATGAGGTCAGAAACGATCTTGTTCTTATAATGGATAATTTTAAATAAAACTGGCTTATGAAGAACTTTTACACACCAGTTCATAGATCAAACCAAAATGATGACGATATAAACCATAGAAATGTGATTTAAGGCACGGTAGCAAGTTTAGAGCATAAGGGCTTGAAAAGAGGGTACGGGAAGAATAATCCACAACTTATACTCCCAACCTCAAAATGAGACGTAAGACCCCAATATAAACAGCTTAGGAAGGCCTCTAAAACTTTCATCAAGGACACAAAACATGATTCCCATGCTAGGGTTCCTAAAATGGGGCTAGAATACCAACATGTCAGTTTGAAGCCCACCCTGCACAGGTTTGGTAAAATGACCATAACATTCTCCACAGACCTCGGATTAATGCGATTCAAGAGCCATTTTGAAGCTAACACACTGACCTATCTACCCACCAAAACTAAGAATTTTTGGCTGGAGCAATCATTAACAGTTTCATTTCAAACGCTGTCCTGTTTTTCTGGAAATTCCAGCCTCACTAATTGAGTGGGTTCTCTCACTTTTCACACCAATCCTCAACTTAAACTCTTTCCTAACAGCATGTAAACACATTTTGGTGCATCCCAACATCATACAAAAAGACCACACATAATTCCACTTCATATTCATATCAAATAAAGCTCCTTTTCCAGTCACATATACACACACACCTCTCAAATTTAACATTAGTTGGTCCAAATCATGCATTCTGGACAAAACCCTAACTTTGGGTCAACTTGAACTCACTCCCATCTTTTCCAAACACCATAAACACTATAAAAAACTTTAATATATTAAGAGATTAGCAAAAACAAGGATAAGATAATCACTAAACAACACTTGAACAAGAAGCTTGCATAACCAAGATGAAACCCTAACCCTAGCCTCATCCAATTTCACTCCAACATAATCCATCAACAGGATGATTCTTAATACCATAAAAACAGCATAATCCATCACTAAAACAACCAAAATAATAAACAACCAAAAACTGTTTGTTGCTTATCTTGCAGCATTTTTCTTTCTTGCCTTCACTTGATCGCTTTTCTTTTTCGCGTTGCTTACTTTTCTCTTGTTCTTTTGCCCTGTCTCTCTTAATCCAGTAGGATTCAGGACTAGCCCGCTTGAGTTCACATTTTCATCTTCTAATCCAGAATGGTGTCCTTCCAAATAGCAGCATGCACGTCTTCAATCACCAAATATTTCTAAGTGCACCGTCGCCGACGGATGCCATGGTACATGCCACCAACATAAACAAATATTATGTCCTTTAAGTATAAAAGTTTTCTAATTATATTTGTTAAAGTATAGAGTGATCTTGTAGTTTATTAACTCAGTAATTGCAGCTCTAACATTAGTATTGGAGATGCTGGAATCCTTCGGGGGCCTTACACCACTTGTTGCCTTCAAAAACAGCATAAGTTACTCACTTAATTATAAAGGGAAAATAAAACTTTTCCATTATTTTGTTGATTAAATTTTAACAATTTTAGTATAATGATACCTCTGGTGTGAAGACGATGGGGCTGATGTTGACAGGGCTGAAACTGTTGGTCGCTTGTCTTGCAGCATTTTTCCTTCTTACCTTCACTTGATTGCTTTTCTTTTTGGCGATGCTTACTTTTCTCTTGTTCTTTTGCCCTTTCTCTCTTAGTCAAGTGGGATTCTTGACTATTCCGCTTGAGGTCACATTTTCATCTTTTGATTCAGAATGGTGTCCTTCCAAATAGTAGCATGCACATCTATAATCACTAAATATTTTCAAGTGCACCATCTCCGACGGACGCGATGGTACATGCCATCTACATCAACGAATATTGTATCCTTTAAGTATAAAATTTTTCTAACTATATTTGTTAAAATATAGAGTGATCTTATAGTTTATTACCTCAGTAATTACAGCTCCAACATTAGTGTTGGAGATGCTGGAATCCTCCGGAGGCCTTACACCACTTGTTGCCTTCAAAAACAACATAAGTTACTCATTTAATTATAAAGTGAAAATGAAACTTTTCCATTATTTCATTGATTAAATTTTAATAATTTTAGTATAGTGATACCTTCGGTGTGAAGACGATGGGGCTGATGTTGACAGGGCTGAAACTGTTTGTTGCTTATCTTGCAGCATTTTTCTTTCTCCCCTGCACTTGATTGCTTTTCTTTTTGGCGATGCTTACTTTTCTCTTGTACTTTTGCCCTTTCTCTTTTAATCCAGTGGGATTCTGGACTATTTTGCTTGAGGTCCCATTTTCATCTTCTGATCCAGAATTATGTCTATCTAAATGGTAGCATGCACATCTATAATAACCAAATATTTCCAAGTGCCCCATCTCCGACGGATGCCATGGTGCATGCCACCTACATTAACGAATATTGTGTCCTTTAGTTATAAAATTTTTCTAACTATATTTGTTAAAATATAGAGTGATCGTGTAGTTTATTACCTCAGTAATTACAGCTCCAACATTAGTGTTGGACATGCTGGAATCCTCCGGAGGCCTTACACCACTTGTTGCCTTCAAAAACAACATAAGTTACTCATTTAATTATAAAGCGAAAATGAGACTTTTTCATTATTTTGTTGATTAAATTTTAACAATTTTAGTATAGTGATACCTCCGGTGCGAAGACGATGGGATTAATATTGACAGGGCTGAAACTGTTTGTTGCTTGTCTTGCAGCATTACTTGAATGCTTTTCTTTTTGGCGATGCTTACTTTTCTATTGTTTTTTTTTGCGCTTTCTCTCATAATCCAGTGGGATTCTAGACTATTCCTCTTGAGGTCGCATTTTCATCTTCCGATCCAGAATGGTGTCCTTCCAAATAGTAGCATGCGCATCTACAGTTTCCAAATATTTTCAAGTGTACCAACTCCGACGGACGCCATGGTACATGCCACCAGCAATAACAAATATTGTGTCCCTTAAGGATAAATTTTTTCTAACTATATTTGTTAAAATATAGAGTGATCTTGTAGTTTATTAGCTCAGTAATTGCAGCTCCAACGTTAGTGTTGGACATGCTGGAATCCTCCAGAGACCTTACACCACTTGTTGCCTTCAAAAACAACATAAGTTACTCATTTAATTATAAAGAGAAAATGAAAGTTTTCTATTATTTCGTTGATTAAATTTTAAGAATTTTAGTATAGTGATACATTCGGTGCGAAGACGATTGGGCTGATGTTGACAGGGCTGAAACTGTTGCTTGCTTGTCTTGTGGCATTTTTCTTTCTTGTGTTTGCTTGATTGCTTTTCCTTTTGGCGATGCTGATTTTTCTCTTGTTCTTTTGCTCTTTCTCTCTTAATCCAGTGGGATTTTGGACTATTTCGCTTGACTTCAAATTTTCATCTTCCGATCCAGAATGGTGTCCTTCTAAACGGTAGCATGCACATCTACAATCACCAAATATTTCGAAGTGCACCATGTCTAACGGATGCCATGGTAAATGCCACCTACATAAACAAATATTGTCTCCTTTAAGTATAAAATTTTACAAACTATATTTATTAAAATATAGAGAGATCTTGTAGCTTATTACCTCAGTAATTGCGGCTGCAACATTAGTGTTGGACATGCTGGAATCCTCTAGAGGCCTTATACCACTTGTTGTCTTCAAAAACAACATAAGTTACTCATTTAATCATAAAGTGAAAATGAAACTTTTCCATTATGTTGAATTCCAAGAGTACACAACCACAAGAGGGGGGTGAATTGTGGTGGTCGATTTTCGCCTAATAACTGACAAACAACCGTAGCACTTGATTGCAGAGATTGTTTGTAAATCACAAACAACCTTACGCCTTGTTTGTAGCGGTTGTTCTCAATTGATTCAGTAGCGAAATTCAAAGTAATAAATGCGGAAATAAAGCACACACAATTTTTACGTGGAAAACACCTCTAGCCCAACTGAGGTGTGAAAAACCACGACCTACCTCGTGTAGGATTTAACCACTTCACTAACGGGCTGAAAACGTTACAAAAGCAACACTCCTTGTTACAACTTGTAACCCACGTAACCTTCTTCCCTAAGACAGGTTACACCACGTCCAATCTCATCAGATAGGACACGTCAAAGTCCACACGACTGAGGACACACTCACTCACTTTCTGTTCTGAGAACAGGGGCACAAAACACCTTACTGGGGTGCTTCTGACTTAAGCAGATGTAAGGTACAATGAAGTCCTATTATGCCAAGAAATTGAAAGCTCAGTTAAGCACAATCTTCTCACGGTTTTTCTCTTTGAAATTCAGCTCTAAAAATCTCTTACTTCTTTGTAAAAACCGGATTGTTAAATGGGAGAGAGAATTTCAATATTTAAACGCACAACCCAACGACTATTCTTTTCAAAAGATAGGGAAAATCCTCTATTTTTAGTCGCTTAGAAGATTCACCAAAGATTTCCAACGGCTAAGAGAAGACAAAAGATTTTCTTAAAATATCTTGGCCGAGTAATCTAGCTTGAAAAGGATAAAATCTTGATTTATCCCAAATTCAATTAAGACCTAAAAATAAGGGATAAGAATCTTTCAAGAGAAATCTTTAGCAAAAACGGTTTTGCAATTTTTTTTTTTTCAAATTCAAAACAAATCTTTTTAGATCTGGCAGCCAACCGAAGCAAATTTCCAGATAAGACTGATGTAGCTGCTGTAGTTTTTGAGAACACCCTAGGCACCCTGTTTGCAGGGTTGTTTGGAAATGGTGTCCCAAAGCAACTTTTCGAAAACCGTTTTTAAGAAGTGCTAAAAATGATACTTTCAAGATTGGCATATTAACAAGAGTCTAAAAGATAAAAACTAAATTAACCAAGACTCCTTGTAAGAATTAGTTGTCTTGTCAAGAGTGAATATGCTGCTCCAAAACACCTTGGTTACCTTGATTCCTTGGGTGATCTTGTGTAGCTGAATGTTCCTCAAGACTTAAACCATATGTGTTGTTTGCTGATCTTGTATAACTGAAGCTCGGAACCTATTCCTAAGACTTGTTCTCAACATTTAGCCACCAGATTAATAAAATATCACAAACAGCGGTGTAGGAACAACGGTGTATTAGGCCTGGTTTGGAGAGCTTGTTTGGATCAACATTACTTAGACAAATATGTTACTCTTGGATTTGTTATCATCAAAACTAAATATAATCAACAAATTCCCCCTTTTTGATGATGACAAACCAAGTGACCATATTGACCAAATTAAAAAGCTTAACAACGTTTAATGCTGATAGGGATCCTCTAGGTGCTAGGTCATAGAGCACGTCATATGGTTTTATTCATATGGTCTTATTCCCCCTTTTGGCATCATTAAAAGCATAAACAACAGTATGAATGCAAGAAAAGAAATATAGAGCATAAGGTGCAAGAAGCATCATTAAGGAGATATTGCATTAAAAACAGTACAATGCCAAAAACGAAGATGGGAGGAGACAAGAGAACAGCCTAGAGAATCAGGTTGCAGGGGGTGGTCTCGTTTGCAGAGGAGGAATGCTGGGGGCAAGAGTGGAGAGAAGGGCAAGCAATTCCTCATGGCGTTTGGCGGAGAGGGCTTGCTCCTCAGCAAGAGCAGCCTTGACAGCTGAGAGCTCATCCTTGAGGCGAGCATTGTCCTCAAAAACAGCCTCAAGTTTGATGGAAGGTTGCCCAGAAACAGGTGGTCGAGGTGGTCGATGACCCTGTTTGGAGACTGACCCTTCGCCAACCTCATAGCCACACCCGAGCAGAGTGTCAATCCCAATCTCATCAACGACTTGGGCCTCCACTCACCGTGTGAGCACTATCCCAAGGTGCTCAAACACCCTTGTCAGCAGAAACCCATATCCAAGATCATGGGCCCGGGTGGTGTTCGCAATTCGCCCTATGTGGCGAATCATGATTGCAGGGAGGTTGATTGGTTCCTCCCGATCCAGTAAGTCCACCAGGCATTGATCAAGGGCATCAGCTGAGTTTCGCCCTTGACCTCGCGGAATTATGTTCTTGATAGTGAACATAAACAATAGTTGGTGCAGGGAGGTCATTTCACCCTTCTTAACAGAGAGGGGTGTTCTCAGGCCCTGTTTTTGACTGAGACGTTGGGACACCTCTAGGA
This sequence comes from Carnegiea gigantea, assembly GCA_029747015.1. Lineage (NCBI taxonomy): Eukaryota > Viridiplantae > Streptophyta > Magnoliopsida > Caryophyllales > Cactaceae > Carnegiea > Carnegiea gigantea. The sequence goes on along the minus strand of JAKOGI010000087.1, from coordinate 788,295 downwards.
GCCTGGCTGTTTCTAGGGCTGTTTTGTCTTCCCTCACATACACGTCAAAGCCTTGGGAGGGTACTCCCAAAATTTTCCCAAGTGTGGGCGCATCAACCTTAATGCGTTGCCCATTCACAAAACTAGTCACCACCCCTTCGGTGACACTGCAGTTGGCGTAAAACTCAGCCAACTCAGGCACAGAACACCCCAGCTGGGTGTTTGCAAACAAGTCGAGCCAGCCTTGAGCGCGCAACTTGGTCAGGAACACCCCCAGACCCTGTTCCTCGAAAAAGCTTACATTCACTACCTTCCCCCTGACGACATTGCGCTTAAGCAACTGCGCATGTTTGTCAGACATAGGAGAGGGAGTGAACTGCTTTGGGCGTTTGGGGGCAGGAACAGAGGTGGTAGCTTCTGGTAGGGGGGCTGTTCTGGGCTTTCGTTTAAGGGGTGTTTTTGCAGGAGAGGGCTTCACAGCAGGTTTAGTGGTTGATTTTGGAGGGGCTTGTTCTTTAGAAGACTCGGAGAACACCGGTGTCCCCTGTTTGAAGGTGGTGTTCTCAGAGTCAGAACTCGAGAACCCTTCGGTAGAAGAGGAGGAAATCTCCTCGATGACAGGAGCAGAGGGTTTGGAGATACGGTGAGAGGATTGAAAAGCTATTCTCGCAGATTTGCGAGAAGGGTTGGAGGATTGTGGAGAAGAGGGAGTTTGAGAGGGCTGAGACCTTGGTTGTGGCCTTGTTCTTGGCGTTCTGCTACGCCTGGCCACTGTTTTCACCCTTTTCCTTTTCTCTCCAGTTTGAGTGACCGGAGTGGGGGTTTCAGCCTCAGGGAGAGAATCCTGCTCTAAACTCTCCTCTGATGTCTCATTCGACTTCCCTTGGAAGTCGACATTCAGATCCTCCGCATACACACCTTCGACAGAGGCAGCCCCTGTTTCTGTGGCTGTGTCAGGAAACAACCCAGAAGAACAGGGCTCAAAATTAAACCCTTTAGGGGTTTCCAAGAGTTGGTCTTGAGACCCCGATAGTGTACCCTCTGACTCGACTTTAATGGGACAAGCAATTGTCCCTACAAGGAACACCAATTCCCTTCCACACTCGAAGGGAATATCATCCATCCCCATTCCCACTGATTGTAGGGACAAGCTTTTCAGGAATTTGAAAGGCTTGTACAGGATTGGGCGAGGGGGAGCAGGGATTGAGGACGCAAGAACGAGGGCTTTTGATTGAGAGGAGTTGTTGGGAGCCATTGTTGCTAGAAGAGAGAGATTAGGGTTTAAGGTTTTTGCAGGGTTTTCAGGTTTTGCTTGTGTGCGAGATGAACGGCAGAACTGAGAACAGGGCATATAAAGAGAGAGAGAGAGAGAGAGAGCACCCAAAATCTTTAGAATATTTCTCGGTTTGCAACGGGTGTGAGCATTAAAAGCTTGTGCCTTGGGAAGGAAAGAAAACACATCGAGCAACCAAGGGGCGTACCTGTTCTCTTTGTTATGCCTGTTCTTTACCGTCTGATCTTGATTGGACTTAATGGTATTAAGGCGGCTCCAGTACATCCCCTTATGCTGTACTAAGTGGATAAGTAGAGACAAAATGCACGCAATTCAAGTGTATGCAATCACATCCGTTGTTAATAAGATTTGCAAACAGGGGGAGAGAACAGGGTGTAAAGGTTGATCTTACCAAACCCAGTTCATGTTCTGGAAACAGGTATCTCAGGGTGTTCTCACCAACCCTAGTTCCAGTCTATTTCTCTCAAATTGATCTCTAGCTAGTGCCTTAGTGAATATATCAGCAATTTGATTTTCTGTTGTGCAAAAATTCATAGAAATTAAACCCTTTTCAACATTATCTCTCAAGAAATGATGTCGAATGTCAATATGCTTTGTTCTTTTATGTTGACATGGATTTTTGGCAATGTTAATTGCACTTGTGTTATCACAAAAAATAGGAATGCATCCAGTGTCAACACAAAAGTCCTTAAGCTGTTGTCTTATCCACAACAGTTGAGCACAACATGAAGCTGCTGCAACATATTCAGCTTCTGCTGTGGACATGGCAACAGAATGTTGCTTCTTGGTAGCCCAAGATACCAAACAAGGTCCAAGAAAGTGAGCCATACCTGAGATACTCTTTCTATCAACTAGGAATCCAGCATAGTCAGCATCAACATATCCAACAAGATCAAAATTGCAACCTCTAGGATACCATAAAGCTAAATTGGGTGTATGTTTCAAATATCTTAGTATCCGTTTCACAGCCTTAAGATGAGTTTCCTTAGGATTAGACTGAAAACGGGCACATAAACCAACACTAAAAACAATATCTGGTCTACTAGCGGTTAGGTATAGGAGTGACCCAATCATGCCCCTATAGAGTTTCTCCTCAACTGAGGGAGAAATAGGAGTGTCTACGGGTTTGGCCAACTCCATCCCAAAACGCTTAAGTAGCTCCTTGATATACTTTTGTTGATGGATCATGGTGCCGTTTGGAGTTTGCTTGATTTGTAAGCCTAAGAAAAAGTTAAGCTCACCCATCATGCTCATCTCAAACTCACTCCTCATCATATTTGAAAATTCATTGCATAAATCATGATGAGTTGCACCAAATATAATGTCATCAACATATATTTGGACAATCAATAAATGTTCCCCTTAGATTTTAGAAACAAGGTATTGTCTACCTTGCCTCTTCTAAAATCATTTTCAATTAAAAAACTTGACAACCGTTCGTACCAAGCTCTAGGAGCTTGTTTTAGGCCATAAAGAGCTTTGTTAAGTTTGAAAACATGGTTAGGAAATTCACTGTTTTCAAAACCAGGGGGTTGTCTGACATACACCTCTTCTTTAAGGTATCCGTTGAGGAATGCACTTTTCACATCCATTTGACATAGCTTGATTTCCATATGAGCTGCAAAGGCTATTAAGATTCGAATAGCCTCAATTCTAGCAACTGGTGCAAAGGTTTCTTCATAATCGATCCCTTCTTCTTGATTATACCCTTGAACAACCAGCCGTGCCTTGTTCCTAGTGACTGTTCCTGACTCATCCAGTTTGTTTCGGAACACCCACTTGGTTCCAATGATTGTTCTCTCTGCAGGTTTAGGTACAAGGTGCCATACTTTGTTTCTTTCAAATTGATGGAGCTCTTCTTGCATTGCTGTGACCCAATCTGAATCTGCAAGAGCTTCATTCACACTCTTTGGCTCAATATTAGAGAGAAAAGCATAGAAAGCACAGAAATTCTTAAGCTTAGACCTAGTTTGCACTCCACTGTTAATATCAGACAGAATTTGATCAAGGGGGTGCGAACTATGGTACTTCCATGGTCGTGGAGTAAGAGGATCCACAGACCCATGCTCTACTCTAGTCGTAATATCAAGCTTACGATTATCTCCTGAGCCTGTTTCTGCACCTATTTGTAAGCCTGTTCCTGAAGAACATGGTCTCGAACAGGTTTCAACGGTGTTTCCGCCTGTTTGGTGTTCACCTTGCCTGCTGTTCTGAGGAACACCTTCAGGAGTTGTTTTCTCCATGGTGTTCTTACCTCGTTTATCTTGGAGCAACACTTCTTTTCGAACAAGACCTAATTCAAGTTCATCTTCCTGTGCATCATTCTCACTCAACAAGTTAGATTCATTAAAAAGCACATGCACACTTTCCTCAACACACAAGGTCCTTTTGTTAAAGACTTTGTATGCCTTGCTGTGAGAAGAATAGCCAAGAAATATTGCCTCATCACTCCTAGGGTCAAACTTTCCTAAGGCATCCTTCCCATTATTATGCACAAAACACCTACAACCAAATGTTCTTAGGTGCGTAATATTGGGTTTTCTGCCCTTGAAAAGTTCATAAGGAGTTTTGTTCAAAATGGGTCTGATCATGCATCTATTTATAATGTAACATGAGGTGTTCAATGCTTCTGCCCAGAAATACCTAGGAAGACTACTAGCAATAAGCATTGTTCTGGTCATGTCTTCCAGGGTGCGATTTTTGCGCTCAACCACCCTATTTTGTTGGGGTGTTCTTGGAGCTGAGAAGTTATGATCAACACCATGTTCATTACAATAGTTGATAAAACTTGCATTTCCAAACTCAGTTCCATGATCAGATCTCAAGCTAATTAAGGAGTGTCCTACTCTCTTTTCAACCTTTTTGAGAAAGGCAATAAAATTCTCAAAGGTTTCATCTTTGGATGCCAAAAACAAGGTCCAAGTAAATCGAGAGCAGTCATCCACTATAACAAGCACATACTTTTTCCCACCTCTACTAGTTATCCTCATGGGACCACACAAATCAATGTGTAATAATTCTAGAGGTTAGGTAGTGCTTACACATTTTTTCGATTTAAAAGAAGATCTGACTTGTTTGCCTTTTGCACAAGCTTCACATACTTTATCATCATTAAATTTGATGGAAGGTGGTCCAATAACCAGGTCTTTTGAAACAAATTTGTTTAAAAGAGTAAGGCTTGCATGACCTAGTCTCTTGTGCTAGAGCATTATGTCATCATTCACAGCACTCAAACAAGTCAGGTTGTTTTGGGGAAGAGTGGAAATACATACTTTGTAAACATTTTTGTGTCGCTTCCCCCTTAATACGACATCTCCTGTGTTGACATTGATAACCAAGCAATGTGTTCATGAGAATACCACTAGGTTGTTCTTGTCACACAGTTGGGACACACTTAGTAAATTATGCTTTAAACCATCAACTAAGTGCACATTATCAATTGAGTGGGAGAGAGTTTTACCAATGCTACCTACACCGACAATTGTCCCAGACTTGCCGTTGCCAAAAGCCACGCTCCCACCGATTGAAGCTGTAAGTGAGAGAGTTTGATTTTTCTCCAGTCATATGTCGCGAACACCCACTATTAACATACCACAACTGCCTGTTTTCAAGGTTGTTTTCTGATCTGTTTGACAGGGTGTTTCTTACCCTGTTTGCTGGGTTGTTTGTGGGGTTGTTCTCTCTCACTTCAGCCTGCAAAACAAATCACAGGTTAGTTTTGGGAACCCAGATCCACTTGGGTCCCATTCTTTTAGACAAGTAAAGCTCATCTTTTCTAATCCAGATTTGTTTCACATACCTTTCATTTTTTTCAATGACATACCTTCTCAGAGGACATGAATATCGATAGTGACCAATTTTACCACAATGAAACCAAACAATGTTTTCAGGTAATCCCACATACTTTCTATGAATTGGGTAAACTATTCGTTTAGGCTTATATCCAAGTCCCTTTTTGTTTCGACTGTGGTAAGTGTTTAACCAATCAAGGGCTTGTGAGGACTTGTTCCAGCGCTTGGTTGTGATAAGCTCGGTTTCCAGTTTTTCTATATTAGCATGCAAACCCTTGTTCTCCCTGAGCAAGGACTCAACCATTCCTTCCACCTCAAAGAGTTTTTCCTCCATTCCAGAATAATCTCCTTCTTTTATAAAGAGGTTTTCTTTGAGCGTATTAATATTTTCATGTAAGCCCAGTTTTTCATTTTTAAGGACCTCATTTTCTAGTTCTAGGTCCGGACATCTCGTTTCAATTCAGCACAAGTATCCATCAAGGTATACAAAAGTTCTTCGAGAGTTGCTTTATTGAGACCACGTACCTTGTTCTTGAGATCAGTAAGACTGTTTGTTGATTCATCATCTGAATCCGTGTCACTTTGTGCCATGAGAGCTACAACACCTTCATCAGTTTCAGACTCACCTTCATCCTCAGAGGAATCTCCCCAGGCAGTAAGCATAGCCTTTGAGAATCGTCTCCCAGAACTGCTTGCAGCTTGTTTTCTACCTTGTTTCCTGGGGTGTTCTTGCTCTTGCTCTTCTCGAAGTAGTGGACAGTTCTTCACAATGTGATCTGGTTTGCCACACTTGAAACACCCTGTGAACTGTTCTCGGGGGGTGTTTCTGGACTTACTGAAGTCTTTTCTTTTGCTGTTTTCTTTGACCTTTTTGAAGAATTTCTTGAACTTTCTTGTCATTAAGGCCATCTCTTCATCCTCAAGGTCAGAGTCATCATCCTCTTGTGCTTTCAAGGCAAGCCCACGATCCTTCTTCTGCTCCTCTTTTTGTTGTGAGTTCTTTCTGAGTTCATAGGTTTGAAGATTGCCAATCAACTCATCGAGGGTGATCTTGTTCATGTCTTTAGCTTCTTGGATGGCTGTCACCTTCGCTTCCCAAGACCGAGGCAAAATCCTTAGAATCTTCCTCACCAGCTCTTCTGTGGTGAAGGATTTTCCCAGGGATTTTAGCTCGTTTGTTATGTGGGTGAAGCATGTGTACATATCCATCACGTTCTCACGATCACCCATATCAAACAACTCATATTGCCTCATAAGTAGCTCAATACGTGATTGTTTGACTTGACTTGTTCCTTCATGAGCTACTTGGAGGGCATTCCATATCTCCTGAGTTGACTCACACTCCGAGATACGTGTATATTCATCTGGACCTAGGCCAAAATATAATAGCTTCTTGGCCTTGGCATTCTTTTCCATTTTCTTATAGTCTTCACCATCAAACTCTATGGGTTCCTTGGGAACCTTCTTACCATCTTCAAGCACCTTGGTGGGAACAAGGGGCCCGTTCTTGATGAGCATCCATAATTCATAATCTTCTGCCTGAATATAGTTCTCCATCCTATTCTTCCACCAACTATAATGTTGGCCGTTGAAATAGGGTGGACGAGTAATGGATTGCCCTTCAAGGATTCCTCGTGGTGTAGTCATCTTCAGAATCTCTCAAGGTGTTAGCCCTTTTGAGAGAACCCGCTCTGATACCACTTGTTGAATTCCAAGAGTACACAACCACATGAGGGGGGTGAATTGTGGTGGTTGATTTTCGCCTAATAACTGACAAACAATTGTAGCACTTGATTGCAGAGATTGTTTGTAAATCACAAACAACATTACGCCTTGTTTGTAGCGGTTGTTCTCAATTGATTCAGTAGCGAAATTCAAAGTAATAAATGCGAAAATAAAGCACACACAATTTTTACGTGGAAAACACCTCTAGCCCAACTGAGGTGTGAAAAACCACGACCTACCTCGTGTAGGATTTAACCACTTCACTAACGGGCTGAAAACGTTACAAAAGCAACACTCCTTGTTACAACTTGTAACCCACGTAACCTTCTTCCCTAAGACAGGTTACACCACGTCCAATCTCACAGATAGGACACGTCTAAAGTCCACACGACTGAGGACACACTCACTCACTTTCTGTTCTGAGAACAGGGGTACAAAACACCTTACTGGGGTGCTTCTGACTTAAGCAGATGTAAGATACAATGAAGTCCTATTATGCCAAGAAATTGAAAGCTCAGTTAAGCACAATCTTCTCATGGTTTTTCTCTTTGAAATTCAGCTCTAAAGAATCTCTTACTTCTTTGTAAAAACCGGATTGTCAAATGGGAGAGAGAATTTCAATATTTAAACGCACAACCCAACGGCTATTCTTTTCAAAAGATAGGAAAAATCCTCTATTTTTAGTCGCTTAGAAGATTCACCAAAGATTTCCAACGGCTAAGAGAGGAGAGAAGATTTTCTTAAAATATCTTGGCCGAGTAATCTAGCTTAAAAAGGATAAAATCTTGATTTATCCCAAATTCAATCAAGACCTAAAAATAAGGGATAAGAATCTTTCAAGAGAAATCTTTAGCAAAAACGGTTTTGCAATTTTTTTTTCAAATTCAAAACAAATCTTTTTAGATCTGGCAGCCAACCGAAGCAAATTTTCAGATAAGACTGATGTAGCTGCTGTAGTTTTTGAGAACACTCTAGGCACCCTGTTTGCAGGGTTGTTTGGAAATGGTGTCCCAAAGCAACTTTTCGAAAACCGTTTTCAAGAAGTGCTAAAAATGATACTTTCAAGATTGGCATATTAACAAGAGTCTAAAAGATAAAAACTAAATTAACCAAGACTCCTTATAAGAATTAGTTATCTTGTCAAGAGTGAATATGCTGCTCCAAAACACCTTTGTCACCTTGATTCCTTGGGTGATCTTGTGTAGCTGAATGTTCCTCAAGACTTAAACCATATGTGTTGTTTGCTGATCTTGTGTCACTAAAGCTCGGAACCTGTTCCTAAGACTTGTTCTCAGCATTTAGCCACCAGGTTAATAAAATATCACAAACAGCGGTGTAGGAACAACGGTGTATTAGGCCTGGTTTGGAGAGCTGGTTTGGAACAACATTACTTAGACAAATATGTTACTCTTGGATTTGTTATCATCAAAACTAAATATAATCAACACATTATTTCCTTGATTAAATTTTAACAATTTTAGTATAGTGATACCTCCCGTGCGAAGACGATTGGGCTGATGTTGACTGTAACACCCCAAGTATACATGATCCTTTTCCTATTTTCATCTGCTCAAGATTACCAATAAGATACAATGACTCAATGAACGGGGCGTTACCGCCGTCCATGAAGGACAAGGCTTGCATTAAACATGAAGATTTATCTTAATCCAAAGGTTACCCCATAATAGGGTATACACCATCATCACCCAAACGATTTAATTATATACAAAAAGGTTCTAACATCTCAAGGATAACACAACCTTACATAACTTGATTCAGAAATACAGTCGCAACATCAAAATACATAATTTAACTTAAATGTACTTCAGCCTCCAAAATACATCATCATATGCTAAGATAGCATCTTAGCTCTCCCACACCGTTAACCACAAGAATGGTTTGTCTCATTTGGCATCTCCGGCCTCCCTGCCCACCTCGGGGTGATTCACTGAACATTTTCCTAAAACAAAACATAAAAATATTTCGAACTGTGAGCCAAAACTCAGTACATGCATCCCTGTACTGTTAAAGGTTCATTGGAAGGTAATTTAGGGCCCACTTGCAATTCATTTTAAGTGAAAACAGGGGATGAGATGTATATAAAACTGTATTGCGGATTATTATCTGCTAGTGCACCCCTTTAGTAACTGTTACGATCTGTGAATAGGTGTACACCTGCCTAGCCGACCGAGGGACCTGGCCTGAAGCCGCGCGGGTAACTGAGGGCAATGCCCTGTAACTGATAACTGACGGGGTCACCAATTATATGATGAAACACTGATTAAAATGATTCATTGATGTGCTTATCAAAATATTATGATTTTGATAAATGCATGCTGAGTACTAAAGATACAGGCAATAAACATACCTGGAAGTTTTAAATGTTAATGCACAGAGGAATGAGATATACAAAAGTGAAGAAAATGGAAGCTTAGGCCTTGATTCTGCTCAAAAGTCCATTACAGGAACATGAGGTTAGAAACGATCATGTTTGCATAACTGATAATTTTAAATAAAACTGGCTTATGAAGAGCTTTTACACAACGGTTCATGAGTAACCAAAAAGACGTTGATGTAAACTAAAAAAAATGAGAAGTGAGACATGGTAGCTAATTTAGAACATTTGGTTTTCAAAGGAGGGTATGGGAAGAATAACCCATAACTTATTGTCCCGACCTCCAAATAGGACATAAGACCCCAATATAAATAGCTTAGGAAGGCCTCTAAAACTTTCACCAAGGACTCAAAACATGACTCCCATGCCAGGTTTCCTAAAAAGGGGTTAGAACACTAACATGTCAGTTTTAAACCCATCCTGCACAGGTTCGGTAAAATGACCATAACGTTTTCCACAGACCTCGGATTGATGCGATTCAAGAGTCATTTTGAAGCTAACACACTGACCTATCTCCCCACCAAAAATCAGAATTTTTGGATTAGCCGATCATTACCAGTTTCCTTTCAAAGCCTGCCCTGTTTTTCTGAAAATTCCAGCAGCATTGCTTTAGTGTTTTCCTTCATGTTTTTCACCAATCCTCAACTCAAACTCCTTTTTAAGAGTGTGTAAATACACTTTGGTACATCCCAACCTCATACAAAAACACCATAGATAATTTCTTTTCATATTCATATCAAATAAAGCTCCCTTTTTAGTCACATATACTCACACACCACACATTTAGCATTAGTTGGTCCAAATCATGCATTTGAACAAAACCCTAGCTTTGGGTTAACTTGAACTCACTTCCATCTTTTCCCAAACACCATAAACACCACAACAAACTTCATTATATTAAAACATAAGCCAAAACAAGGATAAAACAAGCAATAAACCTCACTTGAACAAGTAACTTGCATGAACAAGATGAAACCCTAACCCTAACTTCATCTCTACCTTAATCCATCAACAAGAAGGTTCTTAAGACCTCAAAAACAGCATAATCCATCACTAAAACAACCATAATAAGAACCAAAAATTAACAAGATCAAGAATCAAAACACAAATCAACATAGGGGTCAAAAGAACACTTACTTTGTGCTTGAGAAAGTTGCTAGAAATGATGCTTGATGTCTATGAAAGTGAAAGGGATGTTTGGGGTGGTGAGTAGGGATGTTTGGTGGGTTTTTTGGTGGTTGAAGGTGGCTGAAATGGTGCTGGTTTTTCTGCTGTGGCCGTGTGGAGAGAAGGAGGAGAGGGAAGAGAGAGAAGCTCACAAAAAGGCTTGGTTAAAAATGAACCAAAATGAAAAAATTTACAATTTATATTTCAATTTACTTGGCTGAAAATTGAAAGAGAGAAGTCAAGAAAAGCATGCTTGATTAAGGCTTAATTAAGTGAGATTAGCTAAACAAATGAGGTTCAAGACTTGTTGCATCACAAACGGCCCTAAATGGGCTCGGTTTTGAGAAAGAACTGAAACCGAGTGCGTTTGTGAAATTTTTTTTTTTTTTTTTTTAAAGTTTGCGATTGACCTAAAGATAATTAAATCACTTAATTCATAAATATCAAGGTCTAATTTCGATGATTTCACAAAACAAAACTCGAATTGCAAGGTGAGGGCCCATTAGATTTTCCCACTTGAAATAACAAAGGAAACAATGATTTAAATGCGACGAAATTAATCACATAGATTAATGAAAAGAATAAATATAATATAGGGTTGGACTATTACAGTCTCCCCCCCTTAAAAAGTTTCGTCCTCGAAACTGACGAATTTCATCATGCAGGGATTACCTCAAATAAATATGGATATGCAGTTCTCATAGCCTCTTCGGTCTCCCAGGTGGCTTCCTGGGATGTGTGGTTTGACCATAGTACTTTGACCAATGGGACCTGCTTGTTGCGCAGTCGTTTAATCCTGTGATCTAGTATTTGAACAGGACGTTCCTCATATACTAGATCTTCAGCGATATCAATCGGTTCAGATACAATGGTATAATCTGGATCTGGAATGTATTTCTTAAGCTGAGAGACATGGAACACGTTATGTACATGCTCAAGCTCTATACGTAGATCTAGCCGATAAGCTACAGGATTTAACTGTTCAATGATTTCATAAGGTCCAATATATCTTGGGCTCAATTTTCCCCGTATTCCGAACCTCTTAACACCTCTAGTTGGTGAAACCTTCAGAAAAACTTTATCACCTACTTGAAACTCCAGAGGTCTTCTTCTTTTGTCTGCATAACTTTTCTGTTAACTTTGGGCAATTCTGATATGTTCCTGAATCTTTCTTATGGTTTTAGTGGTCTCTTGAATCATTTCAGGACCTGTAATCAGTGCCTCATCCAAATTACTCCAGCACAATGGGGTTCTACATTTTCTTCCATACAGAGCCTCAAATGGGGCCATCTTAATGGTGGATTGATAGCTGTTGTTATAAGAAAATTCCACCAGAGGCAAGTCATCTTCCCACTTCCCTTGAAACTCCAATACACAAGCTCTCAGCATGTCTTCCACAATTTGGTTTACCCTTTCAGTTTGTCCATCTGTTTCTGGGTGATAGGAGCTACTGAAGTTTAGTTTGGTTCCAAAGGCTTTTTGAAGCGCTTACCAGAAACGTGCTTGGAACCTTTGATCCCTATCTGAGACTATGTCTAAAGGAATCCCATGTAGACGGACTATCTCCTTGACATACAGTTGAGCTAATTTTTCAACTCCCTAAGTATCCTTGATGGGCAGGAAATGAGCTGACTTTGTGAGTCGATCAACTATGACCTAGATAGCATTCTTTTTCGTGGCAGAAAGCGGTAAACCCATAACAAAGTCCATCGAAATCGAATCCCACTTCCATGTTGGAATTTCTAAGGGTCGTAGTTCACCCACAGGACGTTGATGCTCGGCTTTAACTTTCTGACAAATTAGACACCTATCCACATATTCTGCAACGTCCTTCTTCATATTATTCCACCAAAAATATTGTCTCAGATTTCTGTACATCTTGGTGCCTCCTGGATGCACTGAATAACGAGTATTGTGAGCCTCTTCCAGGATCTGCTTTCTTAATTCCCCATGTTTGGGCACACATAGACGATTCTGGAACCTCAGAGTCCCGTCCTCATGTACTACAAATCCCAGAGATTTCCCTTTCTCTAAATTTTGTTTTATCCTTTGAAGTTCGGGATCACTTTCCTGATTCAGTCGTATTTCCTCCTCTAAAGAAGGCTGTAAAGTGAGTACTGATAAACGAGCCTTCGTTTGCCCATGGGACACCAATTGAATCCCAAAGGACTCCAGTTCTCTTAAGAGATTCAATTGAGTGATCATCACAGTGTTCGAGCTATGTTGCGCTTTCCTACTTAGAGCATCGGCCACCACATTTGCTTTACCAGGATGATATTGAATTTGCAAATCGTAGTCCTTAAGCAACTCAAGCTAACGCCTCTGTCTCAAATTGAGCTCCTTCTGGGTGAAGATATACTTTAAACTTTGATGATCAGTATAGATCTTGCACGATACCCCATATAAATAATGTCTCCAAATTTTCAATGCAAAGACCACAGCTGCTAACTCCAGGTCATGGGTAGGGTAGTTCTTCTCATATGACTTGAGTTGTCGAGAGGCATAAGCTACTACTTTGTCCTCCTGCATTAGTACGCACCCCAAACCATTCTTCGAAGCATCACTATATACAGTATACTCTTTTCCTTCCATTGGTAGAGTTAGGATTGGGGCGGTAGTGAGACGCTGCCTTAGCTCTTGGAAAGCTTCCTCACACCTTTCAGTCCACTCAAACTTATTCACCTTCTTCAGTAGATTGGTGAGGGGTGATGCTATTTTTGAAAAATCTTTAACGAATCTTCGATAATAGCCTGCTAAACCCAGAAAGCTTCTAATATCTGTGACGTTGGTAGGCCTTGGCCATTCTGTGATTGCTTTCACCTTTTGGGGGTCAACCTTAATTCCTTCTTTGGTAATCACATGCCCCAAAAATACTACTTCCTCCAACCAAAATTCACATTTCTTTAATTTGCCGTAGAGTTGATGTTCCCTCAGAGTTTGCAATACTATCCGCAATTGATCAGCATGTTCCTTTTCATCCTTAGAATAGATAAGGATATCATCTATGAATACCACGACAAACTTGTCTAAATAAGGCCTGAAAACCCTGTTCATAAGATCCATAAAGGCTGCAGGAGCATTAGTGAGACCAAAAGGCATCACTGTGAACTCATAGTGACCATACCTGGTCCTGAACGCTGTCTTAGGAATGTCCTCAGGCTTAATCCTAAGTTGATGGTACCCTGACCTCAAATCAATCTTAGAGAATACTCCTGCTCCTTGGAGTTGATCAAACAAATCATCTATTCGTGGCAGAGGATATTTGTTTTTGATGGTAATCTTGTTCAACTCCCTGTAATCAATACAGAGTCTTAAGGTTCCATCCTTTTTCTTAACAAACAACACTGGAGCACCCCATGGTGACACACTTGGCCTGATAAAGCCTTTCTGTAACAGTTCATCTAGTTGAATCTTTAATTCCTTAAGCTCAGTTGGGGCCATACGATATGGAGTTTTCGAAATAGGTTGGGCCCCATGAATTAATTCGATTCCAAAATCAATTTCCCTTTGTGGGGGTAGTCCTGGTAACTCTTCAGGAAAAACATCTTCAAATTCACAAACTACAGGTATATTCTCCGCTTTCTCTTCTTTCGTCTGGGAGTCAATAGCATAACACCAATACCCAATACACCCCCGATATAACAGCTTGCTTGCTTTCATAGCGGAAATCAAAGAGCAAGATTTTGTCTCTTTCTGCCCATAAAAACACACTTTTCTCCCTTTCTCATCCTTCAAAATAACCTTAAGATCTTCACAGTCAATTTTGGCTCCATAAGTATGTAACCAATTCATTCCCAGAATGATATCAAAATCAGACAAGTCAAATTGAATCAAATCCACAGGGAAGGTAGCTTCACCAATGATAATGGGGACAGATTCATAAGCGAGAGGGCACTCAATCACAGAGTTGTTGGGCAGCTTAATTTTATAATTGGTTTCCATCCTCTTGTTCTCCAGACCCAATTGTATAGCGGATTGGGTAGATATAAAAGAATGAGTGGCGCCTGAATCAAATAATACACAAAATGGCTTTAAATTTAAAAAGAGAGTTCCAGTGACTACCGTACCAGAGGTAGCAGCTTCCTTTTTGTTCATCACGAATGCCCTTCCTGCAACTGCAGGCCTTGTAGGTGGGGGTCCCTGGCGGGGCGGAGCCAAAGGTTTTGCTGCGCCTCTGTCTACAGCTTTCAGTCGGCGGGGGCATGCAGTGATGAGGTGTTCAGGACTTCCACACCACATGCATTTGTTGCTGCCAACTCGGCATTCAGGAGTGGTGTGATTTGTTCTTCCACACTTCGCGCAGGTTACGGGTACTGACGAGCCCATAGGACGGCTCTTAGAGGGAAGTGGAGTAGGCTTTTTCTGGATCTGATTCACACTTTCACTAGGAGTCCCCCGTTCAAACCCCTTTCTCTTATGGTTAATTGGGTTCAGAGCTCTTAATTCCGTCTTCACTCGTTCTACTTCAGCTGCTCGCTCATATAATTCTTGACAAGTCAAAATTGGTTGCCCCGCTAACTGATTCCGAATGTAGAAGGCCAAACCTTCCTCGAACCTTCTCATCTTTAACCTTTCAGAGGATACAAATTCAGGGACAAATCTAGATAGTTCTGTGAACTTACTAGCATATTGCATCACAGAAATGTTGCCACTCATTTTCAACTCCATAAATTCCTTCTCCTTTTGCCTTTGCACCACAACTGGGTAAAATTTCGCCCTCAACTCCACTAAAAATTTACTCCAAGTGAATTCAGGCCCTAGGAGTTTATCCTTCACAGTATTCCACCAAATGTCAGCTTCACCTGACAGATAATACGTCCCAATGTTCATTTTCTTTTCCTCTGGTACCCCAACTACGGTGAAAACTTTCTCCATTCCCCTTATCCATTCTTCTAACACTACTGGATCATAAGATCCATTATAAACTTTAGGGTTGCGCCGTGCTACCCTGTCTGCCAATTTATCCTCTTTAGGAGGGGTTTCAACAGGTACTTGGGGAATTCGCTTCATCAATTCAGCAACTAAGGTTGGCCAATAACTTGGGTCTCCTAAGTTGCTAGCTAATACAGAGGGCAATGGTGGCGTGTCCCCATGTTGTGGTTCCTGGCAGGAGGCTTGATCACCCGATCCCTGGCCTTGTTCCATATCGTCCTCTACCTGAACCTCCATGTTGTTGTGTACTGACTGGGACATTCTGAACATATAGTAAATAAAGCAATTCAAACACTAGAACCTCTAGACATATCAGATTATATCATAACTTAAAGCATTATCATTTCAACACTGCTTACTTACAAACATCGTTGATTTATATACATGAGCAACAAAAGTACAGTACACCAAGCTAAGTACGCAAGACTAACTCTAACTCTTTCCGTATCATTAAAACTAAATAGCCCCTATGCACTAAGTCCGTGACATAACCCAAAAAAACAAGGTACGGACTATATCATCCTGGTTGGCGAGGATTGGACTAACTATATACAATGCCAGATGCCCCACAAAATGTAATGATCCAATCCAGCCAAACCATTACTACATACAGGACTCAAAATAAAACCACTAGGCTAGCCTATAGAACCACCTAACGATCCCTGGATGGATCGTAATCGGGGTCAGACTCATCATCAGGTTCTTCACCTGAATCAAAGCTACTCATAGATGCCTCTGATTCGGCACCATCGACCTCCTGTTGAATCTGTGGCTCAGGCTCCTCCCCTAGTCCCATCATCAACTCGTCCGCCTCTTGTTCCCCTTGCGGGTCTATCCCCATCTCATCACTATCTTGATCCTCCTCGGGATCCTCCTCCTCTGGATCATCCTCCTCTGGACCGTCCTCGTCGCCCTGGTGGTCCTCATCCTCAGAGCTAATCACCACCACTTCTGGGGTGCTAGGGATGTCTATTACCACGTAAGCCTCCCCAGGGCTATCGGGCATCAGTGGGGTGGCTGGTGCGGGTGGAATGGGTGGCCCCTGTGCTGGTGCTGGCGGGGAGGGTGGCCCCTGTGCTGGTACCGGGGCTACAGGTGGAGGGTGGACCTGATATAGGGGAAAACATGTTGAAGAGTTTCCATAGTCAGTCCCCTCAATTCGAACTCCTCTCTCAATAACAGTTCCGTAGTGAGAGTCATCCACGCCCCCTGGGCCTGAAACCTAGGTCCGTCCAAGCCTGGGTTCCCTGTCATCATAAAGTTGTGGTAACGCTGCCTAAATTCCCCCACGGGCCAACCGGAGGTAAGGACTCAAGCAGTCTCTGGGCACGGACGGTAATACTGTGAAACTCAGAATTAAGGGTCCTGTGCATGTCCTTCCATACTCATGTGCAGCAAGGCAATATGAGCTATCATAGAGCCCCCCGGTAGCATATTAACACCATAAGGGTCCATCTAACAAAAGAAAAACACATATGTAAGAGGTATGCACATCCATAAACAAAAAGCTTACAAATGAAAGCAACTGACAGTCTAATATCGATATTACGCTCTTAATATCAATATCATTCTAGCAATAGACTATAGATAGCCTCCCCATCACAACACCATTCAAATACTCACCCTAGAGGTTCTCACTCTACTTTCCTCAAGAAAATCTAAACCTGGCTCTGATGCCAAATCTGTAACACCCCAAGTATACATGATCCTTTTCCTGTTTTCATCTGCTCAAGATTACCAATAAGATACAATGACTCAATGAACGGGGCGTTACCGCCGTCCATGAAGGACAAGGCTTGCATTAAACATGAAGATTTATCTTAATCCAAAGGTTACCCCATAATAGGGTATACACCATCATAACACCCAAACCATTTAATTATATACAAAAAGGTTCTAACATCCCAAGGATAACACAACCTTACATAACTTGATTCAGAAATACAGTCGCAACATCAAAATACATAATTTAACTTAAATGTACTTCAGCCTCCAAAATACATCACCATATGCTAAGATAGCATCTTAGCTCTCCCACACCGTTAACCACAAGAATGGTTTGTCTCATTTGGCATCTCCGGCCTCCCTGCCCACCTCGGGGTGATTCACTGAACATTTTCCTAAAACAAAACATAAAAATATTTCGAACTGTGAGCCAAAACTCAGTACATGCATCCCTGTACTGTTAAAGGTTCATTGGAAGGTAATTTAGGGCCCACTTGCAATTCATTTTAAGTGAAAACAGGGGATGAGATGTATATAAAACTGTATTGCGGATTATTATCTGCTAGTGCACCCCTTTAGTAACTGTTACGATCTGTGAATAGGTGTACACCTGCCAAGCCGACCGAGGGACCTGGCCTGAAGCCGCGCGGGTAACTGAGGGCAATGCCCTGTAACTGATAACTGACGGGGTCACCAATTATGTGATGAAACACTGATTAAAATGATTCATTGATGTGCTTATCAAAATATTATGATTTTGATAAATGCATGCTGAGTACTAAAGATACAGGCAATAAACGTACCTGGAAGTTTTAAATGTTAATGCACAGAGGAATGAGATATACAAAAGTGAAGAAAATGGAAGCTTAGGCCTTGATTCTGCTCAAAAGTCCATTACAGGAACATGAGGTTAGAAACGATCATGTTTGCATAACTGATAATTTTAAATAAAACTGGCTTATGAAGAGCTTTTACACAACGGTTCATGAGTAACCAAAAAGACGTTGATGTAAACTAAAAAAATGAGAAGTGAGACATGGTAGCTAATTTAGAACATTTGGTTTTCAAAGGAGGGTATGGGAAGAATAACCCATAACTTATTGTCCCGACCTCCAAATAGGACGTAAGACCCCAATATAAATAGCTTAGGAAGGCCTCTAAAACTTTCACCAAGGACTCAAAACATGACTCCCATGCTAGGTTTCCTAAAAAGGGGTTAGAACACTAACATGTCAGTTTTAAACCCATCCTGCACAGGTTCGGTAAAATGACCATAACTTTTTCCACAGACCTCGGATTGATGCGATTCAAGAGTCATTTTGAAGCTAACACACTGACCTATCTCCCCACCAAAAATCAGAATTTTTGGATTGGCCGATCATTACCAGTTTCCTTTCAAAGCCTGCCCTGTTTTTCTGAAAATTCCAGCAGCACTGCTTTAGTGTTTTCCTTCATGTTTTTCACCAATCCTCAACTCAAACTCCTTTTTAAGAGTGTGTAAATACACTTTGGTACATCCCAACCTCATACAAAAACACCATACATAATTTCTTTTCATATTCATATCAAATAAAGCTCCCTTTTTAGTCACATATACTCACACACCACACATTTAGCATTAGTTGGTCCAAATCATGCATTTTGAACAAAACCCTAGCTTTGGGTTAACTTGAACTCACTTCCATCTTTTCCCAAACACCATAAACACCACAACAAACTTCAATATATTAAAACATAAGCCAAAACAAGGATAAAACAAGCAATAAACCTCACTTGAACAAGTAACTTGCATGAACAAGATGAAACCCTAACCCTAACTTCATCTCTACCTTAATCCATCAACAAGAAGGTTCTTAAGACCTCAAAAACAGCATAATCCATCACTAAAACAACCATAATAAGAACCAAAAATCAACAAGATCAAGAATCAAAACACAAATCAACATAGGGGTCAAAAGAACACTTTGTGCTTGAGAAAGTTGCTAGAAATGATGCTTGATGTCTATGAAAGTGAAAGGGATGTTTGGGGGTGGTGAGTAGGGATGTTTGGTGGGTTTTTTGGTGGTTGAAGGTGGCTGAAATGGTGCTGGTTTTCTGCTGTAGCCGTGTAGAGAGAAGGAGGAGAGGGAAGAGAGAGAAGCTCACAAAAAGGCTTGGTTAAAAATGAACCAAAATGAAAAAGTTTACAATTTATATTTCAATTTACTTGGCTGAAAATTGAAAGAGAAAAGTCAAGAAAAGCATGCTTGATTAAGGCTTAATTAAGTGAGATTAGCTAAACAAATGAGGTTCAAGACTTGTTGCATCGCAAACGGCCCTAAATGGGCTCGGTTTTGAGAAAGAACTGAAACCGAGCACGTTTGTGAAATTTTTTTTTTTTTTTCAAAAGTTTGTGATTGTCCTAAAGATAATTAAATCACTTAATTCATAAATATCAAGGTCTAATTTCGATGATTTCACAAAACAAAACTCGAATTGCAAGGTGAGGGCCCATTAGATTTTCCCACTTGAAATAACAAAGGAAACAATGATTTAAATGCGACGAAATTAATCACATAGATTAATGAAAAGAATAAATATAATATAGGGTTGGACTATTACATTGACAGGGCTGAAACTGTTTGTTGTTTGTCTTGCAGTAGTTTTCTTTCTTGTCTTCACTTGATTGCTTTTCTTTTTGGCGATGCTTACTTTTCGTTTATTCTTCTGCCCTTTTGCTCTCAATCTAGTGGGATTCCGGACTACTTTGCTCGAGTTCACATTTTCATATTTCGATCCAGAATGGTGTCCTTTTAAATGGTAGCATGCACATCTACAATCACCAAATATCTGCAAGTGCACCATGTCCAATGGATGCCATGGTACATCCCGCCTACATTGTCAAATATTGTGTCCTTTAAGTATAAAATTTTTCTAACTATATTTGTTAAAATATAGAGTGATCTTGTAGCTTATTACCTCAGTAATTGCAGCTCCAACATTAGTGTTGTACTCACTAGAATCCTCCAGAGGCCTTACACCACTTGTTGCCTTCAAAAACAGCATAACTTACTCATTTAATTATAAAGTGAAAATGAAACTTTTCCATTATTTCGTTGATTAAATCTTAACAATTTTAGTATAGTGATACCTCCGGTGCGAAGACGATGGGGTTGATGTTGACAGGGCTGAAACTGTTTGTTGCTTGTCTTGCAGCATTTTTCATTTTTACTTTCATTTGATTGCTTTTCTTTTTGGCGGTGCTTCCTTTTCTCTTGTTCTTTTGCCCTTTCTCTCTTAATCCCGTGGGATTCTGGACTATTCTGCTTGAGGTAAGATTTTTATCCTCCGATCCAGAATGGTGTCCTTCCAAATAGTAGTATGAACATCTGTAATCACCAAATATTTCTAAGTGCAACATCTCCGACGGACGCCATGGTAGATGCTACCTGTAGTAACAAATATTTTTTCCTTTAAGTATAAAATTTTTCTAACTATATTTACTAAAATATAGAGTGATCTTGTAGTTTATGGCCTCAGTAATTGCAGCTCCAACATTAGTGTTGGACATGCTGGAATCCTCCGGAGGCCTTACACCACTTGTTGCCTTCGAAAACAACATAAGTTACTCATTTAACTATAAAATGAAAATGAAACTTTTCCATAATTTCATTGATTAAATTTTAATAATTTTAGAATAGTGATACCTCCGGTGCGAAGACGATGGGGCGGATGTTGACAGGGCTGAAACTATTACTTGCTTGTCTTCCAGCATTTTTCTCTCTTATATTCGGTTGATTGCTTTTCTTTTTGGCGATGCTTACCTTTCTCTTGTTCTTTTGCTCTTTCTCTCTTAATCCAGTGGGATTCTGGACTATTTCGTTTGAGTTCACGTTTTTATCTTCCGATCCAGAATGATGTCCTTCAAAATGGTAGCATGCACATCTGCAATTACCAAATATTTCAAAGTGCACCATCTCCGACGTACGCCATGGTACATGCCACCTACATCAACAAATATTGTGTCCCTCCGGTGTAAAATTTTTCTAACTATATTTGTTAAAATATAGCGTGATCTTGTAGTTTATGGCCTCAGTAACTGCAGCTCCGGCATTAGTGTTGGACATGCTGGAATCCTCCGGAGGCCTTACACCGCTTGTTGTTTTCAAAAACAACATAAGTTACTCATTTAACTATAAAATGAAAATGAAACTTTTCCATCATTTCGTTGATTAAATTTTAACAATTTTAGTATAGTGATACCTCCGGTGCGAAGACGATGGGGCGGATGTTGACAGGGCTGAAACTTTTACTTGCTTGTCTTTTAGCATTTTTCGCTCTTGTATTCGCTTGATTGCTTTTCTTTTTGGCAATGCTTACCTTTCTCTTGTTCTTTTGCCCTTTCTCTCTTAATCGAGCAGGATTCTGGACTATTTCGTTTGAGTTCACGTTTTCATCTTCCGATCCAGAATGGTGTCCTTCTAAATGGTAGCATGCACATCTACAATCACCAAATATTTCGAAGTGCACCATCTCTGACGTACGCTGTGGTACATGCCACCTACATTAACAAATATTATGTCCCTTCAGTGTAAAATCTTTCTAACAATATTTGTTAAAATATAGAGTGATCTTATAGTTTATTACCCTAGTAATTGCGGCTGCAATGTTAGTGTTAGACATGTTGGAATCCTTAGGAGGCCTTACACCACTTGTTGCCTTCAAAAACAACATAAGTTACTTATTTAATTATAAAGTTAAAATGAAACTTTTCCATTATTTTGTTGATTAGATTTTAACAATTTTAATACAGTGATACTTCCGGTGCGAAGACGATGGGGCTGATGTTGACAGGGATGAAACTGTTTGTTTCTTGTCTTGTAGCATTTTTCTTTCTTGCCTTCGCTTGTTTGCTTTTCTTTTTTGGCGATGCTTACTTTCCTCTTGTTCATTTGCCCTTTCTCTCTTAATCTAGTGGGATTCTGGACTATTCCACCTGAGTTCACATTTTCATTTTCTGATCCAGAATGGTGTCCTTCTAAATGGTAGCATGCACATCTACAATCACCAAATATTTCCAAGTGCACCATCTCCGACGAACGCCATGGTACATGCCACCTACATCAACAAATATTGTGTCCTTTAAGTATAAAATTTTTCTAACTATATTTGTTAAAATATAGAGTGATCTTGTAGTACATTCCCTCAGTAATTGCAGCCCCAACATTAGTGTTTGACATGCTGGAATCCGCCTGAGGCCTTACACCACTTGTTGCCTTCAAAAACAACATAGGTTATTCATTTAATTATAAGGTGAAAATGAAACTTTTCCATTATTTCGTTGATTAAATTTTAACAATTTTAGTATAGTGATACCTCCGGTGTGAAGACAATGGGGCTGATGTTGATAGGGCTGAGGCAGTTTATCGCTTGTCTTGCAGCATTTTTCTTTCTTGCCTTCACTTGATTGCTTTTATTTTTGGCGGTGCTTACTTTTCTCTTGTTCTTTTGCCCTTTCTCTCTTAATCTAGTGGGATTTTGGAGTATTCCACTTGAGGTCACATTATCATCTTCCGATCAAGAATGGTGTCCTTCTAACTGGTAGCATGCACATCCACAATCCCCAAATATTTCCAAGTGCACCATCTTCGACAGACGCCACTGTACATGCCACCTACATTAACAAATATTGTGTCCTTCAAGTATAAAATTTTTCTAACTATATTTGTTAAAATATAGAGTGATCTTGCAGTTTATTACCTCAGTAATTGCAACTCCAACATTAGTGTTGGACATGCTGGAGTCCTCCGGTGGCCTTGCACCTCTTGTTGCCTTCAAAAACAACAAAAGTTACTCATTTAATTATGAAGTGAAAATGAAACTTTTCCATTATTTTGTTGATTAAATTTAAACAATTTTAGTATAGTGATACCCCCGGTGCAAAGACGACGGGGCTGATGTTGATAGGGCCGAAACTGTTACTTACTTGTCTTGCAGCATTTTTCTTTCTTGCCTTCTCTTGATTGCTTTTCTTTTTAGCGATGCTCATTTTTCTCTTGTTCTTTTGCCCTTTCTCTCCTAATCTAGTGGGATTCTAGACTATTTCGCTTAAGTTCACATTTTCATCTTTCCATCCAGAATGGTAGCCTTCTAAATGGTAGCATGCACATCTACAATCACCAAATATTTCCAAGTGCACCATGTCCGACGGATGCCGTGGTACATGCCACCTACATTAACAAATATTGTGTCCTTTAGGAATAAAATTTTTCTAACTATATTTGTTAAAATGTAGAGTGATCTTGTAGCTTATTACCTTAGTAATTGCAGCTCCAACATTAGTGTCGGACATGCTGGAATCCTCTTAAGGCCTTGCACCACCTGTTGCCTTCAAAAAAAACATAGGATACTCGTTTAATTATAATGTGAAAATAAAACTTTTCCATTATTTCGTTGATCAAATTCTAACAATTTTAGTATAGTGATACCTCTAGTGTGAAGAGGATGGGGCCGATGTTGATAGGGCTGAAACTGTTTGTTGCTTGTCTTGCAGCATTTTTCTTTGTTGCTTTCACTTGATTGCTTTTCTTTTTGGCAGTGCCTGCTTTTCTCTTTTTCTTTTGCCCTTTCTCTCTTAATCCAGTGGAATTCTGGACTGTTTCGCTCGAGGTCACATTTTCGTCTTCCGATCCAGAATGGTGTCCTACCAAATAGTAGCACCCACATCTACAATCACCGAATATTTCGAAGAGCATCGTCTCCGGCGGATGCCATGGCACATGCCACCTACATTAACAAATATTGTGTCCTTTAAGCATAAAATTTTTCTAACTATATTTGCTAAAATATAGAGTGATCTTGTATTTTATTACCTCTGTAATTGCAGCTCTAAAGTTAGTGTTGGACATGCTGGAATCCTCCAGAGGCCTTACACCACTTGTCGTCTTCAAAAACAACATAAGTTACTCATTTAATTATAAAGTGAAAATAAAACTTTTCCATTATTTCGTTGATTAAATTTTCACAATTGTAGTATAGTGATACCTCCGGTGTGCGGACGATGGAGCTGATGTTGACACGGCTTAAACTGTTGGTTGCTTATCTTGCAGCATTTTTCTTTCTTGCCTTCACCTTATTGCTTTTCTTTTTGGTGATGCTTACTTTTCTCTTGTTCTTTTGCCCTTTCTCCCTTAATCCAGTAGGATTCTGGACTGTTCCGCTTGAGTTCACATTTTCATCTTCTGATCTAGAATGGTGTCCTTCTAAATGGTAGCATGCACATCTACAATCACCAAATATTTCCAAGTGCACTATCCCCGAAGGATTCCATGGTACATGCCACCTACGTCAACAAATATTGTGTCCTTTGAGTATAAAATTTTTCTGACTATATTTATCAAAATATAGAGTAATCTTATAGTTTATTACCTTACTAATTGCAGCTCCAACATTAGTGTTGGACATGCAGGAATCCTCCGGAGGCCTTACACCACTTGTTGTCTTCAAAAACGACATATGTCACTCTTTTAATTATAAAGTGGAAATGTAACTTTTCTATTATTTCGTTGTTTAAATTTTAACAATTTTTGAATAGTGATACCTCCGATGCGAAGACAATGGGGCTGATGTTAACAGGGCTGAAACTGTTTGTTGCTTGTCTTGCAGCAGTTTTCTTTCTTGCCTTCACTTGATTGCTTTTCTTTTTGGCGATGCTTACTTTTCTCTTGTTCTTTTATCCTTTCTCTCCTAATCCAGTGGGATTCTGGACTATTCTGCTTGAGTTCACATTTTCATCTTCTGATCCAGGATGGTGTCCTTCCAAATAGTAGCATGCACATCTGCACTCACCAAATGTTTCCAAGTGCACCATCTCTGACGTACGCCATGGTACATGCCACCTACATCAACAAATATTGTGTCCTTTACGTATAAAAGTTTTCAAACTATATTTGTTAAAATATAGACAGATCTTGTAGCTTATTACCTCAGTAATTGCAGCTCCAACATTTGTGTCGGACATGCTGGAATCGTCTGGAGGCCTTCGACTACTTGTTGCCGTCAAAAACAAAATAAGTTACTCACTTAATTATAAAGTGAAAATGAAACTTTTCCATTATTTTGTTGATTAAATTTTAACAATTTTAGTATAGTGATACCTCTAGTGCGAAGACGATGGGGCTGATCTTGACAGGGCTAAAAGAGTCTGTTGCCTGTCTTGCAGTATTTTTCTTTCTTGCTTCCACTTGATTGCTTTTCTTTTTGGCGATGCTTACTTTTCTCTTGTTCTTTTGCTTTTCCCTCTTAATCCAGTCAGATTCTGGACTATTCTGCTTGAGTTCACATTTTCAACTTCTGATCTAGGATGGTGTCCTTCTAAATGGTAGCATGCACATCTATAATCACCAAATATTTTCACATGCACCATCTCTGATGGACGCCATGGTACATGCCACCTACATCAACAAATATTGTGTCCTTTAGGTATAAAATTTTTCTAACTAGATTTGTTAAAATACAGAGTGATCTTGTAGTTTGTTACGTCAGTAATAGCAGCTCCAACATTAGTATTGGCCATGCTGGAATCCTCCGGAGGCCTCACACCACTTATTTCCTTCAAAAACCACATAAGTTACTCATTTAATTATAAAGTGAAAATGAAACTTTTCCGTTATTTCGTTGATTAAATTTTAACAATTTTAGTATAGTGATACCTCCGGTGCGAAGGCGACGGGGCTGATGTTGATAGGGCTGAAACTGTTTGTTACTTGTCTTGCAGCATTTTTCTTTCTTGGCTTCACCTGATTTCTTTTCCTTCTGGCGATGCTTACCTTTCTCTTGCTCTTTTGGCCCTTCTCTCTTAATCCAGTGGGATTCTGGACTATTCTGCCTGAGGTCACATTTTCATCTTCTAATCCAGCATGATGTCCTTGCAAATAGTAGCATGCGCATCTGCAATTACCAAATATTTCCAAGTGTATCATCTCCAACGTACGCCATGGTGCATGCGACCTACATCAAAAAATATTGTGTCCTTGACGTATAAAATTTTTCTAACTATATTTGTTAAAATATAGAGTGATCTTGTAGTTTATTACCTCAGTAATTGCAGCTCCAATGTTAGTGTTGGACATGCTGGAATCCTCCAGAGGCCTTACACCACTTGTTGCCTTCAAAAACAACATAAGTTGGTCATTTAATTATAAAGTGAAAATGAAACTTTTCCATTATTTCGTTCATTAAATTTTAACAATTTTACTATAGCGATACCTCCGGGGCAAAGATGATGGGGCTGATGTTGATAGGGATGAAACTGTTTGTTGCTTGTCTTGCAGCATTTTTCTTTCTTGCCTTCGCTTGATTGCTTTTCTTTTTTGGCGATGCTTACTTTTTTCTTGTTCATTTCCCCTTTCTCTCTTAATCTAGTGGGATTCTAGACTATTTCACTTGAGTTCACATTTTCATCTTTTGATCCAGAATGGTGTCCTTCTAAATGGTAGCATGGACATCTACAATCACCAAATATTTCCAAGTGCACCATCTCCGATGGATGCCATGGTACATGCCACCTGCATCAATACATATTGTCTCCTTTAACTATAAAATTTTTCTAACTATATTTGTTAAAATATTGAGTGATCTTGTAGCTTATCCCCTCAGTAATTTCAGCTCCAACATTAGTGTTTGACATGCTGGAATCCTCTTGAAGCCCTAGACCACTTGAAGCCTTCCAAAACAACATAAGTTACTCATTTAATTATAAAGTGAAAAAGAAACTTTTCCATTATTTTGTTGATTAAATTTTATGAATTTTAGTATAGCGATACCTCCTGTGTGAAGACGATGGGGATGATGTTGACAGGGCTGAAACTATTTGTCGCTCATCTTGCAGCATTTTTCTTTCTTGCCTTCAATTGATTGCTTTTCTTTTTGGTGATGCTTACTTTTCTCTTGTTCTTTTACCGTTTCTCTCTTAATCAAGTGGGATTCCCGGCTATTCTGCCTGAGGACACATTTTCATCTTCTGATCCAGAATGGTGTCCTTCTAAATAGTAGCATGCACAACTAAAATCACCAAATATTTCCAAGGGCACCATCTCCGGTGAACGTCGTGGTACATGCCTCCTACATCAACAAATATTGTGTCCTTTAAGTACAAAATTTTTCTAACTATTTTTGTTAAAATATAGAGTGATCTTGTTAGACACGCTGGAATCCTCTGGAGTTCTTACACCACTTGTTGCCTTCAAAAACAACATAAGTTACTCATTTAATGATAAAGTGAAAATGAAACTTTTCTACTATTTTGTCGATTAAATTTTAACAATTTTAGCATTGTGGTGCCTTCGGTGCAAAGACGATGGGGCTGATGTTGACAGGGTTGAAACTTTTTGTTGCTTGTCTTGCAGCGTTTTCCTTTCCTGCCATCACTTGATTGCTTTTTTTTTTTTTTGGCGGTGCTTACTTTTCTATTGTTCTTTTGCTCTTTCTCTCTTAATCCAGTGGGATTCTGGACTATTCCACTTGAGATCACATTTTCACCTTCCGATTCAGAATGGGGTCCTTATAAATGGTAGCATGCACATCTACATTCACCAAATATTTCTAAGTGCACCATCTTCGATGGACGCCATGGTACATGCCATCTACATTAACAAATATTGTGTCCTTTGACTATAAAATTTTTCTAACTATGTTTATAAAATATAGAGTGATCTTGTAGTTTATTACCTCAATAATTACAGCTCCAACATTAGTGTTGGACATGCTGGAATCCTCCAGAGGCCTTACACCACTTGTTGCCTTCAAAAACAACACAAGTTACTCATGTAATTATAAAGGGAAAATGAAATGTTTTCATTATTTCGTCGATTAAATTTTCACAATTTTAGTATAGTGATACCTCCGGTGCAAAAGACGATGGGGCTGATGTTGACAGTGCTTAAACTGTTGGTTGCTTGTCTTGCAGCATTTTTCTTTCTTGTCTTCACTTGATTGCTTTTCTTTTTGGCGATGCTTACTTTTCTCTTGCTCTTTTGCCCTTTCTCTCTTAATCCAGTGGGATTCTGGACTATTTCGCTTGAGGTCACACTTTCATCTTCTGATCTAGAATGGTGTCCTTCCAAATAGTAGCATGTACATCAACAATCACCAAATATTTCCAAGCGCACCATCTCCGACGGACGCCATGGTGCATGCCACCTATATCAACAAATATTGTGTCCTTTAAGCATAAAATTTTTAACTCTATCTTTGTTAAAATATAGAGTGATCTTGTGTTTATTACTTGAGTAATTGCAGCTCCAACATTAGCATTGGACATGCTGGAATCCTCCAGAGGCCTTACACCACTTATTGCTTTCAAAAACAACGTAAGTTACTCATTTAATTATAAAGTGAAAATGAAACATTTTCATTATTTCATTGATTAAATTTTATCAATTTTAGTGTAGTGATACCTCTGGTGCGAAGACGATGGGGCAGGTGTTGACAGGGCTGAAACTATTTGTTGCTTGTCTTGTAGCATTTTTCTTTCTTGCTTTCACTTGATTGCTTTTCTTTTTGGCGATGCTTACTTTTCTCTTATTCTTTTGCCCTTTCACTCTTAATCCAATGGGATTATGGACTATTCTGCTTGAGTTCACAGTTTCTTCTTCTGATCTGAAATGGTGTCCTTCTAAATGGTAGCATGCACATCTACAATTACCAAATAATTCCAAGTGCACCATCTTCGACAGATGCCGTGGTACATGCCACCTACATCAACAAATATTGTGACCTTTAAGTATAAAATTTTCTAACTACATTTATTAAAACATGGAGTGATCTTAGTTCATTACTGTAGTAATTGCAGCTCCAACATTAGTGTTGGGCATGCTAGAATCCTCCGGCAGCCTTACACCACTTGTTGCCTTCAAAAACAACATAAGTTACTCATTTAATTATAAAGTGAAAATGAGACTTTTCCATTATTTCATTGATTAAATTTTAACAATTTTAGTATAGTGATACCTCTGGTGCGAAGACGATGGGACTGATGTTGACAAGGCTGAAATTGTTTGTTGCTTGTCTTGCAGCATTTTTCTTTGTTGTATTCGCTTGATTGCTTTTCTTTTTGGTGATGCTTACTTTTCTCTTGTTCTTTTTCCCTTTCTCTCTTAATCGAGTGGGATTCTGGACAATTTCGTTTAAGTTCACATATTCATCTTTCGATCTAGAATGGTGTCCTTCTAAATGGTAGCATACACATCTACAATCACCATGTATTTCCAAGTGCACCATGTCGACGGATGGCATGGTACGTGCCACCTACATCAACAAATATTGTGTCCTTTAAGTATAAAATTTTTCTAACTAGATTTGTTAAAATATAGAGTGATCTTGTAGCTTATTACCTCAGTAATTGCAGCTGCAACATTAGTGTTGGACATGCTGGGATCCTCTGGAGGCCTTACACCCCTTGTTGCCTTCAAAAAGAACATAAATTACTCATTTAATTATAAAGTGAAGATGAAACACTTCCATTATTTCGTTGATTAAATTTTAACAATTTTCGTTTAGTGATACCTCCGGTGCGAAGACGATGGGGCTGATGGTGGCCGGGATAAAACTTTGTTGCTTGTCTGGCAGCAGTTTTCTTTCTTGCCCTCACTTGATTGCTTTTCTTTTTGGCTACGCTTGCTTTTCTCTTGTTCTTTTGCCCTTTCTCTCTTAATCTAGTGAGATTTTGAACTATTTCGCTTGAGTTCACATTTTCATCTTCCGATCCAGAATGGTGTCCTTCGAAATGGTAGCATGCACATCTACAATCACCAAATATTTCGAAGTGCACCATGTCCGACGGATGCCGTGGTGCGTGCCACCTACATCAACAAATATGATGTCCTTTAAGTATAAAATTTTTCCAACTATATTTGTTAAAATATAGCGTGATCTTGTAGCTTATTGCCTCAGTAATTGGTGCTCCGAAGTTAGTGTTGGACATGCTAGAATCCTCTGGGGGCCTTACACCACTTGTTGCCTTCAAAAACAACATAAGTTACTCATTTAATTATAAAGTGATAATTAAATTGCCCCGAAAACTTTGTTGATGTAGGGCTGAAACTGTTACTTGCTTGTCTTGGAGCATTTTTCTTTCTTGCCTTCACTTGATCGCTTTTCTTTTTGGCGATGCTTACTTTTCTCTTGTTCTTTTGCCCTTTCACCATTAATCCAGTGGGATTCCGGACTATTCCGCTTGAGTTTACATTGTCATCTTCTGATCCAGAATGATGTCTTTCTAAATGGTAGCATGCACATATATGATCACCAAATATTTCCAACTGCACCATCTCCGACGGACGCCATAGTACATGCCACCTACATCAACAAATATTGTATCCTTTAAGCATAAAATTTTTCTAACTATATTTGTTAAAATATAGAGTGATCTTGTAGTTTATTACCTTAGTAATTGCAACTCCAATATTAGTGTTGGACATGCTGGAATCGTCCAGAGGCCTTACACCACTTGTTGCCTGCAAAAACTACATGAGTTACTCACTTAATTATAAAGTGAAAACAAAACTTCTCCATTATTTCGCTGATTAAATTTAAACAATTTTAGTATAGTGATACCATCGGTGCGAAGACGATGGGGTTGATGTTGATAGGGCTGAAACTTTTTGTTGCTTGTCTTGTAGCATTTTTCTTTCTTGCCTTCACTTGATTGCTTTTCTTTTTGGCCATGCTTACTTTTCTCTTGCTCTTTTGCCCTTTCTCTCTTAATCTAATGGGATTCTTAACTATTTCACTTGTGGCCACATTTTCATCTTCTAATCCAGAATGGTGTCCTTCCAAATAGCAGCATACACTTCTACAATCACCAAATATTTGCAAGTGCACCATCTCCGACGTACACCATGGTACATGCCATCTACATCAACAAATATTGTGTCCTCCAAGTATAAAATTTTTCGAACTATATTTGTTAAAATATAGAGTGATCTTGTAGTTTATTTCCTCAGTAATTGCAGCTCCAATGTTAGTGTTGGTCATGCTGGAATCCTCCGGAGGCCTTACACGACTTGTTGCCTTAAAAAACAACATATGTTACCTATTTAATTATAAAGTGAAAATGAAACTTTTTCATTATTTCGTTGGTTAAATTTTAACCATTGTATTATAGTGATACCGCCGGTGCGAAGATGATGGGGCTGATGTTGACAGGGATGAAACTGTTTATTGCATGTCATGCAGCTTTTTTCTTTCTTGCCTTAGTTGATCGCTTTTCTTTTTTGGCGATGCTTAATTTTCTCTTGTTCATTTGCCCTTTCTCTCTTAACCTGGTGGGATTCTGGACAATTCCACCTGGGTTCACATTTTCATCTTCCGATCCAGAATGGTGTCTATCTAAATGGTAGCATGCACATCTACAATCACGAAATATTTCCAAGTGCACTATCTCTGACGAACGCCATGGTACATGCCACCTACATAAACAAATATTGTGTCGTTTAAGTATAAAATTTTTCTAACTCTATTTGTTAAAATATAGAGTGATTTTGTAGTTTATTCCCTCAGTAATTGCAGCTCTAACATTAGTGTTTGACATGCTGGAATCCTCATGAGGCTTTACACCACTTGTTGCCTTCAAAAACAACGTAAGTTACTCATTTAATTATAAAGTGAAAATGAAACTTTCGATTATTTCGTTGATTAAATTTTAGCAATTTTAGTATACTGATACCTCCGGTGCGAAGATGATGGGGCTGATGTTGAAAGGCTGAAACTGTTACTTACTTATCTTGCAGCATTTTTCTTTCTTGCCCTCACTTGATTGCTTTTCTTTTTGGCGATGCTTACTTTTCTCTTGTTCTTTTGCCCTTTCTCTATTAATCCAGTGGGATTCTGGACTATTCCACTTAAGGTCACATTTTCATCTTCTGATCCAAAATGGTGTCCTTCTAAATAGTAGCATGTACACCTACAATCACCAAATATTTTCAACTGCACCATCTCCGACGGATGCCATGGTACATGCCACCTACCTCAACAAATATTATGTCCTTTAAGTATAAAATTTTTCTTACTATGTTTGTTGAGATGAAGAGTGATCATGCTGTTTATTACCTCAGTAATTGCAGCTCCAACATCAGTGTTGGACATGCTGGTATCCTCCGGAGGCCTTACACCACTTGTTGCCTTCAAAAACAACATGAGCTACTCATTTAATTATAAGGTGAAAATGAAGCTTTTCCATTATTTCCTTGATTAAATTTTCAGAATTTTAGCATAGTGATACCTCCGGTGCGAAGACGACGGGGCTGATGTTGACAGGGATGAAACTGTTTGTTGCTTGTCTTGCAGCATTTTTCTTTCTTGCCATTACTTGATTGCTTTTCTTTTTGGCGATGCTTACTTTTCTCTGGCTGTTTTACCCTTTCTCTCTTAATCCAGTGGGATTCTGGACTATTCCCCCTGAGGTCACATTTTCATCTTCTAATCCAGAATGGTGTCATTCCAAATGATAGCATGCAACATACGATCACCAAATATTTTCAAGTGCACCATCTCCGACGTACGCCATGGTTAAAATTTTAGGGTAATTTACAATTTTAGTATAGTGATACCTCCGGTGTGAAGACGATGGGGCTAATGTTGACAGGGCTGAAACAATTTTAGTATAGTGATACCGGTTTTCTTTTTGGCGATGCTTACTTTCCTCTTGCTCTTTTGCCCTTTCTCCATTAATCCAGTAGGATTCTGTACTATTCCGCTTGAGTTTACATTTTCATCTTCTGATCCAGAATGGTGTCCTTCCACATAGTAGCAAGAACATCTGCAATCACCAAATATTTCCAAGTGCACCATCTCCGACGGACGCCATGGTACATGCCACCTGCAGTAACAAATATTGTGTCCTTTAAGTATAAATTTTTTCTAACTATATTTGTTAAAATATGGAGTGATGTTGTAGTTTATGGCCTCAGTAATTGTAGCTCCAACATTAGTGTTGGACATGCTGGAATCCTCCGGAGGCCTTACACCACTTGTTGCCCTCAAAAACAAGATAAGTTACTCATTTAATTATAAAATGAAAATGAAACTTTTCCACAATTTCGTTGCTTAAATTTTAACAATTTTAGGATAGTGATACCTCAGGTGCGAAGACAATGGGGCGGATGTTGATAGGGTTGAAACTGTTACTTGCTTATCTTCCAGAATTTTTCTTTCTTGTATTCGCTTGATTGCTTTTCTTTTTGGCGATGCTTCCCTTTCTCTTGTTCTTTTTCCCTTTCTCTCTTAATCTAGTGGGATTCTGGACTATTTTGTTTGAGTTCACGCTTTCATCTTCCGATCCAGAATGTTGTCCTTCTAAATGGTAGCATACACATCTACAATCACCAAATATTTCGAAGTGCACCATCTCCGACGTACGCCATGGTGCATGCCACCTACATCAACGAATGCTGTGTCCCTTAAGTGTAAAATTTTTCTAACTATATTTGTTAAAATATAGAGTGGTCTTATAGTTTTCTACCTCAGTAATTGCAGCTGTAACTTTAGTGTTGGACATGCTGGAATCCTCAGGAGGCCTTACACCACTTGTTGCCTTCAAAAACAACATAAGTTACTTATTTAATTATAAGGTTAAAATGAAACTTTTCCATTATTTTGTTGATTGAATTTTAACAATTTTAATACAGTGATACTTCCAGTGCGAAGACGATGGGGCTGATGTTGACAGGGATGAAACTGTTTATTGCTCGTCTTGCAGCATTTTTCTTTCTTACCTTCGCTTGGTTGTTTTCTTTTTTGGGGATGCTTACTTTCTACTTGTTCATTTGCCCTTTCTCTCTTAACCCAGTGGGATTCTGGACTATTCCACTTGAGTTCACATTTTTATTTTCTAATCCAGAATGGTGTCCTTCTAAATGGTAGCATGCACATCTACAATCACCAAATATTTCCAAGTGCACCATCTCCGACGAACGCCATGGTACATGCCACCTACATCAACAAATATTGTGTCCTTTAAGTATAAAATTTTTCTAACTATATTTGTTAAAATATAGAGTGATCTTGTAGTTTATTCCCTCAGTAATTGTAGCTCCAACATCAGTGTTTGACATGCTGGGATCCGCCTGAGGCCTTACACCACTTGTTGCCTTCAAAAACAACATAAGTTATTCATTTAATTATAAAGTGAAAATGAAACTTTTCCATTATTTCGTTGATTAAATTTTAACAATTTTAGTACAGTGATACCTTCGGTGCGAAGACAATAGGGCTAATGTTGATAGGGCTGAGGCAGTTTGTCGCTTGTCTTGCAGCATTTTTCTTTCTTGCCTTCACTTGATTGCTTTTGTTTTTGGCGGTGCTCACTTTTCTCTTGTTCTTTTGCCCTTTCTCACTTAATTTAGTGGGATTCTGGAGTATTCCACTTGAGGTCACATTATCATCTTCCGATCCAGAATGGTGTCCTCCTAACTGGTAGCATGCACATCTACAATCACGAAATATTTCCAAGTGCACCATCTTCAACGGACGCCACGGTACATGCCACCTACATTAACAAATATTGTGTCCTTTAAGTATAAAAGTTTTCTAACTATATTTGTTAAAATATAGAGCGATCTTGCAGTTTATTACCTTAGTAATTGTAACTCCAACATTAGTGTTGGACATGCTGGAATCCTTCGAAAGCCTTGCACCTCTTGTTGCCTTCAAAAACGACAGTAGTTACTCATTTAATTATGAAGTGAAAATGAAACTTTTAAATTATTTTGTTGATTAAATTTAAGCAATTTTAGTATAGTGATATCCCCGGTGCAAAGACGACGGGGCTGATGTTGACAGGGCCGAAACTATTACTTGCTTGTCTTGCAGCATTTTTCTTTCTTGCCTTCTCTTGATTGCTTTTCTTTTTAGCGATGCTCACTTTTCTCTTGTTCTTTTGCCCTTTCTCTCTTAATCTAGTGGGATTCCAGACTATTTCGCTTGAGTTCACATTTTTAACGTCCGATCCAGAATGGTGCCCTTCTAAATGGTAGCATGCACATCTACAATCAACAAATATTTCCAAGTGCACCATGTCCGATGGATGCCGTGGTACATGCCAGCTACATTAACAAATATTGTGTCCTTTAAGAATAAAATTTTTCTAACTATATTTGTTAAAATATAGGGTGATCTTGTAGCTTATTACCTTAGTAATTGCAGCTCCAACATTAGTGTCGGACATGCTGGAATCCTCTAGAGGCCTTACACGACTTGTTGCCTTCAAGAACAACATAGGATACTCGTTTAATTATAAAGTGAAAATAAAACTTTTCCATTGTTTCGTTAATCAAATTTTAACAATTTTAGTATAGTGATACCTTCGGTGCGAAGAGGATGGGGCTGATGTTGACAGGGCTGAAACTGTTACTTGCTTGTCTTGCAGCATTTTTCTTTCTTGCCTTCTCTTGATTGCTTTTCTTTTTAGCGATGCTCATTTTTCTCTTGTTCTTTTGCCCTTTCTCTCTTAATCTAGTGGGATTCCATACTATTTTGCTTGGGTTTACGTTTTCATCTTCCGATCCAGAATGGTATCCTCTAAATAGTATCATCCACGTCTACAATCACCAAATATTTCCAAGAGCACCATCTTCGACGGACGCCATGGCACATGCCACCTACATTAACAAGTATTGTGTCCTTTAAGTATAAATTTTTTCTAACTATATTTGTTGAAATATAAAGTGATCTTGTATTTTATTACCTCTGTAATTGTAGCTCCAACGTTAGTGTTGGACATGCTGGAATACTCCGGAGGCCTTACACCACTTGTCGTCTTCAAAAACAACATAAGTTACTTATTTAATTATAAAGTAAAAATAAAACTTGTCCATTATTTCATTGATTAAATTTTCACAATTTTAGTATAGTGATACCACCGGTGCGAAGACGATGGGGCTGATGTTGACACGGCTTAAACTGTTGGTTGCTTGTCTTACGGCATTTTTCTTTCTTGGCTTCACCATATTGCTTTTCCTTTTGGCGATGCTTACTTTTCTCTTGTTCTTTTCACCTTTCTCTCTTAATCCAGTAGGATGCTCGACTATTCCGCTTGAGTTCACATTCTCATCTTTTGATCCGGAATGGTGTCCTTCTAAATGGTAGCATGCACATCTACAATCACCAAATATTTCCAAGTGCGCCATCCCCGACGGATGCCATGGTGCATGCCAACTACGTCAACAAATATTATGTCCTTTGAGTATGAAATTTTTCTAACTATATTTGTCAAAGTATAGAGTAATCTGGTACTTTATTACCTTACCAATTGCAGCTCCAACATTAGTGTTGGACATGCTGGAATCCTCCGGAGGCCTTACACCACTTGTTGGCTTGAAAAACGACATAAGTCTCTCATTTAATTATAAAGTGAAAATGTAACTTTTTGTATTATTTCGTTGATTAAATTTTAACAATTTTCGTATAGTGATACCCCTGGCGTGAAGATGATAGGGCTGATGTTGACAGGGCTAAAACTGTTTGTTGCTTGTCTTGCAGCAGTTTTGTTTCTTGCCTTCACTTGATTGCTTTTCTTTTTGGCGACGCTTGCTTTTCTCTTGTTCTTTTCCCCGTTCTCTCTTAATATAGTGGGATTCTGGACTATTTCGCTTGAGTTTACATATTCATCTTTCGATCTAGAATGGTGTCCTTCTAAATGGTACCATGCGCATCTACAATCACCAAATATTTCTAAGTGCACCATGTCCGATGGATACCGTGGTACATGCCACCTACATCAACAAATATTCTGTCCTTTAAGTATAAAATTTTTCTAACTATATTTGCTAAAATATAGACAGATCTTGTAGCTTATTACCTCAGTAATTGCAGCTCCAACATTACTGTCGGATATGCTGGAATGGTTTGGAGGCCTTAGACCACTTGTTGCCTTCAAAAATAACATAAGTTACTCATTTAATTATAAAGTGAAAATGAAACTTTTTCATTATTTCGTTGATTAAATTTTAACAATTTTAGCATAGTGATACCTCCGGTGCGAAGACGATGGGGCTGATCTTGACAGGGCTAAAACTGTTTGTTGCCTGTCTTGCAGCATTTTTCTTCCTTGCTTTCACTTGATTGCTTTTCTTTTTGGCGATGCTTACTTTTCTCTTGTTCTTTTGCCTTTTCTCTCTTAAGCCAGTGAGATTCTGGATTATTCCGCTTGAGTTCACATTTTCAACTTCTGATCTAGAATGGTGTCCTTCTAAATGGTAGCATGCACATCTATAATCAGTAAATATTTTCACGTGCACCACCTCCGATGGACGCCATGGTACATGCCACCTACATCAACAAATAATGTGTCCTTTAAGTATAAAATTTTTCTAACTAGATTTGTTAAAATACAGAGTGATCTTGTAGTTTATTATCTCAGTAATTGCAGCTCCAATATTAGTATTGGCCATGCTGGAATCCTCCGAAGGCCTTACACCACTTGTTTCTTTCAAAAACCACATAAGTTACTCATTTAATTATAAAGTGAAAATGAAACTTTTCCATTATTTCGTTGATTAAATTTTAACAATTTTAGTATAGTGATACCTCCGGTGTGAAGGCGATGGGGCTGATGTTGATAGGGCTAAAACTGTTTGTTACTTGTCTTGCAACATTTTTCTTTCTTGGCTTTATTTGATTGCTTTTCTTTCTGACGATGCTTACTTTTATCTTGCTCCTCTGGCCCTTCTCTCTTAATCCAGCGAGATTCTGGACTATTCTGCTAGAGGTCACATTTTCATCTTCTACTCCAGCATGGTGTCCTTACAAATAGTAGCATGCACATCTGCAATTACCAAATATTTCCAAGTGCATCATCTCCGATGTACGCCATGGTACATGCGACCTACATCAAAAAATATTGTGTCCTTGATGTATAAAATTTTTCTAACTATATTTGTTAAAATATAGAGTGATCTTGTAGTTTATTGGCTTAGTAATTGTAGCTCCAATGTTAGTGTTGGACATGTTGGGATCCTTCAGAGGCCTTACACCACTTGTTGCCTTCAAAAACAGCAAAAGTTGCTCAGTTAATTATAAAGTGAAAATGAAACTTTTCCATTATTTCGTTGATTAAATTTTAACAATTTTACTATAGGGATACCTCCGGGGCAAAGATGAAGGGGCTGATGTTGACAGGGATGAAACTGTTTGTTGCTTGTCTTGCATCATTTTTTTTTCTTGCCTTCGCTTGATTGCTTTTCTTTTTTGGCGATGCTTACTTTTTTCTTGTTCATTTTCCCTTTCTCTCTTAATCTAGTGGGATTCTGGACTATTCCACTTGAGTTCACATTTTTATCTTCTGATCCAGAATGGTGTCCTTCTAAATGGTAGCATGGACATCTACAATCACCAAATATTTCCAAGTGCACCATCTTCGACGGACGCCATGGTACATGCCACCTGCATCAACAAATATTGTGTCCTTTAAGTATAAAATTTTTCTAACTATATTTGTTAAAATATTGAGTGATCTTGTAGTTTATTCCCTCAGTAATTTTAGCTCCAACATTAGTGTTTGACATGCTGGAATCCTCCTCAAGCCTTACACCACTAGTAGCCTTCAAAAACAACATAAGTTACTCATTTAATTACAAAGTGAAAATGAAAATTTTGCATTATTTTGTTGATTAAATTTTATGAATTTTAGTGTAGCGATACCTCTTGTGTGAAGACGATGGGGATGATGTTGACAGGGCTGAAGCTATTTGTCGCTCATCTTGCAGCATTTTTCTTTCTTGCCTTCACTTGATTGCTTTTGTTTTTGGCGATGCTTACTTTTCTCTAGTTCTTTTGCCCTTTCTCTCTTAATCAAGTGGGATTCCGGACAATTCCGCCCGAGGTCACATTTTCATCTTCTGATCCAGAATGGTGTCCATCTAAATAGTAGCATGCACATCTAAAATCACTAAATATTTCCAAGGGCACCATCTCCGGCGGACGCCGTGGTACATGCCACCTGCATCAACAATTATTGTGTCCTTTAAGTATATAATTTTTCTAACTATATTTGTTAAAATATAGAGTGATCTTGTAGTTTATTACCTCAGTAATTGCAGCTCTAACATTAGTGTTGGACCTGCTGGAATCCTCTGGAGTTCTTACACCACTTGTTGCCTTCAAAAACAACATAAGTTACTCATTTAATGATAAAGTGAAAATGAAACTTTTCTATTATTTTGTTGATTAAATTTTAACAATTTTAATATAGTGGTACCTCCGGTGCGAAGACGATGGGGCTGACGTTGACAGGGCTAAAACTGTTTGTTGCTTGTCTTGTAGCGTTTTCCTTTCCTGCCATCACTTGATTGCCTTTCTTTTTGGCGGTGCTTACTTTTCGATTGTTCCTTTGCTCTTTCTCTCTTAACCTAGTGGGATTCTGGACTATTCCACTTGAGGTCACATTTTCACCTTCCGATTCAGAATGGGGTCCTTCTAAATGGTAGCATGCACAACTATATTCACCAAATATTTCCAAGTGCACCATCTTCGACGGACGCCATGGACATGCCATCCACATTAACAAATATTGTGCCCTTTAACTATAAAATTTTTCTAACTATATTTGTAAAATATAGAGTGATCTTGTAGTTTATTTCCTTAATAATTACAGCTCCAACATTGGTGTTGGACATGCTGGAATCCTCCGGAGGCCTTACACCACTTGTTGCCTTTAAAAACAACATAAGCTACTCATGTAATTATAAAGGGAAAACGAAACGTTTCCATTATTTCATTGATTAAATTTTCACAATTTTAGTATAGTGATACCTCCGGTGCCAAGACGATGGGGTTGATGCTGACACGGCTTAAACTGTTGGTTGCTTGTCTTACAGCAGTTTTCTTTCTTGCTTTCACTTGATTGCTTTTCTTTTTGGCGATGCTTACTTTTCTCTTGTTCTTTTGCCCTTTCTCTCTTAATCCAGTGGGATTCTGGACTATTCCGCTTGAGGTCACATTTTCATCTTCTGATCCAAAATGGTGCCCTTCCCAATAGCAGCATGTACATCAACAATCACCAAATATTTCCAAGTGCACCATCTGCGACGGACGCCATGGTACATGGCACCTATATCAACAAATATTGTGTCCTTTATGTATAAAATTTTTGACTCTATCTTTGTTAAAATATAGAGTCATCTTGTATTTTATTACCTCAGTAATTGCAGCTTCAACATTAGCATTTGACATGCTGGAATCCTCTGGAGGCCTTGCACCACTTGTTGCTTTCAAAAACAACATAAGTTACTCATTTAATTATAAAGGGAAAATGAAACTTTTCCATTATTTCGTTGATTAAATTTTAACAATTTAGTATAGTGATACCTCTAGTTCGAAGACGATGAGGCTGATGTTGACAGGGCTGAAACTATTTGTTGCTTGTCTTGTAGCATTTTTCTTTCTTGCGTTCGCTTGATTGCTTTTCTTTTTGGCGATGCTTACTTTTCTCTTGTTCTTTTGCCCTTTCTCTCTTAATCCAGTGGGATTCTGGGCTATTCTGCTTGTGTTCAAATTTTCTTCTTCTGATCCGGAATGGTGTCCTTCTAAATGGTAGCATGCACATCTACAATTACCAGATAATTCCAAGTGCACCATCTCCGACAAATGCCATAGTACATGCCACTTACATCAACAAATATTGTGACCTTTAAGTATAAAATTTTTCGAACTATATTTGTTAAAATATAGCGTGATCTTGTAGTTTATTACCTCAGTAATTGCAGCTCCAACATTAGTGTTGGACATGCTGGAATCCTCCGGGGGCCTTGCACCACTTGTTGCCTTCAAAAACGACATAAGTTACTCATTTAATTATAAAGTGAAGATGTGACTTTTCCATTATTTCGTTGATTAAATTTTGACAATTTTAGTATAGTGATAGCTCCGGTGCGAAGATGATGGGACTGATGTTGACAAGGCTGAAATTATTTGTTGCTTGTTTTGCAGCATTTTTCTTTGTTGTATTCGCTTGATTGCTTTTCTTTTTGGCGATGCTTACTTTGCTCTTGTTCTTTTGCCCTTTCTCTCTTAATCGAGTGAGATTCTGGACTATTTCTCTTAAGTTCACATATTCATCTTCCGATCCAGAATGGTGTCCTTCTAAATGGTAGCATGCACATCTACAATCACCAAGTATTTCCAAGCGCACCATGTCGACGGATGGCATGGTGCGTGCCACCTACATCAACAAATATTGTGTCCTTTAAGTATAAAATTTTTCTAACTATATTTGTTAAAATATAGAGTGATCGTGTAGCTTATTACCTCAGTAATTGCCACTGCAACATTAGTGTTGGACATGCTGGAATCCTCTAGAGGCCTTGCACCACTTGTTGCCTTCAAAAACAACATGAGTTACTCATTTAATTATAAAGTGAAAATGAAACACTTCCATTATTTCGTTGATTAAATTTTAACAATTTTCGTATTGTGATACCTCTGATGCGAAGACGATGGGGCTGATGTTGACAGGGATAAAACTGTTTGTTGCTTGTTTGGCAGCAGTTTTCTTTCTTGCCCTCACTGATTGCTTTTCTTTTTGGCGATGCTTACTTTTCTCTTGTTCTTTTGCCCTTTCTCGCTTAATCTAGTGGGATTCTGAACTATTTCGCTTGAGTTCACATTTTCATCTTCCGATCCAGAATGGTGTCCTTTTAAATGGTAGCATGCACATCTACAATCACCAAATATTTCAAAGTGCACCATGTCCGACGGATGCTGTGTACATGCCACCTACATCAACAAATATGATGTCCTTTGAGTACAAAATTTTTCCAACTATATTTATTAAAATATAGAGTGATCTTGTAGCTTATTACCTCAGTAATTGGTGCTCCAACATTAGTGTCGGACATGCTGGAATCCTCTGGAGGCCTTACACCACTTGCTGCCTTGAAAAGCAACATAAGTCACTGATTTAATTATAAAGTGAAAATAAAACTTTTCCATTATTTCGTTGATTAAATTTTAACAATTTTAGTCTTGTGATACCTCCGGTGCGAAGACGATGGGGCTGATGTTGACAGGGCTGAAACTGTTTGTTGCTTGTCTTGCAGCATTTTTCTTTCTTGCTTTCACTTGATTGCTTTTCTTTTTGGCGATGGTTACTTTTCTCTTGTTCTTTTGCTCGTTCTCTCTTAATCCAGTGCGATTCTGGACTATTTCGATTGAGCTCACATTTTCATGTTCCGATCTAGAATGGTGTCCTTCTAAATAGTAGGATGCACATCTATAATCACCAAATATTTTCAAGTGCACTATCTCCGACGGACGCCATGGTACATGCCTCCTACATTAGCAAACATTGTGGCCTTCAAGTATAAAATTTTTCTAACTATATTTGTTAAAATATAGAGTGATCTTGTAGTTTATTACCTCAGTAATTGCGACTCCAACGTTAGTGTTGGACATGCTGGAATCCTCCGGAGACCTTACACCACTTGTTGCCTTCAAAAACAACATGAGTTACTCATTTAATTATAAAGTGATAATAAAACTTTTCTATTATTTCGTTGATTAAATTTTAACAATTTTAGTATGGTGATACCTCCGGTGCCAAGACGATGGGGCCGATGTTGACAGGGCTGAAACTGTTACTTGCTTGTGTCGCAACATTTTTCTTTCTTGCCTTCACTTGATCGCTTTTCTTTTTGGCGATGCTTACTTTTCTCTTATTGTTTTGCCCTTTCTCCATTAATCTAGTGGGATTCTGGACTATTGTGCTTGAGTTCACATTTTCATCTTCTGATCCAGAATGATGTCCTTCTAAATGGTAGCATGCATATCTATAATCACCAAGTATTTCCAACTGCACCATCTCTGACGGACACCATGGTACATGTCACCTACATCAACAAATATTATGTCCTTTAAGCATAAAATTTTTCTAGCTATATTTGTTAAAATATAGAATGATCTTGTAGTTTCTTACCTCAGTAATTGTAGCTCTAACATTAGTGTTGAACATGCTGGAATCGTCCGGAGGCCTTACACCACTTATTGCCTTCAAAAACAACATGAGTTACTCATTTAACTATAAAGTGAAAATAAAACTTTTCCATTATTTTGCTGATTAAATTTTAACAATTTTAGTATGGTGATACCACCGGTGCGAAGACGATGGGGTTGATGTTGATAGGGCTGAAACTGTTTGTTGCTTGTCTTGTGGCATTTTTCTTTCTTGCCTTCACTTGATTGCTTTTCTTTTTGGCGATGCTTACTTTTCTCTTGCTCTTTTGCCTTTTCTCTCTTAATCCAGTGGGATTCTTGACTATTTCACTTGTGGTCTCATTTTCTTCTTCTAATCCAGAATAGTATCCTTCCAAATAGTAGCATGCACATCTACAATCACCAAATATTTTCAAGTGCACCATCTCCGACGTATGCCATGGTACATGCCATCTACATCAACAAATATTGTGTCCTCCAA
The DNA here is from genome assembly GCA_029747015.1 of Carnegiea gigantea. NCBI lineage: Eukaryota > Viridiplantae > Streptophyta > Magnoliopsida > Caryophyllales > Cactaceae > Carnegiea > Carnegiea gigantea. The sequence continues at coordinate 744,844 of JAKOGI010000087.1, read as the reverse complement.
GTATAAAATTTTTCGAACTATATTTGTTAAAATATAGAGTGATCGTGTACTTTATTACCTCAGTAATTGCAGCTCTAACGTTAGTGTTGGTCATGCTGGAATTCTCCAGGGGCCTTACACCACTTGTTGCCTTAAAAGGCAACATAAATTACACATTTAATTATAAAGTGAAAATGAAACTTTTTCATTATTTCGTTGGTTAAATTTTAACAATTGTATTACAGTGATACCTCCAGTGTGAAGATGACGGGGCTGATGTTGACAGGGACGAAACTGTTTGTTGCATGTCATGTAGAATTTTTCTTTCTTGCCTTCAGTTGGTTGCTTTTCTTTTTTGGCGATGCTCACTTTTCTCTTGTTCATTTGCCCTTTCTCTCTTAATCTGGTGGGATTCTAGATAATTCCATTTGGGTTCACATTTTCATCCTCTGATCTAGAGTGGTGTCCTTCAAAATGGTAGCATGCACATCTACAATCACCAAATTTTTCCAAGTGCACTATCTCTGACGAACGCCATGGTACTTGCCACCCACATAAATAAATATTGTGTCAGCATAAAATTTTTCGAACTCTATTTGTTAAAATATAGAGTGATTTTGTAGTTTATTCCCTCAGTAATTGTAGCTCCGGCATTAGTGTTTGACATGCTTGAATCCTCCTGAGGCCTTGCACCGCTTGTTGCCTTCAAAAACAACATAAGGTACTCATTTAATTATAAAGTGAAAATGAAACTTTCCATTATTTCGTTGATTAAATTTTAACAATTTTAGTATAGTGATACCTCCGGTACGAAGATGATGGGGCTGATGTTGAGAGGGCTGAAACTGTTACTTGCTTGTCTTGCGGCATTTTTCTTCCTTGCCTTCACTTGATTGCTTTTCTTTTTGGCGATGCTTACTTTTCTATTGTCCTTTTGCCCTTTCTCTATTAATCCAGTGGGATTTTGGACTATTCCGCTTGAGGTCACGTTTTCATCTTCTGGTCCAGAATGGTGTCCTTCTAAATAGTAGCATGCACATCTACAATCATAAAATATTTTCAACTGCACCATCTCCGACGGACGCCATGGTACATGCCACCTACATCAACAAATATTGTGTAATTCAAGTATAAAATTTTTCTTACTATATTTGTTAAAATGAAGAGTGATCTTGCAGTTTATTACCTCAGTAATTGCAGCTCCAACATTAGTGTTGGGCATGTTGGCATCCTCCGGAAGCCTTACACCACTTGTTGCTTGAAAAACAACATATGCTACTCATTTAATTGTGAGGTGAAATTGAAACTTTTCCACTATTTCGTTGATTAAATTTTCATAATTTTAGTATAGTGATACCTCCGATGCGAAGATGATGGGGCTGATGTTGACAGGGATGAAACTGTTTGTTGCTTGTCTTGCAGCATTTTTCTTTCTTGCCATTACTTGATTGCTTTTCTTTTTGGCGATGCTTACTTTTCTCTGGCTCTTTTGCCCTTTCTCTCTTAATCCAGTGGGATTCTGGACCATTCCGCCTGAGGTCACATTTTCATCTTCTAATCCAGAAGGGTGTCATTCCAAATAGTAGCATGCGCACCTACAATCACCAAATATTTCCAATGCACCATCTCCGACGTACGCCATGGTACATGCCACCTACATCAACAAATATTGTGTCTTTTAAGTATGTAATTTTTCTAACTATATTTGTTAAAGTATAAAGTGATATTGTAGTTTATTACCTCAGTAATTGTAGCTCCAACGTTAGTGTTGGACATGCTGGAATCCTCCGGAGGCCTTACACAACTTGTTGCCCTCAAAAACAACATAAGTTACTCATTTAATTATAAAGTGAAAATAAAACTTTTCCATTATTTCGTTGATTAAATTTTAACAATTTTAGTATATGATACCTCCGGTGTGAAGACGATGGGGCTAATGTTGACAGGGTTGAAACTGTTTGTCGCTTGTCTTACTGCATTGTTCTTTCTTGCCTTCACTTGATTGCTTTTCTTTTTGGCGATGCTTACTTTTCACTTGTTCATTTGCCCTCTCTCTTAATCCAGTGGGAGTCTGGGCTATTTCACCTGAGGTCACATCTTCATCATCTGATCCAGAATGGTGTCCTTATAAATAGTGGCAAGCACATCTAAAATCACCAAATATTTCCAAGTGCGCCATCTCTGACGGATGCCATGGTACATTCCACCTACATCAACAAATATTGTGTCCTTTAAGTATAAAATTTTCCTAACTATATTTATCAAAATATGCAGTGATCTTGTAGTTTATTACCTTGGTAATTGCAGCTCCAACATTAGTGTTGGGCATGCTGGAATCCTCTGGAGTTCTTACACCACGTGTTGCCTTCAAAAACAACATAAGTTACTCATTTAATGAAAAAGTGAAAATGAAACTTTTCTATTATTTCATTGATTAAATTTTAACAATTTTAGTATAGTGATACCTCCAGTACGAATACGATGGGGATGATGTTGACAGGGATGAAACTCTTTGTCCCTTGTCTTACAACATTTTTCTTTCTTGCCATCACTTGTTGCCTTCAAAAACAATATAAGTTACTCATATAATTATAAAACAAAAATGAAACGTTTCCCTATTTCATTGATTAAATTTTAGCAATTTTAGGGTAGTGATACCTCCGGTGGGAAGACGATAGGGCTGATGTTGACACGACTTAAACTGTTGGTTGCTTGTGTTGTAACATTTTTCTTTCTTGCGTTCAATTGATTGCTTTTCTTTTTGGCGATGCTTACTTTTCTATTCTTTTGCGCTTTCTCTCTTAATCCAGTGGGATTCTGGACTATTTCGCTTGAGTTCACATATTCATCTTCCGATCCAGAATGGTGTCCTTCTAAATGGTAGTAAGTGCATCTACAATCACCAAATATTTCCAAGTGCACCATCTCTGACGGACGCCATCGTACATGCCACCTATAACAACAAATATTGTGTCCTTTAAGTATAAAATTTTTCTAACTATATTTGTTAAAATATAGAGTGATCTTATAGTTTATTATGTCAGCAATTGTAGCTTCAACATTAGTATTGGACATGCTAGAATCCTCCGGAGGCCTTACACCACTTGTTTCCTTCAAAAACAACATAAGTTACTTATTTAATTATAAAGTGAAAATGAAACTTTTCCACTATTTCATTGATCAAATTTTAACAATTTTAGTATAGTGATACATCCAGTGTGTAGACGATGGGGCTGATGTTGACAGGGCTAAAACTATTTGTTGCTTGTCTTACAGCATTTTTCTTTCTTGCTTTCACTTGATTGCTTTTTTTTTTGGCGATGCTTACTTTTCTCTTGTTCTTTTGCCCTTTCTCTCTTAATCCTGTGGGATTCGGGACTATTCCGCTTGTGTTCACATTTTCATCTTCTGATCCAGAATGGTGTCCTTCTAAATGGTAGCATGCACATCTACAATGACCAAATAATTTCGAGTGCACCATTTGCCGCGGATGCCATGGTACATGCCACCTACATCAACAAATATTATGTCCTTTAAGTACAAAATTTTTCTGACTATATTTGTTAAAATATAGAGTGATCTTATAGTTTATTACCTTAGTAATTGCAGCTCCAACGCTAGTGTTGGATGTGCTGGAATCCTCTGAAGGCCTCACACCACTTGTTGCCTTCAAAAACAACATCAGTTCCTCCTTTAATTATAAAGTGAAAATGAAACTTTTCCATTATTTCATTGATTAAATTTTTACAATTTTAGTATAGTGATACCACCGGAGTGAAGATGATGGGGCTGATGTTGACAAGGCTGACACTGTTTGTTGCTTGTCTTGTAGCATTTTTCTTTCTTGTATTCGCTTGATTGCTTTTCTTTTTGGCGATGCTTAATTTTCTCTTCTGCTTTTGCCTTTTCTCTCTTAATCTAGTTGGATTCTAGACTATTTTGCTTGAGTTCACATATTCATCTTCCGATCCAGAATGGTATCCTTCAAAATGGTAGCATGCACATCTACAATCACCAAATATTTCCAAGTGCACCATATCGACGGGTGCCAGCGTACATGCCACCTACATCATCAAATATTGTGTCCTTTAAGTATAAAATTTTCCTAAACGTATTTGTTAAAATATAGAGTGATCTTGTAGCTTATTACCTCAGTAATTGCAGCTCCAACATTAGTGTTGGACATGCTGGAATCCTCTGGAGGCCTTACACCACTTGTTGCCTTCAAAAACAACATAAGTTACTCATTTAGTTATAAAGTGAAAATGAAACTTTTCCATTATTTCACTGATTAAATTTTAACAATTTTCATATAGTGATACCTTCGGTGCGAAGACGATGGGGCTGATGTGGACAGGGCTGAAACTGTTTGTTCCTTGTCTTGTATAATTTTTCTTTCCGGCCTTCACTTGATTGCTTTTCTTTTTGGCGATGCTTACTTTTCTCTTGTTCTTTTGCCCTTTCTCTCTTAATCCAGTGGGATTATGGACTATTCTGCTTGAGGTCACATTTTCATTTTCCGATCCAGAATGGTCTCCTTCCAAATATTAGCATGCGTATCTATAATCACCAAATATTTCTAAGTGCACCGTCTCCGACAGACGCCATGGTACATGCCACCTACCTTAACAAACATCGTGTCCTTTAAGTATAAAATTTTTCTAACTATATTTATTAAAATATAGAGTGATGTTATAGTTTATTCCCTCCATAATTGCACCTCCAACATTGGTGTTTGACATACTGGAATCCTCCTGAGGCCTTACACCACTTGTTGCCTTCAAAAACAACATAAGTCACTCATTTAATTATAAAGTGAAAATGAAACTTTTCCGTTATTTTGTTAATTAAATTTTAACTATTTTAGTACAGTGATACCTCCAGTGCGAAGACGATGGGGCCGATGTTGAAAGGGCTGAAACTGTTTGTTGCTTGTCTTGCAGCATTTTTCTTTCTTGCCTTCACTTGATTGCTTTTCTTTTTGGCGATGCTTAGTTTTCTCTTGTTCTCTTGCCCTTTCTCTCTTAATCGAGTGGGATTCTGGACTATTTTGCTTGAGTTCACATTTTCATCTTCCGATCCAGAATGGTGTCGTTCCAAATAGCAGCATGCACATCTACAATCACCAAATATTTCCAAGTGCACCATCTCCGACGGATGCCATGGTACACGCCAACTACATCAGTAAATATTACGTCCTTTAAGTATAAAGTTTTTTTAACTATATTAGTTAAAAAATAGAGTGATCTTGTAGTTTATTGCCCCAGTGATTGCAGCTCCAACATTAGTGTTGGACATGTTGGAATCCTCCGGGGGCCTTACACGACTTGTTGCCTTCAAAAACAACATAAGTTGCTCATTTAATTGTAAAGTGAGAATAAAACTTTTCCATTATTCCGTTGATTAAATTTTAACAATTTTAGTATAGTGATACCTCCGGTACAAAGATAATGGGGCTGATGTTGATAGGGCTGAAACTATTTGTTGCTTATCTTGTAGCATTTTCCTTTCTTGCCTTCGCTTGGTTACTTTTCTTTTTAGCGATGCCTACTTTTCCTTTATTCTTTTGCCCTTTTTGTCTTAATCCAGTTCAATTTTGGACTATTCCACTTGAGGTCACATTTTTATCTTTTAATCTAGAATGGTGTGCTTCCAAATAGTAGCATACACATCTACAATCACCAAATATTTCCAAGTGTACCATCTCCGACGGATGCCATGGTACATGCCAACTGCATCAACAAACATTGTGTCATTTAAGTATAAATTTTTTCTAACTATATTTGTTAAAATATAGTGTGCTCTTGTAGTTTATTACCTAAGAAATTCCAGCTCCAAGATTAGTGTTGGACATGGTGGAATCCTCTGGAGGCCTTACACCACTTGTTGCCTTCAAAAACAACATAAGTTGCTCATTTAATTATAAAGTGAAAATGAAACTTTTGCATTATTTCATTTATTATATTTTAACCCCTTTAGTACAGGGATACCTCCGATACGAAGATGATGGGGCTAATGTTAACAGGGCCAAGACTGTTTGTTGCCAGTCTTGCAGCATTTTCCTTTCTTGCCTTCACTTGATTGCTTTTCTTTTTGGCGATGCTTACTTTTTTCTTGTTTTTTTGCACTTTTTGTCTTAATCCAGTTAGATTCTAAACTATTCCACTTGAGGTCACATTTTCATCTTCTAATCCAGAATGGTGTGCTTCCAAATAGTAGCATGCACATCTACAATCACCAAATATTTCCGAGTGCGCCATCTTCGACGGGCGCTATGGTACATGCCACCTACATCAACAAATACTGTGTCCTTTAAGTATAAAATTTTTCGAACGATATTTGTTAAAATATAGAGTGATCTTGTAGTTTATTACCTCAGTAATTGCAGCTCCAACATTAGTGTTGGACATGCTGGAATCCTCAGGAGGCCTTACACCACTTGTGGCCTTCAAAAACAACAGAAGTTTCTCATTCAATTATAAAGTGAAAATTAAATTTTTCCATTATTTCGTTGATTAAATTTTAACAATTTTACTATAGTGATGCCTTCGGTGCGAAGATGATGGAGCGGATGTTGATAGGGCTGAAACTGTTTGTTGCTTGTCTTGCAGCATTTTTCTTTCTTGCCTTCACTTAATTGCTTTTCTTTTTGACGATGCTTACTTTTCTCTTGCTCTTTTGCCCTTTCTCTCTTAATCCAGTGGGATTCTGGACTATTCCGCCTGAGGTCACATTTTCATCGTCTAATCCAGAATGGTGTCCTTCCAAATAGTGGCATGCACATCTGCAATCACCAAATATTTCCAAGTGCACCACGGCGTACGTGCACCATCTCTAACGTGCGCCATGGTACATGCAGTCTACATCAACAAATATTGTGTCCTTTAAGTATAAAATTTTTCTAACCATATTTGTTAAAATATAGAGTGATCTTGTAGTTTATTACCTCAGTAACTACAGGTCCAACGTTAGTGTTGGTCATGCTGGAATCCCCCTGAGGCCTTACACAACTTGTTGTCTTCAAAAACAACATAAGTTACTCATTTAATTGTAAAGTGAAAATGAACATTTCCATTATTTCATTGATGAAATTTTAACAATTTTAGTATGGTGATACCTCCAGTGTGAAGACGATGGGGCTGACACTGACAGGGCTGAAATTGTTTGTTGCTTGTCTTATAACATTTTTCTCTCTTGCCTTCACTTGATTGCTTTTCTCTTTGGCCATGCTTAGTTTTCTCTTGTTCTTTTGCCCTTTCGCTCTTAATCCAGTGGGGTTTTGGACTATTCTGCTTGAGTTCATATTTTCATCTTCCGATCCAGAATGGTGTCCTTCCAAATAGCAGCATGCACATCTACAATCACCAAATATTTCCAAGTGCACCATCTTCGATGGACGCCACGGTACACGCCACCTACATCAACAAATATTATGTCCTTTAAGTATGAAATTTTTCTAACTATATTTGTTAAAATATAGAGTGATCTTGTAGTTTATTACCTCAGTAGTTGCAGTCCCAACATTAGTGTTGGACATGCTGGAATCCTCTGGAGGCCTTACACCACTTGTTACCTTCAAAAACAACATAAGTTACTCATTTAATTATGAAGTGAAAATGAAGCTTTTTCATTATTTCGTTTATTAAATTTTAACAATTTTAGTATAGTGATACCTCCAGTGCGAAGAGGATGGGGCTGATGTTGACAGGGTTGAAACTGTTTATCGCCTGTCTTGCAGCATTTTCGTTTCTTGCCTTCACTTGATTGCTTTTCTTTTTGGCGATGCTTACTTTTCTCTTGTTCTTTTGCCCTTGTTGTCTTAATCCAGCTAGATTCTGGACTATTCCACTTGAGGTCACATTTTCATCTTCTAATCCAGAATGGTGTGCTTCCGAATAGTAGGCTGCACATCTACAATCACCAAATATTTCCAAGTACAGCATCTCCGACGGACGCCATGGTACATGCCCCCTACGTCAACAAATATTGTATCATTTAAACATAAATTTTTTCTAACTATATTTGTTAAAATATAGTGTGATCTTGTAGTTTATTACCTAACAAATTGCAGCTCCAACATTAGTGTTTGACATGCTGGAATCCTCCAGAGGCCTTACACCACTTATTGCCTTCAAAAGCAACATAAGTTGCTCATTTAATTATAAAGTGAAAATGAAACTTTTATATTATTTCGTTGATTATATTTTAACAATTTTAGTATAGTGATACCTCTAGTGCAAAGACGATGCGACTGATGTTGACAGGGCTGAAACTGTTTGTTGCCAGTTTTGTGGCATTTTCCTTTCTTGCCTTCACTTGACTGCTTTTCTTTTTGGCGATGCTTACTTTTCTCTTGTTCTTTTGCCCTTTTTGTCTTAATCTAGTTGGATTCTGGACTATTCCACTTGAGGTCACATTTTCATCTTCTAATCCGGAATGGTGTGCTTCCAAATAGTAGCATGCACATCTACAATTACCAAATATTTCCATATGCACCATCTCCGACGGACGCCAAGGTACATGCTGCCTGCATCAACAAATATTGTGTCCTCTAAGTATAAAATTTTTCGAATGATATTTGTTAAAATATAGAGTGATCTTGTAGTTTATTACCTTAGTAATTGCAGCTCCAATATCAGCGTTGGACATGGTGGAATCCTCCGAAGGCCTTACACCACTTATTGCCTTCAAAAACAACAGAAGTTGCTCAATCAATTATAAAGTGAAAATTAAACTTTTCTAATATTTCGTATTTTAAATTTGAACAATTTCACTATAGTGATGCCTCTGGTGTGAAGATGATAGAGCTGATGTTGATAGGGCTGAAACTGTTTGTTGCTTGTCTTGCAACATTTTTCTTTCTTGCCTTCACTTGACTGCTTTTCTTTTTAGCGATGCTTACTTTTCTCTTGCTCTTTAGCCCTTTCTCTCTTAATCCAGTGGGATTCTGGACTATTCGACCCGAGGTCACATTTTCATCTTCTAATCCATAATGGGGTCCTTCCAAATAGTGGCATGCGCATCTACAATCACCAAATATTTCCAAGTGCATCACGGCGTACGTGCACCATCTCCGACGTATGCGATGGTACATGCCATCTACATTAACAAATATTGTGTCCTTTAAGTATAAAATTTTTCTAACAATATTTGTTAAAATATAGAGAGATCTTGTAGTTTATTACCTTAGTAATTGCAGCTCCAACGTTAGTGTTGGTCGTGCTGGAATCCCCCTGAGGGCTTACACCACTTGTTGCCTTCAAAAACAACATAAGTTACTCATTTAATTGCAAAGTGAAAATGAAACATTTCCATTATTTCGTTGATGAAATTTTAACAATTTTAGCATAGTGATACCTCTAGTGTGAAGACGATGGGGTGACATTGACAGGGCTGAAACTGTTTGTTGCTTGTCTTGCAGCCGTTTTCTTTCTTGCCTTCACTTGATTGCTTTTCTCTTTGGTGATGCTTAGTTTTCTCTTGTTCTTTTGCCCTTTCTCACTTAATCCAGTGGGATTCTGGACTATTCCGCTTGAGTTCACATTTTCATCTTCCGATCCAGAATGGTGACCTTCTAAATGATAGCATGCACATCTACAATCGCCAAATATTTCCAAGTGCACCGTCTCCGACGGATGCCATGGTACATGCCAACTACATCAACAAATATTGCGTACTTTAATTGTAAAATTTTTCAAACTATATTTGTTTAAATATAGAGTGATCTTGTAGTTTATTACCTCAGTAATTGCAGCTCCAACATTAGTGCTGGACATGTTGGAATCCTCCGGAGGCCTTACACCCCTTGTTGCCTTCAAAGACAACATAAGTTACTCATTTAATTATAAAGTGAAAATAAAACTTTTCCATTATTTCGTTGGTTAAATTTTAGCAATTTTCGTTGACAGGGCTGAAATTGTTTGTTGCTTGTCTCGCGACATTTTTCTTTCTTGCCTTCACTTCATTGCTTTTCTTTTTGGCGATGCTTACTTTTCGCTTGTTCTTTTGCCCTTTCTCTCCTAATCCAGTGGGATTCTCGACTATTCCACTTGAGTTCACATTTTCATCTTCTGATCCAGAATGGCGTCCTTCCAAATAGTGGCATGCACGTCTGCAATCACCAAATATTTCCTAGTGCACCATCTCCGACGGACGCCACGGTACATGCAACCTACATCAACAAATATTGTGTCCTTTAAGTATAAAATTTTTCAAACTACATTTGTCAAAACATAGAGTGGTCTTGTAGTTCATTACCTCAGAAATTGCAGGTCCAACATTAGTGTTGGACATGCTGGAATCCTCCGGAGGCCTTAGACCATTTGTTGTCTTCAAAAACCACATAAGCTAGTCATTTAATTATAAAGTGAAAATGAAACTTTTGCATTTTTTTCATTGATTATATTTTAACACCTTTAGTATAGGAATATCTTCGGTGCAAAGATGATGGGACAAATGTTGACAAGGCCAAAACTGTTTGTTGCCTGTCTTGCAACATTTTCCTTTCTTGCTTTCACTTGATTGCCTTTCTTTTTGGCGATGCTTACAGTTTTCTTGTTCTTTTGCCCTTTTTGTCTTAATCCAGTTGGATTCTAGACTATTCCACTTGAGGCCACATTTTCATCTTCTAATCTAGAATGGTGTGCTTCGAAATAGTAGCATGCACATCTACAATCACCAAATATTTCCAAGTGCGCCATCTCTGACGGACGCCATGGTACATGCCACCTACATCAACAAATACTGTGTCCTTTAAGTATCAAAATTTTTCGAACGATATTTGTTAAAATAAAGAGTAATCTTGTAGTTTATTACCTTAGTAATTGCAGCTCCAACATTAGTGTTGGACATGCTGGAATCCTTCTGAGACCTTACACCACTTGTTACCTTCAAAAGCAACAGAAGTTACTCATTCAATTATAAAGTGAAAATTAAACTTTTCCATTATTTCGTTGACTAAATTTTAACAATTTTACTATAGTGATGCCTCTGGTGCGAAGACGATGGGGCTGATGTTGATAGGGCTGAAGCTGTTTGTTGCCCATCTTGCAGCATTTTTCTTTCTTGCCTTCACTTGATTGCTTTTCTTTTTGGCGATGGTTACTTTTCTCTTGCTCTTTTCCCTTTCTCTTTTGATCCAGTGGATTCTGGACTATTCCGCTTAAGGTCACATTTTCATCTTCTAATCCAGAATGGTGTCCTTCCAAATAGTGGCATGCACATCTATAATCACCAAATATTTCCAAGTGCACCACGGCGTACGCGCACCATCTCTGACGTACGCCGTGGTACATGCCATCTACATCAACAAATATTGTGTCCTTTAAGTATAAAATTTTTCTAACCATATTTGTTAAAATATAGAGTGATCTTGTAGTTTATTACCTCAGTAACTGCAGCGCCAACGTTAGTGTTGGTCATGCTGGAATCCCCCTGAGGCCTTACACCACTTGTTGCCTTTAAAAACAACATAAGTTGCTCATCTAATTGTAAAGTGCAAATGAACATTTCCATTGTTTTGTTGATGAAATTTTAACAATTTTAGTACAGTGATACCTCCAGTGCGAAGATGATGGGGCTGACATTGACAGGGCTGAAACTGTTTGCTGCTTGTCTTGCAGCATTTTTCTTTCTTGCCTTCACTTGTTTGCATTTCTTTTTGGCGATGCTTAGTTTTCTCTTGTTCTGTTACCCTTTCTCTCTTAATCCAGTGGGATTCCGCACTATTCCGCCTGAGGTCAGATTTTCGTCTTCTAATCCGGAATGGTGTCCTTCCAAATAGCAGCATGCACATCTATAATCACCAAATATTTCCAAGTGCACCATCTTCGATGGACGTGATGGTACACGCCACCTATATCAACAAATATTGTGTCCTTTAAGTATAAAATTTTTCTAATTATATTTGTTAAAATATAGAGTGATCTTGTAGTTTATTACCTTAGTAATTGCAGCTCTAACATTAGTGTTGGACATGCCGGAATCCTCTGGAGGCCTTACACCACTTGTTCCCTTCAAAAACAACATAGGTTACTCATTGAATTATAAAGTGAAAATGAAACTTTTCCATTATTTCGTTAATTAAATTTTAACAATTTTAGTATAGTGATACCTCCGATGTGAAGAGGATGGGACTGATGTTGACAGGGTTGAAACTGTTTGTCGCTTGTCTTGTAGCATTTTCCTTTCTTGCCTTCACTTGATTGCTTTTCTTTTTAGCGATGCTTACTTTTCTTTTGTTCTTTTGCCCTTTTTGTCTTAATCTAGCTGGATTTTGGACTATTCCACCTGAGGTCACATTTTCATCTTCTAATCCAGAATGGTGTGCTTCCAAATAATAGCTTGCACATCCACAATCACCAAATATTTTCAAGTGCACCATCTCCAACGGACGCCATGGCACATGCAACCTGCATCAACAAATATTGTGCCATTTAATCATAAATTTTTTCTAACTATATTTGTTAAAATATAGTGTGATCTTGTAGTTTATTGCCTAATAAATTACAACTCCAACATTAGTGTTTGACAGGTTGGAATCCTCCGGAGGCCTTACACCACTTGTTGCGTTCAAAAACAACATAAGTTGCTCATTTAATTATAAAGTGAAAATGAAACTTTTCTATTATTTCGTTGATTATATTTTAATAATTTTAGTATAGTGATACCTCTGGTGCGAAGAGGATGCGGCTGATGTTGACAGGGCTGAAACTGTTTGTTGCCTATCTTGTAGCATTTTCCTTTCTTGCCTTCACTTGATTGCTTTTCTTTTTGACAATGCTTTCTTTTCTCTGGTTCTTTTGCCCTTTTTGTCTTAATCTAGATGGATTCTGGAGTGTTCCACTTGAGGTCACATTTTCATCTTCTAATCCAGAATGGTGTGCTTCCAAATAGTAGTATGCACTTCTACAATCACCAAATATTTCCATGTGCACCATCTCTGACGGACACCAAGGTACATGCCACCTACATCAACAAATATTGTGTCCTTTAAGTATAAAATTTTTCGAACGATATTTGTTAAAATATAGAGTGATCCTATAGTTTATTACCTCAGTAATTGCAGCTCCAACATCAGCATTGGACATGGTGGAATCCTCCGGAGGCCTTAGACCACTTGTTGCCTTCAAAAACAACATAAGTTACTCATTTAATCAAAAAGTAAAAATGAAACCTTTTCATTATTTCCTTCATTAAATTTTAACAATTTTAGTATAGTGATACCTCCGGTGCGAAGAGGATGGGGCTAATGTTGACAGGGCTAAACTGTTTGTTGCTTGTCTTGCAGCATTTTTCTTTCTTTCCTTCACTTGACTGCTTTTCTTTTTGGCGATGCTTACTTTTCTCTTGCTCTGTTGCCCTTTCTCTCTTAATCCAGTGGGATTCCGGACTATTCTGCCTGAGGTCAGATTTTCGTCTTCTAATCCAGAATGGTGTCCTTCCAAATAGTGGCATGCACATCTACAATCACCAAATATTTTCAAGTGCATCACGGCGTACGTGCACCATCTTCGACGTACGCCATGGTACATGCCATTTACATGAACAAATATTGTGTCCTTTAAGTATAAAATTTTTCTAACCACATTTGTTAAAATATAGAGTGATCTTGTAGTGTATTAGCAGCTCCAACGTTCGTGTTGGTCATGCTGGAATCCCCCTGAGGCCTTACACCACTTGTTGCCTTCAAAAACAACATAAGTTACTCATTTAATTGTAAAGTGAAAATGAAACATTTCCATTATTTCGTTGATGAAATTTTAACAATTTTAGCATAGTGATACCTCCATTGCGAAGACGATGGGGCTGACATTGACAGGGCTGAAGCTGTTTGTTGCTTGTCTTGCAGCATTTTTCTCTCTTGCCTTCACTTGATTGCTTTTCTCTTTGGTGATGCTTAGTTTTCTCTTGTTCTTTTACCCTTTCTCTCTTAATCTAGTGGGATTCTGGACTATTCCGCTTGGGTTCACATTTTTATCTTCCGATCCAGAATGGTGACCTTCTAAATGGTAGCATGCACATCTATAATCACCAAATATTTCCAAGTGCACCATCTCCGATGGACGCCATGGCGCATGCCACCTATATCAACAAATATTGTGTGCGTTAAGTGTAAAATTTTTCAAACTATATTTGTTTAAATATAGAGTGATCTTGTTGTTTATTACCTCAGCAATTGCAACTCCAACATTAGTGTTGGACATGCTGGAATCCTCCGGAGGCCTTACACCACTTATTGCCTTCAAAGACAACATAAGTTACTCATTTAATTATAAAGTGAAAATGAAACTTTTCCATTATTTCATTGGTAAAATTTTAGCAATTTTAGTACAGTGATACCTCCAGTGCGAAGACGATGGGGCTGATGTTGACAGGGCTGAAACTGTTTGTTGCCTGTCGTGCGGTATTTTCCTTTCTTGCCTTCACTTGATTGCTTTTCTTTTTGGCGATGGTTACTTTTCTCTTGTCCTTTTGCTCTTTCCCTCTTAATCCAGTGGGATTCTGGACTGTTCTGGTTGAGTTCACATTTCATCTTCTGATCCAGAATGTTGTCCTTGCAAATAGTAGCATGCACATCTGCAATCACCAAATATTTCCAAGTGCACCGTGTCCGGTGGACGCCATGGTACCTGCACATCAAGAAATGTTGTGTCCTTTAAGTATAAGATTTTTCAAACTATATTTGCTGAAATATAGAGTGATCTTGTAGTTTATTACCTCAGTAATTGCATGACCAAGATTAGTGTTGGACATGCTGGAATCCTCCGGAGGCCTTACACCACTTGTTGGCTTCAAAAACAACATAAGTTACTCATTTAATTATAAAGTGAAAATGAAACTTTACCATTATTTGGTTGGATAAATTTTAACAATTTTAGTATAGTCACACCTCCAGTGCGAAGACGATGGAGCTGATGTTGATAGGGCTGAAACTGTTTCTTGCTTGTCTTGCGGCATTTTTCGTTCTTGCCTTCACTTGATTGCTTTTCTTTTTGGCGATGCTTACTTTTCTCTTGTTCTTTCGCCCTTTCTCTCTTGATCCAGTGGGGTTCTGAACTATTCTACTTGAGTTCACATTTTCATCTTCTGATCCAGAATGGTGTCCTTCCAAATAGTAGCATGCACATCTATAATAACCAAATATTTCCAAGGGCACCATCTCCGGTGGACACCACGGTACATGCCACCCACATCCACAAATATTGTGTCCTTTAAGAATAAAATTTTTCAAACTATATTTGTTAAAATATATAGTGATCCTGCAGTTTATTACCTCAGTAATTGCAGGTCCAGCATTAGTGTTGGACATGTTGGAATCCTCCGGAGGCCTTACACCACTTGTTTCCTTCAAAAACAACATAAGTAACTCATTTAATTATAAAGTGAAAATGAAAATTTTCCATTATTTTGTTGGTTAAATTTTAACAATTTTAGTATTGTGATACCTCCGGTGCGAAGCCGATGGGGCTGATGTTGACAGGGCTGAAGCTGTTTGTTGCTTGTGTTGCGCCATTTTTCCTTCTTGCCTTCCCTTGATTGCTTTTCTTTTTGGCGATGCTTACTTTTCTCTTGTTCCTTCACCCTTTCTCTCTTAATCCAGTGGGGTTCTGAACTATTCTGCTTGAGTTCACATTTTCATCTTCTGATCCAGAGTGGCGTCCTTCCAAATAGTAGCATGCACATCTACAATCACCAAATATTTCCAAGTGCACCATCTCCGACGGACGCCACGGTACATGCAACCTACATCAACAAATATTGTGTCCTTTAAGTACAAAATTTTTAAAACTTCATTTGTTAAAACATAGAGTGATCTTGTAGTTTATTACCTCAGTAATTGCAGGTCCAACATTATTGTTGGACATGCTGGAATCCTTCGGGGGCCTTAGACCACTTGTTGCCTTCAAAGACAACATAAGTTACTCATTTAATTATAAAGTAAAAATGAAACTTTTTCATTATTTCGTTGATTAAATTTTAACAATTTTGGTATAGTGATACCTCCGTTAAAAAGACAATGGAGCTGATGTTGATAGTGGCTGAAACTGTTTCTTGCTTGTCTTGCGGCATTTTTCTTTCTTGCCTTCACTTGATTGCTTTTCTTTTTGGCGATGCTTATTTTTCTCTTGTTCTTTCGCCCTTTCTCTCTTAATCCAGTGGGGTTCTTAACTATTCTGCTTGAGTTCACATTTTCATCTTCTGATCTAGAATGGTGTCCTTCTAAATAGTAGCATGCACATCTACAATAACCAAATATTTCCAAGCGCACCGTCTCCGACGGACGACACGGTACATGCCACCGACATCCACAAATATTCTGTCCTTTTAGAATAAATTTTTTCAAACTGTATTTGTTAAAATATGGAGTGATCCTGTAGTTTATTACCTCAGTAATTGCAGGTCCAGCATTAGTGTTGGACATGCTGGAATCCTCCGGAGGCCTTGCACCACTTGTTTCCTTCAAAAACAACATAAGTTACTCATTTAATTATAAAGTGAAAATGAAAATTTTCTATTATTTCGTTGGTTAAATTTTTACAATTTTAGTATGGTGATACCTCTAGTGCGAAGGCGATAGGGCTGATGTTGATAGGGCTGAAACTGTTTGTTACGTATCTTGCGACATTTTTCTTTCTTGCCTTCGCTTCATTGCTTTTCTTTTTGGCGATGCTTAATTTTCTCTTTTTCTTTTGCCCTTTCTCTCTTAATCTAGTGGGATTCTCGACTATTCCACTTGAATTCATATTTTCATCTTCTGATCCAGAATGGCGTCCTTCTAAATAGCAGCATGCACATCTGCAATCACCAAATATTTCTAAGTGCACCATCTCCGACGGATGCCACGGTACATGCGACCTACATCAACAAATATTGTGTCCTTTAAGTATAAAATTTTTAAAACGACATTTGTTAAAACATAGAGTGATCTTGTAGTTTATTACCTTAGTAATTGCAGGTCCAACATTAGTGTTGGACATGCTGGACTCCTCGGGAGGCCTTTGACCACTTGTTGCCTTCAGAAACAACATATGTTACTCATTTAATTATAAAGTATAAATGAAACTTTCCCATTATTTCACTGATTAAATTTTAACAATTTTAGTATAGTGATACCTCCGGAGCGAAGACGATGGGGCTGATGTTGATAGGGCTGAAACTGTTTGTTGCCTGTCTTGCAGCATTTTCCTTTCTTGCCTTCGCTTGATTACCTTTCTTTTTGGCGATGCTCACTTTTCTCTTGTTCTTTAGCCCTTTCTCTCCTAATCTAGTGGGATTCTAGACTATTTTGCCTGAGGCTACATTTTCATCTTTTGATCTAGAATGGTGCGCTTCCAAATAGTAGCATGCACATCTACAATCACCAAATATTTTCAAGTGCACCATCTCTGACGGACACCATGGTACAAGCCACCTACATCAACAAATATTGTGTCATTTAAGTATAAAATTTTTTAAACTCCATTTGTTAAAATATGGAGTGAACTTGTAGTTTATTACCTCAGCAATTGCAGCTCCCACATTAGTGTTGGACATGCCGGAATCCTCCGGAGGCCTTACACCACTTGTTACCTTCAAAAACAACATAAGTGACTCATTCAATTATGAAGTCAAAATAAACTTTTCCATTATTTCGTTGACGAGCTAAAACTGTTTGTTGGTTATCTTACGGCATTTTCCTTTCTTGCCTTCACTTGATTGCTCTTCTTTTTGGCGATGGTTACTTTCATCTTTTTCCTTTGCACTTTTTCTCTTAATCCAGTGGGATTCTGGACTATTTTAATTGAGTTCACATTTCATCTTCTGGTCCAGAATGGTGTCCTTCCAAATAGTGGCATGCACATCTGCAATCACCAAATATTTCCAAGTGCACTATGTCCGACGGACGCCATGGTACATGCCACCCTCATTAAGAAATGTTGTGTCCTTTAAGTATAAGATTTTTCAAACTATATTTGTTGAAATATAGACTAATCTTGTAGTTTGTTGCCTTAGTAATTGTAGCTCCAATATTAGTGTTGGACATGCTGGAATCCTCCGAAGCCCTTACACCACTTGTTGCCTTCAAAAACAACATAAGTTACTCATTTAATTATAAAGTGAAAATGAAACTTTGCCATTATTTTGTTGGATAAATTTTAACAATTTTAGTATAGTGATACGTCCGGTGCGAGGACGATGGAGCTGATGTTGGCAGGACTGAAACTGTTTCTTGCTTGTCTTGCGGCATTTTTCTTTCTCGCCTTCACTTGATTGCTTTTCTTTTTGGCGATGCTTACTTTTCTCTTGTTCTTTCACCCTTTCTCTCTTAATCCAGTGGGGTTCTGAACTATTCCGCTTGAGTTCACATTTTCATCTTCTGATCCAGAACGGTGTCCTTCCAAATAGTAGCATGCACATCTACAATAACCAAATATTTCTAACTGCACCATCTCCGATGGACGCCACGATACATGCCACCGACATCAACAAATATTGTGTCGTTTAAGAATAAAATTTTTCAAACTATATTTATTAAAATATAGATTGATCCTGTAGTTTATTACCTCAGTAATTGTAGGTCCAACATTAGTGTTAGACATGCTAAAATCCTCCCGAGGCCTTACACCACTTGTTTCCTTCAAAAACAACATATGTAACTCATTTAATTATAAAGTGAAAATGAAAATTTTTCATTATTTCGTAGGTTAAATTTTAACAATTTTAGTGTGGTGATACCTCCGGTGCGAAGACGATGGGGCTGATGTTGACAGGGCTGAAACTATTTGTTGCTTGTCCTACGGCATTTTTCTTTCTTGCCTTCACTTCATTGCTTTTCGTTGTAGCGATGCTTACTTTTCTCTTGTTCTTTTGCCTTTTCTCTCGTAATCCAGTCAGATTCTCGGCTATTTCGCTTGAGTTCACATTTTCATCTTCTAATCCAGAATGGCGTCCTTCTAAATAGTAGCGTGCACATCTGCAATCACCAAATATTTCCAAGTGCACCATCTCCGACGGACGCCATCGTACATGCCACCTACATCGACAAATATTGTGTCCTTTAAGTATAAAATTTTTCAAACTATATTTATGAAACATAGAGTGATCTTGTAGTTTATTACCTCAGTAATTGCAGGACCAACATTATTGTTGGACATGCTGGAATCCTCCGGAGGCCTTAGACCACTTGTTCCCTTCAAAAACAACATAAGTTACTCATTTAATTACAAAGTAAAAATGAAACTTTTCCATTACTTCGTTCATTAAATTTTAACAATTGTAGTATAGTGATACCATCGGTGCGAAGACGATGGGGCTGATGTTGACAGGGCTGAAACTGTTTATTTCCTGTCTTGCTGCATTTTCCTTTCTTGCCTTCACTTGATTACTTTTCTTTTTGGCGATGCTTACTTTTCTCTTGTTCTTTTGCTCTTTCTCTCCTAATCCAGTAGGATTCTGGACTATTCTGCCTGAGGCCACGTTTTCATCTTCTGATCTAGGATGGTGTCCTTCTAAATAGTAGCATGCACATCTACAATCACTAAATATTTTCAAGTGCACCATCTTCGACGGACGCCATGGTACATGCCACCTGCATTAACAAATATTATGTCATTTAAGTATAAAACATTTCGAACTACATTTGTGAAGATATAGAGTGATCTTGAAGTTTATTAACTCAGTAATTGCAGCTCCAACATTAGTGTTGGACATGCTGGAATCCTCCGAAGGCCTTACACCACTTGTTGCCTTCAAAAACAACATAAGTTACTCATTCAATTATGAAGTGAAAATGAGACTTTTCTATTATTTTGTTGATTAAATTTTAACAATTTTAGTATTGTGATACCTCCGATGTGAGGACGATGGGCTGATGTTGACGGGGCTGAAACTGTTTGTCGCTTGTCTTATGGCATTTTTCTTTCTTACGTTCACTTGATTGCTTTTCTTTTCGGCGATGCTTGCTTTTCTCTTGTTCTTTTGCCCTTTTTGTCTTAATCTAGTGGGATTCTAGACTATTTCACTTGAGTTCGCATTTTGATGTTCCGATCCAGAATGGTGACCTTCTAAATGGTAGCATGGACATCTACAATCACCAAATATTTCCAAGAGCACCATCTCCGACGGTCGCCATGATATATGCCACCTACATCGAGAAATATTATGTCCTTTAAGTATAAAATTTTTCTAACTATATTTGTTAAAATATAGAGTGATCTTGTAGTTTGTTACCTCAGTAATTACGGCTCTGACATTAGTGTTGGACATGCTGCAATCCTCCGGAGGCCTTACACCCCTTATTACCTTCGAAAACAACATAAGTTACTCATTTAATTTCAAAGTGAAAGTGAAACTTTTCCATTATTTTGTTGATTAAATTTTAACAATTTTAGCATAGTTATACCTTCGGTGTGAAGATGATGGGACTGATGTTGACAGGGCTGAAACTGTTTGTTGAATGTCTTGTAGCATTTTCCTTTCTTGCCTTCACTTGATTGTCTTTCTTTTTGGCGATGGTTACTTTTCTCTTATTCTTTTGCTCTTTCTCTCTTAATCCAATGGGATTCTGGACTATTCCGGTTGAGTTCACATTTCATCTTTTGATCCAGAATGGTGTCCTTCCAAATAGTCGCATACACATTTGCAATCACCAAATATTTCCAAGTGCACCTTGGCCGACGGACGCCATGGTACATGCCACCTTCATCAAGAAATGTTGTGTCCTTTAAGTATAAGATTTTTCAAACTATATTTGTTGAAATATAGAGTGATCTTGTAGTTTATTGCCTCAGTAATTGCAGCTCCAATATTAGTGTTGGACATGCTAGAATCCTCCGGAGGCCTTACGCCACTTGTTGCCTTCAAAAACAACATAAGTTACTCATTTAATTATAAAGTGAAAATAAAACTTTACCATTATTTTGTTGGATAAATTTTAATAATTTTAGTATAGTGACACCTCCGGTGTGAAGACGATGGAGCTGATGTTGACAGGGCTGAAACTGTTTCCTGCTTGTGTTGCGCCATTTTTCCTTCTTGCCTTCACTTGATTGCTTTTCTCTTTAGCGATGCTTACTTTTCTCTTGTTCCTTCGCTCTTTCTCTCTTAATCCAGTGGGGTTCTGAACTATTCTGCTTGAGTTCACATTTTCATCTTCTGATCCAGAGTGGCGTCCTTCCAAATAGTAGCAGGCACATCTACAATCACCAACTATTTCCAAGTGCACCATCTCCGACGGACGCCACGGTACATGCAACTTACATCAACAAATATTGTGTCCTTTAAGTATAAAATTTTTAAAACTGCATTTGTTAAAACATAGAGTGATCTTGTAGTTTATTACCTCAATCATTGCAGGTCCAACATTAGTGTTGGACATGCTGGAATCCTCCGGAGGCCTTAGATGTAACGCCCCTAAATAAAACATGTTTTATTGTTTATATTCTCCTTAATAAATCACTCAATTGTAACACGATGAATCCAATGATAGGGGTGTTGCCGCCGTCCAAAAGGACAAGCCTTGAAATATGAGTATTATAAATAACACAGTTAAGCATAACCTCTACTGTACACATTCACATATGATCATCCATTCACAATCAAGTGTTAACCAATGTAAGGTTCATAAACCATAGTAAGATAATTCACCATGTAATCTACATCTTCATACACAGAAGAATTCAAAATACAACTTTAAAGT
Organism: Carnegiea gigantea; assembly: GCA_029747015.1. Taxonomy (NCBI): domain Eukaryota; kingdom Viridiplantae; phylum Streptophyta; class Magnoliopsida; order Caryophyllales; family Cactaceae; genus Carnegiea; species Carnegiea gigantea. The sequence continues at coordinate 723,186 of JAKOGI010000087.1, read as the reverse complement.
ATGCATATACGGCATTACTTCTGATCCATCCGGATTTTCCTGCTTCACTTATTCTCTTCAGCGGATTTGATAGAATGAGGGCAATACTTTTGCCTAAAACAAAACATGAAAAACATTTCGAACTGTGAGCCGAAGCTCAGTACATGCATTTCTGAATTGTTAAATGATCATTGAACACTGGTTGGGCCCGCTTTGCAATTCCTTTAACGTCAAAACAGGGAATGAGATGATTATAAAACTACATTGCTAATCATTATACGACAGTGAACCCCTTGATGCTGTTACGATCTATGGATTGGTGTACACCTGCCAAGCCGACCGAGGGACCTGGCTTGAAGCCGCGCGGGTAGCTGAAAGGCAATGCCCTGTAACTGATAACTAACGGGGTCACTAATTAACTGATAAATCACTGTGTAACTGATTCATTAATGTACTTACTAAAACATGATAACATTGATAAATACGCTGTGATTTCTAAAGATACAGGCAATGCACGTACCTTGAGTCTTTAAAAAAATGTCATCTGACTTGATACAAGTCAGCTATTTCATAAATGCCATCTGACTTGATAAATATATTCTGACTTGATAACACTTATGCAAAATGGGGAACGATAATAGGCCTCAACTCTGTTTCATAAATGTCATTGTAAGTATGTGTAGTTAGTAAATGATCCTTACTTGTATAATTGAGTAAGTAAAAGTATGTGTAACAGAAATTGAGTAATGAAATGGGATACATAACTTGTGCATTTCAATATAATAAACTGATTTTAATTTAATATAAGACAAGTTAAACCAAACTGAACTGATTGAAATCAATTAGGGTTATTGAACATTTCTGAAATGGATAATGAAAAGTGTGATGCTTCTGAAATGAATGATGGAATGGTTAATGCCTCTGAAATAGATAATAGAAGGTTCAATACCATGAGGGGTGTTGTGAGGTTCATAAAAGCTCAAATAACCTCAGTAGATCTGATAAACACTAACTTGAGTCATTACTGTGCCCACTTCTCAAATTTCATTTTCATGCTCACTTAACTCGGTTTTCAAACCTAAGTAAGCTTCTATACATGAACAAACTTATTGAACTCACTACACTTTGTAATTTCCTTGCAATACGAATAATTATATAGAAGCTTTTGAAAATATTTTCAAATGTCACAATTTCTGTATTCACTCATGTTACCGTTTGATGGTCTGCATTAGTAAATCCATATCTTTCAGTCCCAACCTCCAATTGAGATATAGTACCCCAATATGAAAAGCTCATAATATCCACTAAAACTTTTGTTCAGGACACAAAGCATGATTCACATAGTAAGGTCCATAAAATTAGGGTAGAACACAGACGTGCACACTTTCAGTTCAATCTGTGCAGTCGTAGCAAAACGACCATAACTTTTTCCACAGAAGTCGGATTAAGGCGATTCAAAAGGTATTGGAAAGATAACTCATTGATCTATCCACACACAAAAAATCACAATTTTTCAATGACCCAATCAATACCAGATTTTTCGTAAATTAACTGTTCCAGTTCCGTTTTCAGTTTCAATGTATTCTGCACAGTCTTGAGTAAATTAGTCATAACTTTGTCCACACAACTCGCAATTGAGTACTTCTAAAGCCTATTGAAAGCTAACTCATCAAGATGTCGCTATGCCAAAAATCCTGTATTTTGGATGTGCCAATTAATACCAGTTTTCTCTCAAAGTGACCCCTATTTTAGGTCTATTGACAGCTCACTAACCACATGTTTGCAATCTTTTCTTCACATAACCACCCACTAAAATCACTCTTTAGCTTATATAAATCAGCATAAACATCTTGATATTCATTACCAATGCCAAAGATCACAAAATCTCATTTAAAACAATCAAAATCCAACACTTGAACATGAAGCCTGCATGATTAAGATAAAACCCTAACCCTAGCATCATCCAACTTCAACTCCGTCATGATCCATCACCAAGATGATTCTTAATTCAATAAAAATAACATGATCCATCATCAAAATAACCAAAACAAGAAACAAAAACCAAAAATTCAAAGAACAAGATTGAAGTCACTTACTTTGAGCTTGAAACAAGTGGAGATGGAGATGATATTTGGTGATTTTGAGGGTGGAAGATGATAGCCGGTGGGGGGAGGTGGTTGGAGGTTGCAATTCCTTACTGGAGGCTAGCCGGAAAGTGGCCGAAAAACGATCGTTGCTGCTGGTCTGGTTGGGCAGTGGGGTAGAGAGAAGGAGGAGAGAATAAGAGAGAGAAAGTGACTTGAAGTTTGCTTGGAGCAAATGAACCTTAGGCAAAAATAATACTTGGCTGAAAATTAAGCATAAAAATCAGCTTTTGCTAATGATAATTAAGGCCTAATGATGGTAATTAGATAAATAAAAAGGATCAAGTCTTGGTGGGCCAAAATTGGCCTTAAACTGGATCGGGTTCGAAAACTAGCTCAAACCGAGTGCCCTTGAATTTTTTTTTTTTTGGGTAGCTCGAAATTAATTGTGATATCATGAAAATAATTTAATCTTTCAAATCATAATCATCGAGGTCTAATATCAATTTCTCCGAAAAATTATTTTCGGTAAATGTTTTCGGTAAATGAAACTCGAATTGCAAAGTAGGGCCCAAAATGAATTCTCCCAACCAGGATCATTAAATGAGATAAATAAATGAGAAAAAGGAATAACATGGCTTAATTAAATAGATAAAAATGATTTAGGGTCGGGCTATTACATTAGACCACTTGTTGCCTTCAAAAACAACATAAGTTACTCCTTTAATAATAAAGTAAAAATGAAACTTTTCCATTATTTCATTGATTAAATTTTAACAATTTTAGTATGGTGATACCTCCGGTGCGAAGACGATGGGGCTGATGTTGACAGGCCTGAAACTGTTTGTTGCTTGTCTTGCAACATTTTCCTTTCTTGCCTTCACTTTATTACTTTTGTTTTTGGCGATGCATCCTTTTCTCTTGTTCTTTTGCTCTTTCTCTCCTAATCCAGTGGGATTCTGGACTATTCTGCCAGAGGCCACATTTTCATCTTCTGATCCAGAATGGTGTCCTTCTAAATAGTAGCATGCACATCTACAATCACCAAATATTTTCAAGTGCACCATCTCCAACAGACGCCATAGTACATGCCACCGACATCAACAAATATTGTGTCATTTAAGTATATAATTTTTCGAACTACATCTGTTAAAATATAGAGTGATCTTGTAGTTTATTACTTCAGTAATTACAGCTCCAACATTAGCGTTGGACATGCTGGAATCCTCCGAAGGCCTTAGACTGGTTGTTGCCTTCAAAAACAACATAAGTTACTCATTGAATTATGAAGTGAAAATGAAACTTTTCCATTATTTCTTTGATTAAATTTTAACAATTTTAGTATAGTGATGCCTCCGGTGTGAAGACAATGGGGCTGATGTCGATAGGGATGAAACTGGTTGTTGCTTGTCTTGCAGCATTTTTCTTTCTTGCCTTCACTTGATTGCTTTTCTTTTTGGCGATGCTTACTTTTCTCTTGCTCTTTTGCCGTTTCTCTCTTAATCCAGTGGGATTCTTGACAATTTCGCCTGAGGTCACATTTTCATCTTCTGATCCAAAATGGTGTCCTACCAAATAGCAGCATGCACATCTACAATAACCAAATATTTCTAAGTGCACCATCTCCGACGGACGCCACGGTACATGCCACCGACATCAACAAATATTGTGTCGTTTAAGAATAAAATTTTTCAAACTATATTTGTTAAAATATAGATTGCTCCTGTAGTTTATTACCTCAATAATTGCAGGTCCAACGTTAGTGTTGGACATGCTGGAATCCTCCGGAGGCCTTACACCACTTGTTTCCTTCAAAAACAACATAAGTAACTCATTTAATTATAAAGTGAAAATGAAAATTTTCCATTATTTCGTAGGTTAAATTTTAACAATTTTAGCATGGTGATAACTCCAGTGCGAAGACGATGGGGCTGATGTTGACAGGCTGAAACTATTTGTTGCTTGTCTTACGGCATTTTTCTTTCTTGCCTTCACTTCATTGCTTTTCGTTTTGGCGATGCTTACTTTTCTCTTGTTCTTTTGCCCTTTCTCTCTTAATCCAGTGAGATTCTCGACTATTTCGATTGAGTTCACATTTTCAGCTTCTGATCCAGAATGGCGTCCTTCTAAATAGTAGCATGCACATCTGCAATCACCAAATATTTCCAAGTGCACCATCTCCGACGGACGCCATGGTACATGCCACCTACATCAACAAATATTATGTCCTTTAAGTATAAAATTTTTCAAACTGTATTTATAAAACATGGAGTGATCTTGTAGTTTATTACCTCAGTAATTGTAGGACCAACATTAGTGTTGGACATGCTAGAATCCTCCGGAGGCCTTAGACCACTTGTTGCCTTCAAAAACAACATAAGTTACTCATTTAATTATAAAGTAAAAATGAAACTTTTCCATTACTTCGTTCATTAAATTTTAACAATTGTAGTATAGTGATACCTTCGGTGCGAAGACGATGGGGCTGATGTTGATAGGGCTGAAACTGTTTATTTCCTGTCTTGCAGCATTTTCTTTTCTTGCCTTCACTTGATTACTTTTCTTTCTGGCGATGCTTACTTTTCTCTTTGGCGATGCTTACTTTTCTCTTGTTCTTTTGCTCTTTCTCTCCTAATCCAGTGCGATTCTGGACTATTCTACCTGAGGCCACGTTTTCATCCTCTGATCCAGAATGGTGTCCTTCTAAATAGTAGCATGCACATCTACAATCACCAAATATTTTCAGGTGTACCATTTTCGACGGACGCCATGGTACATGCCACCTACATCAACAAATATTGTGTCATTTAAGTATAAAACATTTCGAACTACATTTGTTAAGATATATAGTGATCTTGTAGTTTTTTACCTCACTAATTGCAGCTCCAACATTAGTGTTAGACATGCTGGAATCCTCCGAATGCCATACACCACTTGTTGCCTTCAAAAACAACATAAGTTACTCATTCAATTGTGAAGTGAAAATGAGACTTTTCCATTATTTTGTTGATTAAATTTTAACAATTTTAGGATTGTGATACCTCCAATGCGAGGACGATGGGCTGATGTTGACGGGGCTGAAACTGTTTGTCGCTTGTCTTGTGGCATTTTTCTTTCTTGCGTTCACTTGATTGCTTTTGTTTTTGGCGATGCTTGCTTTTCTCTTGTTCTGTTGCCCTTTTTGTCTTAATCTAGTGGGATTCTAGACTATTTCACTTGAGTTCGCATTTTGATGTTCCGATCTAGAATGGTGACCTTCTAAATGGTAGCATGCACATCTACAATCACCAAATATTTCTAAGAGCACCATCTTCGACGGTCGCCATGCTATATGCCACCTACATCGATAAATATTGTGTCCTTTAAGCATAAAATTTTTCTAATTATATTTGTTAAAATATAGAGTGATCTTGTAGTTTGTTACCTCAGTAATTACGGCTCTAACATTAGTGTTGGACATGCTGCAATCCTCCGGAGGACTTACATCCCTTATTGCCTTCGAAAACAACATAAGTTACTCATTTAATTGCAAAGTGAAAGTGAAACTTTTCCATTATTTCGTTGATTAAATTTTAATAATTTTAGCATAGTTATACCTTCGGGGTGAAGACGATGGGGCTGATGTTGACAGGGCTGAAACTGTTTGTTGAATGTCTTGTAGCATTTTCCTTCTTTGCGTTCACTTGATTGCCTTTCGTTTTGGCGATGGTTACTTTTCTCTTATTCTTTTGCTCTTTCTCTCTTAATCCAGTGGGATTCTGGACTATTCTGGTTGAGTTCACATTTCATCTTTTGATCCAGAATGGTGTCCTTCCAAATAGTCGCGTGCACATCTGCAATCACCAAATATTTCTAAGTGCACCCTGTCCGATGGACGCCATGGTACATGCCACCTTCATCAAGAAATGTTGTGTCCATTAAGTATAAGATTTTTCAAACTATATTTGTTGAAATTTAGAGTGATCTTGTAGTTTATTACCTCAGTAATTGCAGCTCCAATATTAGTGTTGGACATGCTAGAATCCTCCGGAGGCCTTACACCACTTGTTGCCTTCAAAAACAACATAAGTTACTCATTTAATTATAAAGTGAAAATGAAACTTTACCATTATTTTGTTGGATAAATTTTAACAATTTTAGTATAGTGATACCTCCGGTGTGAAGACGATGGAGCTGATGTTGACAGGGCTGAAACTGTTTCCTCCTTGTGTTACACAATTTTTCTTTCTTGCCTTCACTTGATTGCTCTTGTTTTTAGCGATGCTTACTTTTCTCTTGTTCCTTCGCCCTTTCTCTCTTAATCCAGTGGGGTTCTGAGCTATTCTGCTTGAGGTCACATTTTCATCTTCTGATCCAGAGTGGCGTCCTTCCAAATAGTGGCACGCACATCTACAATCACCAAATATTTCCAAGTGCACCATCTCCGACGGATGCCACGGTACATGCAACCTACATCTACAAATGTCGTGTCCTTTAAGTATAAAAGTTTTAAAACTACATTTGTTAAAACATACAGTGATCTTGTAGTTTATTACCTCAGTCATTGCAGGTCCAACATTAGTGTTGGACATGCTGAAATCCTCCGGAGGCCTTAGATGTAACGCCCCCAAATAAAACATGTTTAATTTTTTATATTCTCCTTAATAAATCACTCAATTGTAACGTGATGAATCCAATGATAGGGGCGTTGCCGCCGTCCAAAAGGATAAGCCTTGAAACATGAGTATTATAAATAACACAGTTAAGCATAACCTCCACTGTACACATTCACATATGATCATCCATTCACAATCAAGTGTTAACCAATGTAAGGTTCATAAACCATAGTAAGATAATTCACCATGTAATCTACATCTTCATACACAGAAGAATTCAAAATACAACTTTAAAGTATGCATATACGGCATTACTTCTGATCCATCCGGATTTCCCTGCTTCACTTATTCTCTTCAGCGGATTTGATGGAATGAGGGCAATACTTTTGCCGAAAACAAAACATAAAAAGCATTTCGAACTGTGAGCCGAAGCTCAGTGCATGCATTTCTGAATTGTTAAATGATCATTGAACACTGGTTGGGCCCGCTTTGCAATTCCTTTAAGGTCAAAACAGGGAATGAGATGATTATAAAACTGCATTGCTCATTATTATCTGATAGTGAACCCCTTGATGCTGTTACGATCTATGGATAGGTGTATACCTGCCAAGCCGACCGAGGGACCTGGTCTGAAGCCGTGCGGGTAACTGAAGGGCAATGCCCTATAACTGATAACTAACAGGGTCACTAATTAGCTGATAAATCACTGTGTAACTGATTCATTGATGTACTTACCAAAACATGATAACGTTGATAAATACGCTGTGATTTCTAAAGATACAGGCAATGCAGGTACCTTGAGTCTTTAAAAAAATATCATCTGACTTGATACAAGTCAGCTGTTTCATAAATGCCATCTGACTTGATAAATATATTCTAACTTGATAACACTTATGCAAAATGGGAAACGATAAATAGGCCTCAACTCTGTTCTCATAAATGTCATTGTAAGTATGTGTAGTCAGTAAATGATCCTTACTCGCATAATTGAGTAAGTAAAAGTATGTGTAACATAAATTGAGTAATGAAATGGGATACATAACTTGTGCATTTTAATATAATAAGCTGATTTTAATTCAATATAAGACAAGTTAAACCAAACTGAATTGATTTAAATCAGTTAGGGTTATTGAACATTTCTGAAATGGATAATGAAAAGTGTGATGCTTCTGAAATGAATGATGGAATGGTTAATGCCTCTGAAATAGATAATAGAAGGTTCAATGCCATGAGGGGTGTTGTGAGGTTCATAAAAGCTCAAATAACCTCAGTAGATCTGATAGACCCTAACTTGAGTCATTACTGTGCCCACTTCTCAAATTTCATTTTCATGCTCACTTAACTCGGTTTTCACACCTAAGTAAGCTTCTATACATAAACAAACTTATTGAACTCACTACACTTTGTAATTTCCTTGCAATACCCATAATTATATAGAAGCTTTTGAAAATATTTTCAAATGTCACAATTTCTATATTCACTCATGTTACCGTTTGATAGTTTGCATTAGTAAATCCATATCTTTCACTCTCGACCTCCAATTGAGATATAGAACCCCATTATGCAAAGCTCATAATATCCACTAAAACTTTTGTTCAGGACACAAAGCATGATTCACATAGTAAGGTCCATAAAATTATGGTAGAACACAGACGTACACACTTTCAGTTCAATCTGTGCAGTCGTAGCAAAACGACCATAACTTTTTCCACGGAAGTCGGATTAAGGCAATTCAAAAGGCATTTAAAAGATAACTCATTGATCTATCCACACACTAAAAATCACAATTTTTCAGTGACCCAATCAATACCAGGTTTTCCGTGAAATTACTGTTCCAGTTCAGTTTTTAGTTTCAATGTATTCTGCACAGTCTTGAGTAAATTAGTCATAACTTTGTCCACACAACTCGCAATTTTGTACTTCCAAAGCCTATTGAAAGTTAACTCATCAAGATGTTGCTACACCAAAAATCATGTATTTTAGACGTGCCAATTAATACCAGGTTTCTCGCAAAGTGACCCCTGTATCAGGTCTATTGACAGCTCACTAACCACATGTTTGCAATCTTTTCTTCACATAACCACCTACTAAAATTACTCTTTAACTTATATAAATCAGCATAAACATCTTGATATTCATTACCAATGCCAAAGATCACAAAATCTCATTTAAAACAATCAAAATCCAACACTTGAACATGAAGCCTGCATGATTAAGATAAAACCCTAAGCCTAGCATCATCCAACTTCAACTCCATCATGATCCATCACCAAGATGATTCTTAATTCAATAAAAAAAACATGATCCATCATCAAAATAACCAAAACAAGAAGCAAAAACCAAAATTCAAAGAAGAAGATTGAAGTCACTTACTTTGAGCTTGAAACAAGTGGAGATGGAGATGATATTTGGTGATTTTGAGGGTGGAAGATGATAGCCGGTGGAGGGAGGTGGTTGGAGGTTGCAATTCCTTACTGGAGGCCGGCCGGAAAGTGGCTGAAAAAGGGTCGTTGCTGCTGGTCTGGTTGGGCAGTGGGGTAGAGAGAAGGAGGAGAGAATAAGAGAGAGAAAGTGACTTGAAGTTTGCTTGGTGCAAATGAACCTCAGACAAAAATAATACTTGGCTGAAAATTAAGCATAAAAATCAGCTTGTGCTAATGATAATTAAGGCTTAATGATTGTAATTAGATAAATAAATAGGGTCAAGTCTTGGTGGGCCAAAATTGGCCTTAAACGGGATCGGGTTTGAAAACTAGCTCAAACCGAGTGCCCTTGAATTTTTTTTTTTTTTGGCAGCTCGAAATTAATTGTGATATCATTAAAAATAATTTAATCTTTCAAATCATAATCATCGAGGTCTAATATCAATTTCTCCGAAAAATTGTTTTCGGTAAATGTTTTCAGTAAATGAAACTCGAATTGCAAAGTAGGACCCAAAATGAATTCTTCCAACCAGGATCATTAAATGAGATAAATAAATGAGAAAAAGGAATAACATGGCTTAATTAAATAGATAAAAATGATTTAGAGTCGGGCTATTACATTAGACTACTTGTTGCCTTCAAAAACAACATAAGTTACTCATTTAATAATAAAGTAAAAATGAAACTTTTTCATTATTTCATTGATTAAATTTTAACAATTTTAGTATGTTGATACCTCCGGTGAGAAGATGATGGGGCTGATGTGACAGGCCTGAAACTGTTTGTTGCCTATCTTGCAGCATTTTCCTTTCTTGCCTTCACTTTATTACTTTTGTTTTTGGCGATGCTTCCTTTTCTCTTGTTCTTTTGCTCTTTCTCTCCTAATCCAGTGGGATTCTGGACTATTCTGCCAGAGGCCACATTTTCATCTTCTGATCCAGAATGGTGTCCTTCCAAATAGTGGCTTGCACATCTACAATCACCAAATATTTTCAAGTGCACCATCTCCGACGGACGCCATAGTACATGCCACCGACATCAACAAATATTGTGTCATTTAAGTATTTAATTTTTCGAACTACATCTGTTAAAATAGAGAGTGATCTTGCAGTTTATTACTTCAGCAATTACAGCTCCAACATTAGCGTTGGACATGCTGGAATCCTCCGAAGGCCTTAGACTAGTTGTTGCCTTCAAAAACAACATAAGTTACTCATTCAATTATGAAGTGAAAATGAAACTTTTCCATTATTTCTTTGATTAAATTTTAACAATTTTAGTATAGTGATACCTCCGGTGTGAAGACGATGGGGCTGATGTCGATAGGGCTGAAACTGGTTGTTGCTTGTCTTGCAGCATTTTTCTTTCTTGCCTTCACTTGATTGCTTTTCTTTTTGGCGATGCTTACTTTTCTCTTGCTCTTTTTCGTTTCTCTCTTAATCCAGTGGGATTCTTGACAATTTCGCTTGAGGTCACATTTTCATCTTCTGATCCAAAATGGTGTCCTACCAAATAGCAGCATGCACATCTACAATAACCAAATATTTCTAAGTGCACCATCTCCGACGGACGCCACGGTACATGCCACCGACATCAACAAATATTGTGTCGTTTAAGAATAAAATTTTTCAAACTATATTTGTTAAAATATAGATTGCTCCTGTAGTTTATTACCTCAGTAATTGCAGGTCCAACGTTAGTGTTGGACATGCTGGAATCCTCCGGAGGCCTTACACCACTTGTTTGCTTCAAAAACAACATAGGTAACTCATTTAATTATAAAGTGAAAATGAAAATTTTCCATTATTTCGTAGGTTAAATTTTAACAATTTTAGTATGGTGATACCTCCAGTGCGAAGACGATGGGGCTGATGTTGACAGGGCTAAAACTATTTGTTGCTTGTTGTTGAATTAGTATATTCAGTTTTGATGACAACAAACCCAAGTATAAAATGCTCTTAAGTAATGTTGCTTCAAACAAAGTTCTCCAAACAGGCATACACTGTTATTTTCAATATGCGTCTTAACTTGTTTGCTGAATGTTGAGAACAAGTCTTAAGAACAGGTCTCATGCCTTGATGACTCACGCTCAAGTCAAGAACACCACCTCGATGAGTTGATTGTGTGTTAAGATCAGTTCCTGAACTCAAGCAATACAATAACAACCTGGCAAACAGGCTAGGTGTTTCAAGGACAATCCAGCAAATAGGCCTTTCTGAACTCAAGCGATACAAGAACAACCTGGCAAACAGGTTGGTCTAGGTGGTTGGGGCAGCATATTCATCTTGAACAAGATGACTGGATCTACAACAAGATGTCTTGGGTAATTTAGGTTTTATTTTTAGACTCTTGTTAATATGCCAATCTTGAAAAGTCTCTAACTAACCACTCTTGAATCGGTTGCGCTATTTGCTTCAGAACACCAAGTATGAACAACCCTGTAAACAGGGTACCTAGGGTGCTTCTGAACTGCAACGGCCAAACCCGGTTACTTTGGAAAACTTATTTTGGTTGGCCAAAAGCTCTAATATATTTTCATAAAATTCCAAGACAGCAATTTAAGCTGTAGAAAATCTTTTTGATATGAAAAATCCCTTGGGAGATTTGCAAAACTGATTTTGGAAAATATTTACCAAAACCGAAAATATTTCTTTCTTATCCTTTGGGAAGTGATTAATTCAAAATTCAAAGCTGAGATTCTTTCTCATGTATCTCACGGCTATTTTTAAAGGGGAAAAGATAGACTTTTATCCTCCAAAATCAAATCCCTACAATATTGGAAAACTCTATCCTCATTGGATCTTTTAGCCGTTGGAATTCTCTGTGCTAAGCAAAAATCTCTCTTTGCTAAACATAGCTGATTTTATCACTTCTCCTTGTTTTTTACCGTTGGATTTTTTTGTTTAAAAACTCAACATTTCACTCCCATTCATGAGAGAAGAAAAAACGAGAAACATACACAACATACGCAAAAAGGGAGAAGTGCAAAAGTGGTTTTTCTAGTGAGAAGAATTTTTTGAGCTACTCTTAAGAAAAGAAAAACCGAGATAAGTTGTGTTTAAGCTGAGCTTTCAAGATATCGGCATACTAGGACCTCATTGTACCTTACATCTGCTTAAATCAGAAGCACCCCAGTAAGGTGTTTTATAAACCTGATCTTGGATCAGAAAAGTGAGTGAGTGGTCCTCAATCGTGTGGACTTTGGACGTGTCCAATCTGGTGAGATTTGGACGTGGTGTAACCTTTCTTAGAAAAGAAGGTTACGTGGTTGCAAGTTGTAACAAGGTGTGTTACATTTGTAAAGTGTGAAGCCCGTTAGTGAAAGTGGTTAAATCCTACACGAGGTAGGTCGTGGTTTTTCACACCTCAGTTGGGCTAGAGGTGTTTTTCACGGAAAAATTGTGTGTGCTTTATTTCCGCATTTATCTTGTTGATTTTCGCCTTTGAGCAAATTGAAAACATCTGGTGCAAACAAGTCAGAAGGTTGTTTGCAATTCAAGAACAACCTCTGCAATCAGGAGGGTGTTTGTCAGTAAGTACGCGAAAATCAAACACCACAATTCACCCCCCCTCTTGTGGGTAAGTACTCCTAAATTCAACAAGTGGTATCAGAGCAGGTTCTCTCACAAAAGGGCTAATACCTTGAGAGATTCTGAAGATGAGTACACCACAAGGAATCCTTGAAGGGCAATCCATTACTCGGCCACGCTATTTCAACGGCCAACATTATAGTTGGTGGAAGAATAGGATGGAGAACTATATTCAGGCAGAAGATTATGAGTTATGGATGCTCATCAAGAACGGGCCACTTGTTCCCACCAAGGTGCTTGAAGATGGTAAGAAGGTTCCCAAGGAACCCATAGAGTTTGATGCTGAAGACTACAAGAAAATGAAAAAGAATGCCAAGGCCAAGAAGCTATTATATTTTGGCCTAGGTCCAGATGAATATACACGTATCTAGGAGTGTGAGTCAGCCAGGAGATATGGAATGCCCTCCAAGTAGCTCATGAAGGAACAAGTCAAGTCAAACAATCACGTATTGAGCTACTCATGAGGCAATATGAGTTGTTTGATATGGGTGATCGTGAAAACGTGATGGATATGTACACACGCTTCACCCACATAACAAACGAGCTAAAATCCCTGGGAAAATCCTTCACCACAGAAGAGCTGGTGAGGAAGATTCTAAGGATTTTGCTCGGTCTTGGGAAGCGAAGGTGACAGCCATCCAAGAAGCTAAAGACATGAACAAGATCACCCTCGACGAGTTGATTGGCAATCTTCAAACTTATGAACTCAGAAAGAACTCACAACAAAAAGAGGAGCAGAAGAAGGATCGTGGGCTTGCCTTGAAAGCACAAGAGAATGATGACTCTGACCTTGAGGATGAAGAGATGGCCTTAATGACATGAAAGTTCAAGAAATTCTTCAAAAAGGTCAAAGAAAACGGCAGAAGAAAGGACTTCAGTAAATCCAGAAACACCCCCCGAGAACAGTTCACAGGGTGTTTTAAATGTGGCAAACCAGATCCCCTTGTGAAAAACTGCCCTCTGCTTCGAGAAGAGCAGGAGTTCGAACAACCCAGAAAACAGGTTCGAAAACAACCTCTGAACACCTTAGGCAAAAGATTCTCGAAGGCTATGCTTGCTGCCTGGGGAGACTCTTCTGAGGATGAAGGTGAATCTGAAAGTGAATGAGATGCTATAGCTCTCATGGCACAAAGTGACTCAGACTCAGATGATGAATCCACAAACAGCTTGACTGATCTCAAGAACAATGTACGTGGTCTCAATAAAGCAACTCTCGAAAAACTTTTGTATACCTTGATGGATACTTGTGCTGAATTGAAACGAGATGTCCGAGACCTAGAACTAGAAAATGAGATCCTTAAGAATGAGAAACTTGAGGTTGAAAGAGAAATTCTAGCTTCACATCAAACCATAAATGACCTTAGGGAGACCTTGATCTTGAACGAAGTAAAATATACCACCAATCAAGCCAAGGCTGAAAAGGAAACCTTTGAGCTTAAAGAAAAGGTCGAAGTTTTGCTTGCTGAAAACAAGAACCTGTTGGCCAAAGCAAAACGCACAGAACACGACCTTGCCACAAACAGGTTGTGGAACAAGTCCTCACAAGCCCTTGATTGGTTAAACACTCACCACAGTCGAAACAAAAAAGGACTTGGATATAAGCCTAAACGAACAGTTTACCTAATTCATAGAAAGTATGTGGGATTACCTGAAAACATTGTTTGCTTTCATTGTGGTAAAACTGGTCACTATTAATATTCATGTCCTTCAAGAAGGTATGCCATTGAAAAGAATGAAAGGTATGTGAAACAAATCTGGATTAGGAAAGATGAGCTTTATTGGTCTAAAAGAATGGGACCCAAGTGGATCTGGGTTCCCAAAACTAACCCTTGATTTGTTTTGCAGGCTGAAGTGAGAGAGAACAACCCCACAAACAACTCAGCAAACATGGTAAGAAACACCCTGGCAAATAGCTCAGAAAATAACCTTGAAAACAGGCAGCTGTGGTATGTTGATAGTGGGTGTTCGCGGCATATGACCGGAGAAAAATCAAACTTTCTCTCACTTACAGCTTCAACCGGTGGGAGCGTGGCTTTTGGAAACGGCAAGGCTGGGACAATTGTCGGTATAGGTAGCATTGGTAAAACTCTCTCCCACTCAATTGATAATGTGCACTTAGTTGATGGTTTAAAGCATAATTTACTAAGTGTGTCCCAACTTTGTGACAAGAACAATCTAGTGGTGTTCTCACGAACACATTGCTTGGTTGTCAATGCCAACACAGGAGACGTTGTGTTAAAGGGGAAGCGTCACAAAAATGTTTACAAAGTTTGTATTTTCACACTTCTCCAAAACAACCTGACTTGTTTGAGTGCTGTGAATGATGATATAATGCTCTGGCACAAGAGACTAGGTCATGCGAGCCTTACTCTTTTAAACAAACTTGTTTCCAAAGACTTGGTTGTTGGACTACCTTTCATCAAGTTTAATGATGACAGGGTGTGTGAAGCTTGTGCAAAAGGAAAACAAGTTAGATTGTCTTTTAAATCAAAAAGATTCAGATTGGGTCACGGCAATGCAAGAAGAGCTCCATCAATTTGAAAGAAATAGAGTATGGCACCTGGTACCTAAACCTGCAGAGAGAACAATCATTGGAACCAAGTGGATGTTCCGAAACAAACTGGATGAGTCAGGAACAGTCACTAGGAACAAGGCACGGCTGGGTGTTCAAGGGTATAACCAAGAAGAAGGGATCGATTATGAAGAAACCTTTGCACTAGTTGCTAGAATTGAGGCTATTTGAATCCTAATAGCCTTTGCAGCTCATATGGAAATCAAGCTATATCAAATGGACGTGAAAAGTGCATTCCTAAACGGATACCTTAAAGATGAGGTGTATGTCAAACAACCCCCTGGTTTTGAAAACAGTGAATTTCCTAACCATGTTTTCAAACTTGACAAAGCTCTTTATGGTTTAAAACAAGCTCCTAGAGCTTGGTATGAACATTTGTCAAGTTTTTTACTTGAAAATAATTTTAGAAGAGGCAAGGTAGACAATACCTTGTTTCTAAAATCTAAGGGGGAACATTTATTGATTGTCCAAATATATATTGATGACATTATATTTGGTGCAACTCATCATGATTTATGCAATGAATTTTCAAATATGATGAGGAGTGAGTTTGAGATGAGCATGATAGGTGAGCTTAACTTTTTCTTAGGCTTACAAATCAAGCAAACTCCAAACGGCACCATGATCCATCAACAAAAGTATATCAAGGAGCTACTTAAGCGTTTTGGGATGGAGTCGGCCAAACCCATAGACACTCCTATTTCTCCTTCAACCAAGTTGGTTATGGATGATGGGAGTCCCTCAGTTGAGGAGAAACTCTATAGGGACATGATTGGGTCACTCCTATACCTAACCGCTAGTAGACCGGATATTGTTTTTAGTGTTGGTTTATGTGCCCATTTTCAGTCTAATCCTAAGGAAACTCATCTTAAAGCTGTTAAAAGGATACTAAGATATTTGAAGCATACACCTAATTTAGCTTTATGGTATCCTAGAGGTTGCAATTTTGATCTTGTTGGATATGCTGACGCTGACTATGCTGGATTCCTAGTTGATAGAAAGAGTACCTCAGGTATGGCTCACTTTCTTGGACCTTGTTTGGTATCTTGGGCTACCAAGAAGCAACATTCAGTTGCCATGTCCACAGCAGAAGCTGAATATGTTGCAGCAGCTTCATGTTGCGCTCAACTGTTGTGGATAAGACAACAGCTTAAGGACTTTTGTGTTGACACTGGATGCATTCCTATTTTTTGTGATAACACAAGTGCAATTAACATTGCCAAAAATCCATGTCAACATAAAAGAACAAAGCATATTGACATTCGACATCATTTCTTGAGAGATAATGTTGAAAAGGGTTTAATTTCTATGAATTTTTGCACAACGGAAAATCAAATTGCTGATATATTCACTAAGGCACTAGCTAGAGATCAATTTGAGAGAAATAGACTGGAACTAGGGTTGGTAAGAACACCCTGAGATACTTGTTTCCAAGACATGAACTAGGTTTGGTAAAAACAACCTCTACACCCTGTTCTCTCCCCTTGTTTGCAAATCTTATTAGCAACTGATGTGATTTATGTACAATGAGTGCATACACTCGAATTGCGTGCGTTTTTTTTTAATTTATACAAAGAGTGCAGCATAAGGGGATGTACTAAGGATCACTGGAGCAGCTCTGCCACCCCTAGTACTAATGAGTCAAATCAAGATCAAACGGCGAAGAACAGGCAGGTATCTTGATCGAACGGAAAGAACAGGTACATCCCTTGGTTGTTCGATGCATATGGGAATGTGTTTTCTTTAAACCTCCCTCCTTACCAAGGCACACGCCTTTAATGTTCTCACCCGTTGCAAACCTAGAGATCTTTAAAAGATTTTGGGTGCTCTCTCTCTCCTTAAATGCCCTGTTCTCAGTTCTTCTTTTCACCTTACTTCATCTCGCTCAAAAGCAAACCCTGCAAACAGCCTTAAACCCTAATCTCTCTCCTCTAGCAACAATGGCTTCCAACAACACCTCTCACTCAAAAGCCCTGGTTCTTGCGTCCTCAATCCCTGCTCCCCCTCGCCCAATCCTGTACAAGCCTTTCAGATTTCTGAAAAGCTTGTTCCTAAAGTCAGTCAGGATAGGGATGGACGATATTCCCTTCAATTGTGGAAGGGAATTGGTGTTTCTTGTGGGGTCAGTTGCATGTCCCATTAAAGTAGAGTCGGAGGGTGCACCATCGGGGCCTCAAGACAAAATCTTGGAAACCCCTGAAGGGTTTAGTGATAATTTCGAACCCTGTTCTTTTGGGCTGTTTCCTGAAATAGTGCCAGAAACAGGGAAAGACTCTTTTGACGCCGTGTGTGTGGAGGATCTGAATGTCGATTTCCGAGGGAATTCGAATGAGACATCAGAGGAGAGTCAGGAGAAGGATTCTCTCCCTGAGGCTGAACTCACTACTCCGGTTGCTCAAACCGGAGAGAAAAGGAAAAGGGTGAAAATAGTGGCCAGGCGCAGCAGAACGCCAAGAACAAGGCCACAACCAAGGTCTCAGCCCTCTTAAACTCCCTCTTCTCCAAAATCTTCTAAGCCTTCTCGCAAATCTGCAAAAATAGCTTTTCAATCCGCTCCCCGTATCTGCAAACCCTCTGCTCCAATCATCGAGGAGATTTCCTCTTCTTCTACCGAGGGGTTCTTGAGTTCTGACTCTGAGAACACCTCTTTCAAACAGGGGACACCGGTGTTCTCCGAGTCCTCTGAAGATCAAGCCCCTCAAAAATCAACCTTTAAACCTGCTGTGAAGCCATCTCCTGTAAACTCACCCCTCAAAAGAAAGCCCCGAACAGCTCTCCTACCAGACGCTACCACCTCTGTTCCTCCTCCCAAACGCCCAAAGAAGTCCACTCCCTCTCCTATGTCTGACAAGCATGCGCAATTGCTTAAGCGCAATGTCGTCAGGGGGAAGGTAGTAAATGTACGTTTTTTCGAGGAACAGGGTCTGGGGGTGTTCCTGAACAAGTTGCGAGTCCAAGGCTGGCTCGACTTGTTTGCAAACACCCAGTTGGGGTGTTCTGTGCCTGAGTTGGCTGAGTTTTACGCCAACTGCAGTGTCACTAAAGGGGTGGTGACAAGTTTTGTGAATGGGCAAGGCATTAAGGTTGATGCGCCCACACTTGGGAAAATATTGAGGGTGCCCTCACAAGGCTTTGCTGTGTATGTGAGGGAAGACAAAACTGCCCTGGCAACAGCCAGGCTCCTAGAGGTGTCCCAACGCCTCAGTCAGAAACAGGCCTGAGAACACCCCTCTCGGTTAAGAAGGGTGAAATGACCTCCCTGCACCAACTACTGTTTATGTTCACCATCAAGAACATAATTCCGCGAGGTCAAGGGCGAAACTCAGCAGATGCCCTCGATCAATGTCTGGTGGACCTACTGGATCGGGAGGAACCAATAAACCTCCCTGCAATCATGATTCGCCACATAGGGCGAATTGCGAACACCACCCGAGCCCATGATCTTGGCTATGGGTTTCTGCTGACAAGGGTGTTTGAGCACTTTGGGATAGCGCTCACACGGAGAGTGGCGGCCCAAATCATTGATGAGATTGGGATTGACACCCTGCTAGGGTGTGGCTATGAGGTTGGCGAAGGGTCAGTCTCCAAACAGGGTCGTCGACCACCTCGACCACCTGTTTCTGGGCAACCTTCCATCAAGGTTGAGGCTGTTCTTGAGGACAATGCTCGCCTCAAGGATGAGCTCTCCGCCGTCAAGGCTGCTCTTGCTGAGGAACAAGCCCTCTCCGCCAAACGCCATGAAGATTTGCTTGCCCTTCTCTCCACCCTTGCCCCCAGCATTCCTCCTCTGCAAACGAAACCACCCCCTGCTCCCTGATTGTCTAGGCTGGTCTCTAGTCTTCTCCTCCTCCTCTCTTAGTTTTGTTGTTTTGGCATTGTACTACTTTTCTTTGCAATGAAATATCTATTTGCAATACTTTATATGCTTTTCTTGCAACCGTCCTGTTGTTCTTGCTTTTTAATGATGCCAAAAGGGGGAAGAATAGTGTAACCTATTGACAAAGTATGACGAATGAGCCTGACCTTGACTCGATAGGGTGGGTTGACCTCTAACTCCTTGTACCTACGTGGATCCCTATCAGCATTCAATTTTTTTTTTTAATATGGACACTTGGTTTGTCATCATCAAAAAGGGGGAAATTGTTGAATTAGTATATTCAGTTTTGATGACAACAAATCCAAGTGTAAAATGCTCTTAAGTAATGTTGCTTCAAACAAAGTTCTCCAAACAGGCATACACTGTTATTTTCAATATGCGTCTTAACTTGTTTGCTGAATGTTGAGAACAAGTCTTAAGAACAGGTCTCATACCTTGATGGCTCACGCTCAAGTCAAGAACACCACCTCGATGAGTTGATTGTGTGTTAAGATCAGTTCCTGAACTCAAGCAATACAAGAACAACCTGGCAAACAGGCTAGGTGTTTCAAGGACAATCCAGCAAACAGGCCTTTCTGAACTCAAGCGATACAAGAACAACCTGGCAAACAGGTTGGTCTAGGTGGTTGGGGCAGCGTATTCGTCTTGAACAAGATGACTGGATCTACAACAAGATGTCTTGGGTAATGTAGGTTTTATTTTTTAGACTCTTGTTAATATGCCAATCTTGAAAAGTCTCTAACTAACCACTCTTGAATTGGTTGCGCTATTTGCTTCAGAACACCAAGTGTAAACAACCCTGTAAACAGGGTACCTAGGATGTTTCTGAACTGCAACGGCCAAACCCGGTCACTTTGGAAAACTTATTTTGGTTGGCCAAAAGCTCTAATATATTTTGATAAAAATTCCAAGACAGCAATTTAAGCTGTAGGAAATCTTTTGATATGAAAATCACTTGGGAGATTTGCAAAACTGATTTTGAAAAATATTTACCAAAACCGAAAATATTTCTCTCTTATCCTTTGGAAAGTGATTAATTCAAAATTCAAGTTGAGATTCTTTTCCAGGTATTTCACGGCTATTTTTAAGGGGAAAAGATAGTCTTTTATCCTCCAAAATCAAATCCCTACAATATTGGGAAAACTCTATCCTCATTGGATCTTTTAGCCGTTGGAATTCTCTGTGCTAAGCAAAAATCTGTCTTTGCTAAACATAGCTGATTTTATCACTTCTCCTTGTTTTTGACCGTTGGAGTTTTTGTTTAAAAACTCAACATTTCACTCCCATTCAGGGACAAGAAAAGAAAAAACGAGAAACATACACAACATACGCAAAAAGGGAGAAGTGCAAAAGTGGTTTTTCTAGTGAGAAGAATTTTTCGAGCTACTCTTGAGAAAAGAAAAACCGAGACAAGTTGTGTTTAAGCTGAGCTTTCAAGATATTGGCATACTAGGACCTCATTGTACCTTACATCTGCTTAAATCAGAAGCACCCCCGTAAGGTGTTTTGTAACCCTGATCTTGGATCAGAAAAGTGAGTGAGTGGTCCTCAGTCGTGTGGACTTTGGACGTGTCCAATCTGGTGAGATTTGGACGTGGTGTACCCTTTCTTAGAAAAGAAGGTTACGTGGTTGCAAGTTGTAACAAGGTGTGTTACATTTGTAACGTGTGAAGCCCATTACTGAAAGTGGCTAAATCCTACACGAGGTAGGTCGTGGTTTTTCACACCTCAGTTGGGCTAGCGGTGTTTTCCACGGAAAAATTGTGCGTGCTTTATTTCCGCATTTATCTTGTTGATTTTCGCCTTTGAGCAAATTGAAAACATCTGGTGCAAACAAGTCAGAAGGTTATTTGTAATTCAAGAACAACCTCCGCAATCAGGAGGGTGTTTGTCAGTAAGTACGCGAAAATCGAACACCACAATTCACCCCCTCTTGTGGGTAAGTACTCCTAAATTCAACACTTGTCTTACGGCATTTTTCTTTCTTGCCTTCACTTCATTGCTTTTCGTTTTGGCGATGCTTACTTTTCTCTTGTTCTTTTGCCCTTTCTCTCTTAATCTAGTGAGATTCTAGACTATTTCACTTGAGTTCAAATTTTCATCTTCTGATCCAGAATGGCATCCTTTTAAATAGTAGCATGCACATCTACAATCACCAAATATTTTCAAGTGCACCATCTCCGACGGACGCCATGGTACATGCCACCTACATCAACAAATATTGTGTCCTTTAAGTATAAAATTTTTTAAACTATATTTATAAAACAAAGAGTGATCTTGTAGTTTATTACCTCAGTAATTGTAGGACCAACATTAGTGTTGGACATGCTAGAATCCTCCGGAGGCCTTAGACCACTTGTTGCCTTCAAAAACAACATAAGTTACTCATTTAATTATAAAGTAAAAATGAAACTTTTCCATTACTTCGTTCATTAAATTTTAACAATTGTAGTATAGTGATACCTCCGGTGCGAAGACGATGGGGCTGATGTTGACAGGGCTGAAACTGTTTATTTCCTATCTTGCAGCATTTTCCTTTCTTGCCTTCACTTGATTACTTTTCTTTTTGGCGATGCTTACTTTTCTCTTGTTCTTTTGCTCTTTCTCTCCTAATCCAGTGCGATTCTGGACTATTCTACCTGAGGCCACGTTTTCATCTTCTGATCCAGAATGGTGTCCTTCTAAATAGTAGCATGCACATCTACAATCACCAAATATTTTCAAGTGCACCATCTTCGACGGACGCCATGGTACATGCCATCTGCATCAACAAATATTGTGTCATTTAAGTATAAAACATTTCGAACTACATTTGTTAAGATATATAGTGATCTTGTAGTTTATTACCTCAGTAATTGCAGCTCCAACATTAGTGTTAGGCATGCTGGAATCCTCCGAAGGCCTTACACCACTTGTTGCCTCAAAAACAACATAAGTTACTCATTCAATTATGAAGTGAAAATGAGACTTTTCCATTATTTTGTTGATTAAATTTTAACAATTTTAGGATTGTGATACCTCCGATACGAGGACGATGGGCTGATGTTGACGGGGCTGAAACTGTTTGTCGCTTGTCTTGTGGCATTTTTCTTCCTTGCGTTCACTTGATTGCTTTTATTTTTGGCGATGCTTGCTTTTCTCTTGTTCTTTTGCCCTTTTTGCCTTAATCTAGTGGGATTCTAGACTATTTCACTTGAGTTCGCATTTTGATGTTCCGATTCAGAATGGTGACCTTCTAAATGGTAGCATGCACATCTACAATCACCAAATATTTCTACGATCACCATCTTTGACGGTCGCCATGCTATATGCCACCTACATCGACAAATATTGTGTCCCTTAAGTATAAAATTTTTCTAACTATATTTGTTAAAATATAGAGTGATCTGGTAGTTTGTTACCTCAGTAATTACGGCTTTAACATTAGTGTTGGACATGCTGCAATCCTCCGGAGGCCTTACACCCGTTATTGCCTTCGAAAACAACATAAGTTACTCATTTAATTGCAAAGTGAAAGTGAAACTTTTCCATTATTTCGTTGATTAAATTTTAACAATTTTAGCATAGTTATACCTTCGGCGTGAAGACGATGGGGCTGATGTTGACAGGGCTGAAACTGTTTGTTGAATGTCTTGTAGCATTTTCCTTTCTTGCCTTCACTTGATTGCCTTTGTTTTTGGCAATGGTTACTTTTCTCTTATTCTTTTGCCTTTTCTCTCTTAATCCAGTGGGGTTCTGGACTATTTCGGTTGAGTTCACATTTCATCTTTTGATCCAGAATGGTGTCCTTCCAAATGGTCGCGTGCACATCTGCAATCACCAAATATTTCCAAGTGCACCTTGTTCGACGGACGCCATGGTACATGCCACCTTCATCAAGAAATGTTGTGTCCTTTAATTATAAGATTTTTCAAACTATATTTGTTGAAATATAGAGTGATCTTGTAGTTTATTACCTCAGTTATTGCAGCTCCAATATTAGTGTTGGACATGCTAGAATCCTCCGGAGGCCTTACACCACTTGTTGCCTTCAAAAACAACATAAGTTACTCATTTAATTATAAAGTGAAAATGAAACTTTACCATTATTTTGTTGGATAAATTTTAACAATTTTAGTATAGTGATACCTCCGGTGTGAAGACGATGGAGTTGATGTTGACAGGGCTGAAACTGTTTCCTGCTTGTGTTACGCCATTTTTCTGTCTTGCCTTCACTTGATTGCTTTTCTTTTTAGCGATGCTTACTTTTCTCTTGTTCCTTCGCCCTTTCTCTCTTAATCCAGTGGGGTTCTGAGCTATTCTGCTTGAGGTCGCATTTTCATCTTCTGATCCAGAGTGGCGTCCTTCCAAATAGTAGCATGCACATCTACAATCACCAAATATTTCCAAGTGCACCATCTCCGACGGACGCCACAGTACATGCAACCTACATCAACAAATGTTGTGTCCTTTAAGTATAAAATTTTTAAAACTACATTTGTTAAAACATAGAGTGATCTTGTAGTTTATTACCTCAGTCATTGCAGGTCCAACATTAGTGTTGGACATGCTGAAATCCTCCGGAGGCCTTAGATGTAACGCCCCCAAATAAAACATGTTTAATTTTTTATATTCTCCTTAATAAATCACTCAATTGTAACGTGATGAATCCAATGACAGGGGCGTTGCCGCCGTCGAAAAGGACAAGCCTTGAAACATGAGTATTATAAATAACACAGTTAAGCATAACCTCCACTGTACACATTCACATATGATCATCCATTCACAATCAAGTGTTAACCAATATAAGGTTCATAAACCATAGTAAGATAATTCACCATGTAATCTACATCTTCATACACAGAAGAATTCAAAATATAACTTTAAAGTATGCATATACGGCATTACTTCTGATCCATCCGGATTTCCCTGCTTCACTTATTCTCCTCAGCGGATTTGATGGAATGAGGACAATACTTTTGCCAAAAACAAAACATGAAAAACATTTCAAACTGTGAGCCGAAGTTCAGTACATGCATTCCTGAATTGTTAAATGATCATTGAACGCTGGTTGGGCCCGCTTTGCAATTCATTTAAGGCCAAAACAGGGAATGAGATGATTATAAAACTGCATTGCTAATTATTATCTGATAGTGAACCCCTTGATACTGTTACGATCTATAGATATGTGTACACCTGCCAAGCCGACCGAGGGACCTGGCCTGAAGCCGCGCAGGTAACTGAAGGGCAATGCCCTGTAACTGATAACTGACGGGGTCACTAATTAACTGATAAATCACTGTGTAACTGATTCATTGATGTACTTACCAAAACATGATAACGTTGATAAATACACTGTGATTTCTAAATATACAGGCAATGCACGTACCTTGAGTCTTTAATAATGTCATCTGACTTGATACAAGTCAGCTGTTTCATAAATGTCATCTGACTTGATAAATATATTCTGACTTGATAACACTTATGCAAAATGGGAAACGATAACTAGGCCTCAACTCTGTTTCATAAATGTCATTGTAAGTATGTGTAGTCAGTAAATGATCCTTACTCGCATAATTGAGTAAATAAAAGTATGTGTAACAGAAATTGAGTAATGAAATGGGATACATAACTTGTGCATTTCAATATAATAAACTGATTTTAATTCAATATAAGACAAGTTAAACCAAACTGAACTGATTTAAATCAGTTAGGGTTATTGAACATTTCTGAAATGGATAATGAAAAGTGTGATGCTTCTGAAATGAATGATGGAATGGTTAATGCCTCTGAAATAGATAATAGAAGGTTCAATGCCATGAGGGGTGTTGTCAGGTTCATAAAAGCTCAAATAACCTCAGTAGATCTGATAGACACTAACTTGAGTCATTACTGTGCCCACTTCTCAAATTTCATCTTCATGCTCACTTAACTCGGGTTTCAAACCTAAGTAAGCTTCTATACATAAAAAAACTTGTTGAACTCACTACACTTTGTAATTTCCTTGCAATACCCATAATTATATAGAAGCTTTTGAAAATATTTTCAAATGTCACAATTTCTGTATTCACTCACGTTATCGTTTGATGGTCTGCATTAGTAAATCAACATCTTTCACTCCCGACCTCCAATTGAGATATAGAACCTCAATATGAAAAGCTCATAATATTCACTAAAACTTTTATTCAGGACACAAAGCATGATTCACATAGTAAAGTCCATAAAATTAGGGTAGAACACAGATGTGCACACTTTATGTTCAATCTGTGCAGTCGTAGCAAAACGACCATAACTTTTTCCACGGAAGTCGGCTTAAGGCAATTCAAAAGGAATTTGAAATATAACGCATTGATCTATCTGCACACCAAAAATCACAATTTTTCAGTGACCCAATCAATACCAGGTTTTCCGTAAAGTTACTGTTCCAGTTCAGTTTTCAGTTTCAATGCATTCTGCACAGTCTTGAGTAAATTGGTCATAACTTTGTCCACACAACTCGAAATTGAGTACTTCCAAGGCCTAGTGAAAGCTAACGCATAAAGATATCACTACACCAAAAATCATGTATTTTGGATGTGCCAATTAATACCAGTTTTCTCTCAAAGTGACCCTTATTTCAGGTCTGTTGACAGCTCAGTAACCACATGTTTGCAATCTTTTCTTCACATAGCCACCCACTAAAATCACTCTTTAACTTATATAAATCAGCATAAACATCCTGATATTCATTACCAATGCCAAAGATCACAAAATCTCATTTAAAACAATCAAAATCCAACACTTGAACATGAAGCTTGCATGATTAAGATAAAACCCTAACCCTAGCATCATCCAACTTCAACTCCATCATGATCCATCACCAAGATGATTCTTAATTCAATAAAAACAACATGATCCATCATCAAAATAACCAAAACAAGAAGAAAAAACCAAAATTCAAAGAACAAGATT
Source organism: Carnegiea gigantea (assembly GCA_029747015.1). NCBI lineage: Eukaryota > Viridiplantae > Streptophyta > Magnoliopsida > Caryophyllales > Cactaceae > Carnegiea > Carnegiea gigantea. The sequence continues at coordinate 697,136 of JAKOGI010000087.1, read as the reverse complement.
GAAGTCACTTACTTTGAGCTTGAAACAAGTGGAGATGGAGATGATATTTGGTGATTTTGAGGGTGGAAGATGATAGCCGGTGGAGGGAGGTGGTTGGAGGTTGCAATTCCTTACTGGAGGCTGGCCGGAAAGTGGCCGAAAAAGGGTCGTTGCCGCTGGTCTGGTTGGGTAGTGGGGTAGAGAGAAGGAGGAGAGAATAAGAGAGAGAAAGTGACTTGAAGTTGCTTGGTGCAAATGAACCTTAGGCAAAAATAATACTTGGCTGAAAATTAAGCATAAAAATCAGCTTTTGCTAATGATAATTAAGGCTTAATGATGGTAATTAGATAAATAAATAGGGTCAAGTCTTGGTAGGCCAAAATTGGGCTTAAACGGGATCGGGTTCGAAAACTAGCTCAAATCGAGTGCCCTTGAATTTTTTTTTTTTTTGGGTAGCTCGAAATTAATTGTGATATCATGAAAATAATTTAATCTTTCAAATCATAATCATCAAGGCCTAATATCAATTTCTCCGAAAAATTATTTTTGGTAAATGTTTTCGGTAAATGATACTCGAATTGCAAAGTAGGGCCCAAAATGAATTCTCCCAACCAGGATCATTAAATGAGATAAATAAATGAGAAAAAAGAATAACATGGCTTAATTAAATAGATAAAAATGATTTAGGATCGGGCTATTACATTAGACCACTTGTTGCCTTCAAAAACAACATAAGTTACTCATTTAATGATAAAGTAAAAATGAAAGTTTTCTATTATTTCATTGATTAAATTTTAACAATTTTAGTATGGTGATACCTCCGGTGTAAAGACGATGGGGCTGATGTTGACAGGCCTGAAACTGTTTGTTGCCTGTCTTGCAGCATTTTCCTTTCTTGCTTTCACTTTATTACTTTTGTTTTTGGCGATGCTTACTTTTCTCTTGTTCTTTTGCTCTTTCTTCCCTAATCTAGTCGGATTCTGGACTATTCTGCCTGAGGCCACATTTTCATCTTCTGATCCAGAATGGTGTCCTTCCAAATAGTAGCATGCACATCTACAATCACCAAATATTTTCAAGTGCACCATCTCCGACGGACGCCATAGTACATGCCACCGACATCAACAAATATTGTGTCATTTAAGTATATAATTTTTCGAACTACATCTGTTAAAATATAGAGTGATCTTGTAGTTTATTACTTCAGTAATTACAGCTCCAACATTAGTGTTGGACATGCTGGAATCCTCCGAAGGCCTTACACTAGTTGTTGCCTTCAAAAAAACGTAAGTTACTCATTCAATTATAAAGTGAAAATGAAACTTTTCCATTATTTCTTTGATCAAATTTTAAAAATTTTAGTATAGTGATACCTCCGGTGCGAAGACGATGGGGCTGATGTCGACAGGGCTGAAACTGGTTGTTGCTTGTCTTGCAGCATTTTTCTTTCTTGCCTTCACTTGATTGCTTTTCTTTTTGGCGATGCTTACTTTTCTCTTGCTTTTTTGCCGTTTCTCTCTTAACCCAGTGGGATTCTTGACAATTTCGCCTGAGGTCACATTTTCATCTTCTGATCCAAAATGGTGTCCTTCCAAATAGCAGCATGCACATCTACAATCACCAAATATTTCCAAGAGCAGCATCTCCGACGGTCGCCATGGGATATGACACCTACATCAACAAATATTGTGTCCTTTAAGTGTAAAATTTTTCTAACTGTATTTGTTAAAATATAGAGTGATCTTGTAGTTTGTTACCTCAGTAATTGCGGCTCTACCATTAGTGTTAGACATGTTGGAATCCTCCAGAGGCCTTACACCCCTTGTTGCCTTCGAAAACAACATAAGTTACTCATTTAATTGCAAAGTGAAAGTGAAACTTTTCCATTATTTCGTTGATTAAATTTTAACAATTTTAGCATAGATATACCTTCGATGTGAAGACGATGGGGCTGATGTTGACAGGGATGAAACTGTTTGTTGAATGTCTTGTAGCATTTTCCTTTCTTGCCTTCACTTGATTGTCTTTCTTTTTGGCGATGGTTACTTTTCTGTTGTTCGTTTGCTCTTTCTCTCTTAATCCAGTGGGATTCTGGATTATTTCGGTTGAGTTCACATTTCATCTTTTGGTCCAGAATGGTGTCCTTCCAAATAGTGGCATGCACATCTGCAGTCACCAAATGTTTCCAAGTACACCGTGTCCGACGGACACCATGGTACATGCCACCTTCATCAAGAAATGTTGTATCCTTTAAGTAATCTATATTTGTTGAAATATAGGGTGATCTTGTAGTTTATTACCTCAGTAATTGCAGCTCCAATATTAGTGTTGGACATGCTGGAATCCTACGGAGGCCTTACACCACTTGCTGCCTTCAAAAACAACATAAGTTACTCATTTAATTATAAAGTGAAAATGAAACTTTACCATTATTTTGTTGGATAAATTTTAACAATTTTAGTATAGTGAAACCTCCGGTGTGAAGACGATGGAGCTGATGTTGATGGGGCTGAAACTGTTTTGCTGCTTGTGTTGCGCCATTTTTCCTTCTTGCCTTCACTTGATTGCTTTTCTTTTTAGCGATGCTTGCTTTTCTCTTGTTCCTTCGCCCTTTCTCTCTTAATCCAGTGGGGTTCTGAACTATTCTGCTTGAGTTCACATTTTCATGTTTTGATCCAGAGTGGCGTCCTTCCAAATAGTAGCATGCACTCCTACAATCACCAAATATTTCCAAGTGCACCATCTCCGACTGACGCCACGGTACATTCAACCTACATCAACAAATATTGTGTCCTCTAAGTGTAAAATTTTTAAAACTACATTTGTTAAAACATAGAGTGATCTTGTAGTTTATTACCTCAGTCATTGCAGGTCCAACATTAGTGTTGGAGATGCTGGAATCCTCCGGAGGCCTTAGATGTAACGCCCCCAAATAAAACATGTTTTATTGTTTATATTCTCCCTAATAAATCACTCAATTGTAACGTGATGAATCCAATGATAGGGGCGTTGCTGCCGTCCAAAAGGACAAGCCTTGAAACATGAGTATTATAGATAACACAGTTAAGCATAACCTCCACTGTACACATTCACATATGATCATCCATTCACAATCAAGTGTTAACCAATTTAAGGTTCATAAACCATAGTAAGATAATTCACCATGCAATCTACATCTTCATACATAGAAGAATTCAAAATACAACTTTAAAGTATGCATATACGACATTACTTCTGATCCATCTGGATTTCCCTGCTTCACTTATTCTCTTCAGCGGATTTGATGGAATGAGGGCAATACTTTTGCCTAAAACAAAACATGAAAAACATTTCGAACTGTGAGCCGAAGCTCAGTACATGCATTCCTGAATTGTTAAATGATCATTGAACACTGGTTGGGCCTGCTTTGCAATTCATTTAAGGTCAAAATAGGGAATGAGATGATTATAAAACTGCATTGCTAATTATTATCTGATAGTAAACCCTTGATGCTGTTACAATCTATGGATAGTGTACACCTGCCAAGCCGACCGAGGGGCCTGGCCTGAAGCCGCGCAGGTAATTGAAGGGCAATGCCCTGTAACTGATAACTAACGGGGTCACTAATTAACTGATAAATCACTCTGTAACTGATTCATTGATGTACTTACCAAAACATGATAACGTTGATAAATACACTGTGATTTCTAAAGATACAAGCAATGCACGTACCTTGAGTCTTTAAAAAAACGTCATCTGACTTGATACAAGTCAGCTGTTTCATAAATGCCATCTGACTTGATAAATATATTCTGACTTGATAATACTTATACAAAATGGGAAACGATAACTAGGCCTTAACTCTGTTTTCATAAATGTCATTGTAAGTATGTGTAGTCAGTAAATGATCCTTACCCGCATAATTGAGTAAGTAAAAGTATGTGTAACAGAAATTGAGTAATGAAATGGGATACATAACTTGTGCATTTCAATATAATAAACTGATTTTAATTCAATATAAGACAAGTTAGACCAAACTGAACTGATTTAAATCAGTTAGGGTTATTGAACATTTCTGAAATGGATAATGAGAAGTGTGATGCTTCTGAAATGAATGATGGAATGGTTAATGCCTCTGAAATAGATAATAGAAGGTTCAATGTCATGAGGGGTGTTGTGAGGTTCATAAAAGCTCAAATAACCTCAGTAGATCTGATAGACACTAACTTGAGTCATTACTGTGCCCACTTCTCAAATTTCATTTTCATGCTCACTTAACTCGGTTTTCGAACCTAAGTAAGCTTCTACATATAAACAAACTTGTTGAACTCACTACACTTTGTAATTTCCTTACAATACCCATAATTATATAGAATCTTTTGAAAATATTTTCAAATGTCACAATTTCTGTATTCACTCATGTTACCGTTTGATGGTCTGCATTAGTAAATCCATATCTTTCCCTCCTGACCTCCAATTGAGATACAGAACCCCAATATGAAAATCTCATAGTATCCACTAAAATGTTTATTCAAGATACAAAGCATGATTCACATAGTAAGGTCCATAAAATTAGGGTAGAACACAGACATGCACGCTTTTAGTTCAATATGTGCAGTCGTAGAAAAACGACCATAACTTTTTCCACGGAAGTCAGATTAAGGCGATTCAAAAGGAATTTGAAAGATAACTCATTGATCTATCCACACACCAAAAAGCACAATTTTTTAGTGACCCAATCAATACCGGGGTTTACGTAAACTTACTGTTCCAGTTCAGTTTTTAGTTTCAATGTATTCTGCACAGTCTTAAGTAAATTGGTCATAACTTTGTCCACACAACTCGCAATTGAGTACTTCCAAAGCCTATTGAAAGCTAACTCATCAAGATATCATACACCAAAAATCATGTATTTCGAATGTGCCAATTAATACCAGTTTTCTCTCAAAATGACCCCTGTTTTAGGTCTGTTGACAGCTCAGTAACCACATGTTTGCAATCTTTTCTTCACATAACCACCCACTAAAATCATTATTTAACTTATATAAATTAGCATAAACATCTTGATATTCATTACCAATGCCAAAGATCACAAAATCTCATTTAAAACAATCAAAATCCAACACTTGAACATGAAGCTTGCATGATTAAGATAGAACCCTAACCCTAGCATCAACCAACTTCAACTCCATCATGATCCATCACCAAGATGATTCTTAATTGAATAAAAATAACATGATCCCTCATCAAAATAACCAAAACAAGAAGCAAAAACCAAAATTCAACGAACAAGATTGAAGTCACTTACTTTGAGCTTGAAACAAGTGGAGATGGAGATTATATTTGGTGATTTTGAGGGTGGAAGATGATAGCCGGTGGAGGGAGGTGGTTGGAGGTTGCAATTCCTTACTGGATGCTGGCCAAAAAGTGACCGGAAAAGGGTTGTTGCTGCTAGTCTGGTTGGGCAGTGGGGTAGAGAGAAGGAGGAGAGAATAAGAGAGAGAAAGTGACTTGAAGTTTGCTTGGTGCAAATGAACCTTAGGCAAAAATAATACTTGGCTAGAAATTAAGCATAAAAATCAGCTTTTGCTAATGATAATTAAGGCTTAATGATGGTAATTAGATAAATAAATAGGGTCAAGTCTTGGTGGGCCAAAATTGGCCTTAAATGGGATCAGGTTCGAAAACTAGCTCAAACCGAGCGCCCTGGAATTTTTTTTTTTTTTTGGGTAGCTCGAAATTAATTGTTATATCATGAAAATAATTTAATCTTTCAAATCATAATCATCAAGGCCTAATATCAATTTCTCCGAAAAATTATTTTCAGTAAATATTTTCGGTAAATGAAACTCGAATGGCAAAGTAGGGCCCAAAATGAATTCTCCCAACCATGATCATTAAATGAGATAAATAAATGAGAAGAAAGAATAACATGGCTTAATTAAATAGATAAAAATGATTTAGGGTCGGGCTATTACATTGGACCACTTGTTGCCTTCAAAAACAACATAAGTTACTCATTTAATAATAAAGTAAAAATGAAACTTTTCCATTATTTCATTGATTAAATTTTAACAATTTTAGTATGGTGATACCTCCGGTGCGAAGACGATGGGGCTGATGTTGACAGGCCTGAAACTGTTTGTTGCTTGTCTTGCAACATTTTCCTTTCTTGCCTTCACTTTATTACTTTTGTTTTTGGCGATGCATCCTTTTCTCTTGTTCTTTTGCTCTTTCTCTCCTAATCCAGTGGGATTCTGGACTATTCTGCCAGAGGCCACATTTTCATCTTCTGATCCAGAATGGTGTCCTTCTAAATAGTAGCATGCACATCTACAATCACCAAATATTTTCAAGTGCACCATCTCCAACAGACGCCATAGTACATGCCACCGACATCAACAAATATTGTGTCATTTAAGTATATAATTTTTCGAACTACATCTGTTAAAATATAGAGTGATCTTGTAGTTTATTACTTCAGTAATTACAGCTCCAACATTAGCGTTGGACATGCTGGAATCCTCCGAAGGCCTTAGACTGGTTGTTGCCTTCAAAAACAACATAAGTTACTCATTGAATTATGAAGTGAAAATGAAACTTTTCCATTATTTCTTTGATTAAATTTTAACAATTTTAGTATAGTGATACCTCTGGTGCAAAGACGATGAGGCTGATGTCGATAGGGCTGAAACTGGTTGTTGCTTGTTATGCATCATTTTTCTTTCTTGCCTTCACTTGATTGCTTTTCTTTTTGGCGATGCTTACTTTTCCCTTGCTCTTTTGCCGTTTCTCTCTTAATCCAGTGGGATTCTTGACAATTCCGCCTGAGGTCACATTTTCATCTTCTGATCCAAAATAGTATCCTTCCAAATAGCAGCATGCACATCTACAATCACCAAATATTTCCAAGAGCAGCATCTCCGACGGTCGCCATGGTATATGCCACCTACATCAACAAATATTGTGTCCTTTAAGTATAAAATTTTTCTAACTATATTTGTTAAAATATAGAGTGATCTTGTCGTTTGTTACCTCAGTAATTGTGGCTCTAACATTAGTGTTGGACATGTTGGAATGCTCCGGAGGCCTTACACCCCTTGTTGCCTTCGAAAACAACATAAGTTACTCATTTAATTGCAAAGTGAAAGTGAAAATTTTCCATTATTTCGTTGATTAAATTTTAACAATTTTAGCATAGATATACCTTCGGTGTGAAGATGATGGTGCTGATGTTGACAGGGATGAAACTGTTTGTTGAATTTCTTGTAGCATTTTCCTTTCTTGCCTTCACTTGATTGCCTTTCTTTTTGGCGATGGTTACTTTTCTCTTGTTCTTTTGCTCTTCCTCTCTTAATCTAGTGGGATTCTGGACTATTCCGGTCGAGTTCACATTTCATCTTCTAATCTAGAATGGTGTCCTTCCAAATAGTAGCATGCACATCTGCAATCACCAAATGTTTCCAAGTGCACCGTGTCCGACGGACGCCATGGTACATGCCACCTTCATCAAGAAATGTTGTTTCCTTTAAGTATAAGATTTTTCAAACTATATTTGTTGAAATATAGGGTGATCTTGTAGTTTATTACCTCAGTAATTGCAGCTCCAATATTAGTGTTGGGCATGCTGGAATCCTACGGAGGCCTTACACCACTTGCTGCCTTCAAAAACAACATAAGTTACTCATTTAATTATAAAGTGAAAATGAAACTTTACCATTATTTTATTGGATAAATTTTAACAATTTTAGTATAGTGATACCTCTGGTGTGAAGATGATGGAGCAGATGTTGACAGGGCTGAAACTATTTCTTGCTTGTCTTGCGGCATTTTTCTTTCTTGCCTTCACCTGATTGCTTTTCTTTTTGACGATGCTTACTTTTCTGTTGTTCTTTCGCCCTTTCTCGCTTAATTCAGTGGGGTTCTGAGCTATTCTACTTGAGTTCACATTTTCATCTTCTGATCCGAATGGTGTCCTTCCAAGTAGTAGCACGCACATCTGCAATAACCAAATATTTCCAAGTGCACCATCTCCGACGGTCGCCACGGTACATGCCACCGACATCAACAAATATTGTGTCCTTCAAGAATAAAATTTTTCAAACAATATTTTTTTTAAAATAACATAAGTTACTCATTTAATTATAAAGTAAAAATGAAACTTTTCCATCATTTCGTTGATTAAATTTTAACAATTTTAGTACAGTGATACCTCCGGTGCGAAGATGATGGGGCTGATGTTGACAGGGCTGAAACTGTTTGTTGCCTGTCTTGCAGCATTTTCCTTTCTTGCTTTCACTTGATTACTTTTCTTTTTGGCGATGCTTACTTTTCTCTTGTTCTTTTGCTCTTTCTCTCCTAATCCAGTGGGATTCTGGACTATTCTGCCTGAGGCCACATTTTCATCTTCTGATCCAGAAGGGTGTCCTTCCAAATAGTAGCATGCACATCTACAATCACCAAATATTTTCAAGTGCACCATCTCCGACGGACGCCATGGTACATGCCACCTACATCAAACAAATATTGTGTAATGTAGGTATAAAATTTTTCGAACTACATTTGTTAAAATATGGAGTGATCTTGTAGTTTATTACCTCAGTAATTGCAGCTTCAACCTTAGTATTGGACATGCTGGAATCCTCCGAAGGCCTTACACCACTTGTTGCCTTCAAAACAACATAAGTTACTCATTCAATTATGAAGTGAAAATGAAACTTTTCCATTGTTTCTTTGATTAAATTTTAACAATTTTAGCATAGTGATACCTCCAATGTGAAGACAATGGAGCTGATGTCGATATGGCTGAAACTGCTTATTACTTGTCTTGCAGCATTTTTCTTTCTTGCCTTCACTTGATTGCTTTTCTTTTTGGCGATGCTTACTTTTCTCTAGCTGTTTTGCCGTTTCTCTCTTAATCCAGTGGGATTCTTGGCAATTCCGCCTATGGTCACATTTTCATCTTCTGATCCGGAATGGTGTCCTTCCAAATAGCAGCAAGCACATCTGCAATCACCAAATATTTCCAAGTGCACCGTGTCCGACGGACGCCATGGCACATGCCACCTTCATCAAGAATTGTTGTGTCCTTTAAGTATAAGACTTTTTAAACTATATTTGTTGAAATATAGAGTGCTCTTGTAGTTTATTACCTCAGTAATTGCAGCTCCAATATTAGTGTTGGACATGCTGGAATCCTCCAGAGGCCTTACACCACTTTGTGCCTTCGAAAACAACATAAGTTACTCATTTAATTAGAAAGTGAACATGAAAATTTTCCATTATTTCGTTGATTAAATTTTAACAATTTTAGCACCTCCGGTGTGAAGACGATGGGCTAATGTTGACAGGACTGAAACTGTTTGTTGCCTGTCCTAGAGCATTTTCCTTTCTTGCCTTAGTTTGATTGCTTTTCTTTTTGGCGATGCTTACTTTTCTCTTGTTCTTTTGCCCATTTTATCTTAATCTAGTTGGATTCTGGACTATTCCACTTGAGGCCACACTTTCATCTTCTGATCCAGAATGGTGTCCTTCTAAATAGTAGCACGCACATTTACAAGCACCAAATATTTCCAAGTGCACCATCTCCGACGGGCGCCATGATACATGCCACCTACATGAACAAATATTGTGTCATTTAAGTAAAAATTTTTTCTAACTATTTTTGTTAAAATATAGAGTGATGTTGTAGTTTATTACCTTAGTAATTACAGCTCCAACATTAGTGTTGGGCATGCTGGAATCCTCCTGAGGCCTTACACCACTTGTTGCCTTCAAAAACAACATAAGTTGCTTATTTAATTAGAAAGTGAACATGAAACTTTTCCATTATTTCATTGATTATATTTTAATAATTTTAGTATAGTGATAACTCCGGTGCGAAGACGATGGGGCAGATGTTGACAGAGCTGAAACAGTTAAATGCTCGTCTTGCAGTATTTTCCTTTCTTGCCTTTACCTGATTGCTTTTCTTTTTGGCGATGCTTACTTTTGTCTTATTCGTTTGCCCTTTCTCTCTTAATCCAGTAGGATTCTAGACTATTCTGCTTGAGTTCACATTTTCATCTTCTGATCCACAATGGCGTCCTTCCGAATGATGGCATGCACATCTACAATCACCAAATATTTCCAAGTGCACCATCTCCGACGGACGCCGTGGTACATGCCACCTACATCAGCAAATATTGTGTCCTTTAAATATAAAATTTTTCTAACTATATTTGTTAAAATATAGAGTGATCTTGTAATTTATTACCTCAGTAATTGCACCTCCAACATTAGCGTTGGACATGTTGGAATCCTCGGAGGCCTTGCATCACTTGTTACCTTCAAAAACAACATAAGTTACGCATTTAATTACAAAGTGAAAATGAAACTTTTCCATTATTTCGTTGATTAAATTTTAACAATTTTAGTATAATGATACCGCAGGTGCGAAGACGATGGCCTGATGTTGACAGGGCTGAAACTGCTTGTCGCTTATCTTGTAGGATTTTTCTTTCTTGCCTTCTCTTGGTTGCTTTTCTTTTTGGCGATGCTTACTTTTCTCTTGTTCTTTTGCCCATTCCCTCTTAATCCAGTGGCATTCTGGACTATTTCACTTGAGTTCACATTTTCGTCTTCTGATCCAGAATGGTGTCCTTCTGAATGACAGCATGCACATCTACAATCACCAAATATTTTCAAGTGTACCATGTCCGACGGATGCCATGATACATGCCACCTACATTAACAAAATTTCTATCCTTTAAGTATAAAATTTTTCAAACTATATTTGTTAAAATATAGGGTGATCTTATAGTTTATTACCCCAGTAATTGCGGCTCTAACATTAGTGTTGGACAGCTGGAATCCTCGGGAGGCCTTACACCACTTGTTGCTTTCAAAAACAAGATAAGTTACTCATTTAATTATCAAGTGAAAATGAAACTTTTTCATTATTTCATTGATTAAATTTTAACAATTTTAGTATGGTGATGCCTCCGGTGCGAAGACGACAGGGCTGAAACTATTTATTACTTGTCTTACAGCATTTTTCTTTCTTGCCTTCACTTGATTGCTTTTCTTTTTGGCGATGCTTACGTTTGTCTTGTTCTTTTGTCCTTTCTCTCTTAGTCGAGTGGGATTGTGGACTATTCCACTTGAGGTCACATTTTTATCTTCTGATTCGGAATGGTGTCCTTCTAAATAGTAGCATGCACATCTACAATCATCAAATACTTCCAAGTGCACCATCTCCGATGGACGCCATGGTATATGCCGCCTAGATCAACAAATATTGTGTCCTTTAAGTATAAAATTTTTCTAAGTATGTTTGTTAAAATATAGAGTGATCTTGTAGTTTATTACCTCAGTAATTACAGCTCCAACATTAGTATTGGACATGCTGGAATCCTCCGGAGGCCTTACACCACTTGTTGCCTTCAAAAACAACATAAGTTACTCATTTAATTACAAAGTCAAAATGAAACTTTTCCATTATTTCGTTGGATAAATTTTAACAATTTTAGCATAGTGACAACTCCGGCGCGAAGACGATGGGGCTGATGTTGACATGGCTAAAACTGTTTGTTGCCTGTCTTGCAGCATTTTCTTTTCTTGCCTTAACTTGATTACTTTTCTTTTTGGTGATGCTTACTTATCTCTTGTTCTTTTGCCCTTTCTCTCTTAATCCAGTGGGATTTTGGACTATTCTGCTTGTGGTCACATTTTCATCTTCTGATCCAGAATAGTGTCCTTCTAAATAGTAGCATACACATCTACAATCACCAAATATTTCCAAGTGCACCATCTCTGACGGACGCCATGGTACATGCCACCTACATCAACAAATATTGTGTCATTTAAGTATAAAATTTTTGGTGATATCAAAATCAGACAAGTTTAATTGAATCAAATCCACAGGGAAAGTAGCTTCACCAATGATGATGGGGACAAGTTCATAAGAGAGGGGGCACTCAATCACATAATTGTTGGGTAGCTTAATTCTATAATTGGTTTCCATCCTCTTGTTCTCCAGATGCAATTGTATAGCAGATCGAGTAGATATAAAAGAATGAGTGGTGCTCGAATCAAATAATACACAAAATGGCTTTGAATTTAGAAAGAGAGTTCCAGTGACTACCGTATCAGAGGTAGCAGCTTCCTTTTTATTCATCACAAATGCCCTTCCTGTAACTGCAGGCCTTGTAGGTGGGGGTTCCTGGTGGGGCGGAGCCAAGGGTTTTGCTGCGCCCTTGTCTACAGGTTTTAGTCGTCGGGGCCATGCAGCGATGAGGTGTTCAGGACTTCCACACCACATGCATTTGTTGGTGCCAACTCGGCATTCAGGAGTGATGTGATTTGTTCTTCCATACTTCGTACAGGGTGTTGTCAAGCCTGCAAGACGGCTCTTAGAGGGAATAGGAGTAGGTTTCTTATGGTTCTGCTGATTCTGGTTCACACTCTCACTTGGAGTCCCCTGCTCAAACCCCTTTCTCTTGTGGTTGATTGGATTCAGTTCCCTCAACTCCATCTTTACTCGTTCCACTTCAGCGGCTCGCTCATACAGTTCTTGGTAAGTCAGAATGGGTTGCTCGACTAACTGATTCCGAATGTAGAAGGCTAAACCCTCTTCAAACCTTCTCATCTTTAACTTTTTAGATGACACAAATTCAGGGACAAACCTAGATAGTTTTGTGAACCTACTAGTATACTGCATCACTGAGATGCTGCCGCTCATTTTCAACTCCATAAATTCCTTTTCCTTTTGCCTTTGCACCACAGCTGGGTAAAATTTCGCCCTCAACTCTGCTAAAAATTTACTCCAGGTGAATTCAGACCCTAGGAGCTTATCCTTCATAGTATTCCACCAAATGCCAGCTTCACCTGACAAATAATACGTCCCAATGTTCATTTTCTTTTCCTTGGGTACCTCAACTACTGTGAAAACTTTCTCTATTCCCCTTATCCATTCCTCTAGTACTACTGGATCATAAGATCCATTATAAACATTAGGGTTGCGCCGTGCTACCCTATCTGCCAATGTATCCTTTTTAGGAGGGGTTTCAGCAGGTACCTGGGGAATTCGCTTCATCAATTCAACAACTAAGGTTGGCCAATAAATCGGGTTTTATAAGTTGCTAGCTAATACAGAGGGCAATGGTGGCGTGTCACCATGTTGTGGCTCCTGGCAAGAGGCTTGACCACCCGATCCCTGCCCTTGTTCCATATTGTCCTCTACATGAACCTCCATATTGTTGTGGACTGACTGGGACATTCTGATCATATATTAAATGAAGCAATTCAAACACTGGAACCTCCAGACATATAAGATAAACATGCCTGATAATTACATAGGAGATGGCTCGAAGATTATTTCATAACTCAAAGCATCATCATTTCATTTCAAAACTGCTTACTTACATACATAGTTGCTGATTTATATGCATGAGCAACAAAAGCATATTACACCTAGCTGAGTAAGCAAGACAAACTCTGACTCCTACCCTATCACTAAAGACTAAATGCCCCTAGGCACTAGGTCCGTCACATAACCAAAAAGAGGTACGAACGATGTCATCGTGGTCGGAGAGGATTGGACTAACTATATATAATGTCAGATGCCCCACAAAATGTAATTATCCAATCCAGCCAAACCATATCTACATACAGGGCTCAAAATGAAAACCACTACACCAACCCCTAGACCCACCTAATGATCCCTAGATGGATCGTAATCTGGGTCAGACTCATCATCAGGTTCTTCACCTGAATCAAAGCTACTCGTAGATGCCTCTGACTTGACATTATCGACCTCCGGTTGAACTTGTGGCTCATGCTCCTCCTCTAAGTCCACCATCAACTCATCCTTTGTTCCCCTTGCTGCTCTATCCCCATCTTATCACTGTCTTGATCCTCCTCGGGATCATCCTCTTCTGGATCGTCCTCCTTTGGATCGTCCTCCTCTCCCTAGTGGTCCTTACCCCCAGAACTGATCACCACTACTTCTGGGGTGCCGGGGATGTCTATCACCACGTAAGCCTCCCCAGGGCTATCAGGCATCAGTGGGGTGTCTGGTGCGAGCAGGATGGGTGGTCCCAGTGCTGATGCTGGCGGGGAGGGTGGCCCCTGTGCTGGTACTGGGGCTATAGGTGGGGGATGGACCTGATGTAGGGAAAAGACATGTTGAAGAGTTTCCATAGTAATTCCCCTTAATTCAAACTCCTATCTCAACAACAGCTCCGTAGTGAGAGTCGTCCACCCCCCTGAGCCTAAAACCTAGGCCCGTCCAAGCCTGGGTTCTCTGTCATCATAAAGTCGTGGTAACATTGCTTAAACTCCACCCACGGGCCAACCGGGGGCAAGGACCCAAGCAGTCTCTGTGCACGGACCGTAATACTGTAAAACTTAGAGTAAGGGTCCTGTGCACGTGCCTCTATACTCATATATAGCAACGTAATGTGAGCTATCATAGATCCCCTCGACAGCATATTAACGCCATAAGGATCCATCTAACAAAGAAAACACATATATGAAAGGCATGCATATCCATAAACAAGAAGCATACAAATGGAAGCAACTTACAGTCTAATATCGTTATTACACTCCTAATATCATTCAAGCAATATACTATAGATAGCCCCCTCACTACAACCATTCTCACCCTATAGTTTCTAACTCTACATTCCTCAAGAAAATCTCAACCTGACTCTGATACCAAATTTGTAACGTCCCAAATATACATGATTCATTGCCTGCATTCGCCTACTTACATTCACCTACTTAAGGTTATCAATAAGATATAATAGCTCAATGAACGGGGCATTACTGCCGTCCATGAAGGACAAGGCTTCCGTTATACATGAAAACTTGCTATAAACCAAAGGTTACCTTGTAAAGGGGCATTCACCATCATAATCACTCAAACCATTAAGTTATATACAGAAATAGATCTACATCCCAAGGTTTACACCACATATATAACTTGGTCCAAAAAATACAGTTGTGGCACCAAGCAAATAAGTCAGTTCGAATATACAGTTGAAACTCCAAAACACATCATAATATAATAAGATAGCATCTTAGCTCTCCCACACCGCCAATCACATGGAAGGTCCCGTCTCATTTGTCACGTTTGGCCTCCCTGCCCGCCTGAGGGTAGTTCATTGCACATTTTCCTAAAACAAAACATAAAAATATTTCGAACTGTGAGCCAAAGCTCAGTACATGCACCCCTGTACTGATAAAAATTCACTGAAAAGTTATTTGGGCCCGCTTGCAATTCATTTTAATTAAAAACAAGGAATGGGATGCATATAAAACTGTATTGCCAATTATCATCTGTTAGTGCACCCCTTAGTAACTGTTATGATCTGCAAATAGGTGTACACCTGTCAAGCCAAGCAAGGGACCTGGCCTGAAGCTGCGTGGGTAACTGGAGGGCAATGTCATGTAACTGATGAGTGATGGGGTCACTAATTATGTGATGAAGCACTGATTAAAATGATTCATTGATGTGCTCAACAAAATATTATGATTTCAATAAATATGTGCTGATTACTAAAGATACAGGCAATGAACGTACCTGGAAGTTTTCAATGCTAGTTTACAGAGGAATGAGATGCACTAAAGTGAAGGAAATGAAAGCTTAGGCCTTGATTCCGTTCAAAGGTTCATTATAGAAACATGAGGTCAGAACGATCTTGTTCTTATAATGGATAATTTTAAATAAAATTGGCTTATGAAGAACTTTTACACACCAGTTCAATGATTAAACCAAAATGAAGGCAATATAAACCAAAGAAATGTGATGTAAGGCACGGTAGCAAGTTTAGAGTATAAGGGCTTGCAAAGAGGGTACAGAAAGAATAATCCACAACTTAAACTCCTGACCTCAAAATGAGACGTAAGACCCCAATATAAATAGCTTAGGAAGTCCTCTAGAACTTTTATTAAGGACACGAAACATGATTCCCTTGATAGGTTTCATAAAATGGGGTTAGAACACCAACATGCCAGTTTGCAGTGCTGGAAAATCCATTCTGCCTAGGTTCAGTAAAAAGGCCATAACTTCCTCCACAGACCTCAGATTAATGCAATTCAAAAGTCATTTTAAAGCTAACACACTGACCTATCTACCCACTAAAAATCAAAATTTTTGACTAGGCTGATTATTACCAGATTCGTTCCAAAGTGTGTCCTATTTTTCTGAAAATTCGAGCAGCACTGCTTTAGTGTGTTCCTTCATTTTTTTACGCCAATCCTCAACTCAAACTCTTTCTTAAGAGTATGTAAATGCACTTTGGTACATCTCAACCTCATACAAAAACACCATACATAATTCCTCTTCATATTCATATCAAATAAAACTGCTTTTCTAGTCACATATACACACACACCTCAAATTTACCATTAGCTGATCCAAATCTTGCATTTTGGACAAAACCCTAACTTTGGGTCACTTTGAACTCACTCCCAACTTTTCAAAAACACCATAAACAGCATAACAAACTTCAATATATTAAGAGATAAGCAAAAACAAGGATAGATCAATCACTGAACAAGAAGCTTGCATGACTAAGATGAAACCCTAACCCTAACCTCATCCAATTTCAACTCCAACATAATCCATCAACTAGATGATTCTTAATACCATAAGAATAGCATAATCCATCACTAAGACAACCAAAATAACAAACAAAAACCAACAAGATCAAGAATTAAGAACAATTTCGGCATAGGAGGTGAAAAGAAAACTCACTTTGAGCTTAAAGAGAAGTAGAAATGATGCTTGGTGCTTGAAGGAGGGAGAGGGATGGTTGGGGTGGTGAGTGGTGGTTGTTTGGTGGTTGTTTGGTGGTTGAAATGGTGATGGTGCTGCTATGAATGCTACTGGCCGTGTATAAGAGAGAAGGAGGAGAGAATGTGGAGAGAGAAAGTGTCTTGACATGCTTGGTGTTAAATGAAAATTTTGCAATTTATACTTGGCTTTTACTTGGCTGAAAATAAAGGTAGAAAATTTAATTTTACTAAGCTTAATTAAGGCTTAATTAAGAGAGTTTAGCTAAACAAATTAGGGTCAAGTCTTGTTGGGTCGAAATCGACCTAAAACGGGCTCGGGTTTAGAAAAAGA
Source organism: Carnegiea gigantea (assembly GCA_029747015.1). Taxonomy (NCBI): domain Eukaryota; kingdom Viridiplantae; phylum Streptophyta; class Magnoliopsida; order Caryophyllales; family Cactaceae; genus Carnegiea; species Carnegiea gigantea. The sequence continues at coordinate 680,065 of JAKOGI010000087.1, read as the reverse complement.
ACTGAAACCGAGTGCGCTTGCGAATATTTTTTTTTCTTTTAAAACTCGAGATTGAATGATTGTAGTGCCAAGAAAAAGAATTAAAATCGTTAAATTCATAAATATCAAGGCCTAAATCGATCTCCAAATTTTGACTAGAACGAAACCTCGAACTGCAAAGTGAGGGCCCGTTTAGAAATGTCCAAGTGGGATAACAAAAAGAAATGATGTAAATGAAAATGAAATTAATCATATGGATTAATGAAATGAAATTACCAAACATATTTTAGGGTCGGACTATTACATTTTGCCTTTCCTCTTTAATCTAGTGAATTCTAAACTATTTCACTTGAGTTCACATTTTCATCTTCCGATCCAGAATGGTGTCCTTCTAAATGGTAGCATGCACATCTACAATCACCAAATATTTCCAAGTGCGCCATGTCCGACGGATGCCATGGTACATGCCACCTTCATCAGCAAATATTGTGTCGTTTAAGTATAAAATTTTTCTAACTATATTTGTTAAAATATAGAGTGATCTTGTAGTGTATTACCTCAGTAATTGCAGCTCCAACATTAGTGTTGGACATGCTGGAATCCTCTGGAGGCCTTACACCACTTGTTGCCTTCAAAAACAACATAAGTTACTCATTTAATCATAAAGTAAAAATGAAACTGTTTCATTATTTCGTTGATTAAATTTTAACAATTTTAGTATAGTGATCCCTCCAGTGCCAAGACGATAGGGCTAATGTTGACAGGGCTGAAACTATTTGCTGCTTCTCTTGCAGCACTTTTCTTTCTTGCCTTCATTTGATTGCTTTTCTTTTTGGCGATGCTTACTTTTCCCTTGTTCTTTTGCCCTTGCTCTCTTAATCCAGTGGGATTCTGGACTATTCCACTTGAGGTCTCATTTTCATCTCCTAATCCAAAATGGTGTCATTTCAAATAGTAGCATGCACATCCACAATCACCAAATATTTCTAAGTGCACTATCTCCGACGGATGCCATGGTATATGCCACCTACATCAACGAATATTACATCCTTTAAATATAAAATTTTTCTAACTGTGATTGTTAAAATACAGAGTGATCTTGTGGTTTATTACCTCTGTAATTGCAGCTCCAACATTAGTGTTGGACATGCTGGAATTATCCGGAGGCCTTACACCACTTGTTGCCTTCAAAAACAACATAAGTTAATCATTTAATTATAAAGTGAACATGAAACTTTTCCATTATTTCGTTGGTTGAATTTTAACAATTTTAGTATATTGAGACCTCCGATGCAAAGATGATGAGGTTGATGTTGACAGGGCTGAAACTGTTTGTTACTTGTCTTGCGACATTTTTCTTTCTTGCCTTCACTTGATTGCTTTTCTTTTTGGTGGTGCTGACTTTTCTCTTGTTCTTTTGCCCTTTCTCTCTTAGTCTAGTGGGATTCTGGACTATTCTGCTTGAGTTCACATTTTCATCTTCTGATCTAGGATGGTGTCCTTCCAAATAGTGGCATGCACATCTGCACTCCCCAAATATTTCCAAGTGCACCATCTCTAACGCACGCCATGGTACATGCCACCTACATCAACAAATATTGTGTCATTTTAGTATAAAATTTTTCTAACTATATTTGTTAAAATATAGAGTGATCTTGTAGTTTATTACCTTAGTAATTGCAGCTTCAACGTTAGTGTTGGACATACTGGAATCCTCGGGGGGCCTTACACCACTTATTGCCTTCAAAAACAACATAAGTTACGCATTTAATTATAAAGTGAAATTGAAACTTTTCCATTATTTCGTTGATTAAATTTTATCAATTTTAGTATAGTGATACCTCCAGTGTGAAGACGATAGGGCAGACGTTGACAGGCTGAATATGTTTGTTGCTCGTCTTGCAGCACTTTTCTCTCGTGCCTTCACCTGATTGCTTTTCTTTTTGGCGACGCTTACTTTTCTCCTGTTCTTTTTCCCTTTCTCTCTTAATTCAGTGGGATTCTAGACTATTCCACTTGAGGTCACATTTTCATCTTCCAATTCGGAATGGTGTCCTTCCAAATAGTAGTATGCACATCTACAATCACCAAATATTTTCAAGTGCACCATCTCCGACGGACACCATGGTACATGCCACCTACATCAACAAATACTTGTCCTTTAAGAATAAAATTTTTCTAACTATATTTGGTAAAATATAGAGTGATCTTGTAGTTTGTTACCTCAGTAATTGCAGCTCCAACATTAGTGTTGGATACGCTGGAATCCTCTGGAGGCCTTACACCACTTGTTGCCTTCAAAAATAACATAAGTTACTCATTTAATTATAAAGTGAAAATTAAACTTTTCCATTATTTGGTTGGTTAAATTTTAGCAATTTTAGCATGGTGATAACTCCGGTGCGAAGACAATGGGGCTGATGTTCACGTGGCTGAAACTATTTGTTGCCTGTCTTGCAGCATTTTCCTTTCTTGCCGTCACTTGATTATTTTTCTTTTCGGTGATGCTTGCTTTTCTCTTGTTCTTTTGCCCTTTCTCTCTTAATCCAGTGGGATTCTGGACTATTCTGCTTGAGGTCACATTTTTATCTTCTGATCCAGACTAGTGTCCTTCCAAATACTAGCATGTACATCTACAATCACCAAATATTTCCAAGTGCACCATCTCCGACAGACGCCATGGTACGCGCCACCTACAATCACCAAATATTTCCAAGTGCACCATCACCAGACTATGTTTGTTAAAATATAGAGTGATCTTACAGTTTATTACCTCAGTAATTGCAGCTCCAACATTAGTGTTGGACATGCTGGAATCCTCTGAAGGCCTTGCACCACTTGTTGCCTTCAAAAACAACATAAGTTGCGCATTCAATTATGGTGTGAAAATGAAAATTTTCCATTATTTTGCTGATTAAATTTTAACAATTTTAGTATATTGATACCTCCGGTGCGAAGACGATGGGGCTGATGTTGATAGGGCTGAAACTGTCTTGCAGCATTTTTCTTTCTTGCCTTCACTTGGTTGCTTTTCTTTTTGGCAATGCTTACTTTTCTCTTGCGCTTTTGCCGTTTCTCTCTTAATCCAGTGGGATTCTTGGCTATTACGCCTGAGGTCACATTTTCATCTTCTGATCCAGAATGGTGTCCTTCCAAATAGCAGCATAAACATCTACAATCACCAAATATTTCCAAGTGCACCATCCCCGACGGGCGCCATGGTACATGCCACCTACATCAACAAATATTGTGTCCTTTAAGTATAAAATTTTTCTAACTATATTTGTTAAAATATAGAGTGATCTTGTCATTTATTACCTCAGTAATTGCAGCTCTAACATTAGTGTTGGACATGTTGGAATCCTCCGGAGGCCTTACACCACTTGTTGCCTTCGAAAACAACATAAGTTACTCATTAAATTGCAAAGTGAAAATGAAACTTTTCCATTATTTTGTTGATTAAATTTTAACAATTTTGGCATACATACACCTCTGGTGCGAAGACGACGGGGCTGATGTTGACGGGGCTGAAACTATTTGTTGCCTGTCTTGCAGCGTTTTCCTTTCTCGCCTTAGTTTGATTGCTTTTCTTTTTGGCGATGCTTACTTTTCTCTTGTTCTTTTGCCCATTTTATCCTAATCCAGTTGGATTCTGGACTATTCCACCTGAGGCCACACTTTCATCTTCTGATCCAGAACGGTGTCCTTCCAAATAGTGGCATGCACATCTACAATCACCAAATATTTCCAAGTGCGCTATCTCCGACGGACACCATGATACATGCCACCTACATCAAGAAATATTATGTCTTTTAAGTATAAATTTTTTCTAACTATATTTGTTAAAATATAGAGTGATGTCGTAGCTTATTGCCTCAGTAATTGCAAGTCCAACATTAGTGTTAGGCATGCTGTAATCCTCCTGAGGCCTTACACCACTTGTTGCCTTCAAAAACAACATAAGTTGCTCATTTAATTAGAAAGTGAACATGAAACTTTTCCATTATTTCGTTGATTATATTTTAAAAATTTTAGTGTAGTGATAACTCCAGTGCGAACACGATGGGGCTGATGTTGACAGCGCTGAAATAGTTTGTTGCCTATGTTGCAGCATTTTCCTTTCTTGCCTTCACTTGATTGCTTTTCTTTTTGTCGATGCTTACCTTTCTCTTGTTCTTTTGCCCTTTCGCTCTTAATCCAATGGGATTCTGGACTATTTCGCTTGAGTTCACGTTTTCATCTTCTGATCTAGAATGGTGTCCTTCTAAATGGTGGCATGCACATCTACAATCACCAAATATTTCCGTGGTACATGCCACCTACATCAACAAATATTGTGTCCTTTAAATGTAAAATTTTCCTAACTATATTTGTTAAAATATAGAGTGATCTTGTAATTTATTAGCTCAGTAATTGCAACTCCAACATTAGTGTTGGACATGCTGGAATCCTCCGGAGGCCTTACATCACTTGTTGCCTTCAAAAACAACGTAATTTACTCATTTAATTGTAATGTGGAAATGAAACTTTTCCATTATTTCGTTGATTAAATTTTAACAATTTTAGCATAGTGATACCTTCGATGCGAAGACGATGGGCTGATGTTGATAGGGCTGAAACTGTTTGTCGCTTGTATTGCGGCATTTTTCTTTCTTGCCATCATTTGATTGCTTTTCTTTTTGGTGATGCTTACTTTTCTCTTGTTCTTTTGCCCTTTCTCTCTTAACTAGTGGGATTCTAGACTATTCCACTTGAGGTCACATTTTCATCTTCTGATCCGGAATGGTGTCCTTCTAAATGATAGCATGCACGTCTACGATCACTAAATATTTCCATGCGTGCCATGTCCGACGGTTGCCATGGTACATGCCACCTACATCAACAAATATTGTGTCCTTTAAGTATAAAATTTTTCAAACGAAATTTATTAAAATATAGAGTGATCTTATAGTTTATTGCCTCAGTAATTGCAGCTCCAACATTAGTGTTGGACATGCTGGAATCCTCGGGAGGCGTTACACCACTTGTTGCGTTCAAAAACAAGATAAGTTACTCATTTAATTATAAAGTGCGAATGAAAAACTTCCATTATCTCATTGATTAAATTTTAACAATTTTAGTATAGTGATGCCTCCGATGTGAAGACGATAGGGCTGATGTTGACAAGGCTGAAACTGTTTGTTGCTTGTCTTGCAGCATTTTTCTTTCTGGCCTTCACTTGATTGCTTTTCTTTTTGGCGATGCTTACTTTCCTCTTGTTCTTTTGTCCTTTCTCTCTTAATCCAGTGTGATTCTGGACTATTCCAGTTGAGGTCACATTTTTATCTTCTGATTCGGAATGGTGTCCTTCCAAATAGTAGCTTGCGCATCTACAATCATCAAATATTTCTAATTGCACCATCTTCGACGGACGTCATGGTACATGCCACCTATATCAATAAATATTGTGTCTTTTAAGTATAAAATTTTTCTAACTACATTTGTTAAAATACAGAGTGATCTTGTAGTTTATTACCTAAGTAATTGCAGCTCCAACATTAGTCTTGGACATGCTGGAATCCTCGGGAGCCATTACACCACTTGTTGCCTTCAAAAACAAGATAAGTTGCTCATTTAATTATGAAGTGCGAATGAAAAACTTCCATTATCTCATTGATTAAATTTTAACAATTTTGGTATAGTGATGCCTCCGATGCGAAGACAATAGGGCTAATGTTGACAGGGATGAAACTGTTTGTTGCTTGTCTTGTAGCATTTTTCTTTCTTGCCTTCACTTGATTGCTTTTCTTTTTGGCGATGCTTACTTTTCTCTTGTTCTTTTGTCCTTTCTCTCTTAATCCAGTGGGATACTAGACTATTCCACTTGAGGTCACATTTTTATATTCTGATTCGGAATGGTGTCCTTCCAAATAGTAGCTTGCGCATCTACAATCATCAAATATTTCTAACTGCACCATCTCCGATGGACGTCATGGTACATGCCACCTATATCAACAAATATTGTGTCTTTTAAGTATAAAATTTTTCTGACTACATTTGTTAACATATAGAGTGATCTTGTCGTTTATTACCTCAGTAATTGTAGCGCCAACATTAGTGTTGGACATGCTGGAATCCTCCGGAGGCGTTACACTACTTGTTACCTTCAAAAGCAACATAAGTTACTCATTTAATTATAAAATGAAAACGAAAATTTTCCATCATTTCGTTGGTTAGATTTTAACAATTTTAGTATGGTGATAACTCCGGTGCAAAATGTTGACATGGCTAAAACTATTTGTTGCCTGTCTTGCAACATTTTCCTTTCTTGCCTTCACTTGATTACTTTTCTTTTTGGTGATGCTTACTTTTCTCTTGTTGTTTTGCCCCTTCCCTCTTAATCCAGTGGGATTCTGGACTAATTCGCTTAAGGTTACATTTTCATCTTCTGATCCAGAATGGTGTCCTTCCAAATACTAGCATGTACATCTACAATCACCAAATATTTCAAAGTGCACCATCTCCGATGAACGCCATGGTACATGCCACCGACATCAACAAATATTGTGTCATTTAAGTATAAAATTTTTCGAACTATATTTGTTAAAATATAAAGTGATCTTATAGTTTATTACCTCAGTAATTGCAGCTCCAACATTAGTGTTGGGCATGCTGGAATCCTCTGAAGGCCTCACACCACTTGTTACCTTCAAAAACAACATAAGTTACTCATTCAATTATGAAGTGAAAATGAAACTTTTCCATTATTTCGTTGATTAAATTTTAACAATTTTGGTATAGTGATACCTCCGGTGCGAAGACGATGGGGCTGATGTTGATAGGGCTGAAACTGTTTGTTGCTTATCCTGCAGCATTTTTCTTTCTTGCCTTCACTTGATTGCTTTTCTTTTTGGCGATGTTTGCTTTTCTGCTGTTCTTTTGCCTTTTCTCTTTAATCTAGTGGGATTCTGGACTACTTCGCTTAAGTTCACATTTTCATCTTCCGATCCAGAATGGTGTCCTCCTAAATGGTGGCATGCACATCTACAATCGCTAAATATTTCCAAGTGCGCCATGTCCGACGGATGACATGGTATATGCCATCTTTATCAACAAATATTGTGTCGTTTAAGTATAAAATTTTTCTAACTATATTTGTTAAAATATAGAGTGATCTTGTAGGTTTTTATTACCTCAGTAATTGCAACTCCAACATTAGTTTTGGACAAGCTGGAATCCTCCGGAGGCCTTACACCACTTGTTGCCTTCAAAAACAACAGAAGTTAATCATCTAATTATAAAGTGAACATGAAACGTTTCCATTACTTCATTGGTTAAATTTTAACAATTTTAGTATAGTGAGACCTCCGGTGCGAAGACGATGAGGTTGATGTTGACAGGGCTGAAATTGTTTGTTACTTATCTTGTGACATTTTTCTTTCTTGCCTTCTCTTGATTGCTTTTGTTTTTGGTGGTGCTTACTTCTCTCTTGTTCTTTTGCCCTTTCTCTCTTAGTCCAGTGGGATTCTGGACTATTCGGCTTGAGTTCACATTTTCATCTTCTGATCCAGGATGGTGTCCCTCCAAATAGTAGCATGCACATCTGCATTCACCAAATATTTCCAAGTGCACCATCTCCGACGTACGCCATGGTACATGCCACCTACATCAACAAATATTGTGTCCTTTAAATATAAAATTTTTCAAACTATATTTGTTAAGATATAGAGTGATCTTGTAGTTTATTACCTAAGTAATTGCGGGTCCAACATTAGTCTTGGACATGCTGGAATCCTTCGGAGGCCTTAGACCACTTGTTGCCTTCAAAAACAATATAAGTTACTCATTTAATTATAAAGTAAAAATGAAACTTTTCTATTATTTCGTTGATTAAATTTTAACAATTTTAGTGTAGTGATACCTCCGGTGTGAAGACCATGGCGGTGACGTTGACAGGGCTGAAACAGTTTGTTGCCTGTCTTGCAGCATTTTCCTTTCTTGCCTTCACTTGATTACTTTTCTTTTTGGCGATGCTTACTTTTTTCTTGTTCTTTTGCCCTTTCTCTCTTAATCCAGTAAGATTCTGGACGATTCCACTTGAGGTCACATTTTCATCTTCTGATCCAGAATGGTGTCCTAAATAGTACCATGCACATCTACAATCACCAAATATTTCCAAGGGCATCATCTCCGACGGACGCCATGGTACGTGCCACCTATATGCACAAATTTTGTGCCATTTAAGTATAAAATTTTTCTAACTATATTTGTTAAAATATAGAGTGATCTTGTAGTTTATTACCTTAGTAATTGCAGCTCCAACGTTAGGGTTGGACATGCTGGAATCCTTCAGAGGCCTTACACAACTTGTTGCCTTCAAAAACAACATAAGTTACTCATTTAATTATAAGGTGAAAATTAAACCTTTCTATTATTTCGCTGATTAAATTTTAACAATGTTAGTATAGTGGTATTGCCAGTGCAAAGACGATAAAGCTGACGTTGAAAGGGCTAAAAATGTTTGTCACTTGTCTTGTAGCATTTTTCTCTCTTGCCTTCACTTCATTGCTTTTCTATTTAGCGATGCTTACTTTTCTCTTGTTCTTTTTCCCTCTCTCTTGATCCAGTGGGATTCTAGACTATTGTGCTTGAGATCACATCTTCATCCTCTAATCCGGAATGGTGTCCTTCCAAATAGTAGTATGCACATCTACAATCGCCAAATATTTCCAAGTGCACCATCTCCGACGGACGCCATGTTACATGCCACCTACATGAATAAATGCCACCTACATGAACAAATATTGTGTGCTTTAAGAATAAAATTTTTCTAACTATATTTCTTAAAATATAGAGGGATCTTGTAGTTTATTACCACAGTAATTGCAGCTCCAACATTAGTGGTGGACAAGCTGGAATCCTCTGAAGGCGTTACACCACTTGTTTCCTTCGAAAACTACATAAGTTACTCATTTAATTATAAAGTGAAAATGAAACTTTTCCATTATTTCGTTGGTTAAATTTTAACAATTTTAGTACAGTGATACCTTTGGTGCAAAGATGATGGGCTGATGTTGGCAGGACTGAAACTGTTTGTTACTTGTCTTGCGGCATTTTTCTTTTTTGCCTTCACTTGATTGCTCTTCTTTTTAGTGATGCTTACTTTTCTCTTGTTCTTTTGCCCTTTCTCTCTTAATCCAGTGGGATTCTGGACTATTCTGCTTGAGGTCACATTTTCATCTTCTGGTCCAGAGTGGTGTCCGTCCAAATAGTAGCATGCACATCTACCATCACTAAATATTTCCAATTGCACCATCTCCGGCGGACGCCATAGTACATGCCACCTACATCAATAAATATTGTGTCATTTAAGTATAACATTTTTCAAACTATAGTTGTTAAAATATAGAGTGATCTTGTAGTTTATTACCTCAGTAATTGCGGGTCCAACATTAGTGATGAACATGCTGGAATCCTCTGGAGACCTTACACCACTTATTGCCTTCAAAAACCACATAAGCTACTCATTTAATTATAGAGTAAAAATAAACTTTTCCATTATATCATTGATTAAATTTTAACAATTTTAGTATAGTGATACCTCCGGTGCGAAGATGATGGCGCTGATGTTGACAAGGCTGAAACTGTTTAGCCCTTTCTCTCTTAATCCAGTGGGGTTCTGGACAATTTCACTTGAGGTCACATTTTCATCTTCTGATCCAGAATGGTGTCCTTCTAAATAGTAGCATGCACATCTACAATCACCAAAGATTTCCAAGTGCACCATCTTCGATGGACGCCATGGTACATGCCACCTATATCAACAAAATATTATGTCATTTGGGTATAAAATTTTTATAACTATATTTGTTAAAATATAGAGTGATCTTGTAGTTTATTACCTCAGTAATTGCAGCTCCAACATTAGTGTTGGACTTGTTGGAATCCACGGGAGGCATTACACCACTTGTTGCCTTCAAAAACAACATAAGTTACTCATTTATTATGAAGTGAAAATGAAACTTTTTCATTATTTTGTTGATTAAATTTTAACAATTTTACTATCGTGATCCCTCCAGCGTGAAGGCGATAAGGTTGATGTTGACGGGGCTGAAACTATTTGCTGCTTATCTTGCAGCATTTTTCTTTCTTGCCTTCACTTGATTGCCTTTCTTTTTGGCGATGCCTACTTTTCTCTTGTCCTTTTTTCCTTTCTCTCTTAATCTAGTGGGACTCTAGACTATTCCCCTTGACGTCACATTTTCATCTTCTGATCCGGAATGGTGTCCTTCCAAATAGTAGCATGCACATCTACAATCACCAAATATTTCCAAGTGCACCTTCTCCGACGGACGCCATGGCACATGCCACCTACATCAAGAAATACTATGTCCTTTAAGTATAAAATTTTTCTAACTATATTTGTTAAAATGTAGTGTGATCTTGTAGTTTATTACCCCAGTAATTGCAGCTCCAACATTAGTGTTGGACATGCTGGAATCCTCCGGAGGCCTTAGACCACTTGTTACCTTCAAAAACAACATAAGTTACTCATTTAATTATAAAGTGAAAATGAAACTTTTCCGCTATTTCGTTGATTAAATTTTAGCAATTTTAGTATGGTGACACCTCTGGTGTGAAGACGATAGGGCTGATGTTGACAGGGCTGAAACTGTTTGTTGCCTGTCTTGCAGCACTTTCTTTTCTTGCCTTCACATGATTACTTTTCTTTTTGGCGATGCTTATCTTCTCTTGTTCTTTTGCCCTTTTTCTCTTAATCCAGTGGGATTCTGGACTATTCTGGTTGAGGTCATATTTTAATCCTTTGATCCAGAATGGCGTCCTTCCAAATAGTAGCATGCCTCCTACCTCAGGAAATATAGTCTCATTTAAGTATAAAATTTTTCTAACTATATTTGTTAAAATATAGAGTGATCTTGTAGTTTATTACCTTAGTAATTGCAGCTCCAAAGGGTTGGACATACTGGAATCCTCCAAAGGCCTTACACCACTTATCGCCTTCAAAAATAAGATAAGTTACTGATTTAATTATAAAGTGAAAATGAAACTTTTTCATTATTTCATTGATTAAATTTTAACAATTTTCATGTTGTGATGCCTCCGGTGCGAAGAGGATAACGCTGATGTTGACAGGGCTGAAACTGTTTGTTGCTTGTCTTGGAACAGTTTTCTTTCTTGCCTTCACTTGATTGCTTTTCTTTTTGGCGATGCTTGCTTTTCTCTTGTTCTTTTGTCCTTTCTCTCTTAATCCAGCGAGATTCTGGACTATTCCACTTGAGGTCACATTTTTATCTTCTGATCCAGAATGGTGTCCTTTCAAATAGTAGCATGCACATCTACAATCATCAAATATTTCCAAGTGCACCATCTCCGACGGACGCCATGGTACATGCCACATACATCAACAAATATTGTGTCATTTAAGTATACAATTTTTCTAACTACATTTGTTAAAGAATAGAGTGATCTTGTAGTTTATTACCTCAGTAATTGCAGCTCCAACATCAGTGTTGGACGTGCTGGAATCCTTCGAAGGCCTTACACCACTTGTTGCTTTCAAAAACACCATAAGTTACTCATTCAATTATGAAGTGAAAATGAAACTTTTCCATTATTTCGTTGATTCAATTTTAACAATTTTAGTACGGTGATACCTCTGGTGTGAAGACAATGGGGCTAATGTTGATAGGGCTGAAACTGTTTGTTGCTTGTCTTGCAGCTTTTTTCTTTTTTCCATTCGCTTGATTGCTTTTCTATTTGGCAATGCTTACTTTTCTCTTGCTCTTTTGTCGTTTCTCTCTTAATCCAGTGGGATTCTTAGCTATTCCGCCTGAGGTCACATTTTCATCTTCTGATCCAGAATGGTGTCCTTCCAAATAGCAGCGTGCACATCTACAATCACCAAATATTTCCAAGCGTGCCATCTCCGACAGGCGTCATGGTACATGCCACCTACATCAACAAATGTTGTGTCCTTTAAGTATAAAATTTTTCTAACTATATTTGTTAAAATATAGAGTGATCTTGTAGTTCATTACCTCAGTAATTGCTGCTCTAACATTAGTGTTGGACATGCTGGAATCCTCCAGAGGCCTTACACCACTTGTTGCCTTCAAAAACAACAAAAGTTATTCATTTAATTGCAAAGTGAAAATGAAACTTTTCTAATATTTTGCTGATTAAATTTTAACAATTTTAGCATAGATACACCTCCGGTGTGAAGACGATGGGGCTGATGTTCACAGGGCTGAAACTGTTTGTTGCTTGTCTTGCAGCGTTTTCCTTTCTTGCCTTAGTTTGATTGCTTTTCTTTTTGGCGATGCTTACTTTTCTCTTTTTCTTTTGCCAATTTTATCTTAATTCAGTTGGATTCCGGACTATTCCACTTAAGGCACACTTTCTTCTTCTGATCCGGAATGATCTCCTTCCAAATAGTAGCTTGCACATCTACAATCACCAATTATTTCCAAGTGCACCTTCTCCGACGGACGCCATGATACACGCACCTACATCAACAAATATTGTGTCATTTAAGTATAAATTTTTTCTAACTATATTTGTTAAAATATAGAGTGATGTTGCAGTTTATTACCTCAGTAATTGCAACTCCAACATTAATGTTAGGCATGCTGGAATCCTCCTGAGGCCTTACACCACTTGTTGCCTTCAAAAACAACATAAGTTGCTCATTTAATTAGAAAGTGAACCTGAAAATTTTCCATTATTTCGTTGATTATATTTTAATAATTTTAGTATAGTGATAACTCCGGGGCGAAGACAATGGGGCTGATGTTGACAGGGCTAAAACAGTTTGTTGCCTGTCTTGCAGCATTTTCCTTTCTTGCCTTCACTTGATTGCTTTTCTTTTTGGCAATGCTTACTTTTCTCTTGTTCTTTTGCCCTTTCTCTCTTAATCCAGTGGGATTCTAGGCTATTCCACTTGAGGTCACATTTTCATATTCTGATCCAAAATGGTGTCCTTCAAAATGATAGCATGCACATCTACAATCACTAAATATTTCCATGTGTGCCATGCCCGACAGGTGCCATGGTACATGCCACCTGCATCAACAAATATTGTGTCCTTTGAGTATAAAATTTGTCAAACTAAATTTGTTAAAATATAGAGTGATCTTATAGTTTATTACCTCAGTAATTACAACTCCAACATTAGTGTTGGACATGCTGGAATCCTCGGGAGGCGTTATGCCACTTGCTGTCTTCAAAAACAAGATAAGTTACTTATTTAATTATAAAGTGAAAATGAAAAACTCCCATTATCTCATTGATTAAATTTTAACAATTTTAGTATAGTGATACCTCCCGTGCGAAGACGATAGGGCTGATGTTGACAGGGCTGAAACTGTTTGTTGCTTGTCTTGCAACATTTTTCTTTCTTGCCTTCACTTGATTGCTTTTCTTTGTGGCGATGCTTACTTTTCGCTTGTTCTTTTGTCCTTTCTCTCTTAATCCAGTGGGATTCCGGACCATTCCACTTGAGGTCACATTTTTATCTTCAGATCCGGAATGGTGTCCTCCCGAATAGTTGCATGCACATCTACAATCATCAAATATTTCCAACTGCACCATCTCCGACGGACGTCATGGTGCATGCCGCCTACATCAACAAATATTGTGTCTTTTATGCATAAAATTTTTCTAACTACATTTGTTAAAATATAGAGTGATCTTATAGTTTATTACCTCAGTAATTGTAGTTCCAACATTAGTGTTGGACATGCTGGAATCCTCCGGAGGCCTTACACCACTTGTTACCTTCAAAAACAACATAAGTTACTCATTTAATTATAAAGTGAAAATGAAACTTTTCTATCATTTCGTTGGTTAATTTTAACAATTTTAGCATAGTGATAACTCCGGTGTGAAGACGATGGGGCTGATGTTGACATGGCTAAAACTATTTGATGGCTGTTTTGCAGCATTTTCCTTTCTCACCTTCACTTGATTACTTTTCTTTTTGGTGATGCTTCCTTTTCTATTGTTGTTTTGCCCTTTCTCTCTTAACCCAGTGGGACTCTGGACTATTCCGCTTGAGGTCACATTTTCATTTTCTGATCCAGAATGGTCTCCTTCCAAATACTAGCATGTACATCTACAATCACCAAATATTTCCAAGTGCACCATCTCCGATGGCTGCCATGGTACATGCCACCTGCATCAACAAATATTGTGTCATTTAAGTATAAAATTTTTCGGACTATATTTGTTAAAATATAGAGTGATCTTATAGTTTATTACCTCAGTAATTGCAACTCCAACATTGGTGTTGGGCATGCTGGAATCCTCCGAAGGCCTTACACCACTTGTTGCCTTCAAAAACAACATAAGTTACTCATTCAATTATGAAGTGAAAATGAAACTTTTCCATTATTTCGTTGATTAAATTTTAACAATTTTAGTATAGTGATACCTCCGGCGCAAAGACGACAGGGCTGAGGTTGATGGGGCTGAAACTGTTTGTTGCTTGTCTTCCAGCATTTTTCTTTCTTGCCTTCACTTGATTGCTTTTCTTTTTGTCGATGCTTACTTTTCTATTGTTCTTTTGCCTTTTCTCTTTATTCTAATGGAATTCTGGACTGTTTCGCCTAAGTTCACATTTTCGTCTTCCGATCCAGAATGGTGTCCTTCTAAATGGTAGCATGCACATCTACAATCGCCAGATATTTCCAAGTGCGCTATGTCCGACGGATGCCATGGTACATGCCACCTTCATCAACAAATATTGTGTCGTTTAAGTATAAAATTTTTCTAATTATATTTGTTAAAATATAGAGTGATCTTGTAGTTTATTACCTTGGTAATTGCAGCTCCAACATTAGTGTTGGACATGCTAGAATCCTCTGGAGGCCTTACACCACTTGTTGCCTTCAAAAACAATATAAGTTACTGATTTAATTATGAAGTGAAAATGAAACTTCTTCATTATTTCGTTGATTAAATTTTAACAATTTTAGTATAGTGATCCCTCTAGTGCGAAGACGGTAGGGTTAATGTTGACGGGCCTGAAACTATTTGCTGCTTACCTTGCAGCATTTTTCTTTCTTGCCTTCACTTGATTGCTTTTCTTTTTGGCGATGCTTACTTTCCCCCTGTTCTTTTACCCGTTCTCTCTTAATCCATTGGGATTCTGGACTATTCCACTTGAGGTTAGATTTTCATCTTCTAATCCAAAATGGTGTCCTTCTATATAGAAGCGTGCACATCCACAATCACCAAATATTTCCAAGTGCACCATCTCCGACGGATGCCATGGTGCATGCCACCTACATCAACGAATATTGTGTCCTTTAAGCATAAAATTTTTCTAACTATGTTTGTTAAAATATAGAGTGATCTTGTAGCTTTTTATTACCTCAGTAATTGCAGCTCCAACATTAGTGTTGGACATGCTGGAATCCTCCGGAGGCCTTACACCACTTGCTGCCTTCAAAAACAAAATAAGTTAATCATTTAAGCTTAAGGTGAACATAAAACTTTTCCATTATTTTGTTGGTTAAATTTTAAAAATTTTAGTATAGTGAGACCTCCGATGCGAAGACGATGAGGTTGATATTGACAGGGCTGAAACTGTTTGTTACTAGTCTTGCGACATTTTTCTTTCTTGCCTTCATTTGATTGCTTTTGTTTTTGGTGGTGCTTACTTTTCTCTTGTTCTTTTGCCCATTCTTTGTTAGTTCGGTGGGATCCTGGACTATTTTGCTTGAGTTCACATTTTCATCTTCTGATCCAGGATGGTGTCCTTCCAAATAGTAGCATGCACATCTGCACTCACCAAATATTTCCAAGTGCACCATCTCCAACGTACGCCATGATACATGCCACCTACATCGACAAATATTGTGTCCTTTAAGTATAAAATTTTTCAAACTATATTTGTTAAAATATAGAGTGATGTTGTAGTTTATTACTTAAGCAATTGCGGGTCCAACATTAGGGTTGGACATGCTGGAATCCTCCGGAGGCCTTAGACCACTTGTTGCCTTCAAAAACAACATAAGTTACTCATTTAATTATAAAGTAAAAATGAAACTTTTTCATTATTTTGTTGATTAAGTTTTAACAATTTTACGGTGCGAAGACCATGGGGGTGACGTTGACAGGGCTGAAGCAGTTTGTTGCCTATCTTGTAGCATTTTCCTCTCTTGGCTTCACTTGATTACTTTTCTTTTTGGTGATCCTTACTTTTCTCTTGTTGTTTTGGCCCTTCTCTCTTAATCCAGTGGGATTCTGGACTAATTCACTTGAGGTCACATTTTCATCTTCTGATCCAGAATGGTGTCCTTCCAAATACTAGCATGTGCATCTACAATCACCAAATATTTCAAAGTGCACCATCCTTGACGAACGCTATGGTACATGCCACCTACATCAACAAATATTGTGTCATTTAAGTATAAAATTTTTCAAACTATATTTATTAAAATATAGAGTGATCTTGTAGTTTATTACCTCAGTAATTGTAGGTCCAACATTAGTGTTGGACATGCTGGAATCCTCCGGAGGTCTTAGACCACTTGTTGCTTCAAAAATCACATAAGTTACTCATTTAATGATAAAGTAAAAATGAAACTTTTCCATTATTTCGTTGATTAAATTTTAACAATTTTAGTGTAGTGATACCTTTGGTGCGAAGAGCATGGGGGTGACGTTGACAGGGCTGAAACAGTTTGTTGCCTGTGTTGCAGAATTTTCCTTTCTTGCCTTCACTTGATTACTTTTCTTTTTGGTGATGCTTACTTTTCTCTTGTTCTTTTGCCCCTTCTCTCTTAATCCAGTGGGATTCTGGACTATTCCACTTGAGGTCACATTTTCATCTTCTGATCTAGAATGGTGTCCTTCCAAATAGTCGCATGCACATCTACGATCACTGAATATTCCCACGTGCACCATCTCCGACGGACGACATGGTACATGCCACCTACATAAACAAATATTGTGTCATTTAAGTATAAAATTTTTCAAACTATATTTGTTAAAATATAGAGTGATCTTGTAGTTTATTACCTCAGTAATTGTAGGTCCAACATTAGTGTTAGACATGCTGGAATCCTCCGGAGGTCTTAGACCACTTGTTGCCTTCGAAAACAAAATAAGTTGCTCATTTAATTATAAAGTAAAAATGAAGCTTTTCCATTATTTCGTTGATTAAATTTTAATAATTTTAGCATAGCGGTGCCTTCGGTGCAAAGACGATGGTGCTGATGTTGGCAAGGCTGAAACTGTTTGTTACCTGTCTTACAGCATTTTCCTTTCTTGCCTTCACTTGATTACTTTTCTTTTTGGCGATGCTTACTTTTCTCTTGTTCTTTTGCCCTTTCTCTCTCAATCCAGTGGGATTCTGGACTATTCCACTTGAGGTCACATTTTCATCTTCTGATCTAGAGCGGTGTCCTTCTAAATAGTAGCACGCACATCTACAATCACCAAATATTTCCAAGTGCACCATCTCCGACGGACACCATGGTATGCGCCACCTATATACACAAATATTGTGTCATTTAAGTATAAAATGTTTCTAACTATATTTGTTAAAATATATAGTGATCTTGTAGTTTATTACCTCAGTAATTGTAGCTCCAACGTTAGGGTTGGAATGCTGGAATCCTCGGGAGGCCTTACACAACTTGTTGCCTTTAAAAACAACATAAATTACTCATTTAATTATAAAGTGAAAATGAAACCTTTCTGTTATTTCACTGATTAAATTTTAACAATGTTAGTATAGTGGCATTTCCGGTGCGAAGACGATAAGGCTGACGTTGAAAGGGCTGAAAATGTTTGTCGCTTGTCTTGCAGCATTTTTCTCTCTTGCCTTCACTTGATTGCTTTTCTATTTGGCGACGCTTATTTTTCTCTTGTTCTTTTTCCCTTCCTCTCTTGATTCAGTGGGATTCTAGACTATTGCACTTGAGGTCACATTTTCATCCTCTGATCCGGAATGGTGTCCTTCCAAACAATAGCATGCGCATCTACCATCGCCAAATATTTCCAAGTGCACCATCTCCGACGGATGCCATGTTACATGCCACCTACATCAACAAATATTGTGTGCTTCAAGAATAAAATTTTTCTAACTATATTTGCTAAAATTTAGAGTGATCTTGTAGTTTATTGCTGCAGTAATTGCAGCTCCAACCCTAGGGTTGGACATGCTGGAATCCTCCGGAGGCGTTACACCACTTGTCTCCTTCGAACACAACATAAGTTACTCATTTAATTATAAAGTAAAAATGAAAATTTTCCACTATTTCGTTGGTTAAATTTTAACAATTTTAGTGTAGTGATACCTCCGGTGCGAAGATGATGGGGCTGATGTTGACAGGACTGAAACTGTTTGTTGCTTGTCTTGTGGCATTTTTCTTTGTTGCCTACACTTGATTGCTTTTCTTTTTGGCGATGCTTACTTTTCTCTTGTTCTTTTGCCCTTTCTCTCTTAATCCAGTGAGATTCTGGACTATTCCGCTTGAGGTCACATTTTCATCTTCTGATCCAGAATAGTATCCTTCCAAATAGTAGCATGCACATCTAACATCACCAAATATTTCCAATTGCACCATCTCCGGCGGACGCCATGGTACATGCCACCTGCATCAACAAATATTGTGTCATTTAAGTATAAAATTTTTCAAACTGTATTTGTTAAAATATAGAGTGATCTTGTAGTTTATTACCTCAGTAATTGCAGGTCCAACATTAGTGTTGGACATGCTAGAATCCTCCGGAGGCCTTACACCACTTGTTGCCTTCAAAAACCACATAAGCTACTCATTTAATTATAAAGTAAAAATAAACTTTTTCATTATTTCGTTGATTAAATTTTAACGATTTTAGTATGGTGATACCTCCGGTGCGAAGACAATGGTGCTGATGTTGACAAGGCTGAAACTGTTTGTTGCCTATCATGCAGCAATTTCCTATCTTGCCTTCACTTGATTACTTTTCTTTTTGGCGATGCTGACCTTTCTCTTGCTCTTTTGCCCTTTCTCTCTTAATCTAGTGGGATTGTGGACAATTCCGCTCGAGGTCACATTTTCATCTTCTGATCCTGAATGGTGTCCTTCCAAATAGGAGCATGCACATCTACAATCACCAAAGATTTCCAAGTGCACCATCTCCGATGGACGCCATCGTACATGCCACCTATATCAACAAAATATTGTGTCATTTAAGTTTAAATTTTTTTCTAACTATATTTGTTAAAATATAGAGTGATCTTGTAGTTTATTACCTGAGTAATTGCAGCTCCAACGTTAGTGTTAGACATGCTAGAATCCTCCAGAGGCCTCACACCACTTCTTGCCTTCAAAAATAGCATAAGTTGCACATTTAATTATAAAGTGAAAATGAAAATTTTCCATCATTTCATTGATTAAATTTTATCAATTTTAGTCTAGTGATAGCTCCGGTGCGAAGAGGATAGGGCTGACGTTGACAGGGCTGAAAATGTTTGTTGCTTGTCTTGCAGCATTTTTCCCTCTTGCCCTCACTTGATTGCTTTTCTTTTTGACGACGCTTACTTTTCTCTTATTCTTTTTCCCTTTCTCTCTTAATCCAGTGGGATTCTAGACTATTCCCCTTGAGGTCACATTTTCATCTTTTGATCAGGAATGGTGTCCTTCCAAATAGTAGCATGTACATCTACAATGACTAAATATTTCCAAGTGTACCATCTCCGACGGATGCCATGGTATATGCCACCTACAACAACAAATACTATGTCCTTTCAGTATAAAATTTTTCTAACTACGTTTGTTAAAATGTAGAGTGATCTTGTACTTTATTACCCCAGTAATTGCAACTCCAACAGTAGTGTTGGACATGCTGGAATCCTCCGGAGGCCTTAGACCACTTGTTACCTTCAAAAACAACATAAGTTACTCATTTGATTGTAAAGTAAAAATGAAACTATTCCACTATTTCGTTGATTAAATCTTAACAATTTTAGTATGGTGATACCTCCGGTGCGAAGATGATGGCACTAATGTTGACAGGGCTGAAACCATTTATTGCCTGTCTTGTAGCAGTTCCTTTTCTTGCCTTCACTTGATTACTTTCTTTATGACGATGCTTATTTTCTCTTGTTCTTTTGCCCTTTCTCTCTTAATCCAGTGGGATTCTGGACTATTCCGCTTGAGGTCAGATTTTCATCTTTTGATCCAGAATGGTGTCCTTCCAAATAGTAGCATGCCACCTTCCTCAGGAAATATAGTCTTATTTAAGTATAAAATTTTCCTAACTATATTTGTTAAAATATAGAGTGATCTTGTAGTTTATTACCTCAGTAATTGCAGCTCCAACGTTAGGGTTGGACATGCTGGAATCCTCCAGAGGCCTTACACCACTTGTTGCCTTCAAAAACAAGATAAGTTACTCATTTAATTATAAAGTGAAAATGAACCTTTTTCATTATTTCATTGATTAAATTTTTACAATTTTAGTGCAGTGATGCCTCCGGTGCGAAGGCGATAGCGCTGATGTTGACAGGACTGAAGCTGTTTGTTGCTTGTCTTGCAACATTTTTCTTTCTCGCCTTCACTTGATTGCTTTTCTTTTTGGCGATGCTTACTTTTCTCTTGTTCTTTTGTCCTCTCTCTTAATCCAGTGAGATTCTAGACTATTCCACTTGAGGTCACATTTTTATCTTCTGATCCAGAATGGTGTCCTTCCAAATAGTAGCATGCACATCTACAATCATCAAATATATCCAAGTGCACCATCTCCGACGGACGCCATGGTACATGCCACCTACATGAACAAATATTGTGTCCTTTAAGTATAAAATTTTTCTAACTATATTTGTTAAAATATAGAGTGATCTTGTAGTTCATTGCCTCAGTAATTGGAGCTCCAACATTAGTGTTCGGCATGCTGGAATCCTCCTGAGGCCTTGCACCACTTGTTGCCTTCAAAAATAACATAAGTTGCTCATTTAATTAGAAAGTGAACATGAAACATTTCCATTATTTCATTGATTATATTTTAATAATTTTAGTATAGTGATAACTCCGGTGCGAAGACGATGGGGCTGATGTTGACAGAGCTGAAACAGTTAAATGCCTGTCTTGCAGCATTTTCCTTTCTTGCCTTTACCTGATTGCTTTTCTTTTTGGCGATGCTTACTTTTGTCTTGTTCTTTTGAGCTTTCTCTCTAAATCCAGTGGGATTCTAGACTATTCCGCTTGAGTTCACATTTTCATCTTCTGATTCACAATGGCATCCTTCTAAATGATGGCATGCACATCTACAATCACCAAATATTTCCAAGTGCACCATCTCCAACGGACGCCACGGTACATGCCACCTACATCAGCAAATATTATGTCCTTTAAATATAAAATTTTTCTGACTATATTTGTTAAAATATAGAGTGATCTTGTGATTTATTACCTCAGTAATTGTACCTCCAACATTAGCGTTGGACATGCTGGAATCCTCCGGAGGCCTTACATCACTTGTTGCCTTCAAAAACAACGTAAGTTACTCATTTAATTACAAAGTGAAAATGAAACTTTTCCATTATTTTGTTGATTAAATTTTAACAATTTTAGTATAATGATACCTCCAGTGCGAAGACGATGGTCCGATGTTGACAGGGCTGAAATTGCTTGTCGCTTGTCTTGTAGGATTTTTCTTTCTTGCCTTCACTTGGTTGCTTTTCTTTTTGGTGATGCTTACTTTTCTCTTGTTCTTTTGCCCTTTCTCTCTTAATCTAGTGGCATTCTGGACTATTTCACTTGAGTTCACATTTTCGTCTTCTGATCCAGAATGGTGTCCTTCTAAATGATAGCATGCACATCTACAATCACCAAATATTTCCAAGTGTACCATGTCCGATGGATACCATGATATATGCCACCTACATTAACAAAATTTGTGTCCTTTAAGTATAAAATTTTTCAAACTATATTTGTTAAAATATAGGGTGTTCTTATAGTTTATTACCCCAGTAATTGCGGCTTTAACATTACTGTTGGACATGCTGGAATCCTCGGGAGGCCTTACACCACTTGTTGCCTTCAAAAACAAGATAAGTTACTCATTTAATTATAAAGTGAAAATGAAACTTTTTCATTATTTCATTGATTAAATTTTAACAATTTTAGTATAGTGATGCCTCCGGTGCGAAGACGACAGGGCTGAAACTATTTATTACTTGTCTTGCAGCATTTTTTTTTCTTGCCTTCACTTGATTGCTTTTCTTTTTGGCGATGCTTACTTTTCTCTTTTTTTTTGGTCCTTTCTCCCTTAGTCCAGTGGGATTGTGGACTATTACAATTGAGGTCACATTTTTATCTTTTAATTCGAAATGGTGTCCTTCCAAATAGTAGCATGCACATCTACAATCACCAAATATTTCCAGGTGCTCCATCTCCGACGGACGGCATGATACATGCCACCTACATCAACAAATATTGTGTCATTTAAGTATAATTTTTTCTAACTATATTTGTTGAAATATAGAGTGATGTTGTCGTTTATTGCTTCAGTAATTGCAGCTCCAACATTAGTGTCGGGCATGCTGGAATCCGCTTGAGGCCTTACACCACTTGTTGCCTTCAAAAACAATATAAGTTGCTCATTTAATTAGAAAGCGAACATGAAACTTTTCCATTATTTCATTGATTATATTTTATCAATTTTAGTATAGTGATAACTGCAGTGCGAAGATGATGGGGCTGATGTTGACAGGGCAAAAACAGTTTGTTGCCTGTCTTGCAGCATTTTCCTTTTTTGCCTTCACTTGATTGCTTTTCTTTTTGGCGATGCTTACTTTTCGCTTGTTCTTTGGTCCTTTCTCTCTTAATCCAGTGGGATTCTGGACTACTCCACTTGAGGTCACATTTTTATCCTCTGATCCAAAATGGTGTCCTTATAAATAGTAGTATACGTATCTACAATGATCAAATATTTCCAAGTGTACCATCTCCAACGGACGCCATGGTGCATGCCACCTACATCAACAAATATTGTGTCCTTTAGGTATAAAATTTTTCTAACTATATTTGTTAAAATATAGAGTGATCTTATAGTTTATTACCTCAGTAATTGCATCTCCAACATTAGTGTTGGACATGCTGGAATCCTTCGGAGGCCTTATACGACTTGTTGCCTTCAAAGACAACATAAGTTACTGATTTAATTATAAAATGAAAATGAAACTTTTCCATTATTTTGTTGGTTAAATTTTAACAATTTTAGTATGGTGATAACTCTGGTCCGAAGACGATGGGGCTTATGTTGACATGGCTAAAACTGTTTGTTGCCTGTCTTACAGCATTTTCCTTTCTTACCTTCACTTGATTACTTTTCTTTTTGGTGATGCCTACTTTTCTCTTGTGCTTTTGCCCTTTCTCTCTTAATCCAGTGGGATTCTGGACTATTCCGCTTGAGGTCACATTTTCATCTTCTGATCCAGAATGGAGTCCTTCCATATACTAGTATGTGCATCTACCATCACCAAATATTTCCAAGTGCACCATCTCCGACGGATGCCATGGTACATGCCACCTACATCAACAAATATTGTGTCATTTAAGTATAAAATTTTTCAAACTATATTTGTTAAAATATAGAGGGATCTTGCAGTTTATTACCTTAGTAATTACAGCTCCAACATTAGTGTTGGACAGGCTGGAATCCTCCGAAGGCCTTACACCACTTGTTGCCTTCAAAAACAACATAAGTTACTCATTCAATTATGAAGTGAAACTAAAACTTTTCCATTTTTTCATTGATTAAATTTTAACAATTTTAGTGTAGATACACCTCCGGTGCGAAGACGATGGGGCTGATGTTGGCAGGGCTGAAACTGTTTGTTGCCTGTCTTGCAGCATTTTTGTCTTTTGCTTTAGTTTGATTGCTTTTCTTGCTGGCGATGCTTACTTTTCTCTTATTCTTTTGCCGATTTTATCTTAATCCAGTTGGATTCTGGACTATTCCACTTGAGGCCACACTCTCTTCTTCTGATCCAGAATGGTGTCCTTCCAAATAGTAGTATGCACGTCTACAATCACCAAATATTTCCAAGTGCCCCATCTCCAACGGACGCCATGATACATGCCACCTACATCAACAAATATTCTGTCATTTAAGTATAATTTTTTTCTAACCATATTTGTTAAAATATATAGTGATGTTGTAGTTTATTACCTCAGTCATTGCAGCTCCAACATTAGTGTTGGGCATGCTGGAATCCTCCTGAGGCCTTGCACCACTAGTTGCCTTCAAAAACAACATGAGTTGCTCATTTAATTAGAAAGTGAACATGGAACTTTTCTACTATTTCATTGATTATATTTTAACAATTTTAGTATAGTGATAACTCCGGTGCGAAGACGATGGGGCTGATGTTGACAGGGCCGAAACAGTTTGTTGCCTGTCTTGCAGCATTTTCCTTTCTTGCCTTCACTTGATTGCTTTTTTTTTTAGCGGTGCTTACTTTTCTCTTGCTCTTTTGCCCTTTCTCGCTTAATCCAGGGGGATTCTAGACTATTCCACTTGAGGTCACATCTTCATCTTCTGATCCGAAATGGTGTCCTTCTAAATGGTGGCATGCACATCTACAATCACCAAATATTTCCAAGTGCACAATCTCCGATGGACGCCGTGGTACCTGCCACCTACATCAACAAATATTGTGTCCTTTAAATATAAAGTATTTCTAACAATTTTTGTTAAAATATAGAGTGATCTTGTAATTTATTACCTCAGTAATTGCAGCTCCAACATTAGTGTTGGACATGCTGGAATCCTCCAGAGGCCTTACATCACTTGTTGCCTTCAAAAACAACATAAGTTACTCATTTGATTGTAAAGTGAAAATGAAACTTTTCCATCATTTTGTTGGTTAAATTTTAACAATTTTAGTATCGTGACAACTCCGGTCCGAAGATGATGGAGCCGATGTTGACATGGTTGAAACTGTTTGTCGCTTGTCTTGCAGCATTTTTCTTTCTTGCCATTACTTGATTGCTTTTCTTTTTGGTGATGCTTACTTTTCTCTTGCTCTTTTGCCCTTTCTCGCTTAATCTAGTGGGATTCTAGACTATTCCACTTGAGGCCACATCTTCATCTTCTGATCCGAAATGGTGTCCTTCTAAATGATATCATGCGCATCTACAATCACTAAATATTTCCATGTGTGCCATGTCCGACAGATGCCATGGTACATGCCACCTGCATCAACAAATATTGTGTCATTTAAGTAAAAAATTTTTCGAACTATATTTGTTAAAATATAGAGTGATCTTGCAGTTTATTACCTCAGTAATTGCAGCTCCAACATTAGTGTTGGACATGCTGGAATCCTCGGGAGGCCTTACACCACTTGTTGCCGTCAAAAACAAGGTAAGTTACTTATTTAATTATAAAGTGAAAATGAAAAACTTCCATTATCTCATTGATTAAATTTTAACAATTTTTGTATAGTGATGCCTCCAGTGCGAAGACGATAGGGCTGATGTTGACAGGGCTGAAACTGTTTGTTGCTTGTCTTCCAGCATTTTTCTTTCTTGCCTTCACTTGACTGCTTTCCTTTTTGGCGATGCTTACTTTTCTCTTGTTCTTTTGCCCTTCCTCTCCTAATCCAGTGGGATTCTGGACTATTCCACTTGAGGTCACATTTTTATCTTCTGATCCGGAATGGTGTCCTTCCAAATAGTAGCATGCACATCTACAATCATCAAATATTTTCAAGTGCACCATCTCCGACGGACGCCATGGTACATGCCACCTACATCAACAAATATTGTGTCCTTTATGTATAAAATTTTTCTAACTATATTTGCTAAAATATAGAGTGATCTTGTAGTGTATTATCTCAGCAATTGCAGCTCTAATATCAGTGTTGGACAAGCTGGAATCCTCTGGAGGCCTTACACCACTTGTTGCCTTCAAAAACAACATAAGTTACTCATTTAATTATAAAGTGAAAATGAAACTTTTCTATTATTTTGTTGGTTAAATTTTAATAATTTTGGTATAGTGATAACTCTGGTGCGAAGATGACGGGGCTTATGTTGACATGGCTGAAACTGTTTGTTGCCCATCTTGCAGCATTTTCCTTTCTTACCTTCACTTAATTACTTTTCTTTTTGGTGATGCTTACTTTTATCTTGTTGTTTTGCCCTTTCTCTCTTAATCTAGTGGGATTCTGGACTATTCCGATTGAGGTCACATTTTCATCTTCAGATCCAGAATGGTGTCCTTCCAAATACTAGCATGTGCATCTACAATCACCAAATATTTCCAAGTGCACCGTCTCCGTCAGACACCATGGCACATGCCACCTACATCAACAAATATTGTGTAATGTAGGTACAAAATTTTTCGAACTACATTTGTTAAAATATAGAGTAATCTTGTAGTTTATTACCTCAGTAATTGCAGCTCCAACATTAGTGTTGGACATGCTGGAATCCTCCGAAGGCCTTACATCACTTGTTGCTTTCAAAAACAACATAAGTTACTCATTCAATTAGGAAGTGAAAATGAAACTTTTCCATTATTTCTTTGATTAAATTTTAACAATTTTAGTATAGTGATACCTCCGATGTGAAGACAATGGGGCTGATGTCGATAGGGCTGAAATTGTTTATTGCTTGTCTTGCTGCATTTTTCTTTCTTGCCTTCACTTGATTGCTTTTCTTTTTGGCGATGCTTACTTTTCTGTAGCTCTTTTGCCGTTTCTCTCTTAATCCAGTGGGATTCTTGACAATTCTGCCTGTGGTCACATTTTCATCTTCTGATCTAGAATGGCGTACTTCCAAATAGCAGCATGCACATCTGCAATCACCAAATATTTCCAAGTGCACCGTGTCCGACGGACGCCATGGAACATGCCACCTTCATCAAGAAATGTTGTGTCCTTTAAGTATAAGATTTTTAAACTATGTTTGTTGAAATATAGAGTGATCTTGTAGTTTATTACCTCAGTAATTGCAGCTCCAATATTAGTGTTGGACATGCTGGAATCCTCCGGAGGCCTTACACCACTTGTTGCCTTCGAAAACAACATAAGTTACTCATTTAATTAGAAAGTGAACATGAAACTTTTCTATTATTTCATTGATTAAATTTTAACAATTTTAGCATAGATACACCTCCAGCGCGAAGACGATGGGGCTAATGTTGAAAGGACTGAAACTGTTTGTTGCCTGTCCTGGAGCATTTTCCTTTCTTGCCTTAGTTTGATTGCTCTTCTTTTTGGCGATGCTTACTTTTCTCCTGTTCTTTTGCCCATTTTATCTTAATCCAGTTGGATTCTGGACTATACCACTTGAGCCCACACTTTCATCTTCTGCTCCAGAATGGTGTCCTTCTAAATAGTAGCACGCACATCTACAAGCACCAAATATTTCCAAGTGCACCAAATATTTCCAAGTGCACCATCTTCGACGGGCGCCATGATACATGCCGCCTACATCAACAAATATTGTGTCATTTAAGTATAAATTTTTTCTAACTATTTTTGTTAAAATATAGAGTGATGTTGTAGTTTATTACCTCAATAATTGCAGCTCCAACATTACTGTTCGGCATGCTGGAATCCTCTTGAGGCCTTGCACCACTTGTTGCCTTCAAAAACAACATAAGTTACTCATTCAATTATGAAGTGAAACTGAAACTTTTCCATTTTTTCGTTGATTAAATTTTAACAATTTTAGCATAGATACACCTCCGGTGCGAAGATGATGGGGCTGATGTTGGCAGGGCCGAAACTGTTTGTTGCCTGTCTTGCAGCATTTTCATCTTTTGTTGTAGTTTGATTGCTTTTCTTGTTGGCGATGCTTACTTTTCTCTTATTCTTTTGCCGATTTTATCTTAATCCAGTTGGATTCTGGACTATTCCACTTGAGGCCACACTCTCTTCTTCTGATCCAGAATGGTGTCCTTCCAAATAGTAGTATGCATATCTACAATCACCAAATATTTCCAAGCGCACCATCTCCAATGGACGCCATGATACATGCCACCTACATCAATAAATATTCTGTTATTTAAGTATACTTTTTTTCTAACCATATTTGTTAAAATATAGAGTGATGTTGTAGTTTATTACCTCAGTCATTGCAGCTCCAACATTAGTGTTGGGCATGCTGGAATCCTCCTGAGGCCTTGCACCACTAGTTGCCTTCAAAAACAACATGAGTTGCTCATTTAATTAGAAAGTGAACATGAAACTTTTCTATTATTTCGTTGATTATATTTTAACAATTTTAGTATAGTGATAACTCCGGTGCGAAGATGATGGGGCTGATGTTGATAGGGCTGAAACAGTTTGTTGCCTGTCTTGCAGCATTTTCCTTTCTTGCCTTCACTTGATTGCTTTTCTTTTTAGCGGTGCTTACTTTTCTCCTGCTCTTTTGCCCTTTCTCGCTTAATCCAGGGGGATTCTAGACTATTCCACTTGAGGTCACATCTTCATCTTCTGATCCGAAAAGGTGTCCTTCTAAATGGTGGCATGCACATCTACAATCACCAAATATTTCCAAGTGCACAATCTCCGACGGACGCCGTGGTACCTGCCACCTGCATCAACAAATATTGTGTCCTTTAAATATAAAGTATTTCTAACTATATTTGTTAAAATATGGAGTGATCTTGTAATTTATTACCTCAGTAATTATAGCTCCAACATTAGTGTTGGACATGCTGGAATCCTCTAGAGGCCTTACATCACTTGTTGCCTTCAAAAACAACATAAGTTGCTCATTTAATTGTAAAGTGAAAATGAAACTTTTCCATCATTTTGTTGGTTAAATTTTAACAATTTTAGTATCGTGACAACTCCGGTCCGAAGATGATGGAGCTGATGTTAACATGGTTGAAACTGTTTGTCGCTTGTCTTGCAGCATTTTTCTTTCTTGCCTTTACTTGATTGCTTTTCTTTTTGGTGATGCTTACTTTTCTCTTGCTCTTTTGCCCTTTCCCGCTTAATCCAGCGGGATTCTAGACTATTCCACTTGAGGTCACATCTTCATCTTCTGATCCGAAATGGTGTCCTTCTAAATGATAGCATGTACATCTACAATCACTAAATATTTCCATGTGTGCCATGTCTGACAAATGCCATGGTACATGCCACCTGCATTAACAAATATTGTGTCATTTAAGTAAAAAATTTTTCGAACTATATTTGTTAAAATATAGAGTGATCTTGCAGTTTATTACCTCAGTAATTGCAGCTCCAACATTAGTGTTGGACATGCTGGAATCCTAAGGAGGGCTGACACCACTTGTTGCCGTCAAAAACAAGGTAAGTTACTCATTTAATTATAAAATGAAAATGAAAAACTTCCATTATCTCATTGATTAAATTTTAACAATTTTTGTATAGTGATGCCTCCGGTGCGAAGACGATAAGGCTGATGTTGACAGGGCTGAAACTGTTTGTTACTTGTCTTGCAGCATTTTTCTTTCTTGCCTTCACATGATTGCCTTCGTTTTTGGCGATGCTTACTTTTCTCATGTTCTTTTGCCTTTCCTCTCCTAATCCAGTGGGATTCTGGACTATTCCACTTGAGGTCACATTTTTATCTTCTGATCCGGAATGGTGTCCTTCCAAATAGTAGCGTGCACATCTACAATCATCAAATATTTTCAAGTGCTCCATCTCCGACGGATGACATGGTACATGCCACCTACATCAACAAATATTGTGTCCTTTAAGTATAAAATTTTTCTAACTATATTTGTTAAAATATAGAGTGATCTTGTAGTTTATTATACAGCTCTAATATTAGTGTTGGACAAGCTGGAATCCTCTGGAGGCCTTACACCACTTGTTGCTTTCAAAAACAACATAAGTTACTCATTTAATTATAAAGTGAAAATGAAACTTTTCCATTATTTTGTTGGTTAAATTTTAATAATTTTGGTATAGTGATAACTCCGGTGTAAAGGTGATGGGGCTTATGTTGACATGGCTGAAACTGTTTGTTGCCCATCTTGCAGCATTTTCCTTTCTTGCCTTCACTTGATTACTTTTCTTTTTGGTGATGCTTACTTTTATCTTGTTGTTTTGCCCTTTCTCTCTTAACCTAGTGGGATTCTGGACTATTCTGATTGAGGTCACATTTTCATCTTCAGATCCGGAATGGTGTCCTTCCTAATACTAGCATGTGCATCTACAATCACTAAATATTTCCAAGTGTACCGTCTCCGTCAGACACCATGGTACATGCCACCTACATCAACAAATATTGTGTAATGTAGGTATAAAATTTTTCGAACTACATTTGTTAAAATATAGAGTGATCTTGTAGTTTATTACCTCAGTAATTACAGCTCCAACATTAGTGTTGGACATGCTGGAATCCTCCAAAGGCCTTACATCACTTGTTGTTTTCGAAAACAACATAAGTTACTCATTCAATTATGAAGTGAAAATGAAACTTTTCCATTATTTCTTTGATTAAATTTTTACAATTTTAGTATAGTGATACCTCTGATGTGAAGACAATGGGGCTGATGTCGATAGGGCTGAAATTGTTTATTGCTTGTCTTGCAGCATTTTTCTTTCTGGCCTTCACTTGATTGTTTTTCTTTTTGGCGATGCTTACTTTTTTGTAGCTCTTTTCACGTTTCTCTCTTAATCCAGTGGGATTCTTGACAATTCTTCCTGTGATCACATTTTCATCTTCTGATCCAGAATGGTGTACTTCCAAATAGCAGCATGCACATCTGCAATCACCAAATATTTCCAAGTGCACCATGTCCGACGGACGCCATGGCACATGCCACCTTCATCAAGAAATGTTGTGTCCTTTAAGTATAAGATTTTTTAAACTATGTTTGTTGAAATATAGAGTGATCTTGTAGTTTATTACCTCAGTAATTGGAGCTCTAATATTAGTGTTGGACATGCTGGAATCCTCCGGAGGCCTTACACCACTTGTTGCCTTCGAAAACAACATAAGTTACTCATTTAATTAGAAAGTGAACATGATACTTTTCCACCGTTTCGTTGATTAAATTTTAACAATTTTAGCATAGATACACCTCCGGCGCGAAGACGATGGGGCTAATGTTGACAGGACTGAAACTGTTTGTTGCCTGTCCTGGAGCATCTTCCTTTCTTGCCTTAGTTTGATTGCTTTTCTTTTTGGCGATGCTTACTTTTCTCCTGTTCCTTTGCCCATTTTATCTTAATCCAGTTGGATTCTGGACTATTCCACTTGAGGCCACAGTTTCATCTTCTGATCCAGAATGGTGTCCTTCTGAATAGTAGCACGCACATCTACAAGCACCAAATATTTCCAAGTGCACCAAATATTTCCAAGTGCACCATCTTCGACGGGCGCCATGATACATGCCACCTACATCAACAAATATTGTGTCATTTAAGTATAAATTTTTTCTAACTATTTTTGTTAAAATATAGAGTGATGTTGTAGTTTATTACCTCAATAATTGCAGCTCCAACATTAGTGTTCGGCATGCTGGAATCCTCCTGAGGCCTTGCACCACTTGTTGCCTTCAAAAACAACATAAGTTGCTCATTTAATTAGAAAGTGAACATGAAACTTTTCCATTATTTCATTGATTATATTTTAATAATTTTAGTATAGTGATAACTCCGGTGCGAAGACGATGGGGCTGATGTTGACAGAGCTGAAACAGTTAAATGCCTGTCTTGCAGCATTTTCCTTTCTTGCCTTTACCTGATTGCTTTTCTTTTTGGCGATGCTTACTTTTGTCTTGTTCTTTTGCCCTTTCTCTCTAAATCTAGTGGGATTCTAGACTATTCCACTTGAGTTCACATTTTCATCTTCTGATTCACAATGGCGTCCTCCTAAATGATGGCATGCACATCTACAATCACCAAATATTTCCAAGTGCACCATCTCCAACGGACGCCAGGGTACATGCCACCTACATCAGCAAATATTGTGTCCTTTAAATATAAATCTTTTCTGACTATATTTGTTAAAATATAGAGTGATCTTGTGATTTATTACCTCAGTAATTGTACCTCCAACATTAGCGTTGGACATGCTGAAATCCTCCGGAGGCCTTGCATCACTTGTTGCCTTCAAAAACAACGTAAGTTACTCATTTAATTACAAAGTGAAAATGAAACTTTTCCATTATTTCGTTGATTAAATTTTAACAATTTTAGTATAATGATACCTCCAGTGCGAAGACGATGGTCCGATGTTGACAGGGCTGAAATTGCTTGTCGATTGTCTTGTAGGATTTTTCTTTCTTGCCTTCACTTGGTTGCTTTTCTTTTTGGCGATGCTTACTTTTCTCTTGTTCTTTTGCCCTTTCTCTCTTAATCTAGTGGCATTCTGGACTATTTCACTTGAGTTCACATTTTCGTCTTCTGATCCAGAATGGTGTCCTTCTAAATGATAGCATGCACATCTACAATCACCAAATATTTCCAAGTGTACCATATCCGACGGATGCCATGATACATGCCACCTACATTAACAAAATTTGTGTCCTTCAAGTATAAAATTTTTCAAACTATATTTGTTAAAATATAGGGTGTTCTTATAGTTTATTACCCCAGTAATTGCGGCTCTAACATTACTGTTGGACATGCTGGAATCCTCGGGAGGCCTTACACCACTTGTTGCCTTCAAAAACAAGATAAGTTACTCATTTAATTATTAAGTGAAAATGAAACTTTTTCATTATTTCATTGATTAAATTTTAACAATTTTAGTATAGTGATGCATCCGGTGCGAAGACGACAGGGCTGAAACTATTTATTACTTGTCTTGCAGTATTTTTCTTTCTTGCCTTCACTTGATTGCTTTTCTTTTTGGCGCTGCTTACTTTTCTCTTGTTTTTTTTGTCCTTTCTCCCTTAGTCCAGTGGGATTGTGGACTATTACAATTGAGGTCACATTTTCATCTTTTGATTCAAAATGGTATCCTTCCAAATAGTAGCATGCACATCTACAATCATCAAATACTTCCAAGTGCACCATCTCCGATGGACGCCATGGTACATGCCACCTAGATCAACAAATATTGTGTCCTTTAAGTATAAAATTTTTCTAAGTATATTTGTTAAAATATAGAGTGATCTCGTAGTTTATTACCTTAGTAATTACAGCTCCAACATTAGTGTTGGACATGCTGGAATCCTCCGGAGGCCTTACACCACTTGTTGCCTTCAAAAACAACATAAGTTACTCATTTAATTATAAAGTGAAAATGAAACTTTTCCATTATTTTGTTGGATAAATTTTAACAATTTTAGCATAGTGATAACTCCGGTGCGAAGACGATAGGGCTGATGTTGACATGGTTGAAACTATTTGTTGCCTGTCTTGCAGCATTTTCTTTTCTTGCCTTCACTCGATTACTTTTCTTTTTGATGATGCTTACTTGTCTCTTGTTCTTTTGCCCTTTCTCTCTTAATCCAGTGGAATTTTGGACTATTCTGCTTGCAGTCACATTTTCATCTTCTGATCCAGAATAGTGTCCTTCTAAATAGTAGCATGCATATCTACAATCACCAAATATTTCCAAGTGCACCATCTCCGATGGACGCCATGGTACATGCCACCTACATCAACAAATATTGTGTCATTTAAGTATAAAATTTTTGGTGATATCAAAATCAGACAAGTCAAATTGAATCAAATCCACAGGGAAAGTAGCTTCACCAATGATGATGGGGACAAGTTCATAAGAGAGGGGGCACTCAATCTCATAATTGTTGGGTAGCTTAATTCTATAATTGGTTTCCATCCTCCTGTTCTCCAGATGCAATTGTATAGCAGATCGGGTAGATATAAAAGAATAAGTGGTGCCCGAATCAAATAATGCACAAAATGGCTTTGAATTTAAAAAGAGAGTTCCAGTGACTACCGTATCAGAGGTAGCAGCTTCCTTTTTATTCATCACAAATGCCCTTCCTGCAACTGCAGGCCTTGTAGGTGGGGGTTCCTGGCGGGGCGGAGCCAAGGGTTTTGCTGCACCCTTGTCTACAGCTTTCAGTCGTCGGGGGCATGCAGCGATGAGGTGTTCAGGACTTCCACACCACATGCATTTGTTGGTGCCAACTCGGCATTCAGGAGTGGTGTGATTTGTTCTTCCACACTTCGTACAGGGTACTGTCAAGCCTGCAAGACGGCTCTTAGAGGGAACAGGAGTAGGTTTCTTCTGGTTCTGCTGATTCTGGTTCACACTCTCACTTGGAGTCCCCCGTTCAAACTCCTTTCTCTTGTGGTTGATTGGATTCAGTGCCCTCAACTCCGTCTTCACTCGTTCCACTTCAGCGGCTCGCTCATACAGTTCTTGGTAAGTCAGAATGGGTTGCCCGGCTAACTGATTTCGAATGTAGAAGGCCAAACCTTCCTCAAACCTTCTCATCTTTAACCTTTCAGATGACACAAATTCAGGGACAAACCTAGATAGTTTTGTGAACTTACTAGCATACTGCATCACTGAGATGCTGCCGCTCATTTTCAACTCCATAAATTCCTTTTCCTTTTGCCTTTGCACCACAGCTGGGTAAAATTTCGCCCTCAACTCTGCTAAAAATTTACTCCAGGTGAATTCAGGCCCTAGGAGCTTATCCTTCACAGTATTCCACCAAGTGTCAGCTTCACCTGACAAATAATATGTCCCAATGTTCATTTTCTTTCCCTCTGGTACCTCAACTACTGTGAAAACTTTCTCTATTCCCCTTATCCATTCCTCTAGTACTACTGGATCATAAGATCCATTATAAACATTAGGGTTGCGCTGTGCTACCCTATCTGCCAATTTATCCTTTTTAGGAGGGGTTTCAGCAGGTACCTGGGGAATTCGCTTCATCAATTCAGCAACTAAGTTTGGCCAATAAATCGGGTTTCCTAAGTTGCTAACTAATACAGAGGGCAATGGTGGCGTGTCACCATGTTGTGGCTCCTGGCAAGAGGCTTGACCACCCAATCCCTGGCCTTGTTCCATATTATCCTCTACATGAACCTCCATGTTATTGTGCACTGACTGGGATATTCTAATCATACATTAAATGAAGTAATTCAAACACTGGAACCTCCAAACATATAAGATAAACATGCCCGATAAATACATAGGAGATGGCTCGAAGATTATTTCATAACTCAAAGCATCATCATTTCATTTCAAAACTGCTTACTTACATACATAGTTGCCGATTTATATACATGAGCAACAAAAGCATATTACGCCTAGCTGAGTAAGTAAGATAAACGCTGACTCCCACCCTATCACTAAAGACTAAATAGCCCCAAGGCACTGGGTCCGTCACATAACCGAAAAGAGGTATGAACCATGTCATCGCGGTCGGAGAGGATTGGACTAACTATATACAATGCCAGATGCCCCACAAAATGTAATTATCCAATCCAGCCAAACCATATCTACATACAGGGCTCAAAATGAAAACCACTACACCAACCCCTAGACCCACCTAACGATCCCTAGATGGATCGCAATATGGGTCAGACTCATCATCAGGTTCTTCACCTGAATCAAAACTGCTCGTAGATGCCTCTGACTCGACATTATCGACCTCCAGTTGAACTTGTGGCTCATGCTCCTCCTCTAAGTCCATCATCAACTCATCCGCCTCTTGTTCTCCTTGCTGCTCTATCCCCATCTTATCACTGTCTTGATCCTCCTCGGGATCATCCTCCTTTGGATCATCCTCTTCTGGATCGTCCTCCTCTCCCTGGTGGTCCTCATCCCCAGAAATGATCACCACTACTTCTGGGGTGCCGGGGACCTCCCCAGGGCTATCAGGCATTAGTGGGGTGTCTGGTGCGGGTGGGATGGGTGGCCCCTATGCTGATGCTGGAAGGGAGGGTGGCCCCTGTGCTGGTACTGGGGCTACAGGTGGGGGATGGACCTAATGTAGGGGAAAGACGTGCTGAAGGGTTTCCATAGTAATTCCCCTAAATTCAAACTCCTCTCTCAACAACAGCTCCGTAGTGAGAATCGTCCACGCCCCTTGGGCCTGAAACCTAGGCCCGTCCAAGCCTGGGTTCTCTGTCATCATAAAGTCGTGGTAACGTTGCTTAAACTCCACCCACGGGCCAATCAGGGGTAAGGATCCAAGCAGTCTCTGTGCACGGACCGTAATACTGTGAAACTTAGAGTAAGGGTCCTGTGCACGTGCCTCTATACTCATATGTAGCAACGCAATGTGAGCTATCATAGATCCCCTCGGCAGCATATTAACGCCATCAGGATCCATCTAACAAAGAAAACACATATATGAGAGGCATGCATATCCATAAACAAGAAGCATACAAATGGAAGCAACTTGCAGTCTAATATCGTTATTACACTCCTAATATCATTCAGGCAATATACTATAGATAGCCCCCTCATTACAACCATTCTCAACCTATAGTTTCTAATTCTACATTCCTCAAGAAAATCTCAACCTGACTCTGATACCAAATCTGTAACGCCCCAAATATACATGATTCATTGCCTGCATTCGCCTACTTGCATTCACCTGCTTAAGGTTATCAATAAGATATAATAGCTCAATGAACGGGGCGTTACCGCCGTCCATGAAGGACAAGGCTTCCGTTATACATGAAAACTTGTCATAAACCAAAGGTTACCTTATAAAGGGGCATTCACCATCATAATCACTCAAACCATTAAGTTATATACAGAAATGGATCTACATCCCAAGGTTTACACCACATATATAACTTGGTCCAAAAAATACAGTTGTGGCACCAAGCAAATAAGTTAGTTCGAATATACAGTTGAAACTCCAAAACACATTATAATATAATAAGACAGCATCTTAGCTCTCCCACACCGCCAATCACATAGAACGTCACGTCTCATTTATCACCTTCGGCCTCCCTGCCCGCCTGAGGGCACATTTTCCTGAAACAAAACATAAAAATATTTCGAACTGTGAGCCAAAGCTCAGTACATGCACCCCTGTACTAATAAAAATTCACTGAAAAGTTATTTGGGCCCACTTGCAATTCATTTTAATTAAAAACAGGGAATGGGATGCATATGAAACTGTGTTGCCAATTATTATCTGTTAGTGCACCCCTCAGTAACTGTTACGATCTGTGAGTAGGTGTACACCTGCCAAGCCGAGCGAGGGACCTGGCCTGAAGCTGCGCGGGTAACTGGAGGGCAATGCCCTGTAACTGATAAGGAACGGGGTCACTAATTATGTGATGAAGCACTGATTAAAATAATTCATTGATGTGCTTGCCAAAATATTATGATTTCAATAAATATGTGCTGATTACTAAAGATGCAGGCAATGAACGTACCTGGATGTTTTCAATGCTAGTTTACAGAGGAATGAGATGCACTAAAGTGAAGGAAATGAAAGCTTAGGCCTTGATTCTGTTCAAAGGTTCATTATAAGAACATGAGGTCAGAACAATCTTATTCTTATAATGGATAATTTTAAATAAAATTGGCTTATGAAGAACTTTTACACGCCAGTTCAATGATTAAACCAAAATGAAGGCAATATAAACCAAAGAAATATGATGTAAGGCACGGTAGCAAGTTTAGAGTATAAGCGCTTGCAAAGAGGGTACGGAAAGAATAATCCACAACTTAAACTCCCGACCTCAAAATGAGACGTAAGACCCTAATATAAATAGCTTAGGAAGTCCTCTACAACTTTTATTGAGGGCACGAAACATGATTCCCTTGACAGGTTTCATAAAATGGGGTTAGAACACCAACATGCCAGTTTGCAGTGCCTAGGTTCAGTAAAAAGGCCATAACTTCCTCCACAGACCTCAGAGTAATGCGATTCAAAAGCCATTTTAAAGCTAACACACTGACCTATCTACCCACCAAAAATCATAATTTTTAACTGGGCTGATTATTACCATATTCGTTCCAAAGTGTGTCCTGTTTTTCTGAAAATTCCAGCAGCACTGCTTTAGTGTGTTCCTTCATTTTTTTACACCAATCCTCAACTCAAACTCTTTCTTAAGAGTATGTAAACACACTTTGGTACATCTCAACCTCATACAAAAACACCATAAATAATTCCTCTTCATATTCATATCAAATAAAACTCCTTTTCTAGTCACATATACACACACCTCAAATTTACCATTAGTTGATCCAAATCTTGCATTTTGGACAAAACCCTAACTTTGGGTCACTTTGAACTCACTCCCAACTTTTCAAAACACTATAAACAACATAACAAACTTTAATATATTAAGAGATAAGCAAATACAAGGATAGATCAATCACTAAACAACACTTGAATAAAAAGCTTGCATGACTAAGATGAAACCCTAACCCTAACCTCATCCAATTTCAACTCCAACATAATCCATCAACTAGATAATTCTTAATACCATAAGAATAGCATAATCCATCACTAAGACAACCAAAATAATAAACAAAAACCAACAAGATCAAGAATCAAGAACAATTTCAGCATAGGAGGTGAAAAGAATACTCACTTTGAGCTTAAAGAGAAGTAGAAATGATGCTTGGTGCTTGAAGGAGGGAGAGGGATGGTTGGGGTGGTGAGTGGTGGTTGTTTGGTGGTGGTTTGGTGGCTGAAATGGTGATGGTGCTGCTGTGATTGCTGCTGGCCGTGTATAAGAGAGAAGGAGGAGAGAATGTGGAGAGAGAAAGTGTCTTGACGTGCTTGGTGTTAAATGAAAATTTTACAATTTATATTTGGCTTTTACTTGGCTGAAAATAAAGGTAGAAAAGTCAATTTTACTAAGCTTAATTAAGGCTTAATTAAGAGAGTTTAGTTAAACAAATGAGGGTCAAATCTTGTTAGGTCGAAATCGGCCTTAAACGAGCTCGGGTTTAGAAAAAGAACTGAAACCGAGTTCGCTTGCGAATATTTTTTTTTTCTTTTAAAACTCGAGATTGAATGATTATAGTGCCATGAAAAAGAATTAAAATCGTTAAATTCATAAATATCAAGGCCTAAATCGATCTCTAAATTTTGACTAGAACAAAACCCCAAACTGCAAAGTGAGGGCCCGTTTAGAAATGTCCAAGTGGGATAA
The DNA here is from genome assembly GCA_029747015.1 of Carnegiea gigantea. Classification (NCBI taxonomy): domain Eukaryota; kingdom Viridiplantae; phylum Streptophyta; class Magnoliopsida; order Caryophyllales; family Cactaceae; genus Carnegiea; species Carnegiea gigantea. The sequence continues at coordinate 641,079 of JAKOGI010000087.1, read as the reverse complement.
CAAAAAAATGATGTAAATGAAAATGAAATTAATCATATGGATTAATGAAATAAAATTACCAAACATATTTTAGGGTCATACTATTACATTTTGCCTTTTCTCTTTAATCTAGTGGATTCTAAACTATTTCACTTGAGTTCACATTTTCATCTTCCGATCCAAAATGGTGTCCTTCTAAATGGTAGCATGCACATCCACAATCACCAAATATTTCCAAGCGCCCCATGTCCGACGGGTGCCATGGTACATGCCACCTTCATCAGCAAATATCGTGTCGTTTAAGTATAAAATTTTTCTAACTATATTTGTTAAAATATAGAGTGATCTTGTAGTTTATTACCTCAGTAATTGTAGCTCCAACATTAGTGTTAGATATGCTGGAATCCTCTGGAGAACTTACACCACTTGTTGCCTTCAAAAACAACATAAGTTACTCATTTAATCATAAAGTAAAAATGAAACTGTTTCATTATTTCGTTGATTAAATTTTAACAATTTTAGTATAGTGATCCCTCCAGTGCCAAGACGATAGGGCTAATGTTGACAGGGCTGAAACTATTTGCTGCTTGTCTTGCAGCATTTTTCTTTCTTGCCTTCACTTGATTGCTTTTCTTTTTGGCGATGCTTACTTTTCCCTTGTTCTTTTGCCCTTTCTCTCTCAATTCAGTGGGATTCTAACCTATTCCACTTGAGGTCACATTTTCATCTCCTAATCCAAAATGGTGTCAGTTCAAATAGTAGCATGCACATCCACAATCACTAAATATTTCCAAGTGCACTATCTCCGACGGATGCTATGGTACATGCCACCTACATCAACGAATATTATGTCCTTTAAGTATAAAATTTTTCTAACTGTGATTGTTAAAATACAGAGTGATCTTATGGTTTATTACCTCAGTAATTGCAACTCCAACATTAGTGTTGGACATGCTGGAATCCTTCGGAGGCCTTACATTACTTGTTCCCTTCAAAAGCAACATAAGTTAATCATTTAATTATAAAGTGAACATGAAACTTTTCCATTATTTCGTTTGTTGAATTTTAACAATTTTAGTATAGTGAGACCTCCGATGCAAAGACGATGAGGTTGATGTTGATGGGGCTACAACTGTTTGTTACTTGTCTTGCGATATTTTTCTTTCTTGCCTTCACTTGATTGCTTTTCTTTTTGGTGGTGCTTAATTTTCTCTTGTTCTTTTGCCCTTTCTCTCTGAGTCCAGTGGGATTCTGGACTATTCTGCTTGAGTTCACATTTTCATCTTCTGATCCAGGATGGTGTCCTTCCAAATAGTAGCATGCACATCTGCGCTCACCAAATATTTCCAAGTGCACCATCTCCGACGCACACCATGGTACATGCCACCTACATCAACAAATATTGTGTCCTTTAAGTATAAAATTTTTCAAACAATATTTGTTGAAACATAGAGTGATCTTGTAGTTTATTACCTAAGTAATTGCAGGTCCAACATTAGTGTTGGATGTGCTGGAATCCTCCGGAGGCCTTTGACCACGTGTTGCCTTCAAAAACAACATAAGTTACTCATTTAATTATAAAGTAAAAATGAAACTTTTCCATTATTTCGTTGATTAGATTTTAACAATTTTAGTGTAGTGATACCTCTGGTGCAAAGATGATGGGGCTGATGTTGACAAGGCTGAAGCTGTTTGTTGCCTGTCTTGCAGCATTTTCCTTTCTTGCCTTCACTTGATTACTTTTCTTTTTGGCGATGCTCACTTTTCTCTTGCTCTTTTGCCCTTTCTCTCTTAATCCAGTGGGATTCTTAACTATTCTGCTTGAGGTCACATTTTCATCTTCTGATCCACAATGGTGTCCTTCCAAATAGTAACATGCACATCTATAATCACCAAATATTTCCAAGTGCACCATCTCTGATGGACGCCATGGTACATGCCACCTACATCAACAAATATTTCGTCATTTTAGTATAAAATTTTTCTAACTATATTTGTTAAAATATAGAGTTATCTTGTAGTTTATTACCTTTGTAATTGTAGCTTCAACATTAGTGTTGGACATGCTGGAATCCTCGGGGGGCCTTACACTACCTGTTGCCTTGAAAAACAACATAAGTTACACATTTAATTATAAAGTGAAATTAAAACTTTTCCATTATTTCGTTGATTAAATTTTATCAATTTTAGTATAGTGATACCTCCGGTGTGAAGACGATAGGGCAGACATTAGCAGGGCTGAAAATGTTTGTTGCTTGTCTTGCAGCACTTTTGTCTCTTGCCTTCACTTGATTGCTTTTCTTTTTAGCGACGCTTACTTTTCCCTTGTTCTTTTTCCCTTCCTCTCTTAATTCAGTGGGATTCTAAACTATTCCACTTGAGGTCACATTTTCATCTTCTGATTCAGAATGGTGTCCTTCTAAATAATAGCATGCACATCTACAATCACCAAATATTTTCAAGCGCACCATCTCCGACGAACGCCATGGTACATGCCACCTACATCAACAAATACTGTGTCCTTTAAGAATAAAATTTTCCTAACTATATTTGGTAAAATATAGAGTGATCTTGTAGTTTGTTACCTCAGTAATTACAGCTCCAACATCAGTGTTGTACATGCTGGAATCCTCCGGAGGCCTTACACCACTTGTTGCCTCCAAAAATAACATAAGTTACTCATTTAATTATAAAGTGAACTTTAAGCTTTTCCATTATTTAGTTGGTCAAATTTTAACAATTTTAGTATGGTGACAACTCCGGTGCGAAGACGATGGGGCTGATGTTCACATGACTGAAACTGTTTGTTGCCTATCTTGCAGCATTTTCCTTTCTTGCCTTCACTTGATTACTTTTCTTTTTGGTGATGCTTACTTTTCTCTTGTTCTTTTGCCCTTTCTCTCTTAATCCAGTGGGATTCTGGACTATTCTGCTTGAGGTCACATTTTTATCCTCTGATCCAGAATAGTGTCCTTCCAAATACTGGCGTGTACATCTACAATCACCAAATATTTCCAAGTGCACCATCTCCGACGGACGACATGGTACGTGCCACCTACATCAACAAATATTGTGTCATTTAAGTAAAAATTTTTCGAACTATATTTGTTAAAATATAGAGTGATCTTGCAGTTTATTACCTCAGTAATTGCGGCTCCAACATTAGTGTTGGACATGCTGGAATCCTCCGAAGGCCTTACCCCACTTGTTGCCTTCAAAAACAACATAAGTTACTCATTCAATTATGATGTGAAAATGAAACTTTTCCATTATTTTGTTGATTAATTTTAAGAATTTTAGTATATTGATACCTCCGGTGCGAAGACGATGGGGCTGATGTTGATGGGGCTGATGTTGATAGGGCTGAAACTGTCTTGCAGCATTTTTCTTTCTTGCCTTCACTTGGTTGCTTTTCTTTTTGGCGATGCTTACTTTTCCCTTGCTCTTTTGCCATTTCTCTCTTAAACCAGTGGGATTCTTGGCTATTCCACTTGAGGTCGCATTTTCATTTTTGATCCAGAATGGTGTCCTTCCAAATAGCAGCATACACATCTACAATTACCAAATATTTCCAAGTGCACCATCTCCGATGGATGCCATGGTACATGCCACCTACATCAACAAATATTGTGTCCTTTAAGTATAAAATTATTCTAACTATATTTGTTAAAATATAAAGCGATCTTGTCGTTTATTACCTCAGTAATTGCAGCTCTAACATTAGTGTTGGACATGCTGGAATCCTCCAGAGGCCTTACACCACTTGTTGCCTTCAAAAACAACATAAGTTACTCATTAATTTGCAAAGTGAAAATGAAACTTTTCCATTATTTCGTTGATTAAATTTTAACAAGTTTAGCATACATACACCTCTGGTGCGAAGACAACGCGGCTGATGTTAACAGGGATGAAACTGTTTGTTGCTTGTCTTGCAGCATTTCCTTTCTCGCCTTAGTTTGGTTGCTTTTCTTTTTGGCGATGCTTACTTTTCTCTTGTTCTTTTGCCCATTTTAACCTAATCCAGTTGGATTCTGGACTATTCCACCTTAGGCCACACTTTCATCTTCTGATCCAGAACGGTGTCCATCCAAATAGTGGCATGCACATCTACAATCACCAAATATTTCCAAGTGCGCTATCTCCGATGGACGCCATGATACATGCCACCTGCATCAAGAAATATTATGTCATTTGAGTATAAATTTTTTCAAACTATATTTGTTAAAATATAGAGTGATGTCGTAGTTTATTGCCTCAGTAATTGTAGGTCCAACATTAGTGTTAGGCATGCTGTAATCCTCCTGAGGCCTTACACCACTTGTTGCCTTCAAAAACAACATAAGTTGCTCATTTAATTAGAAAGTGAACATGAAACTTTTCCATTATTTCGTTGATTATATTTTAACAATTTTAGTATAGTGATAACTCCAGTGTGAAGACGATGGGGCTGATGTTGACAGCGCTGAAACAGTTTGTTGCCTATCTTGCAGCATTTTCCTTTCTTGCCTTCACTTGATTGCTTTTCTTTTTGTCGATGCTTACTTTTATCTTATTCTTTTGCCCTTTCTCTCTTAATCCAATGGCATTCTGGACTATTTGGCTTGAGTTCACGTTTTCATCTTCGGATCTAGAATGGTGTCCTTCTAAATGGTGGCATGCACATCTACAATCACCAAATATTTCCAAGTGCACCATCTCCGACGGATGCCATGGTACATGCCACCTACATCAACAAATGTTGTGTCCTTTAAATGTAAAATTTTCCTAACTATATTTGTTAAAATATAGAGTGATCTTGTAATTTATTACATCAGTAATTGCAACTCCAACATTAGTGTTGGACATGTTGGAATCCCCCGGAGGCCTTACATCACTTGTTGTCTTCAAAAACAACGTAAGTTACTCATTTAATTGTAATGTGGAAATTAAATTTTAACAATTTTAGTATAGTGATACCTTCAGTGCGAAGACAATGGGCTGATGTTGGCAGGGCTGAAACTGTTTGTTGCTTGTATTGCGGCATTTTTCTTTCTTGCCATCACTTGATTGCTGTTTTTTTTTTTTTTTTGGTGATGCTTACTTTTCACTTGTTCTTTTGCCTTTTCTCTCTTAATCCAGTGGGATTCTAGACTATTCCACTTGAGGTCACATTTTCATCTTCTGACCAGGAATGGTGTCCTTCTAAATGATAGCATGCACATCTACAATCACTTAATATTTCCATGTGTGCCATGTCCGACGGATGCCATGGTACATGCCACCTACATCAATAAATATTGTGTCCTTTAAGTATAAAAATTTTCAAACGAAATTTGTTAAAATATAGAGTGATCTTATAGTTTATTACCTCGGTAATTGCAGCTCCAACATTAGTGTTGGACATGCTGGAATCCTTGGGAGGCGTTACACCACTTGTTGCCTTCAAAAACAAGATAAGTTACTCATTTAATTATAAAGCGTGAATGAAAAACTTCCATTATCTCATTGATTAAATTTTAACAATTTTAGTATAGTGATCCCTCCAGTGCCAAGACGATAGGGCTAATGTTGACAGGGCTGAAACTATTTGCTGCTTGTCTTGCAGCATTTTTCTTTCTTGCCTTCACTTGATTGCTTTTCTTTTTGGCGATGCTTACTTTTCCCTTGTTCTTTTGCCCTTTCTCTCTTAATTCAGTGGGATTCTAGACTATTCCACTTGAGGTCACATTTTCATCTCCTAATCCAAAATGGTGTCAGTTCAAATAGTAGCATGCACATCCACAATCACCAAATATTTCCGTGTGCACTATCTCCGACGGATGCCATGGTATATGCCACCTACATCAACGAATATTATGTCCTTTAAGTATAAAATTTTTCTAACTGTGATTGTTAAAATACAGAGTGATCTTATGGTTTATTACCTCAGTAATTGCAACTCCAACATTAGTGTTGGACATGCTGCAATCCTTCGGAGGCCTTACATTACTTGTTCCCTTCAAAAGCAACATAAGTTAATCATTTAATAATAAAGTGAACATGAAACTTTTCCATTATTTCGTTGGTTGAATTTTAACAATTTTAGTATAGCGAGACCTCCGATGCAAAGACAATGAGGTTGATGTTGACAGGGCTGCAACTGTTTGTTACTTGTCTTGCGATATTTTTCTTTCTTGCCTTCACCTGATTGCTTTTCTTTTTCGTGGTGCTTAATTTTCTCTTGTTCTTTTGCCCTTTCTCTCTGAGTCCAGTGGGATTCTGGACTATTCTGCTTGAGTTCACATTTTCATCTTCTGATCCAGGATGGTGTCCTTCCAAATAGTAGCATGCACATCTGCGCTCACCAAATATTTCCAAGTGCACCATCTCCGACGCACGCCATGGTACATGCCACCTACATCAACAAATATTGTGTCCTTTAAGTATAAAATTTTTCAAACAATATTTGTTGAAACATAGAGTGATCTTGTAGTTTATTACCTAAGTAATTGCAGGTCCAACATTAGTGTTGGATGTGCTGGAATCCTCCGGAGGCCTTTGACCACTTGTTGCCTTCAAAAACAACATAAGTTACTCATTTAATTATAAAGTAAAAATGAAACTTTTCCATTATTTCGTTGATTAGATTTTAACAATTTGAGTGTAGTGATACCTCTGGTGCGAAGATGATGGGGCTGATGTTGACAAGGCTGAAACTGTTTGTTGCCTGTCTTACAGCATTTTCCTTTCTTGCCTTCACTTGATTACTTTTCTTTTTGGCGATGCTCACTTTTCTCTTGCTCTTTTGCCCTTTCTCTCTTAATCTAGTGGGATTCTTGACTATTCTGCTTGAGGTCACATTTTCATCTTCTGATCCACAATGGTGTCCTTCCAAATAGTAACATGCACATCTATAATCACCAAATATTTCCAAGTGCACCATCTCTGATGGACGCCATGGTACATGCCACCTATATCAACAAATATTTCGTCATTTTAGTATAAAATGTTTCTAACTATATTTGTTAAAATATAAAGTGATCTTGTAGTTTATTACCTTTGTAATTGTAGCTTCAACGTTAGTGTTGGACATGCTGGAATCCTCGGGGGGCCTTACACTACCTGTTGCCTTCAAAAACAACATAAGTTACACATTTAATTATAAAGTGAAATTAAAACTTTTCCATTATTTCGTTGATTAAATTTTATCAATTTTAGTATAGTGATACCTTCGGTGTGAAGACGATAGGGCAGACATTGGCAGGGCTGAAAATGTTTGTTGCTTGTCTTGCAGCACTTTTCTCTCTTGCCTTCACTTGATTGCTTTTCTTTTTAGCGACGGTTGCTTTTCCCTTGTTCTTTTTCCCTTCCTCTCTTAATTCAGTGGGATTCTAAACTATTCCACTTGAGGTCACATTTTCATCTTCTGATTCAGAATGGTGTCCTTCCAAATAGTAGCATGCACATCTATAATCACCAAATATTTTCAAGCGCACCATCTCCGACGGACGCCATGGTACACGCCACCTACATCAACAAATACTGTGTCCTTTAAGAATAAAATTTTCCTAACTATATTTGGTAAAATATAGAGTGATCTTGTAGTTTGTTACCTCAGTAATTGCAGCTCCAACATCAGTGTTGGACATGCTGGAATCCTCCGGAGGCCTTACACCACTTGTTGCCTTCAAAAATAACATAAGTTACTCATTTAATTATAAAGTGAACATTAAGCTTTTCCATTATTTAGTTGGTTAAATTTTAATAATTTTAGTATGGTGACAACTCCGGTGCGAAGACGATGGGGCTGATGTTCACATGACTGAAACTGTTTGTTGCCTATCTTGCAGCATTTTCCTTTCTTGCCTTCACTTGATTACTTTTCTTTTTGGTGATGCTTACTTTTCTCTTGTTCTTTTGCCCTTTCTCTCTTAATCCAGTGGGATTCTAGACTATTCTACTTGAGGTCACATTTTTATCCTCTGATCCAGAATAGTGTCCTTCCAAATACTGGCATGTACATCTGCAATCACCAAATATTTCCAAGTGCACCATCTCCGACGGACGACATGGTACGTGCCACCTACATCAACAAATATTGTGTCATTTAAGTAAAAATTTTTCGAACTATATTTGTTAAAATATAGAGTGATCTTGCAGTTTATTACCTCAGTAATTGCAGCTCCAACATTAGTGTTGGACATGCTGGAATCCTCCAAAGGCCTCACCCCACTTGTTGCCTTCAAAAACAACATAAGTTACTCATTCAATTATGATGTGAAAATGAAACTTTTCCATTATTTTGTTGATTAATTTTAAGAATTTTAGTATATTGATACCTCCGGTGCGAAGACGATGGGGCCGATGTTGATAGGGCTGAAACTGTCTTGCAGCATTTTTCTTTCTTGCCTTCACTTGGTTGCTTTTCTTTTTGGCGATGCTTACTTTTCCCTTGCTCTTTTGCCATTTCTCTCTTAAACCAGTGGGATTCTTGGCTATTCCACCTGAGGTCGCATTTTCATTTTTGATCCAGAATGGTGTCCTTCCAAATAGCAGCATACACATCTACAATTACCAAATATTTCCAAGTGCACCATCTCCGATGGACGCCATGGTACATGCCACCTACATCAACAAATATTGTGTCCTTTAAGTATAAAATTTTTCTAACTAGATTTATTAAAATATAAAGTGATCTTGTCGTTTATTACCTCAGTAATTGCAGCTCTAACATTAGTGTTGGACATGCTGGAATCCTCCGGAGGCCTTACACCACTTGTTGCCTTCGAAAACAACATAAGTTACTCATTAATTTGCAAAGTGAAAATGAAACTTTCCCATCATTTCGTTGATTAAATTTTAACAAGTTTAGCATACATACACCTCTGGTGCGAAGACGATGGGGCTGATGTTGACAGGGCTGAAACTATTTGTTGCTTGTCTTGCAGCATTTCCTTTCTCGCCTTAGTTTGGTTGCTTTTCTTTTTGGCGATGCTTACTTTTCTCTTGTTCTTTTGCCCATTTTATCCTAATCCAGTTGGATTCTGGACTATTCCACCTGAGGCCACACTTTCATCTTCTGATCCAGAACGGTGTCCTTCCAAATAGTGGCATGCACATCTACAATCACCAAATATTTCCAAGTGCGCTATCTCCAATGGACGCCATGATACATGCCACCTACATCAAGAAATATTATGTCATTTAAGTATACATTTTTTCAAACTATATTTGTTAAAATATAGAGTGATGTCGTAGTTTATTGCCTCAGTAATTGCAGGTCGAACATTATTGTTAGGCATGTTGTAATCCTCCTGAGGCCTTACACCACTTGTTGCCTTCAAAAACAACATAAGTTGCTCATTTAATTAGAAAGTGAACATGAAACTTTTCCATTATTTCGTTGATTATATTTTAACAATTTTAGTATAGTGATAACTCCGGTGTGAAGACGATGGGGCTGATGTTGACAGCGCTGAAACAGTTTGTTGCCTATCTTGCAGCATTTTCCTTTCTTGCCTTCACTTGATTGCTTTTCTTTTTGTCGATGCTTACTTTTATCTTATTCTTTTGCCCTTTCTCTCTTAATCCAATGGCATTCTGGACTATTTGGCTTGAGTTCACGTTTTCATCTTCGGATCTAGAATGGTGTCCTTCTAAATGGTGGCATGCACATCTACAATCACCAAATATTTCCAAGTGCACCATCTCCGACGGATGCCATGGTACATGCCACCTACATCAACAAATATTGTGTCCTTTAAATGTAAAATTTTCCTAACTATATTTGTTAAAATATAGAGTGATCTTGTAATTTATTACATCAGTAATTGCAACTCCAACATTAGTGTTGGACATGCTGGAATCCCCCGGAGGCCTTACATCACTTGTTGCCTTCAAAAACAACGTAAGTTACTCATTTAATTGTAATGTGGAAATTAAATTTTAACAATTTTAGTATAGTGATACCTTTGGTGCGAAGACGATGGGCTGATGTTGGCAGGGCTGAAACTGTTTGTTGCTTGTATTGCGGCATTTTTCTTTCTTGCCATCACTTGATTGCTGTTTTTTTTTTTTTTTTGGTGATGCTTACTTTTCACTTGTTCTTTTGCCTTTTCTCTCTTAATCCAGTGGGATTCTAGACTATTCCACTTGAGGTCACATTTTCATCTTCTGACCAGGAATGGTGTCCTTCTAAATGATAGCATGCACATCTACAATCACTAAATATTTCCATGTGTGCCATGTCCGACGGATGCCATGGTACATGCCACCTACATCAATAAATATTATGTCCTTTAAGTACAAAAATTTTCAAACGAAATTTATTAAAATATAGAGTGATCTTATAGTTTATTACCTCAGTAATTGCAGCTCCAACATTAGTGTTGGACATGCTGGAATCCTTGGGAGGCGTTACACCACTTGTTGCCTTCAAAAACAAGATAAGTTACTCATTTAATTATAAAGTGCGAATGAAAAACTTCCATTATCTCATTGATTAAATTTTAACAATTTTATTATAGTGATGCCTCCGATGTGAAGACGATAGGGCTGATGTTGACAAGGCTGAAACTGTTTGTTGCTTGTCTTGCAGCATTTTTCTTTCTTGCCTTCGCTTGATTGCTTTTCTTTTTGGCAATGCTTACTTTTCTCTTAATCCAGTGTGATTCTGGACTATTCCACTTGAGGTCACATTTTTATCTTCTGATTCGGAATGGTGTCCTTCCAAATAGTAACTTGCGCATCTACAATCATCAAATATTTCTAACTGCACCATCTCCGACGGACGTCATGGTACATGCCGCCTGTATCAACAAATATTGTGTCTTTTAAGTGTAAAATTTTTCTAACTACATTTACTAAAATATAGAGTGATCTTGTAGTTTATTGCCTCAGTAATTGCAGCTCTAAAATTAGTGTTGGACATGCTGGAATTCTCCGGAGGCCTTACACCACTTGTTACCTTCAAAAACAACATAAGTTACTCATTTAATTATAAAGTGAAAATGAAACTTTTCCATCATTTTGTTGGTTAAATTTTAACTATTTTAATATAGTGATAACTCCAGTGCAAAGACGATGGGGCTAATGTTGACATGGCTGAAACTATTTGTTGCCTGTCTTGCAGCATTTTCCTTTCTTGCCTTCACTTGATTGCTTTTCTTTTTGGTGATGCTTACTTTTCTCTTGTTGTTTTGCCCCTTCTCTCTTAATCCAGTGGGATTCTGGACTAATTCGCTTGAGGTCACATTTTCATCTTCTAATCCAGAATGGCGTCCTTCCAAATACTAGCATGTACATCTACAATCACCAAATATTTCCAAGTGTACCATCTCCGATGGACGCTATAGTACATGCCACCTTCATCAACAAATATTGTGTCATTTAAGTATAAAATTTTTTGAACTATATTTGTTAAAATATAAAGTGATCTTATAGTTTATTACCTTAGTAATTGCAGCTCCAACATTAGTGTTGGGCATGTTGGAATCCTCCGAAGGCCTCACACCACTTGTTGCCTTCAAAAACAACATAAGTTACTCATTCAATTGTGAAGTGAAAATGAAACTTTTCCATTATTTCGTTGATTAAATTTTAACAATTTTAGTATAGTGAGACCTCCGGTGCGAAGACGATGGGGCTGATGTTGATAGGGTTGAAGCTGTTTGTTGCTTGTCTTGCAGCATTTTTCTTTCTTGTCTTCACTTGATTGCTTTTCTTTTTGGCGATGCTTACTTTTCTGTAGTTCGTTTGCCTTTTCTCTTAAATCTAGTGGGATTCTGGACTATTTCGCTTAAGTTCACTTTTTCATCTTCGGATCCAGAATGGTGTCCTTCTAAATGGTGGCATGCACATCTACAATCGCCAAATATTTCCAAGTGCGCCATGTCCGGCGGATGCCATGGTACATGCCACCTTCATCAACAAATATTGTGTCGTTTAAGTGTAAAATTTTTCTAACTATATTTGTTAAAATATAGAGTGATCTTGTAGTTTATTACCTCAGTAATTGCAGCTCCAACATTAGTGTTGGACATGCTGGAATCCTCGGGAGGCCTTACACCACTTGTTGCCTTCAAAAACAACATAAGTTACTCATTTAATCATAAAGTAAAAATGAAACTGTTTCATTATTTCGTGGATTAAATTTTAACAATTTTAGTATAGTGATCCCTCCAGTGCCAAGACGATAGGTGATGCTTATCTTGTAGCATTTTTCTTTCTTGCCTTCACTTGATTGCTTTTCTTTTTTGTGATGCTTACTTTTCTCTTGTTTTTTTGCCCTTCCTCTCTTAATCCAGTGGGATTTTGGACTATTTTGCTTGAGGTCACATTTTTATCTTCTGATCCAGAATGGTGTCCTTCCAAATAGTAGCATGCACATCTACCATCACCAAATATTTCCAATTGTACCATCTCCGGCGGATGCCATGGTACATGCCACCTACATCAATAAATATTGTGTCATTTAAGTATAAAATTTTTCAAACTATATTTGTTAAAATATAGGGTGATCTTGTAGTTTATTACCTCAGTAATTGCAGGTCCAACATTAGTGTTTGACATGCTAGAATCCTCTGGAGGCCTTACACCACTTGTTGCCTTCAAAAACCACATAAGGTACTCATTTAATTATAAAGTAAAAATAAACTTTTCCATTATTTCGTTGATTAATTTTTAACAATTTTAGTATAGTGATACCTCCGGTGCGAAGATGATGGTGCTGATGTTGATAAGGCTGAAACTGTTTGTTGCCTGTCAGGCAGCATTTTCCGATCTTGCCTTCACTTGATTACTTTTCTTTTTGGCAATACCTACTTTTCTCTTGCTCTTTATCCCTTTCTCTCTTAATCCAGTGGGATTCTGGACAATTCCGCTTAAGTTCACATTTTCATCTTTTGATCCAGAATGGAGTCCTTCCAAATAGCAGCATGCGCATCTACAATCACTAAAGATTTCCAAGTGCACCATCTCCGATGGACGCCATGGTACATGCCACCTATATCAACAAAATATTGTCTCATTTGAGTATAAAATTTTTCTACCTATATTTGTTAAAATATGGAGTGATCTTGTAGTTTATTACCTCAGTAATTGCAGCTCCAACATTAGTATTGGACATGCTGGAATCCTCGGGAGGCCTTACACCACTTGTTGCCTTCAAAAACAACATAAGTTACTCATTTAATTATGAAGTGAAAATGAAACTTTTTTACTATTTCATTGATTAAATTTTAACAATTTTAGTATGGTGATCCCTCCAGTGCGAAGACGATAAGGTTGATGTTGACGAGGCTGAAACTATTTGCTGCTTATCTTGCAGCATTTTTCTTTCTTGCCTTCACTTGATTGCTTTTCTTTTTGGCAACGCTTACTTTTCTCTTGTTCCTTTTCCCTTTCTCTCTTAATCCAGTGGGACTCTAGACTATTCCCCTTGAGGTCACATTTTCATCTTCTGATCCAGAATGGTGTCCTTCCAAATAGTAGCATGCACATCTACAATCACCAAATATTTTCAAGTGCACCATCTCCGACAGACGCCATGGTACATGCCACCTACATCAACAAATACTATGTCCTTTAAGTATAAAATTTTTCTAACTATATTTGTTAAAATGGAGAGTGATCTTGTAGTTTATTACCCCAGTAATTCCAGCTCAAACATTAGTGTTGGACATGCTGGAATCCTCCGGAGGCCTTAGACCACTTGTTACCTTCAAAAACAACATAAGTTACTCATTTAATTATAAAGTAAAAATGAAACTTTTTCACTATTTCGTTGATTAAATTTTAGCAATTTTAGTATGGTGACACCTCTAGTGCGAAGACGATGGGGCTGACGTTGACAGGGCTGAAACCGTTTATTGCCCGTCTTGCAGCACTTCCTTTTCTTGCCTTCACATGATTACTTTCCTTTTTGACGATGCTTATTTCTCTTGTACTTTTGCCTTTCTCTCCTAATGCAGTGGGATTCTGGACTATTCTGCTTGAGGTCACATTTAATTATAAAGTGAAAATGAAACTTTTTCATTATTTCATTGATTAAATTTTAACAATTTTAGTGTAGTGGTGCCTCCGGTGCGAAGAGGATAGCACTGATGTTGACAGGGCTGAAACTGTTTGTTGCTTGTTTTGGAACATTTTTCGTTCTTGCCTTCACTTGATTGCTTTTCTTTTTGGCGATGCTTACTTTTCTCTTGTTCTTTTGTCCTTTCTCTCTTAATCCAGTGGGATTCTGGACTATTCCATTTGAGGTCACATTTTTATCTTCTGATCCAGAATGGCGTCCTTCCAAGTAGTAGCCCGCACATCTACAATCATCAAATATTTCCAAGTGCACCATCTCCGACAGACGCCATGGTACATGCCGCCTACATCAACAAATATTGTGTCATTTAAGTATAAAATTTTTCTAACTATATTTGTTGAAATATAGAGTGATCTTGTAGTTTATTACCTCAGTAATTATATCTCCAACATCAGTGTTGGACATGCTGGAATCCTCCGAAGGCCTTACACCACTTGTTGCTTTCAAAAACACCATAAGTTACTCATTCAATTATGAAGTGAAAATGAAACTTTTCCATTATTTCGTCGATTAAATTTTAACAATTTCAGTATAGTGATGCCTCCGGCGTGAAGACGATGAGGCTAATGTTGATAGGGCTGAAACTGTTTGTTGCTTGTCTTGCAGTATTTTTCTTTCTTGCATTCGCTTGATTGCTTTTCTTTTTGGCGATGCTTACTTTTCTCTTGCTCTTTTGTCGTTTCTCTCTTAATCCAGTGGGATTCTTGGCTATTCCACCTGAGGTCACGTTTTCATCTTCTGATCCAGAATGGTGTCCTTGCAAATAGCAGCATACACATCTAGAATCACCAAATATTTCCAAGCGTGCCATCTCCGACGGGCGTCATGGTGCATGCCACCTACATCAACAAATGTTATGTCCTTTAAGTATAAAATTTTTCTAACTATATTTGTTAAAATATAGAGTGATCTTGTAGTTTATTACCTTAGTAATCGCAGCTCTAACATTAGTGATGGACAAGCTGGAATCCTCCGGAGGCCTTACACCACTTGTTGCCTTCGAAAATAACAAAAGTTACTCATTTAATTGCAAAGTGAAAATGAAACTTTTCCATTATTTTGTTGATTAAAATTTAATAATTTTAGCATAGATACACCTCCGGTGTGAAGACGATGGGGCTGACGTTGACAGGGCTGAAACTGTTTGTTGCTTGTCTTGCAGCATTTTCCTTTCTTGCCTTAGTTTGATTGCTTTTCTTTTTAGCGATGCTTACTTTTCTCTTGTTCTTTTGCCAATTTTATCTTAATCCAGTTGGATTCCGGACTATTCCACTTGAGGCCACACTTTCTTCTTCTGATCCAGAATGGTGTCCTTCCAAATAGCAGCTTGCACATCTACAATCACCAATTACTTCCAAGTGCACCATCTCCGATGGACGCCATGATACACGCCGCCTACATCAACAAATATTGTGTCATTTAAGTATAATTTTTTCCTAACTATATTTGTTAAAATATGGAGTGATGGCGTAGTTTATTACCTCAGTAATTGCAGCTCCAACATTAGTGTTGGGCATGCTGGAATCCTCCTGAGGCCTTATACCACTTGTTGCCTTCAAAACAACATAAGTTGCTCATTTAATTAGAAAGTGAACATGAAACTTTTCCATTATTTCGTTGATTATATTTTAGCAATTTTAGTGTAGTGATAACTCCGGTGCGAAGACAATGGGGCTGATGTTGATAGGGCTAAAACAGTTTGTTGCCTGTCTTGCAGCATTTTCCTTTCTTGCTTCACTTGATTGCTTTTCTTTTTGGCAATGCTTACTTTTCTCTTGTTCTTTTGCCCTTTCTCTCTTAATCCAGTGGGATTCTAGACTATTCCACTTGAGGTCACATTTTCAACTTCTGATCTGGAATGGTGTCCTTCTAAATGATAGCATGCACATCTACAATCACTAAATATTTCCATGTGTGCCATGTCCGACGGGTGCCATGGTACATGCCACCTACATCAACAAATATTGTGTCCTTTAAGTATAAAATTTTTCAAACTAAATTTGTTAAAATGTAGAGTGATCTTATAGTTTATTACCTCAGTAATTGCAACTCCAACATTGGTGTTGGACATGCTGGAATCCTCGGGAGGCCTTACACCACTTGTTCCCTTCAAAAACAAGATAAGTTACTCATTTAATTATAAAGTGAAAATGAAAAACTTCCATTATCTCATTAATTAAATTTTAACAATTTTAGTATAGTGATGCCTCCGGTGCGAAGACGATAGGGCTGATGTTGACGGGGTAGAAACTGTTTGTTGCTTGTGTTGCAGCATTTTCTTTCTCGCCTTCACTTGATTGCTTTTCTTTTTGGCGATGCTTACTTTTCTGTTGTTCTTTTGTCCTTTCTCTCTTAATCCAGTGGGATTCTGGACTATTCCACTTGAGGTCACATTTTTATCTTCTGATCCGGAATGCTATCCTTCCAAATAGTTGCATGCACATCTACAATCATCAAATATTTCCAACTCCACCATCTCCGACGGACGTCATGGTGCATGCCACCTACATCAACAAATATTGTGTCTTTTATGCATAAAATTTTTCTAACTACATTTGTTAAAATATAGAGTGATCTTGTAGTTTATTACCTCAGTAATTGCAGCTCCAACATCAGTGTTGGACATGCTGGAATCCTCCGAAGGCCTTTACACCACTGGTTGCTTTCAAAAACACCATAAGTTGCTCATTCAATTATGAAGTGAAAATGAAACTTTTCCATTATTTCGTTGATTAAATTTTAACAATTTTAGTACAGTGATACCTCCGGTAATGTTGATAGGGCTGAAACTGTTTGTTGCGTGTCTTACAGCATTTTTCTTACTTGCATTCGCTTGATTGCTTTTCTTTTTGGCGATGCTTACTTTTCTCTTGCTCTTTTGCCGTTTCTCTCTTAATCTAGTGGGATTCTTGACTATTCTGCCTGAGGTAACGTTTTCATCTTCTGATCCAGAATGGTGTCCTTCCAAATAGCAGCATGCACATCTACAATCACCAAATATTTCCATGCGCGCCATCTCCAATGAGCGTCATGGTACATGCCACCTACATCAACAAATGTTGTGTCCTTTAAGTATAAAATTTTTCCAACTATATTTGTTAAAATATAGAGTGATCTTGTAGTTTATTACCTCAGTAATTGCAGCTCTAACATTAGTGTTGGACATGTTGGAATACTCCGGAGGCTTTACACCACTTGTTGCCTTCGAAAACAACAAAAGTTACTCATTTAATTGCAAAGTGAAAATGAAACTTTTCCATTATTTTGTTGATTAAATTTTAACAATTTTAGCATAATACACCTCCGGTGTGAAGACGATGGGGCTGATGTTGACAGGGCTGAAACTGTTTGTTGCTTGTCTTGCAGCATTTTCCTTTCTTGCCTTAGTGTGATTGCTTTTCTTTTTGGCGATGCTTACTTTTCTCTTGTTCTTTTGCCAATTATCTTAATCCAGTTGGATTCCGGACCATTCCACTTGAGGCCACACTTTCTTCCTCTGATCCAGAATGGTGTCCTTCCAAATAGTAGCTTCTGCATCAACAATCACCAATTATTTCCAAGTGCACCATCTCCGACGGACGCCATGATACATGCCACCTACATCAACAAATATTGTGTCATCTAAGTATAATTTTTTTCTAACTATATTTGTTAAAATATAGAGTGATGTTGTAGTTTATTACCTCAGTAATTACAGCTCCAACATTAGTGTTGGGCATGCTGGGATCCTCCTGAGGCCTTAGACCACTTGTTGCCCTCAAAAACAACATAAGTTGCTCATTTAATTAGAAAGTGAACATGAAACTTTTCCATTATTTCGTTGATTATATTTTAACAATTTTAGTATAGTGATAACTCCGGTGCGAAGACAATGGGGCTGATGTTGACATGGCTAAAACAGTTTGCTGCTTGTCTTGCAGCATTTTCCTTTCTTGCCTTCACTTGATTGCTTTTCTTTTCGGCGATGCTTACTTTTCTCTTGTTCTTTTGACCTTTCTCTCTTAATCCAGTGGGATTCTAGACAGTTCCACTTGAGGTCACATTTTCATCTTCTGATTTGGAATGGTGCCCTTCTAAATGATAGCATGCACATCTACAATCACTAAATATTTCCACGTGTGCCATGTCCGACGGGTGCCATGGTACATGCAACCTAAATCAACAAATATTGTGTCCTTTAAGTATAAAATTTTTCAAACTAAATTTGTTAAAATATAGAGTGATCTTATAGTTTATTACCTCAGTAATTGCAACTCCAACATTGGTGTTAGACATGCTGGAATCCTCGGGAGGCCTTACACCACTTGTTGCCTTCAAAAACAAGATAAGTTACTCATTTAATTATAAAGTGAAAATGAAAAACTCCCATTATCTCATTGATTAAATTTTAACAATTTTAGTATAGTGATGCCTCCTGTGCGAAGACGATCGGGCTGACGTTGACAGGGCAGAAACTGTTTGTTGCTTGTGTTGCAGCATTTTCTTTCTTGCCTTCACTTGATTGCGTTTCTTTTTGGCGATGCTTCTTTTCTGTTGTTCTTTTGTCCTTTCTCTCTTAATCCAGTGGGATTCTGGACTATTCCACTTGAGGTCACATTTTTATCTTCTGATCAGGAATGCTGTCCTTCCAAATAGTTGCATGCACATCTACAATCATCAAATATTTCCAAATGCACCATCTCCGACGGACGTCATGGTGCATGCCACTTACATCAACAAATATTGTGTCTTTTATGCATAAAATTTTTCTAACTACATTTGTTAAAATATAGACTTATCTTGTAGTTTATTACCTCAGTAATTACAGCTCCAACATCAGTGTTGGACATGCTGGAATCCTCCGAAGGTCTTACACCACTTGTTGCTTTCAAAAACACCATAAGTTGCTCATTCAATTATGAAGTGAAAATGAAACTTTTCCATTATTTCGTTGATTAAATTTTAACAATTTTAGTACAGTGATACCTCCGGTAATGTTGATAGGGCTGGAACTGTTTGTTGCGTGCCTTGCAGCATTTTTCTTTCTCGCATTCACTTGATACAATTTTAGTACAGTGATACATCAGTGTTGGACATGCTGGAATCCTCCGGAGGCCTTACACCACTTGTTGCCTTCGAAAACAAGAAAAGTTACTCATTTAATTGCAAAGTGAAAATGAAACTTTTCCATTTTTTGTTGATTAAATTTTAACAATTTTAGCATAGATACACCTCCGGTGTGAAGACGATGGGGCTGATGTTGACAGGGCTGAAACTATTTGTTGCTTGTCTTACAGCATTTTCCTTTCTTGCCTTAGTGTGATTGCTTTCCTTTTTGGCGATGGTTACTTTTCTCTTGTTCTTTTGCCAATTTTATCTTAATCCAGTTGGATTCCGGACCATTCCACTTGAGGCCACACTTTTTTCTTCTGATCCAGAATGGTGTCCTTCCAAATAGTAGCTTGTACATCTACGATCACCAATTATTTCCAAGTGCACCATCTCTGACGGACGCCATGATATACGCCACCTACATCAACAAATATTGTGTCATCTAAGTATAATTTTTTTCTAACTATATTTGTCAAAATATAGAGTGATGTTGTAGTTTATTACCTCAGTACTTACAGCTCCAACATTAGTGTTGGGCATTCTGGAATCCTCCTGAGGCCTTAGACCACTTGTTGCCTTCAAAAACAACATAAGTTGCTCATTTAATTAGAAAGTGAACATGAAACTTTTCCATTATTTCGTTGATTATATTTTAACAATTTTAGCATAGTGATAACTCCGGTGCGAAGACAATGGGGCTGATGTTGACAGGGCTAAAACAGTTTATTGCCTGTCTTGTAGCATTTTTCTTTCTTGCCTTCACTTGATTGCTTTTCTTTTCGGCGATGCTTACTTTTCTCTTGTTCTTTTGCCCTTTCTCTCTTAATCCAGCGGGATTCTAGATAGTTCCACTTGAGGTCACATTTTCATCTTCTGATTTGGAATGGTGCCCTTCTAAATGATAGCATGCACATCTACAATCACTAAATATTTCCATGTGTGCCATGTCCGACGGGTGCCATGGTACATGCCACCTACATCAACAAATATTGTGTCCTTTAAGTATAAAATTTTTCAAACTAAATTTGTTAAAATATAAAGTGATCTTATAGCTTATTACCTTAGTAATTGCAACTCTAACATTGGTGTTGGACATGCTGGAATCCTCGGGAGGCCTTACACCACTTGTTGCCTTCAAAAACAAGATAAGTTACTCATTTAATTATAAAGTGAAAATGAAAAACTTCCATTATCTCATTGATTAAATTTTAACAATTTTAGTATAGTGATGCCTCCGGTGCAAAGACGATAGGGCTGATGTTGACGGGGCAGAAACTGTTTGTTGCTTGTGTTGCAGCATTTTCTTTCTTGCCTTCACTTGATTGCTTTTCTTTTTGGCGATGCTTACTTTTCTGTTGTTCTTTTGTCCTTTCTCTCTTAATCCAGTGGGATTCTGGACTATTCCACTTGAGGTCACATTTTTATCTTTTGATCCGGAATGCTGTCCTTCCAAATAATTGCATGCACATCTACAATCATCAAATATTTCCAACTGCACCATCTCCAACGGACATCACGGTGCATGCCACCTACATCAACAAATATTGTGTCTTTTATGCATAAAATTTTTCTAACTACATTTGTTAAAATATAGAGTGATCTTGTAGTTTATTACCTCAGTAATTGCAGCCCCAACATCAGTGTTGGACATGCTGGAATCCTCCGAAGGCCTTACACCACTTGTTGCTTTCAAAAACACCATAAGTTGCTCATTCAATTATGAAGTGAAAATGAAACTTTTCCATTATTTCGTTGATTAAATTTTAACAATTTTAGTACAGTGATACCTCCGGTAATGTTGATAGGGCTGAAACTGTTTGTTGCGTGCCTTGCAGCATTTTTCTTTCTTGCATTCACTTGATTGCTTTTCTTATTGGCGATGCTTACTTTTCTCTTGCTCTTTTGTCGTTTCTCTCTTAATCCAGCGGGATTCTTAGCTATTTCGCCTGAGGTTACGTTTTCATCTTCTGATCCAGAATGGTGTCCTTCCAAATAGCAGCATGCACATCTACAATCACCAAATATTTCCATGCGCGCCATCTCCAATGAGCGTCATGGTACATGCCACCTACATCAACAAATGTTGTGTCCTTTAAGTATAAAATTTTTCCAACTATATTTGTTAAAATATAGAGTGATCTTGTAGTTTATTACCTCAGTAATTGCAGCTCTAACATTAGTGTTGGACATGTTGGAATACTCCGGAGGCTTTACACCACTTGTTGCCTTCGAAAACAACAAAAGTTACTCATTTAATTGCAAAGTGAAAATGAAACTTTTCCATTATTTTGTTGATTAAATTTTAACAATTTTAGCATAATACACCTCCGGTGTGAAGACGATGGGGCTGATGTTGACAGGGCTGAAACTGTTTGTTGCTTGTCTTGCAGCATTTTCCTTTCTTGCCTTAGTGTGATTGCTTTTCTTTTTGGCGATGCTTACTTTTCTCTTGTTTTTTTGCCAATTTTATCTTAATCCAGTTGGATTCCGGACCATTCCACTTGAGGCCACACTTTCTTCCTCTGATCCAGAATGATGTCCTTCCAAATAGTAGCTTGTACATCCACAATCACCAATTATTTCCAAGTGCACCATCTCCGACGGACGCCATGATACACGCCACTACATCAACAAATATTGTGTCATCTAAGTATAATTTTTTTCTAACTATATTTGTTAAAATATAGAGTGATGTTGTAGTTTATTACCTCAGTAATTACAGCTCCAACATTAGTGTTGGGCATGCTGGAATCCTCCTGAGGCCTTAGACCACTTGTTGCCTTCAAAAACAACATAAGTTGCTCATTTAATTAGAAAGTGAACATGAAACTTTTCCATTATTTCGTTGATTATATTTTAATAATTTTAGTATAGTGATAAATCCGGTGCAAAGACAATGGGGCTGATGTTGACAGGGCTAAAACAGTTTGTTGCCTGTCTTGTAGCATTTCCCTTTCTTGCCTTCACTTGATTGCTTTTCTTTTCGGCGATGCTTGCTTTTCTCTTGTTCTTTTGCCCTTTCTCTCTTAATCCAGTGGGATTCTAAACAGTTCCACTTGAGGTCACATTTTCATCTTCTAATTTGGAATGGTGCCCTTCTAAATGATAGCATGCACATCTACAATCACTAAATATTTCCATGTGTGCCATGTCTGACGGGTGCCATGGTACATGCCACCTACATCAACAAATATTGTGTCCTTTAAGTATAAAATTTTTCAAACTAAATTTGTTAAAATATAGAGTGATCTTATAGTTTATTACCTCAGTAATTGCAACTCCAACATTGGTGTTGGACATGCTGGAATCCTCGGGAGGCCTTACACCACTTGTTGCCTTCAAAAACAAGATAAGTTACTCATTTAATTATAAAGTGAAAATGAAAAACTTCCATTATCTCATTGATTAAATTTTAACAATTTTAGTATAGTGATGCCTCCGGTGCGAAGACGATAAGGCTGATGTTGACAGGGCAGAAACTGTTTGTTGCTTGTGTTGCAGCATTTTCTTTCTTGCCTTCACTTGATTGCGTTTCTTTTTGGCGATGCTTCTTTTCTGTTGTTCTTTTGTCCTTTCTCTCTTAATCCAGTGGGATTCTGGACTATTCCACTTGAGGACACATTTTTATCTTCTGATCCAGAATGCTGTCCTTCCAAATAGTTGCATACACATCTACAATCATCAAATATTTCCAACTGCACCATCTCCGACGGACGTCATGGTGCATGCCACCTACATCAACAAATATTGTGTCTTCTATGCATAAAATTTTTCTAACTACATTTGTTAAAATATAGAGTGATCTTGTAGTTTATTACCTCAGTAATTGCAGCTCCAACATCAGTGTTGGACATGCTGGAATCCTCCGGAGGCCTTACACCACTTGTTGCTTTCAAAAACACCATAAGTTGCTCATTCAGTTATGAAGTGAAAATAAAACTTTTCCATTAATTCGTTGATTAAATTTTAACAATTTTAGTACAGTGATACCTCCGGTAATGTTGATGGGGCTAAAACTGTTTATTGCGTGCCTTGCAGCATTTTTCTTTCTTGCATTCGCTTGATTGCTTTTCTTTTTGGCGATGCTTACTTTTCTCTTGCTCTTTTGCCGTTTCTCTCTTAATCCAATGGGATTCTTGGCTATTCCGCCTGAGGTCACGTTTTCATCTTCTGATCCAGAATGGTGTCCTTCCAAATAGCAGCATGCACGTCTACAATCACCAAATATTTCCAAGCGCGCCCTCTCCGACGGGCGTCATGGTACATGCCACCTACATCAACAAATGTTGTGTCCTTTAAGTATAAAATTTTTCCAACTATATTTGTTAAAATATAGAGCGATCTTGTAGTTTATTACCTCAGTAATTGCAGCTCTAACATTAGTGTTGGACATGCTGGAATCCTCCGGAGGCCTTACACCACCTCTTGCCTTCGAAAACAACAAAAGTTACTCATTTAATTGCAAAGTGAAAATGAAACTTTTCCATTATTTTGTTGATTAAATTTTAACAATTTTAGCATAGATACACCTCCAGTGTGAAGACGATGGGGCTGATGTTGACAGGGCTGAAACTGTTTGTTGCTTGTCTTGCAGCATTTTCCTTTCTTGCCTTAGTGTGATTGCTTTTCTTTTTGGCGATGCTTACTTTTCTCTTGTTCTTTTACCAATTTTATCTTAATCCAGTTGGATTCCGGACCATTCCACTTGAGGCCACACTTTCCTCTTCTGATCCAGAATGGTGTCCTTCCAAATAGTAGCATGTACATCCACAATCACTAATTATTTCCAAGTGCACCATCTCCGACGGACGCCATGATACACGCCACCTACATCAACAAATATTGTGTCATCTAAGTATAATTTTTTTTCTAACTATATTTGTTAAAATATAGAGTGATGTTGTAGTTTATTACCTCAGTAATTACTGCTCCAACATTAGTGTTGGGCATGCTGGAATCCTCCTGAGGCCTTAGACCACTTGTTGCCTTCAAAAACAACACAAGTTGCTCATTTAATTAGAAAGCGAACATGAAACTTTTCCATTATTTCGTTGATTATATTTTAACAATTTTAGTATAGTGATAACTCCGGTGTGAAGACAATGGGGCTGATGTTGACAGGGCTAAAACAGTTTGTTGCCTGTATTGCAGCATTTTCCTTTCTTGCCTTCACTTGATTGCTTTTCTTTTCGGCGATGCTTACTTTTCTCTTGTTCTTTTGCCCTTTCTCTCTTAATCCAATGGGATTCTAGACAGTTCCACTTGAGGTCACATTTTCATCTTCTAATTTTGAATGGTGCCCTTCTAAATGATAGCATGCACATCTACAATCACTAAATATTTCCATGTGTGCCATGTCCGACGGGTGCCATGGTACATGCCACCTACATCAACAAATATTGTGTCCTTTAAGTATAAAATTTTTCAAACTAAATTTGTTAAAATATAGAGTGATCTTATAGTTTATTACCTCAGTAATTGCAACTCCAACATTGGTGTTGGACATGCTGGAATCCTCGGGAGGCCATACACCACTTGTTGCCTTCAAAAACAAGATAAGTTACTCATTTAATTATAAATTGAAAATGAAAAACTTCCATTATCTCATTGATTAAATTTTAACAATTTTAGTATAGTGATGCCTCCGGTGCGAAGACGATAGGATTGATGTTGACAGGGCAGAAACTGTTTGTTGCTTGTGTTGCAGCATTTTCTTTCTTGCCTTCACTTGATTGCTTTTCTTTTTGGCGATGCTTACTTTTCTGTTGTTCTTTTGTCCTTTCTCCCTTAATCCAGTGGGATTCTGGACTACTCCACTTGAGGTCACATTTTTATCTTCTGATCCGGAATGCTGTCCTTCCAAATAGTTGCATGCACATCTACAATCATCAAATATCTCCAACTGCACCATCTCCAACGGACGTGATGGTGCATGCCACCTACATCAACAAATATTATGTCTTTTATGTATAAAATTTTTTTAACTACATTTGTTAAAATATAGAGTGATCTTGTAGTTTATTACCTCAGTAATTGCAGCTCCAACATCAGTGTTGGACATGCTGGAATCCTCCGAAGGCCTCACACCACTTGTTGCTTTCAAAAACACCATAAGTTGCTCATTCAATTATGAAGTGAAAATGAAACTTTTTCTTTATTTCGTTGATTAAATTTTAATAATTTTAGTACAGTGATACCTCCGGTAATGTTGGTAGGGCTGAAACTGTTTGTTGTGTGCCTTGCAGCATTTTTCTTTCTTGCATTCGCTTGATTGCTTTTCTTTTTGGCGATGCTTACTTTTCTCTTGCTCTTTTGCCGTTTCTCTCTTAATCTAGTGGGATTCTTAGCTATTCCGCCTGAGGTCACGTTTTCATCTTCTGATCCAGAATGGTGTCCTTCCAAATAGCAGCATGCACATCTACAATCACCAAATATTTCCAAGCGCGCCATCTCCGACGGGCCTCATGGTACATGCCACCTACATCAACAAATGTTGTGTCCTTTAAGTATAAAATTTTTCCAACTATATTTGTTAAAATATAGAGTGATCTTGTAGTTTATTACCTCAGTAATTGCAGCTCTAACATTAGTGTTGGACATGCTGGAATCCTCCGGAGGCCTTACACTCTTGTTGCCTTCGAAAACAACAAAAGTTACTCATTTAATTGCAAAGTGAAAATGAAACTTTTCCATTATTTTGTTGATTAAATTTTAACAATTTTAGCATAGATACACCTCCGGTGTGAAGACGATGGGGCGGATGTTGACATGGCTGAAACTGTTTGTTGTTTGTCTTGCAGCATTTTCTTTTCTTGCCTTAGTGTGATTGCTTTTCTTTTTGGCGATGCTTACTTTTCTCTTGTTCTTTTGCCAATTTTGTCTTAATCCTGTTGGATTCCGGACCATTCCACTTGAGGCCGCACTTTCTTCTTCTGACCCAGAATGGTGTCCTTCCAAATAGTAGCTTATACATCTACAATCACCAATTATTTCCAAGTGCACCATCTCCGACGGACGCCACGATACACGCCACCTACATCAACAAATATTGTGTCATCTAAGTATAATTTTTTTCTAACTATATTTGTTAAAATATAGAGTGATGTTGCAGTTTATTACCTCAGTAATTACAGCTCCAACATTAGTGTTGGGCATGCTGGAATCCTCCTGAGGCCTTAGACCACTTGTTGCCTTCAAAAACAACATAAGTTGCTCATTTAATTAGAAAGTGGACATGAAACTATTCCATTATTTCGTTGATTATATTTTAACAATTTTAGTATAGTGATAACTCCGGTGCGAAGACAATGGGGCTGATGTTGACAGGGCTGAAACAGTTTGTTGCCTATCTTGCAGCATTTTCCTTTCTTACCTTCACTTGATTGCTTTTCTTTTCGGCGATGCTTACTTTTCTCTTGTTCTTTTGCCCTTTCTCTCTTAATCCAGTGGGATTCCAGACAGTTCCACTTGAGGTCACATTTTCATCTTCTGATTTGGAATGGTGCCCTTCTAAATGATAGCATACACATCTACAATCACTAAATATTTCCATGTGTGCCATGTCCGACGGGTGCCATGGTACATGCCACTTACATCAACAAATATTGTGTCCTTTAAGTGTAAAATTTTTCAAACTAAATTTGTTAAAATATAGAGTGATCTTATAGTTTATTACCTCAGTAATTGCAACTCCAACATTGGTGTTGGATATGCTGGAATCCTCGGGAGGCCTTACACCACTTGTTGCCTTCAAAAACATGATAAGTTACTCATTTAATTATAAAGTGAAAATGAAAAACTTCCATTATCTCATTGATTAAATTTTAACAATTTTAGTATAGTGATGCCTCCGGTGCGAAGACGATAGGGCTGATGTTGACAGGGCTGAAACTGTTTGTTGCTTGTCTTGCAGCATTTTTCTTTCTTGCCTTCACTTGATTGCTTTTCTTTTTGGCGATGCTTACTTTTCTGTTGTTCTTTTATCCTTTCTCTCCTGATCCAGTGGGATTCTGGACTATTCTGCTTGAGTTCACATTTTCATCTTCTGATCCAGGATGGTGTCCTTTCAAATAGTAGCATGCACATCTGCACTCACCAAATGTTTCCAAGTGCACCATCTCTGACGTACGCCATGGTACATGCCACCTACATCAACAAATATTGTGTCCTTTACGTATAAAAGTTTTCAAACTATATTTGTTAAAATATAGAGTGATCTTGTAGTTTGTTACCTAAGTAATTGCGGGTCTAACATTAGTGTTGGACATGCTAGAATCCTCCGGAGGCCTTAGACCACTTGTTGCCTTCAAAAACAGCATAAGTTACTCATTTAATTATAAAGTAAAAATGAAACTTTTCCATTCTTTCGTTGACTAAATTTTAACAATTTTAGTGTAGTGATACCTCCGGTGCGAAGACCATGGGGGTGACGTTGACAGGGCTGAAACAGTTTGTTGCCTGTCTTGCAGCATTTTCCTTTCTTGCCTTCACTTGATTACTTTTCCTTTTGGCGATGCTTACTTTTCTCTTGTTCTTTTTCCCTTTCTCTCTTAATCCAGTGGGATTCTAGACTATTCCACTTGAGGTCACATTTTCATCTTCTGATCCAGAATGGTGTCCTTCCAAATAGTAGCATGCACATCCACGATTACTAAATATTTCCACGTGCACCATCTCCGACGGACGCCATGGTACATGCCACCGACATCAACAAATATTGTGTCATTTAAGTATAAAATTTTTCAAACTATATTTGTTAAAATATAGAGTGATCTTGTAGTTTATTACCTCAGTAATTGTAGGTCCAACATTAGTGTTGGACATGCTGGAATCCTCCGGAGGTCTTAGACCACTTATTGCCTCCAAAAACAAAGTAAGTTACTCATTTAATTATAAATTAAAAATGAAACTTTTCCATTATTTCGTTCATTAAATTTTAATAGTTTTAGCATAGCGGTACCTTCGGCGCAAAGACGATGGGGCTGATGTTGGCAGGGCTAAAACTGTTTGTTGCCTGTCTTATAGCATTTTCCTTTCTTGCCTTCACTTGGTTGCTTTTCTTTTTGGCGATGCTTACTTTTTTCTTGTTCTTTTGCCCTTCCTCTCTCAATCCAGTGGGATTCTGGACTATTCCACTTGAGGTCACATTTTCATCTTCTGATCCAGAATGGTGTCCTTCTAAATAGTAGCACGCACATCTACAATCACCAAATATTTCCAAGTGCACCCGTGCCAACTATATACACAAATATTGTGTCATTTAAGTATAAAATTTTTCTAACTATATTTGTTAAAATATATAGTGATCTTGTAGTTTATTATCTCAGTAATTGCAGCTCCAACGTTAGGGTTGGACATGCTGGAATCCTCGAGAGGCCTTACACAACTTGTTGCCTTCAAAAACAACATAAGTTACTCATTTAATTATAAAGTGAAAATGAAACCTTTTTGTTATTTCGCAGATTAAATATTAACAATGTTAGTATAGCGGTATTTCCGGTGCGAAGATGATAAAGCTGACGTTGAAAGGGCTGAAAATGTTTGTCGCTTGTCTTGCAGCATTTTTCTCTCTTGCCTTCACTTGATTGCGTTTCTATTTGGCGACGCTTACTTTTCTCTTGTTCTTTTTCCCTTCCTCTCTTGATTCAGTGGGATTCTAGAATATTGCGCTTGAGGTCACATTTTCATCCTCTGATCTGGAATGGTGTCCTTCCAAATAGTAGCATGCACATCTACCATCGCCAAATATTTCCAAGTGCACCATCTCTGATGGATGCCATGTTACATGCCACCTACATCAACAAATATTGTGTGCCTTAAGAATAAAATTTTTCTAACTATATTTGCTAAAATATAGAGGGATCTTGTAGTTTATTACCACAGTAATTGCAGCTCCAACCTTGTGGTTGGACATGCTGGAATCCTCCGGAGGCGTTACACCACTTGTTTCCTTCGAACACAACATAAGTTACTCATTTAATTATAAAGTGAAAATGAAACTTTTCCATTATTTCGTTGGTTAAATTTTAACAATTTTAGTGTAGTGATACCTCTGGTGCGAAGATGATGGGGCTGATGTTGACAGGACTGAAACTGTTTGTTGCCTGTCTTGCGGCATTTTTCTTTCTTGCCAACACTTGATTGCTTTTCTTTTTAGCGATGCTTACTTTTCTCTTGTTCTTTTGCTCTCTCTCGTAATCCAGTGGGATTCTGGACTATTCCGCTTGAGGTCACATTTTCATCTTCTGATCCCGAACGGTGTCCTTCCAAATAGTAGCATGCACATCTACCGTCACCAAATATTTCCAATTGCATCATCTCCGGCGGACACCATGGTACATGCGCCTACATCAACAAATATTGTGTCATTTAAGTATAAAATTTTTCAAACTTTATTTGTTAACATATAGATTGATCTTGTAGTTTATTACCTCAGTAATTACAGGTCCAACATTAGTGTTGGACATGCTGGAACCCTCCGGAAGCCTTACACCACTTGTTGCCCTCAAAAACCACATAAGCTACTCATTTACTTATAAAGTAAAAATAAACTTTTTCATTATTTCGTTGATTAAATTTTAACAATTTTAGTATAGTAATACCTCCGGTGCAGAGACGATGGTGTTGATGTTGACAAGGTTGAAACGGTTTGTTGCCTATCATGCAGCAATTTCCTATCTTGCCTTCACTTGATTACTTTTCTTTTTGGCGATGCTTTCCTTTCTCTTGCTCTTTTGCCCTTTCTCTCTTGATCCAGTGGGATTGTGGACTATTCCGCTTGAGGTCACATTTTCATCTTCTGATCTTGAATGGTGTCCTTCCAAATAGTAGCATGCACATCTACAATCACCAAAGATTTCCAAGTGCACCATCTCCGATGGACGCCATGGTACATGCCACCTATATCAACAAAATATTGTGTCATTTAATTATAAAATTTTTCTAACTATGTTTGTTAAAATATAGAGTGATCTTGTAGTTTATTACCTCAGTAGTTGCAGCTCCAACGTTAGTGTTGGACATGCTAGAATCCTCCAGAGGCCTCACATCACTTGTTGCCGTAAAAAAACAACATACGTTACACATTTAATTATAAAGTGAAAATGAAAATTTTCCATCATTTCATTGATTAAATTTTATCAATATTAGTCTAGTGATACCTCCGGTGCGAAGGCGATAGGGCTGACGTTGACAGGGCTGAAAATGTTTGATACTTGTCTTGCAGAATTTTTCTCTCTTGCCTTCACTTGATTGCTTTTGTTTTTGGCGATGCTTAATTTTCTCTTGTTCTTTTTCCCTTTCTCTCTTAATCCAATGGGATTCTAGACTATTCCCCTTGAGGTCACATTTTCATCTTCTGATCCGAAATGGTGTCCTTCCAAATAGTAGCATGCACATCTACAATGACCAAATATTTCCAAGTGCACCATCTCCGACGGACGCCATGGTGCATGCCACCTACATCAATAAACACTATGTCCTTTAAGTATAAAATTTTTCCAACTACGTTTGTTAAAATGTAGAGTGATCTTGTAGTTTATTGCCCCAGTAATTGCAGCTCCAACATTAGTGTTGGAGATGCTGGAATCCTCCGGAGGCCTTAGACCACTTGTTACCTTCAAAAACAACATAAGTTACTCATTTGATTGTAAAGTAAAAGTGAAACTTTTCCACTATTTCGTTGATCAAATTTTAACAATTTTAGTATGGTGACACCTCCGGTGCGAAGATGATGGGGCTGATGTTGACAGGGCTGGAACTATTTGTTGCCTGTCTTGCAGCAGTTCCTTTTCTTGCCTTCACTTGATTACTTTTCTTTTTGGCGATGCTTATTTTCTCTTGTTCTTTTGCCCTTTCTCTCTTAATCCAGTGGGATTCTGGACTATTCTGCTTGACGTCACATTTTCATCTTTTGATCCAGAATGGTGTCCTTCCAAATAGTAGCATGCCAACTTCCTCAGGAAATATAAACTCATTTAAGTATAAAATTTTTCTAACTATATTTGTTAAAATATAAAGTGATCTTGTAGTTTATTACCTCAGTAATTGCAGTTCCAACGTTAGGGTTAGACATGCTGGAATCCTCCAGAGGCCTTACACCACTTGTTGCCTTCAAAAACAAGATAAGTTGCTCATTTAGTTATAAAGTGAAAATCAAACTTTTTCATTATTTCATTAATTAAATTTTTACAATTTTAGTGCAGTGATGCCTCCGGTGCGAAGGCGATAGCGCTAAAGTCGGCGATGCTTACTTTTCTCTTGTTCTTTTGCCCTTTCTCTCTTAATCCAGTGGGATTCCAGACAGTTCCACTTGAGGTCACATTTTCATCTTCTGATTTGGAATGGTGCCCTTCTAAATGATAGCATACACATCTACAATCACTAAATATTTCCATGTGTGCCATGTCCGACGGGTGCCATGGTACATGCCACTTACATCAACAAATATTGTGTCCTTTAAGTGTAAAATTTTTCAAACTAAATTTGTTAAAATATAGAGTGATCTTATAGTTTATTACCTCAGTAATTGCAACTCCAACATTGGTGTTGGATATGCTGGAATCCTCGGGAGGCCTTACACCACTTGTTGCCTTCAAAAACATGATAAGTTACTCATTTAATTATAAAGTGAAAATGAAAAACTTCCATTATCTCATTGATTAAATTTTAACAATTTTAGTATAGTGATGCCTCCGGTGCGAAGACGATAGGGCTGATGTTGACAAGGCTGAAACTGTTTGTTGCTTGTCATGCAGCATTTTTCTTTCTTGCCTTCACTTGATTGCTTTTCTTTTTGGCGATGCTTACTTTTCTCTTGTTCTTTCGTCCTTTCTCTCTTAATCCAGTGAGATTCTGGACTACTCCACTTGAGGTCACATTTTTAACTTCTAATCCAGAATGGTGTCCTTCCAAATAGTAGCATGCACATCCACAATCGTCAAATATTTCCAAGTGCACCATCTCCGATGGACGCCATGGTGCATGCCACCTATATGAACAAATATTGTGTCCTTTAAGTATAAAATTTTTCTAACTATATTCGTTAAAATATAGAGTGATTTTCTAGTTTATTACCTTAGTAATTGCAGCTCCAACATCAGTGCTGGACATGCTGGAATCCTTCGAAGGCCTTACACCACTTGTTGCTTTCAAAAACAACATAAGTCACTCATTTAATTATGAAGTGAAAATGAAACTTTTTCATTATTTCGTTGATTAAATTTTAACGATTTTAGTATAGTAATACCTCCGGTGCGAAGACGATGGGGATAATGTTGATAAGGCTGAAACTGTTTGTTGCTTGTCTTGCAGCATTTTTCTTTCTTGCCTTCGCTTGATTGCTTTTCTTTTTAGCGACGCTTACTTTTCTCTTGCTCTTTTGCCGTTTCTCTCTTAATCCAGTGGGATTCTTAGCTATTCCGCCTGAGGTCACATTTTCATCTTCTGATCCAGAATGGTGTCCTTCCAAATAGCAGCATGCATATCTACAATCACCAAATATTTCTAAGCGCGCCATCTCCGACGGGCGTCATGGTACATGCCACCTACATCAACAAATATTGTGCCCTTTAAGTATAAAAGTTTTCTAACTATATTGGTGTTGGACATACTGGAATCCTCCGGAGGCCTTACACGACTTGTTGCCTTCGAAAACAACACAAGTTAGTCATTTAATTGCAAAGTGAAAATGAAACTTTTCCATTATTTTGTTGATTAAATTTTAACAATTTTAGGATAGATACACCTTCGGTGCGAAGACGATGGGGCTGATGTTGACAGGACTAAAACTGTTTGTTGCTTGTCTTGCAGCATTTTCCCTTCTTGCCTTAGTTTGATTGCTTTTCTTTTTGGCGATGCTTACTTTTTTCTTGTTCTTTTGCCAATTTTATCTTAATCCAGTTGGATTCTGGACTATTCCACTTGAGGACACACATTCTTCTTCTGATCCAGAATGGTGTCCTTCCAAATAGTAGCATGCACATCTACAATCACCAAATATTTCCAAGTGCACCATCTCTGATGGAAGCCATGCTACATGCTACCTGCATCAACAAATATTGTGTCATTTAAGTATAATTTTTTTCTAACTATATTTGTTAAAACATAGAGTGATGTTGTAGTTTATTTCCTTAGTAATTGCAGCTCCAACGTTAGTGTTGGGCATGCTGGAATCCTCCTAAGGCCTTACACCACCTGTTGCCTTCAAAAACAACATAAGTTGCTCATTTAATTAGAAAGTGAACATGAAACTTTTCCATTATTTCATTGATTATATTGTAACAATTTTACTATAGTGACAACTCCAGTGTGAAGACGATGGGGCTGATGTTGACAATGTTGAAACAGTTTGCTACCTGTCTTGCAGCATTTTCCTTTCTTGCCTTCGCTTGATTGCTTTTCTTTTTGGCGGTGCTTACTTTTCTCTTGTTTTTTTTGCCCTTTCTATCTTAATCAAATGGGATTCTGGACTATTCCACCTGAGTTCACATTTTCATCTTCTAATCTAGAATGGTGTCCTTCTAAATGGTGGCATGCACATGTCCGATAACCAAATATTTCCAAGTGCACAATCTCCGACGGACGCCGTGGTACATGCCACCTACATCAACAAATATTGTGTCCTCTAAATATAAAATTTTTCTAACTATATTTGTTAAAATATAGAGTGATCTTGTAATTTATTGCCTCAGTAATTGCAACTCCAACATTAGTGTTGGACATACTGGAATCCTCCGGAGGCCTTGCATCAATTGTTGCCTTCAAAAACAACATAAGTTACTCATTCAATTGTAAAGTGAAAATGAAACTTTTCCATTATTTCGTTGATTAAATTTTAACAATTTTAGGATTGCAATACCTCCTGTGCAAAGACGATGGGCTAATGTTGATAGGGCTGAAACTGTTTGTCGCTTGTCTTGCAGCATTTTTCTTTCTTGCCTTCACTTGATTGCTTTCCTTTTTGGCGATGCTTACTTTTCTCTTGTTCTTTTGCCCTTTCACTCTTTATCCAGTGGGATTCTAAACTATTCCACTTGAGGTCACATCCTCATCTTCTGATCCGGAGTGGTGTCCTTTTAAATGATAGCATGCACTTCTACAATCACCAAATATTTCCATGTGTACCATGTCCGACGGATGCCATGGAACATGCCAACTACATCAACAAATATTGTGTCCTTTGAGTATAAAATTTTTCAAACTATATTTGTTAAAATATAGAGTGATCTTATAGTTTATTACCTCAGTAATTGCAGCTCCAACATTAGTGTTGGACATGCTGGAATCCTCGGGAGGCCTTACACCACTTGTTGGCATCAAAAACAAGGTAAGTTACTCATTTAATTATAAAGTGAAAATGAAAAAATTTCATTATTTCTTTCATTAAATTTTAACAATTTTAGTATAGTGATGCCTCCGGTGCGAAGAGGATAGGGCTGATGTTAACAGGGTTGAAACTGTTTGTTGCTTGTCTTGCAGCATTTTTCTTACTTGCCTTCACTTGATTGCTTTTCTTTTTGGCGATGCTTACTTTTCTCTTGTTCTTTTGTCCTTTCTCTCTTAAACCAGTGGGATTCTGAACTATTCCACTTGAGGTCACATTTTTATCTTCTGATCCGGAGTGGTGTCCCTCCAAATAGTAGCATGCACATCTACAATAATCAAATATTTCCAAGTGCACCATCTCCGACGGACGCCATGGTACATGCCACCTACATCAACAAATATTGTGTCCTTTAGGTATAAAATTTTTCTAACTATATTTGTTAAAATATAGAGTGATCTTGTAGTTTATTATCTCAGCAATTGCAGCTCTAATATTAGTGTTGGACATGCTGGAATCCTCTGGAGGCCTTACACCACTTGTTGCCTTCAAAAACAACATAAGCTAGTCATTTAATTATGAAGTGAAAATGAAACTTTTTCATTATTTTGTTGGTTAAATTTTAATAATTTTAGTCTAGTGATAACTCCGGTGCAAAGATGATGGGCCTAATGCTGATAGGGCTGAAACTATTTGTTGCTTGTCTTGCAGCATTTTTCTTTCTTACCTTCGCTTGATTGCTTTTCTTGTAGGCTATGCTTTCTTTTCTCTTGCTCTGCTGTCGTTTCTCTCTTAATCCAGTGGGATTCTTAGCTATTCTACCTGAGGTCACATTTTGATCTTCTGATCCAGAATGGTGTCCTTCCAAATAGCAGCATGCACATCTACAATCACCAAATATTTCCAAGCGCGCCATCTCCGATGGGCTTCATGGTGCATGCCACCTACGTCAACAAATATCGTGTCTTTTAAGTATAAAATCTTCCTAACTATATTTGTCAAAATATAGAGTGATCTTGTCGTTTATTAGTGTTGGACATGCTGGAATCCTCCGGAGGCCTTGCGCCACTTGTTGCCTTCGAAAACAGCATAAGTTACTCATTTAATTGCAATGTGAAAATAAAACTTTTCCATTATTTCGTTGATTAAATTTTAACAATTTTAGCATAGATACACCTCCGGTGCGAAGACGATGGGGCTGATGTTGGCAGGGCTGAAACTGTTTGCTGCCTGTCTTGCAGCATTTTCGTTTCTTGCTTTAGTTTGATTGCTTTTCCTATTGGCGATTGTTATTTTTCTCTTGTTCTTTTGCCGATTTTATCTTAATCCAGTTGAATTCTGGACTATTCCACTTGAGGCCACACTTTCTTCTTCTGATCCAGAATAGTGTCCTTCCAAATAGCAGTATGCACATCTACAATCACCAAATATTTCCAAGTGCACCATCTCCAATGGACGCCATGATACATGCCACCTACATCAACAAATATTCTGTCATTTAAGTATAATTTTTTTTCTAGCCATATTTGTTAAAATATAGAGTGATGTTGTAGTTTATTACCTCAGTGATTGCAGCTCCAACATTAGTGTTGGGCATGCTGGAATCCTCCTAAGGCCTTACACCACTAGTTGCCTTCGAAAACAACATGAGTTGCTCATTTAATTAGAAAGTGAACATAAAACTCTTCCATTATTTCGTTGATTATATTTTAACAATTTTAGTATAGTGATAACTCCGGTGCGAAGATGATGGGGCTGATGTTGATAGGGCTGAAACAGTTTGTTGCCTGTCTTGCAGCATTTTCCTTTCTTGCCTTCCCTTGATTGCTTTTCTTTTTGGCGGTGCTTACTTTTCTCTTGTTCTTTTGCCCTTTCTCTCTTAATCAAATGGGATTCTGGACTACTCCACCTGAGTTCACATTTTCATCTTCTGATATACAATGGTGTCCTTCTAAATGGTGGCATGCACATCTACAATCACCAAATATTTCCAAGTGCACAATCTCCGACGGACGCCGTGGTACCTGCCACCTACATCAACAAATATTGTGTCCTTTAAATATAAAGTATTTCTAACTATATTTGTTAAAATATAGAGTGATCTTGTAATTTATTACTTCAGTAATTGCAGCTCCAACATTAGTGCTGGACATGCTGGAATCCTCCAGAGGCCTTACATCACTTGTTGCCTTCAAAAACAACATAAGTTACTCATTTAATTGTAAAGTGAAAATGAAGCTTTTCCATCATTTCGTTGGTTAAATTTTAACAATTTTAGTATGGTGATAACTCTGGTCTGAAGACGATGGGGCTGATGTTGACATGGCTGAAACTGTTTGTCGCTTGTCTTGCAGCATTTTTCTTTCTTACCTTCACTTGATTGCTTTTCTTTTTGGCGATGCTTACCTTTCTCTTGTTCGTTTTCCCTTTCTCGCTCAACCCAGTGGGATTTTAGACTATTCCACTTGAGGTCACATCTTCATCTTCTGATCCGAAATGGTGTCCTTCTACATGATAGCATGCACATCTGCAATCATTAAATATTTCCATGTGTGCCATGTCCGACAGATGCCACGGTACATGCCACCTGCATCAATAAATATTGTGTCCTTTAAGTATAAAATTTTTCAAACTAAATTTGTTAAAATATACAATGATCTCATAGTTTATTACCTCAATAATTGCAGCTCCAACATTAGTGTTGGACATGCTGGAATCCTCGGGAGGCCTTACACCACTTGTTGCCGTCAAAAACAAGGTAAGTTACTCATTTAATTGTAAAGTGAAAATGAAAAACCTCCATTATCTCATTGATTAAATTTTAACAATTTTTGTATAGTGATGCCTCCGGTGCGAAGACGATAGGGCTGATGTTGACAGGGCTGAAACTGTTTGTTGCTTGTCTTGCAGTATTTTTCTTTCTTGCCTTCACTTGATTGCTTTCCTTTTTGGCGATGCTTACTTTTCTCCTGTTCTTTTGCCCTTCCTCTCTTAATCCAGTGGGATTGAGGTCACATTTTTATCTTTTGATCCGGAATGGTGTCCTTCTAAATAGTAGCATGCACATCTACAATCATCAAATATTTCCAAGTGCACCACCTCCGACGGATGCCATGGTACATGCCACCTGCATCAACAAATATTGTGTCCTTTAAGTATAAAATTTTTCTAACTATATTTGTTAAAATATAGAGTGATCTTGTAGTTTATTATCTCAGCAATTGCAGCTCTGATATTAGTGTTGGACAAGCTGGAATCCTCTGGAGGCCTTACACCACTTGTTGCCTTCAAAAACAACATAATATACTCATTTAATTATAAAGTGAAAATGAAACTTTTCCATTATTTTGTTGGTTAAATTTTAATAATTTTAGTATAGTGATAACTCCGGTGCGAAGACGATGGGGCTTATGTTGACATGGCTGAAACTGTTTGTTGCCCATCTTGCAGCATTTTCTTTCTTCCCTTCACTTGATTACTTTTCTTTTTGGTGATGCTTACTTTTATCTTGTTGTTTTGCCCTTTCTCTCTTAATCTAATGGGATTCTGGACTATTCGGATTGAGGTCACATTTTCATCTTCTGATCCAGAATGGTGCCCTTCCAAATAATAGCATGTGCATCTATAATCACCAAATATTTCCAAGTGTACCATCTCCGCCGGATGCCATGGTACATGCCACCTACATCAACAAATATTGTGTTATTTAAGTATAAAATTTTTCGAACTATATTTGTTAAAATATAGAGTGATCTTGTAGTTTATTACCTCAGTAATTGTAGCTCCAACATTGGTGTTGAACATACTGGAATCCTCTGAAGGCCCTACCCCACTTGTTGCCTTCAAAAACAACATAGGTTACTCATTCAATTATGAAGTGAAAATGAAACTTTTCCATTGTTTCGTTGATTATATTTTAACAATTTTAGTATAGTGATACCTCCGGTGTGAAGACGATGGGGCTAATATTGATAGGGCTGAAACTGTTTGTTGCTTGTCTTGCAGCATTTTTATTTCTTGCATTCGCTTGATTGCTTTTCTTTTTGGCGATGCTTACTTTTCTCTTGCTCTTTTGTCGTTTCTGTCTTAATCCAGTGGGATTCTTGGCTATTCTGCCTGGGGTCACATTTTCATCTTCTGATCCAGAGTGGTGTCCTTCCAAATAGCAGCATGCGCATCTACAATCACCAAATATTTCCAAGTGCGCCATCTCCGACGGCCGTCATGGTACATTCCACCTACATCAACAAATATTGTGTCCTTTAAGTATAAAATTTTTCTAACTATATTTGTTAAAATATAGAGTGATCTTGTAGTTTATTAGCTCAGTAATTGCAGCTCTAACATTAGTGTTGGACATGCTGGAATCCTCCGGAGGCCTTACATGACTTGTTGCCTTCGAAAACAACATAAGCTGCTTATTTAATTGCAAAGTGAAAATGAAACTTTTCCATTATTTCGTTGATTAAATTTTAACAATTTTAGCATAGATACACCTCCGGCGCAAGGACGATGGGGCTGATGTTGACAGGGCTGAAACTGTTTGTTGCCTGTCTTGCAGCATTTTCCTTTCTTGCCTTAGTTTGATTGCTTTTCTTCTTGGTGATGCTTACTTTTCTCCTGTTCTTTTGCCGATTTTATCTTAATCCAGTTGGTTCTGGACTATTCCACCTGAGGCCACACTTTCTTCTTCTGATCCAGAATGGTGTCTGATGCATATTCCCATATGCATCATTTTTATTTAAGGTCAACTTCCAAGAAGAAAAGTGTCAAACAAGAGCGTGCATAGGAACTCTTATATTTTCTCTTATTATGTGAGTTCAAGGACTTTAGACACCATGAAGAAGTCAAGCAAGTTGCGAAAATCTAGATAAGACTCATATTCCTTCCGGAAGAATTGGTGCCCGATTCATCCCGTCGGAAGGTAATGTTTTTTGTGTTCATTTTTGGACTAGCTCAAGTGGACCCACAACTTGAGGGGCCACATGGTTTTGAAGCTTAAGATGTCAGCTTTAGAAGAAGCCCAATTTTATTTAATTTGGACATCATTTGATTGGGCAAAGTAGCACTCAAAAGGAAGTTGTCCTGCTCCAGTCCAGTTCTGATATAGGTGTAATGTTCGGACCATAACTTTTTATCTACTTATCCAAATTGAGCAAATGAGCCCATTCTGGAAAATAGATTTCCAGGGCTTTCCGACAAGCCCAGAATCACCTGATTTGAACGTGTGTTCTGATAGTTATGATCAGTTGAAGTGGCGGCTGCTGCAAGGATTAAATGCTGGGCAAATGAAGAGACTTTGGTTACATGACATCATGTGGATGACATCATGCACGACTTGGAGTGTTCTAGATGGATGTCTTCAGCTGCTTGGAAGCCTAGAATATTCTTTGTAACCTCCCCCACCCCTTTATGTTGAGTCTTTTCCATTTTCCAAGCCTTTTCAATTTTCTAGTTTTAATTGCTAGGAGTTTTAAGTCTTTTGGTTATCTTTGTTTAGCCTATAAATAGGTGGGTTATGTAGTTGCATTTGAATGCAGAGTTGTAAGCTTTTCCAAGAGTAGTACAAACACCTTGAGAGTGATTCTCATTTGTGTCCAAAAAAAAATCCCCAGTTCTATATCTTGAATTTTGGCAAGTTCAAGTGGTGTTCTAGGTTCTCTTTTCTTTTCCAATTGGAGTGATTCCTTGGTGAAGATGAGAGGATTTGCCCAAGATCAAGTCCTTGAGTGGCTCCGTGAAGGATTATCTCAAGTGCAAGGTCTTGTTTATTCTTTGTTCTTTTTTTGTTATAATTTTCATTCCATCTCAATCAACCTTCCATTTTCTCTTTACTTTGGTTCAATTCTTATTTGGGTTTATTTGAGTTTGATTTGGTTCACTTACCACCCACATATACATCAGTGTCCTTCCAAATAGTAGCATGCACATCTGCAATCACCAAATATTTCCAAGTGCACCACCGCCGACGGGCGCCATGATACATGCCACCTACATCAACAATATTGTGTCATTTAAGTATAATTTTTTCTAACTATATTTGTTAAAATATAGAGTGATCTTATAGTTTATTACCTTAGTAATTGCAGCTCCAACATTAGTGTTGGACATGCTGGAATGCTCGGGAGGCCTTACACCACCTGTTGGCGTCAAAAACAAGTTAAGTTACTCATTTAATTATAAAGTGAAAATGAAAAAATTTCATTATTTCTTTGATTAAATTTCAACAATTTTAGTATAGGGATCCCTCCGGTGCGAAGAGGATAGGGCTGATATTGACCGGGCTGAAACTGTTTGTTGCTTGTCCTATAGCATTTTTCTTACTTGCCTTCACTTGATTGCTTTTCTTTTTAGCGATGCCTACTTTTCTCTTGTTCTTTTGCCCTTTCTCCCTTAATCCAGTGGGATTCTGGACTATTCCACTTGAGGTCACATTTTTATCTTCCGATCCGGAGGGGTGTCCCTCCAAATTGTAGCATGCACATCTACAATCATCAAATATTTCCAAGTGCACCATCTTCGACGGACGCCGTGGCACATGCCACCTACATCAACAAATATTGTGTCCTTTAAGTATAAAATTTTTCTAACTATATTTGTTAAAATATAGAGTGATCTTGTGGTTTATTATCTCAGCAATTGTAGCTCCAACATTAGTGTTAGACATCCTGGAATCCTCTTGAGGCCTTACACCACTTGTTGCCTTCAAAAACAACATAAGTTACTCATTTAATTGTAAGGTGAAAATGAAACTTTTCCATTATTTTGTTGGCTAAATTTTAATAATTTTAGTACAGTGATAACTCTGGTGTGAAGACGATGGGGCTGTTGTTGACATGGCTGAAACTGTTTGTTGCCTATCCTGCAGCATTTTCCTTTCTTGCCTTCACTTGATTACTTTTCTTTTTGATGATGCTTGCTTTTCTCTTGTTGTTTTGCCCTTTCTCTCTTAATCTAGTGGGATTCTAGACTATTCCACTTGAGGTCACATTTTCGTCTTCTGATCTAGAATGGTGTCCTTCCAAATACTAGCATGTGCATCTATAATTACCAAATATTTCCAAGTGCACCATCTCCGTCGGATGCCATGGTACGTGCCACCTATATCAACAAATATTGTGTCATTCAAGTGTAAAATTTTTCGAACTATATTTTTTAAAATATAGAGTGATCTTGCAGTTTATTACCTCAGTAATTGTAGCTCCAACATTAGTGTTGGACATGCTGGAATCCTCCGAAGGCCTTACACCACTTGTTGCCTTCAAAAACAATATAAGTTACTCATTCAATTATAAAGTGAAAATGAAACTTTTCCATTATTTCGTTGATTAAATTTTAGCAATTTTACTATAGTGACACCTCCGGTGCGAAGACGATGGGGTTGATGTTGATAGGGCTGAAACTGTTTGTTGTTTGTCTTGCCGCATTTTTCTTTCTTACCTTCACTTGATTGCTTTTCTTTTTGGCGATGCTTACTTTTCTCTTGCTCTTTTGCCGTTTCTCTCTTAATCAAGTGGGATTCTTGGCTATTCCACCTAAGGTCACATTTTCATCTTCTGATATAGAATGGTGTCCTTCCAAATAGCAGCATGCACATCTATATTCACCAAAAATTTCCAAGCGCACCATCTCTGACAGGCGTCATGGTGCATGCCACCTACATCAACAAATATTGTGTCCTTTAAGTATAAAATTTTTCTAGCTACATTTGTTGAAATATAGAGTGATCTTGTAGTTTATTACCTCAGTAATTGCAGCTCTAACATTAGTGCTAGACATGCTGGAATCCTCCGGAGGCCTTACACAACTTGTTGCCTTCGAAAACAACATAAGTTACTCATTTAATTGCAAAGTGAAAATGAAACTTTTCTATTATTTTGTTGATTAAATTTTAACAATTATAGCATAGATACACCCCAGTGCGAAGACGATAGGGCTGATGTTGACAGGGCTGAAACTGTTTGTTGCCTGTCTTGCAGCATTTTCCTTTCTTTCTTAGTTTGACTGCTTTTCTTTTTGGTGATGCTTACTTTTCTCTTGTTCTTTTGCCGATTTTATCTTGATCCAGTTGGATTCTGGACTATTCCACTTGAGGCCACACTTTCTTCTTCTGATCCAGGATGGCATCCTTCCAAATAGTAGCATGCACATCTACAATCACCAAATATTTTCAAGTGCACCATCTCCGACGGATGCCATGATACATGCCACCTACATAAACAAATATTGTGTCATTTAAGTATATTTTTTTTCTAACTATATTTATTAAAATATAGGGTGATGTTGTAATTTATTACCTCAGTAATTGCAGCTCCAACATTAGTGTTGGGCATGCTGGAATCCTCCTGAGGCCTGACCCCTCTAGTAGCCTTCAAAAACAACAAGAGTTGCTCATTTAATTAGAAAGTGAACAAGAAACTTTTCCATTATTTCATTGATTATATTTTAACAATTTTAGTATAGTGATAACGCCAGTGCGAAGACGATGGGGCTGATGTTGACAGGGCTGAAACAGTTTGTTGCCTGTCTTGCAGCATTTTCCGTTCTTGCCTTCACTTGATTGCCTTTCTTTTTGGCAGCGCTTACTTTTCTCTTGTTCTTTTGCCCTTTCTCTCTTAATCCAATGGGATTTTGGACTATTCTGCCTGAGTTCACATTTTCATCTTCTGATCTAAAATGGCGTCCTTCTAAATGGTGGCATGCACATCTACAATCACCAAATATTTCCAAGTGCACAATCTCCGACGGACGCCGTGGTGCCTGCCACCTACATCAACAAATATTGTATCCTTTAAATATAAAATTTTTCTAACTATATTTGTTAAAATATAGAGTGATCTTGTAATTTATTACCTCAGTAATTGCAACTCCAACGTTAGTGTTGGACATGCTGGAATCCTCTGGAGGCCTCACATCACTTGTTGCCTTAAAAAACAACATAGGTTACTCATTTAATTGTAAAGTGAAAATGAAACTTTTCCATTATTTCGTTGATTAAATTTTAACAATTTTAGGATAGTAATACCTCCGGTGCAAAGATGATGGGCTGATGTTGACTAGGCTGAAACTGTTTGTCGCTTGTCTTGCAGCATTTTTCTTTCTTGCCTTCACTTGATTGCTTTTCTTTTTGGCGATGCTTACTTTTCTCTTGTTCTTTTGCCTTTTCTCTCTTAATCCAGTGGGATTCTAGACTATTCCACTTGAGGTAACATCTTCATCTTCTGATCCGAAATGGTGTCCTTCTAAATGATAGCATGCACATCTACAATCACTAAATATTTCCATGTGCGCCATGCCCGAAGGATGCCATGGTACATGCCACCTACATCAACAAATATTGTGTCCTTTAAGTATAAAATTTTTCAAACTAAATTTGTTAAAATATAGAGTGATCTTATAGTTTATTACCTCAGTAATTGCACCTCCAACATTAGTGTTGGACATGCTGGAATCCTCCAGAGGCCTTACACCACTTGTTGCCTTCAAAAACAACATAGGTTACTCATTTAATTATAAAGTGAAAATGAAACTTTTCCATAATTTTGTTGGTTAAATTTTAACAATTTTAGTATGGTGATAACTCCGGTCCGAAGACGATGGGGCTGATGTTGATGTGGCCGAAACTGTTTGTTGCCTGTCTTGCAGCATTTTTCTTTCTTGCCTTCACTTGATTACTTTTCTTTTTGGTCATGCCTACTTTTCCCTTGTTCTTTTGCCCTTTCTCTCTTAA
Source organism: Carnegiea gigantea (assembly GCA_029747015.1). Lineage (NCBI taxonomy): Eukaryota > Viridiplantae > Streptophyta > Magnoliopsida > Caryophyllales > Cactaceae > Carnegiea > Carnegiea gigantea. The sequence goes on along the minus strand of JAKOGI010000087.1, from coordinate 596,907 downwards.
TCCAGTGGGATTCTGGACTTTTCCGCTTCAGGTCACATTTTCATCTTCTGATCCAGAATGGTGTCCTTCTAAATGCTAGCATGTACATCTATAATCACCAAATATTTCCAAGTGCACCATCTTCGACGGACACCATGGTACATGCCACCTACATCAACAAATATTGTGTCATTTAAGTATAAAATTTTTCGAACTATATTTGTTAAAATATAAAGTGATCTTCTAGTTTATTGCCCCAGTAATTGCAGCTCCAACATCAGTGTTGGACATGCTGGAATCCTCCGGAGGCCTTGCGCGACTTGTCGCCTTCGAAGACAACATAAGTTACTCATTTAATTACAAAGTGAAAATGAAACTTTTCCATTATTTTGTTGATTAAAATTTAACAATTTTAGCATAGATACACCTCCGGTGCGAAGATGATGGGGCTGATGTTAATAGGGCTGGAACTGTTTGTTGCCTTCCTCGCAGTATTTTCCTTTCTTGCCTTAGTTTGATTGGTTTTCTTTTTGGCGATGCGTACTTTTCTCTTATCCTTTTGCCGATTTTATCCTAATCTAGCTGGATTCTGGACTATTCCACTTGAGGCGGCACTTTCTTCTCCTGATCTAGAATGGTGTCCTTTCAAATAGTAGCATGCACATCTATAATCACCAAATATTTTCAAGTGCACCATCTCCGACAGACGCCATGATACATGCCATCTACATCAAGAAATATTGTGTCATTTAAGCATAATTTTTTTCTAACTATATTTGTTAAAATGTAGAGTGATGTTGTAGTTTATTATCCTAGTAATTGCAGCTCCAACATTAGTGTTGGGCATGGTAGAATCCTCCTCCGGCCTTACACTGCTTGTTGCCTTTAAAAACAACATAAGTTGCTCATTTAATTAGAAAGTGAACATAAAACCTTTCCATTATTTCGTCGATTATATTTTAATAATTTTAGTATAGTGATAACTCCAGTGCGAAGACGATGAGGCATATGTTGACAGGGCTGAAACAGTTTGTTGGCTATCTTGCCTTCGCTTGATTGCTTTTCTTTTTGGCAATGCTTACTTTTTTTCTTGTTCTTTTGCCCTTTCTCTCTTAATCCAATGGGATTCTGGACTATTACGCCTGGGTTCACATTTTCATCTTCTGATCTAGAATGGTGTCCTTCTAATTGGTGGCATGCGCATCTACAATCACCAAATATTTCCAAGTGCACAATCTCCGACGGACGCTGTGCTACATGCCACCTACATCAACAAATATTGTGCATTTAAGTATAAAATTTTTCGAACTACATTTGTTAAAATATAGAGTGATCTTATAGTTTATTACCTCTGTAATTGCAGCTCTAATATTAGTGTTGGACATACTGGCATCCTCCGGAGGCCTTACACCATTTGTTGCCTTGAAAAACAACATAAGTTACTCATTCAATTATGAAGTGAAAAGGAAACTTTTCCATTATTTTGTTGATTAAATTTTAACAATTTTAGGACAGTAATACCTTCGGTGCGAAGACGATGGGCTGATGTTGACAGGGCTGAAACTATTTGTCGCTTGCCTTGCAGCATTTTTCTTTCTTGCCTTCACTTGATTGCTTTTCTTTTTGGCGATGCTTACTTTTCTCTTGTTCTTTTGCCCTTTCTCTCTTAATCTAGTGGGATTCTAGACTATTCCACTTGAGGTCACATCTTCATCTTCTGATCCGGAATGGTGTCCTTTTAAATCATAGCATGCATATCTACAATCACCAAATATTTCCATGTGTACCATGTCAGACGGATGCGATGGTACATGCCACCTCTATCAACAAATATTGTGCCCTTTAAGTGTAAAATTTTTCAAACTATATTTGTCAAAATATAGAGTGATCTTATAGTTTATCACCTCAGTAATTGCAGCCCCAACATTAGTGTTGGACATGCTAGAACCTTCGGGAGGCTTTACACCACTTGTTGCCGTCAAAAACAAGGTAAGTTACTCATTTAATTATAAAGTGAAAATGAAAAACTTTCATTATTTCATTAATTAAATTTTAACAATTTTAGTATAGTGATGCCTCTGGTGCGAGGACGATAGGGCTGATGTTGACAGTGCTGAAACTGTTTGTTGCATGGCTAGTAGCACTTTTCTTTCTTGCCTTCACTTGATTGCTTTTCTTTTTGGCGATGCTTACTTTTCTCTTGTTCTTTTGTCCTTTCTCTCTTAATCTAGTGGGATTCTAGACTATTCCACTTGAGGCCACATTTTTATCTTCTGATCCAGAATGATGTCCTCCTAAATAGCAGAATGCATATCTGCACTCGTCAAATATTTCCAAGTGCACCATCTCTGAAGGACGCCATGGTGCATGCCACCTACATGAACAAATATTGTGTCCTTTAAGTATAAAATTTTTCTAACTATATTTGTTAAAATATAGAGTGATGTTGTAGTTTATTACCTCAGCAATTGCAGCTCCAACATTAGTGTTGGACATGCTGGAACCCTCCGGAGGCCTTACACCGCTAGTTACCTTCAAAAACAACATAGGTTAGTCATTTAATTATAAAGTGAAAATGAAACTTTTCCATAATTTTGTTGGTTAAATTTTAACAATTTTAGTATGGTGATAACTCTGGTCCAAAGACAATGGGGCTAATGTTGACATGGCTGAAACTGTTTGTGGCCTGCCTTGCAGCATTTTCCTTTCTTGCCTTCACTTGATTACTTTTCTTTTTGGTGATGCTTACTTTTCTCTTGTTCTTCTGCCCTTTCTCTTAATCTAGTGGGATTCTAGGCTTTTTCACTTGGGGTCACATTTTCATCTTCTGATCCAGAATGGTGTCCTTTCGAATACTGGCATGTACATCTACAATTACCAAATATTTCCAAGTGCGCCATCTCTGATGGGCGTCATGGTACATGCCACCTACATCAACAAATATTGTGTCCTTTAAGTATAAAATTTTTATAAATATAATTGTTAAAATATAGAGTGATCTTGTAGTTTATTACCTCAGTAATTACAGCTCTAACATTAGTGTTGGACATGCTGGAATCCTCTGGAGGCCTTACACGACTTGTTGCCTTCGAAAACAACATAAGTTACTCATTTAATTGCAAAGTGAAAATGAAACTTTTCTATTATTTTGTTGATTAAATTTTAACAATTTTAGCATAGATACACCTCCAGTGTGAAGACGATGGGGCTGATGTTGATAGGGCTGAAACTGTTTGTTGCCTGTCTTGCAGCATTTTCCTTTCTTGTCTTAGTTTGACTGCCTTTCTTTTTAGCGATGCTTACTTTTCTCTTGTTCTTTTGCCAATTTTATCTTAATCCAGTTGGATTCTGGACTATTCCACTTGAGGCCACACTTTCTTCTTCTGATCCAGAATGGTGTCCTTCCAAATAGTAGCATGCACATCTACAATCACCAAATATTTCCAAGTGCACCATCTTCGACGGACGCCATGATCCATGCCACCTACATCAACAAATATTGTGTCATTTAAGTATATTTTTTTTCTAACTATATTTGTTAAAATATAGAATGATGTTGTAGTTTATTACCCTAGTAATTGCAGCTCCAACATTAGTGTTGGGCATGCTGGAATCCTCCTAAGGCCTTACACCACTTGTTGCCTTTAAAAACAACATAAGGTACTTATTTAATTAGAAAGTGAGCATGAAACTTTTCCATTATTTCGTTGAATATATTTTAACAATTTTAGTATAGTGATAACTCCTGTGCGAAGATGAAACAGTTAGTGTTGATGTTGATGGGGCTGAAACAGTTTGTTGCCTGTCTTGCAGCATTTTCCTTTCTTGCCTTAACTTGATTGCTTTTATTTTTGGCGATGCTTACTTTTCTCTTGTTCTTTTGCCCTTTTTCTCTTAATCCATTGGGATTCTGGACTATTTCGCCTGAGTTCACATTTTCATCTTTTGATCTAGAATGGTGTCCTTGTAAATGGTGGCATGCACATCTACAATCACCAAATATTTCCAGGTGCACAGTCTCCGACGGACGCCGTGGTACATGCCACCTACATCAACAAATATTGTGCCCTTTAAATATAAAATTTTTCTAACTATATTTGTTAAAAAATAGAGTGATCTTGTAAATTATTACCTCAGTAATTGCAACTCCAACATTAGCGTCGGACATGCTGGAATCCTCCGGAGGCCTTACATCACTTGTTGCCTTCAAAAACAACATAGGTTACTCATTTAATTATAAAGTCAAAATGAAACTTTTTCATGATTTCATTGGTTAAATTTTAACAATTTTAGTATAGTGATAACTCTGGTTCGAAGATGATGGGGCTAATGTTAGCATGGCTGAAACTGTTTGTTGCCTGTCTTGCAGCATTTTCCTTTCTTGCCTTCACTTGATTGCTTTTCTTTTTGGCGATGCTTACTTTTCTCTTATTGCTTTTCCCTTTCTCTCTTAATCCAGTGGGATTCTGGACTATTCCGCTTGAGGTCACATTTTCATCTTCTGATCCAGAAAGGTGTCCTTCCAAATACTAGCATGCACATCTACAATCACCAAATATTTCCAAGTGCACCATCTTCGGCGGACGCTATGGTACATGCCACCGACATCAACAAATATTGTGTCATTTAAGTGCAAAATTTTTCTAACTATATTTGTTAAAATATAGAGTGATCTTGTAGTTTATTACCTCAGTAATTGCAGCTCCAATATTAGTGTTGGACATATTGGCATCTTCTGGAGGCCTTATACCACTTGTTGCCTTCAAAAACAACATAAGTTTACTCATTCAATTATGAAGTGAAAATGAAACTTTTCCATTATTTTGTTGATTAAATTTTAACAATTTTAGGACAGTAATACCTCCGGTGCGAAGACGATGGGCTGATGCTGACAGGGTTGAAACTGTTTGTCGCTTGTCTTGCAGCATTTTTCTTTCTTACCTTCACTTGACTGCTTTTCTTTTTGGCGATGCCTGCTTTTCTCTTGTTCTTTTGCCCTTTCTCTCTTAATACAGTGGGATTCTAGACTATTCCACTTGAGGTCACATCTTGATCTTCTGATCCGGAATGGTGTCCTTTTAAATAATAGCATGCACATCTACAATCACCAAATATTTCCATGTGTACCATGTCAGACGGATGCGATGGTACATGCCACCTACATCAACAAACATTGTGTCCTTTAAGGGTAAAATTTTTCAAACTATATTTGTTAAAATATAGAGTGATCTTATAGTTTATTACCTCAGTAATTGCAGTTCCAACATTAGTGTTGGACATGCTGGAATCCTCAAGAGGCTTTACACCACTTGTTGCCGTCAAAAACAAGGTAAGTTACTCATTTAATTATAAAGTGAAAATGAAAAACTTTCATTATTTCATTAACTAAATTTTAACAATTTTAGTATAGTGATGCCTCCGGTGCAAAGACGATAGGGCTGATGTTGACAGTGCTGGAACTGTTTGTTGCTTGCCTAGTAGCATTTTTCTTTCTTGCCTTCACTTGATTGCTTTTCTTTTTGGCGATGCTTAACTTTCTCTTATTCTTTTGTCCTTTCTCTCTTAATCCAGTGGGATTCTGGACTATTCCACTTGAGGTCACATTTTTATCTTCTGATCCGAAGTGGTGTCCTTCCGAATAGTAGCATGCATATCTACAATCATCAAATGTTTCCAAGTGCACCATCTCCGACGGACGTCATGGTACATGCCACCTACATCAACAAATACTGTGTCCTTTAAGTATAAAATTTTTCTAACTATATTTGTTAAAATATAGAGTGATCTTATAGTTTATTCCCTCAGCAATTGCAGCTCTAACATTAGTGTTAGACATGCTGGAATCCTCCGGAGGCCTTACACCACTTGTTGCCTTCAAACACAACATAAGTTACTCATTTAATTATAACGTGAAAATGAAACTTTTCCATTATTTTGTTGATTAAATTTTAATAATTTTAGTATAGTGATAACTCCGATGCGAAGACGATGGGGCTGATGTTGACATGGCTGAAACTGTTTGTTGCCTCTCTTGCTGCATTTTCCTTTCTTGCCTTCACTTGATTACTTTTCTTTTTGGTGATGCTTACTTTTCTCTTATTGTTTTGCCCTTTCTCTCTTAATTTAGTGGGATTCTGGACTATTCCGCTTGAGGTCACATTTTCATCTTCTGATCCAGAATGGTGTCCTTCCAAATACTAGTATGTGCATCTACAATCACCAAATATTTCTAAGTGCACCATCTCCGACGGACGCCACGGTACATGCCACCTACATCAACATATTGCGTCATTTAAGCATAAAATTTTTCAAACTATATTTGTTAAAATATAGAGTGATCTTGTAGTTTATTACCTCAGTAATTGTAGCTCCAACATTAGTGTTGGACATGCTGGAATCCTCTGAAGGCCTTACACCACTTGTTGCCTTCAAAAACAACATAAGTTACTCATTCAATTATGAAGTGAAAATGAAACTTTTCCATTATGTCGTTGATTAAATTTTAACAATTTTAGGGTAGTCATACCTCTGGTGCGGAGACGATGGGGCTATTGTTGATGGGGCTGAAACTGTTCATTGCTTGTCTGGCAGCATTTTTCTTTCTTGCCTTCACTTGATTGCTTTTCTTTTTGGCGATGCACACTTTTCTCTTGCTCTTTTGTCGTTTCTCTCTTAATCCAGTTGGATTATGGACTATTTCACTTGAGGCCACACTTTCTTCTTCTAATCCAGAATGGTGTCCTTCCAAATAGTAGCATGTGCATCTACGATCACCAAATATTTCCAAGGGCACCATCTCCGACGGACGCCATTATACACGCCACCTAGATCAACAAATATTATAGTTTATTGCCTGAGTAATTGCAGCTCCAATATTAGTGTTAGACATGCTGGAATCCTCGGGAGGCCTTACACCACTTGTTGCCGTCAAAAACAAGGTAAGTTACTCATTTAATTATAAAGTGAAAATGAAAAACTTTCATTATTTCATTGATTAAATTTTAACAATTTCAGTATAGTGATGCCTCCGGTGCGAAGACGATAGGGCTGATGTTGACAGGGCCGAAACTGTTTGTTGCTTGTCTAGCAGCATTTTTCTTTCTTGCCTTCACTTGATTGCTTTTCTTTTTGGCGATGCTTACTTTTCTCTTGTTCTTTTGCCCCTTCTCTCTTAATCTAGTCGGATTCTGGACTATTCCACTTGAGGTCACAGTTTTATCTTCTGATCCGGAGTGGTGTCCTTCCAAATAGTAGCATGCACATCTGTAATCATCAAATATTTCCAAGTGCGCCTTCTCCGACAGACGCTATGGAACATGCCACCTACATCAACAAATATTGTGTCCTTTAAGTATAAAATTTTTCTAACTATATTTGTTAAAATATAGAGTGATCTTGTAGTTTATCACCTCAGCAATTGGGGCTCTAACATTAGTGTTGGACATGCTGGAATCCTCTGGAGGCCTTACACCACTTGTTGCCTACAAAAACAACATAAGTTACTCATTTAGTTATAACATGAAAATGAAATTTTTCCATTATTTTCTTGGTTAAACTTAATAATTTTAGTATAGTGATAACTCCGGCGTGAAGACGATGGGGCTGATATTGACATGGCTAAAACTATTTGTTGCCTATCTTGCAGCATTTTCCTTTCTTACCTTCACTTGATTACTTTTCTTTTTAGTGATGCTTACTTTTCTCTTGTTGTTTTGCCCTTTCTCTCTTAATCTAGTGGGGTTCTTGGCTATTTTTCTTCAGGTCACATTTTCATCCACTCATCCAGAATGGTGTCCTTCCAAATACTAGCATGTGCATCTACAATCACCAAATATTTCCAAGTGCACCATCTCCGACAGACGCTATGGTACATGCCACCTACATCAACAAATATTGTGTCATTTAAGTAAAAAATTTTTCAAACTATATTTGTTAAAATATAGAGTGATCTTGTAGTTTATTACCTCAGTAGTTGTAGCTCCAACATTAGTGTTGGACATGCTAGAATCCTCTAAAAGCCTTACACCACTTGTTGCCATCAAAAACAACATAAGTTACTCATTCATTTAAGAAGTGAAAATGAAACTTTTCCATTATTTTGTTGATTAAATTTTACCAATTTTAGTATAGTGATACCTCCGGCGCGAAGACGATGGGGATAATGTTGATATGGCTGAAACTGTTTGTTGCTTGTCTTGCAGCATTTTCCTCTCTTGCCTTCGCTTGATTGCTTTTGTAATAGTCCAACCCTATATTATATTTATTCTTTTCATTAATCTATGTGATTAATTTCGTCGCATTTAAATCATTGTTTCCTTTGTTATTTCAAGTGGGAAATCTAATGGGCCTCACCTTGCAATTCGAGTTTTGTTTTGTAAAATCATCGAAATTAGACCTTGATATTTATGAATTAAGTGATTTAATTATCTTTAGGTCAATCGCAAACTTTAAAAAGAAAAAAAAAAAATTTCACAAACGCACTCGGTTTCAGTTCTTTCTCAAAACCGAGCCCATTTAGGGCCGTTTGCGATGCAACAAGTCTTGAACCTCATTTGTTTAGCTAATCTCACTTAATTAAGCCTTAATCAAGCATGCTTTTCTTGACTTTTCTCTTTCAATTTTCAGCCAAGTAAATTGAAATATAAATTGTAAACTTTTTCATTTTGGTTCATTTTTAACCAAGCCTTTTTGTGAGCTTCTCTCTCTTCCCTCTCCTCCTTCTCTCTACACGGCCACAGCAGAAAAACCAGCACCATTTCAGCCACCTTCAACCACCAAAAAACCCACCAAACATCCCTACTCACCACCCCCAAACATCCCTTTCACTTTCATAGACATCAAGCATCATTTCTAGCAACTTTCTCAAGCACAAAGTAAGTGTTCTTTTGACCCCTATGTTGATTTGTGTTTTGATTCTTGATCTTGTTGATTTTTGGTTCTTATTATGGTTGTTTTAGTGATGGATCATGCTGTTTTTGAGGTCTTAAGAACCTTCTTGTTGATGGATTAAGGTAGAGATGAAGTTAGGGTTAGGGTTTCATCTTGTTCATGCAAGTTACTTGTTCAAGTGAGGTTTATTACTTGTTTTATCCTTGTTTTGGCTTATGTTTTAATATATTGAAGTTTGTTGTGGTGTTTATGGTGTTTGGGAAAAGATGGAAGTGAGTTCAAGTTAACCCAAAGCTAGGGTTTTGTTCAAAATGCATGATTTGGACCAACTAATGCTAAATGTGTGGTGTGTGAGCATATGTGACTAAAAAGAGAGCTTTGTTTGATATGAATATGAAAAGAAATTAGGTATGGTGTTTTTGTATGAGGTTTGGATGTACCAAAGTACATTTACACACTCTTAAAAAAGAGTTTGAGTTGAGGATTGGTGAAAAACATGAAGGAAAACACTAAAGCAGTGCTGCTGGAATTTTCAGAAAAACAGGGCAGGCTTTGAAAGGAAACTGGTAATGATCGGCCAATCCAAAAATTCTGATTTTTGGTGGGGAGGTAGGTCAGTGTGTTAGCTTCAAAATGACTCTTGAATCGCATCAATCCGAGGTCTGTGGAAAAAGTTATGGGCATTTTACCGAACCTGTGCAGGATGGGTTTAAAACTGACATGTTAGTGTTCTAACCCCTTTTTAGGAAACCTAGCATGGGAGTCATGTTTTGAGTCCTTGGTGAAAGTTTTAGAGGCCTTTCTAAGCTATTTATATTGGGGTCTTACGTCCTATTCGGAGGTCGGGACAATAAGTTATGGGTTATTCTTCCCATACCCTCCTTTGAAAACCAAATGTTCTAAATTAGCTACCATGTCTCACTTCTCATTTTTTTAGTTTACATCAACGTCTTTTTGGTTACTCATGAACCGTTGTGTAAAAGCTCTTCATAAGCCAGTTTTATTTAAAATTATCAGTTATGAAAACATGATCGTTTCTAACCTTATGTTCCTGTAATGGACTTTTGAGCAGAATCAAGGCCTAAGCTTCCATTTTCTTCACTTTTGTATATCTCATTCCTCTGTGCATTAACATTTAAAACTTCCAGGTACGTTTATTGCCTGTATCTTTAGTACTCAGCATGCATTTATCAAAATCATAATATTTTGATAAGCAGCATCAATGAATCATTTTAATCAGTGTTTCATCACATAATTGGTGACCCCGTCAGTTATCAGTTACAGGGCATTGCCCTCAGTTCCCGCGCGGCTTCAGGCCAGGTCCCTCGGTCGGCTTGGCAGGTGTACACCTATTCACAGATCGTAACAGTTACTAAAGGGGTGCACTAGCAGATAATAATCCGCAATACAGTTTTATATACATCTCATTCCCTATTTTCACTTAAAATGAATTGCAAGTGGGCCCTAAATTACTTTTCAATGAACCTTTAACAGTACAGGGATATATGTACTGAGCTTTGGCTCACAGTTCGAAATATTTTTATGTTTTGTTTTAGGCAAATGTTCAGTGAACCGCCCTGAGGCGGGCAGGGAGGCCGGAGGTGATAAATGAGACAGAACCCTTCATGTAGTGGACGGTGTGGGAGAGCCAAGATGCTATCGTGGCATATTGTGATGTATTTTGGAGTGCCTAATGTATTTTAAGTTAACTTATGTATTTTGATGCTGCGACTGTATTTCCAAACCGAGTTATGTAAGGTTGTGTTATTTTTGGGATGTTAGAGCCTTTTTGTATACAATTGAATGGTTTGGGTGTTATGATGGTGTATACCCTATTATGGGGTAACCTTTGGATTAAGATAAATCTTCATGTTTAATGCAAGCCTTGTCCTTCATGGACGGCGGTAACGCCCCGTTCATTGAGTCATTGTATCTTATTGGTATTCTTAAGCAGATGGAAACAGGAAATGGATCATGTATACTTGGGGTGTTACAGATTTGGTATCAGAGCCCAGGTTTACATTTTCTTGAGGAAAGTAGAGTGAGAACCTCTAGGGTGAGTATTCGAATGGTGTAGTGATGGGGAGGCTATCTATAGTCTATTGCTAGAATGATATTGATATTAAGAGCGTAATATCGATATTAGACTGTCAGTTGCTTTCATTTGTAAGCTTTTTGTTTATGGATGTGCATACCTCTTACATATGTGTTTTTCTTTTGTTAGATGGACCCTTATGGGGTTAATATGCTACCGGGGGGCTCTATGATAGCTCATATTGCCTTGCTACACATGAGTATGGAAGGACATGCACAGGACCCTTATTCTGAGTTTCACAGTATTACCGTCCGTGCCCAGAGACTGCTTGAGTCCTTACCTCTGGTTGGCCCGTGGGTGGAATTTAGGCAGCGTTACCAGAACTTTATGATGACAGGGAACCCAGGCTTGGACGGGCCTAGGTTTCAGGCCCAGGGAGCGTGGATGACTCTCACTACGGAACTGTTATTAAGAGAGGAGTTCGAATTGAGGGGACTGACTATGGAAACTCTTCAACATGTTTTCCCCCTATATCAGGTCCACCCTCCACCTGTAGCCCCGGTACCAGCACAGGGGCCACCCTCCCCGCCAGTACCAGCACAGGGGCCACCCTCCCCGCCAGCACCAGCACAGGGGCCACCCATTCCACCCGCACCAGCCACCCCACTGATGCCCGATAGCCCTGGGGAGGCTTACGTGGTAATAGATATCCCTAGCACCCCAGAAGTGGTGGTGATTAGCTCTGAGGATGAGAACCACCAGGGCGATGAGGACGATCCAGAGGAGGAGGATCCCGAGGAGGATCAAGATAGTGATGAGATGGGGATAGACCCGCAAGGGGAACAAGAGGCGGATGAGTTGATGATGGGACTAGGGGAGGAGCCTGAGCCACAGATTCAACAGGAGGTCGATGGTGCCGAATCAGAGGCATCTATGAGTAGTTTTGATTCAGGTGAAGAACCTGATGATGAGTCTGACCCCGATTACGATCCATCCAGGGATCGTTAGGTGGTTCTATAGGCTAGCCTAGTGGTTTTATTTTGAGTCCTGTATGTAGTAATGGTTTGGCTGGATTGGATCATTACATTTTGTGGGGCATCTGGCATTGTATATAGTTAGTCCAATCCTCGCCAACCAGGATGATATAGTCCGTACCTTGTTTTTGGGGTTATGTCACGGACTTAGTGCATAGGGGCTATTTAGTTTTAATGATACGGAAAGAGTTAGAGTTAGTCTTGCGTACTTAGCTTGATGTACTGTACTTTTGTTGCTCATATATATAAATCAATGATGTTTGTAAGTAAGCAGTGTTGAAATGATAATGCTTTAAGTTATGATATAATCTGATATGTCTGGAGGTTCTAGTGTTTGAATTGCTTTATTTACTATATGTTCAGAATGTCCCAGTCAGTACATAACAACATGGAGGTTCAGGTAGAGGACGATATGGGGCACGGCCAGGGATCGGGTGATCAAGCCTCCTGCCAAGAACCACAACACGGGGACACGCCACCATTGCCCTCTGTATTAGCTAGCAACTTAGGAGACCCAAGTTATTGGCCAACCTTAGTTGCTGAATTAATGAAGCGAATTCCCCAAGTACCTGTTGAAACCCCTCCTAAAGAGGATAAATTGGCAGACAGGGTAGCACGGCGCAACCCTAAAGTTTATAATGGATCTTATGATCCAGTAGTGTTAGAAGAATGGATAAGGGGAATGGAGAAAGTTTTCGCCGTAGTTGGGGTACCAGAAGAAAAGAAAATGAACATTGGGACGTATTATCTGTCAGGTGAAGCTGACATTTGGTGGAGTACTGTGAAGGATAAACTCCTAGGGCCTGAATTCACTTGGAATAAATTTTTAGTGGAGTTGAGGGCGAAATTTTACCCAGCTGTGGTGCAAAGGCAAAAGGAGAAGGAATTTATGGAGTTGAAAATGAGTGGCAACATGTCTGTGATGCAATATGCTAGTAAGTTCACAGAACTATCTAGATTTGTCCCTGAATTTGTATCCTCTGAAAGGTTAAAGATGAGAAGGTTCGAGGAAGGTTTGGCCTTCTACATTCGGAATCAGTTAGCGGGGCAACCAATTTTGACTTGTCAAGAATTATATGAGCGAGCAGCTGAAGTGGAACGAGTGAAGACGGAATTGAGAGCTCTGAACCCAATTAACCATAAGAGAAAGGGGTTTGAACGGGGGACTTCTAGTGAAAGTGTGAATCAGAACCAGAAAAAGCCTACTCCACTTCCCTCTAAGAGCCGTCCTATGGGCTCGTCAGTACCCGTAACCTGTGCGAAGTGTGGAAGAACAAATCACACCACTCCTGAATGCCGAGTTGGCAGCAACAAATGTATGTGGTGTGGAAGTCCTGAACACCTCATCACTGCATGCCCCCGCCGACTGAAAGCTGTAGATAGAGGCGCAGCAAAACCTTTAGCTCCGCCCCGCCAGGGACCCCCACCTACAAGGCCTGCAGTTGCAGGAAGGGCATTCGTGATGAACAAAAAGGAAGCTGCTACCTCTGGTACGGTAGTCACTGGAACTCTCTTTTTAAATTCAAAGCCATTTTGTGTATTATTTGATTCGGGCGCCACTCATTCATTCATATCTACCCGAGCTGCTATACAATTGAGTCTGGAGAACAAAAAGATGGAAACCAATTATAGAATTAAACTACCCAACAATTCTGTGATTGAGTGCCCCTTCTCTTATGAACTTGTCCCCATCATCATTGATGAAGCTACCTTCCCTATGGATTTGATTCAATTTGACCTGACTGATTTTGATATCATTTTGGGAATGAATTGGTTACATACTTATGGAGCCAAAATTGACTGTGAAGATCTTAAGGTTATTTTGAAGGATGGGAAAGGGAGAAAAGTGTGTTTTTATGGGCAGAAAGAGACAAAATCTTGCTCTTTGATTTCCGCTATGAAAGCAAGCAAGCTGTTATATCGGGGGTGTATTGGGTATTGGTGTTATGCTATTGACTCCCAGACGAAAGAAGAGAAAGCGGAGGATATACCTGTAGTTTGTGAATTTGAAGATGTTTTTCCGGAAGAGTTACCAGGACTACCCCCACAAAGGGAAATTGATTTTGGAATTGAATTAATTCATGGGGCCCAACCTATTTCGAAAACTCCATATCGTATGGCCCCAACTGAGCTTAAGGAATTAAAGATTCAACTAGATGAACTGTTACAGAAAGGCTTTATCAGGCCAAGTGTGTCACCATGGGGTGCTCCAGTGTTGTTTGTTAAGAAAAAGGATGGAACCTTAAGACTCTGTATTGATTACAGGGAGTTGAACAAGATTACCATCAAAAACAAATATCCTCTGCCACGAATAGATGATCTGTTTGATCAACTCCAAGGAGCAGGAGTATTCTCTAAGATTGATTTGAGATCAGGGTACCATCAACTTAGGATTAAGCCTGAGGACATTCCTAAGACAGCGTTCAGGACCAGGTATGGTCACTATGAGTTCACAGTGATGCCTTTTGGCCTCACTAATGCTCCTGCAGCCTTTATGGATCTTATGAACAGGGTTTTCAGGCCTTATTTAGACAAGTTTGTCGTGGTATTCATAGATGATATCCTTATCTATTCTAAGGATGAAAAGGAACATGCTGATCAATTGCGGATAGTATTGCAAACTCTGAGGGAACATCAACTCTACGGCAAATTAAAGAAATGTGAATTTTGGTTGGAGGAAGTAGTATTTTTGGGGCATGTGATTACCAAAGAAGGAATTAAGGTTGACCCCCAAAAGGTGAAAGCAATCACAGAATGGCCAAGGCCTACCAACGTCACAGAGATTAGAAGCTTTCTGGGTTTAGCAGGCTATTATCGAAGATTCGTTAAAGATTTTTCAAAAATAGCATCACCCCTCACCAATCTACTGAAGAAGGTAAATAAGTTTGAGTGGACTGAAAGGTGTGAGGAAGCTTTCCAAGAGCTAAGGCAGCGTCTCACTACCGCCCCAATCCTAACTTTACCAATGGAAGGAAAAGAGTATACTGTATATAGTGATGCTTCGAAGAATGGTTTGGGGTGCGTACTAATGCAGGAGGACAAAGTAGTAGCTTATGCCTCTCGACAACTCAAGTCATATGAGAAGAACTACCCTACCCATGACCTGGAGTTAGCAGCTGTGGTCTTTGCATTGAAAATTTGGAGACATTATTTATATGGGGTATCGTGCAAGATCTATACTGATCATCAAAGTTTAAAGTATATCTTCACCCAGAAGGAGCTCAATTTGAGACAGAGGCGTTGGCTTGAGTTGCTTAAGGACTACGATTTGCAAATTCAATATCATCCTGGTAAAGCAAATGTGGTGGCAGATGCTCTAAGTAGGAAAGCGCAACATAGCTCGAACATTGTGATGATCACTCAATTGAATCTCTTAAGAGAACTGGAGTCCTTTGGGATGCAATTGGTGTCCCATGGGCAAACGAAGGCTCGTTTATCAGTACTCACTTTACAGCCTTCCTTAGAGGAGGAAATACGACTGAATCAGGAAAGTGATCCCGAACTTCAAAGGATAAAACAAAATTTAGAGAAAGGGAAATCTCCAGGATTTGTAGTACATGAGGATGGGACTCTGAGGTTCCAGAATCGTCTATGTGTGCCCAAACATGGGGAGTTAAGAAAGCAGATCCTAGAAGAGGCTCACAATACTCGTTATTCAGTGCATCCAGGAGGCACCAAGATGTACAGAGATCTGAGACAATATTTTTGGTGGAATAATATGAAGAAGGACGTTGCAGAATATGTGGATAGGTGTCTAATTTGTCAGAAAGTTAAAGCCGAGCATCAACGTCCTGTGGGTGAACTACGACCCTTAGAAATTCCAACATGGAAGTGGGATTCGATTTCGATGGACTTTGTTATGGGTTTACCGCTTTCTGCCACGAAAAAGAATGCTATCTGGGTCATAGTTGATCGACTCACAAAGTCAGCTCATTTCCTACCCATCAAGGATACTTGGGGAGTTGAAAAACTAGCTCAACTGTATGTTAAGGAGATAGTCCGTCTACATGGGATTCCTTTAGACATAGTCTCAGATAGGGACCAAAGGTTCCAAGCACGTTTCTGGCAAGCGCTTCAAAAAGCCTTTGGAACCAAACTAAACTTCAGTAGCTCCTACCACCCAGAAACAGATGGACAAACTGAAAGGGTAAACCAAATTGTGGAAGACATGCTAAGAGCTTGTGTATTGGAGTTTCAAGGGAAGTGGGAAGATGACTTGCCTCTGGTAGAATTCTCTTATAACAACAGCTATCAATCCACCATCAAGATGGCCCCATTTGAGGCTCTGTATGGAAGAAAATGTAGAACCCCATTGTGCTGGAGTGATTTGGATGAGGCACTGATTATAGGTCCTGAAATGATTCAAGAGACCACTGAAACTATAAGAAAGATTCAGGAACATATCAGAATTGCCCAAAGTCGACAGAAAAGTTATGCAGACAAAAGAAGAAGACCTCTAGAGTTTCAAGTAGGTGATAAAGTTTTTCTGAAGGTTTCACCAACTAGAGGTGTTAAGAGGTTCGGAATACGGGGAAAATTGAGTCCAAGGTATATTGGACCTTACGAAATCATTGAACAGTTAAATCCTGTAGCTTATCGGCTAGATCTGCCTATAGAGCTTGAGCATGTACATAACGTGTTCCATGTCTCTCAGCTTAAGAAATACATTCCAGATCCAGATCATACCATTGTATCTGAACCGATTGATATCGCTGAAGATCTAGTATATGAAGAACGTCCTGTTCAAATACTAGATCACAGGATTAAACAATTGCGCAACAAGCAGGTCCCATTGGTCAAAGTGCTATGGTCAAACCACACCTCCCAGGAAGCCACTTGGGAGACCGAAGAGGCTATGAGAACTGCATATCCATATTTATTTGAGGTAATTCCTACATGATGAAATTCGTCAGTTTCGAGGACGAAACTTTTTAAGGGGGGGAGACTGTAATAGTCCAACCCTATATTATATTTATTCTTTTCATTAATCTATGTGATTAATTTCGTCGCATTTAAATCATTGTTTCCTTTGTTATTTCAAGTGGGAAATCCAATGGGCCTCACCTTGCAATTCGAGTTTTGTTTTGTAAAATCATCGAAATTAGACCTTGATATTTATGAATTAAGTGATTTAATTATCTTTAGGTCAATCGCAAACTTTAAAAAAAAAAAAAAAAAATTTCACAAACGCACTCGGTTTCAGTTCTTTCTCAAAACCGAGCCCATTTAGGGCCGTTTGCGATGCAACAAGTCTTGAACCTCATTTGTTTAGCTAATCTCACTTAATTAAGCCTTAATCAAGCATGCTTTTCTTGACTTTTCTCTTTCAATTTTCAGCCAAGTAAATTGAAATATAAATTGTAAACTTTTTCATTTTGGTTCATTTTTAACCAAGCCTTTTTGTGAGCTTCTCTCTCTTCCCTCTCCTCCTTCTCTCTACACGGCCACAGCAGAAAACCAGCACCATTTCAGCCACCTTCAACCACCAAAAAACCCACCAAACATCCCTACTCACCACCCCCAAACATCCCTTTCACTTTCATAGACATCAAGCATCATTTCTAGCAACTTTCTCAAGCACAAAGTAAGTGTTCTTTTGACCCCTATGTTGATTTGTGTTTTGATTCTTGATCTTGTTGATTTTTGGTTCTTCTTATGGTTGTTTTAGTGATGGATCATGCTGTTTTTGAGGTCTTAAGAACCTTCTTGTTGATGGATTAAGGTAGAGATGAAGTTAGGGTTAGGGTTTCATCTTGTTCATGCAAGTTACTTGTTCAAGTGAGGTTTATTGCTTGTTTTATCCTTGTTTTGGCTTATGTTTTAATATATTGAAGTTTGTTGTGGTGTTTATGGTGTTTGGGAAAAGATGGAAGTGAGTTCAAGTTAACCCAAAGCTAGGGTTTTGTTCAAAATGCATGATTTGGACCAACTAATGCTAAAGGTGTGGTGTGTGAGCATATGTGACTAAAAAGAGAGCTTTGTTTGATATGAATATGAAAAGAAATTAGGTATGGTGTTTTTGTATGAGGTTTGGATGTACCAAAGTATATTTACACTCTTAAAAAGGAGTTTGAGTTGAGGATTGGTGAAAAACATGAAGGAAAACACTAAAGCAGTGCTGCTGGAATTTTCAGAAAAACAGGGCAGGCTTTGAAAGGAAACTGGTAATGATCGGCCAATCCAAAAATTCTGATTTTTGGTGGGGAGCTAGGTCAGTGTGTTAGCTTCAAAATGACTCTTGAATCGCATCAATCCGAGGTCTGTGGAAAAAGTTATGGTCATTTTACCGAACCTGTGCAGGATGGGTTTAAAACTGACATGTTAGTGTTCTAACCCCTTTTTAGGAAACCTAGCATGGGAGTCATGTTTTGAGTCCTTGGTGAAAGTTTTAGAGGCCTTCCTAAGCTATTTATATTGGGGTCTTACGTCCTATTCGGAGGTCGGGACAATAAGTTATGGGTTATTCTTCCCATACCCTCCTTTGAAAACCAAATGTTCTAAATTAGCTACCATGTCTCACTTCTCATTTTTTTAGTTTACATCAACGTCTTTTTGGTTACTCATGAACCGTTGTGTAAAAGCTCTTCATAAGCCAGTTTTATTTAAAATTATCAGTTATGAAAACATGATCGTTTCTAACCTTATGTTCCTGTAATGGACTTTTGAGCAGAATCAAGGCCTAAGCTTCCATTTTCTTCACTTTTGTATATCTCATTCCTCTGTGCATTAACATTTAAAACTTCCAGGTACGTTTATTGCCTGTATCTTTAGTACTCAGCATGCATTTATCAAAATCATAATATTTTGATAAGCAGCATCAATGAATCATTTTAATCAGTGTTTTATCACATAATTGGTGACCCCGTCAGTTATCAGTTACAGGGCATTGCCCTCAGTTTCCCGCGCGGCTTCAGGCCAGGTCCCTCGGTCGGCTTGGCAGGTGTACACCTATTCACAGATCGTAACAGTTACTAAAGGGGTGCACTAGCAGATAATAATCCGCAATACAGTTTTATATACATCTCATTCCCTGTTTTCACTTAAAATGAATTGCAAGTGGGCCCTAAATTACTTTTCAATGAACCTTTAACAGTACAGGGATATATGTACTGAGCTTTGGCTCACAGTTCGAAATATTTTTATGTTTTGTTTTAGGCAAATGTTCAGTGAACCGCCCTGAGGCGGGCAGGGAGGCCGGAGGTGATAAATGAGACAGAACCCTTCATGTAGTGGACGGTGTGGGAGAGCCAAGATGCTATCGTGGCATATTGTGATGTATTTTGGAGTGCCTAATGTATTTTAAGTTAACTTATGTATTTTGATGCTGCGACTGTATTTCCAAACCGAGTTATGTAAGGTTGTGTTATTTTTGGGATGTTAGAGCCTTTTTGTATACAATTGAATGGTTTGGGTGTTATGATGGTGTATACCCTATTATGGGGTAACCTTTGGATTAAGATAAATCTTCATGTTTAATGCAAGCCTTGTCCTTCATGGACGGCGGTAACGCCCCGTCCATTGAGTCATTGTATCTTATTGGTATTCTTAAGCAGATGGAAACAGGAAATGGATCATGTATACTTGGGGTGTTACAGCTTTTCTTTTGGCGATGCTTATTTTTCTATTCCTCTTTGGTTTCTCTCTTAATCTAGCGGGATTCTGGCTATTCCGCCTGAGGTTACATTTTCATCTTCTAATCAGAATGGTACATGCCACCTACATCAAACAATATTGTGTCATTAGTATTGGACATGCTGGAATCCTCCGGAGGCCTTACACGACTTGTTGCCTTCGAAAACAACATAAGTTACTCATTTAATTGCAAAGTGAAAATGAAGCTTTTCCATTATTACGTTGATTAAATTTTAACAATTTTAGGATAGATACACCTCCGGTGTGAAGACGATGGGGCTGATGTTGACAGGGCTGAAACTGTTTGTTGCCTGTCTTGCAGCATTTTCCTTTCTTGCCTTTGTTTGATTGCGTTTCTTTCTGGCGATGCTTACTTTTCTCTTGTTCTTTTGTCGATTTTATCTTAATCGAGTTGGATTCTGGACTATTCCACTTAAGGCCACACTTTCTTCTTCTGATCCAGAATGGTGTCCTTCCAAATAGTAGCATGCGCATCTATAATCACCAAATATTTCCAGGTGCACCATCTCCGACGGACGCCATTATGCATGCCACCTACATAAACAAATATTGTGTCATTTAAGTATAATTGTTTCCAACTATATTTGTTAAAATATAGAGTGGTGTTGTAGTTTATTACCTCAGTAATTGCAGCTCCAACATTAGTATCGGGCATGCTGGAATCCTCTTGAGGCCTTACACCACTTGTCGCCCTCAAAAACAACATAAGTTGCTCATTTAATTAGAAAGTGAACATGAAACTTTTCCATTATTTCGTTGATTGTATTTAAACAATTTTGGTATAGTGATAACTCCGGTGCGAAGACGATGGGGCTGATGTAGACAGTGCTGAAATAGTTTGTTGCCTGTCTTGCAGCATTTTCCTTTCTTCTGATCTAGAATGGTGTCCTTGTAAATGGTGGCATGCACATCTACAATCACCCAATATTTCCAAGTGCACAATCTCCGACGGACGCCGTGCTACATGCCACCTACATCAACAAATATTGTGCCCTTTAAATATAAAATTTTTCTAACTATATTTGTTAAAAAATAGAGTGATCTTGTAAATTATTACCTCAGTAATTGCAACTCCAACATTAGCGTTGGACATGCTGGAATCCTCCGAAGGCCTTACATCACTTGTTGCCTTCAAAAACAACATAAGTTACTCATTTAATTATAAAGTGAAAATGAAACTTTTTCATTATTTCATTAATTAAATTTTAACAATTTTAGTATAGTGATAACTCCGGTGCAAAGACGATGGGGCTGATGTTGACATGGCTGAAACTGTTTGTTGCCTGTCTTACAGCATTTTCCTTTCTTGGCTTCACTTGATTACTTTTCTTTTTACTGATGCTTACTTTTCCCTTGTTGTTTTTCCCTTTCTCTCTTAATCGAGTGGGATTCTGGACTACTCCACTTAAGGTCACATTTTCATCTTCTGATCCAGAAAGGTGTCCTTCCAACTGCTAGCATGTACATCTACAATCACCAAATATTTCCAAGTGCACCATCTCCGACGGACGCCATGGTACATGCCACTGACATCAACAAATATTGTGTCATTTAAGTATAAAATTTTTCGAACTATATTTGCCAAAATATAGAGTGATCTTATAGTTTATTACCTCAGTAATTGCAGCTCCAATATTAGTGTTAGACATGCTGCAATCCTCCGGAGGCCTTGCACCACTGGTTGCCCTCAAAAACAACATAAGTGGCTCATTCAATTATGAAGTGAAAATGAAACTTTTCCATGATTTCGTTGATTAAATTTTAACAATTTTAGGATAGTAATACCTCCGGCGTGAAGATGATGGGCTGATGTTGATCGGGCTGAAACTGTTTGTCGCTTATCTTGTAGCATTTTTCTTCCTTGCCTTCACTTGATTGCTTTTCTTTTTGGCGATGCTTACCTTTCCCTTGTTCTTTTGCCTTTTCTCTCTTAATCCAGTGGGATTCTAGACTATTCCACTTGAGGTCACATCTTCATCTTCCGATCCGGAATGGTGTCCTTCTAAATGATAGCATGCACATCTTCAATCACCAAATATTTCCATGTGTACCATGTCAAACGGATGCGATGGCACATGCCACCTACATCAACAAATATTGTGTCCTTTAAGGATAAATTTTTTCAAACTATAGTTGTTAAAATATAGAGTGATCCTATAGTTTATTACCTTAGTAATTACAGCTCCAATATTAGTGTTGGACATGCTGGAATCCTCGGGAGGCCTTACACCACTTGTTGCCGTCAAAAACAAGGTAAGTTACTCATTTAATTATAAGGTGAAAATGAAAAACTTTCATTATTTCATTGATTAAATTTTAACAATTTCAGTATAGTGATGCGTCCGATATGAAGACGATAGGGATGATGTTGACAGGGCCGAAACTGTTTGTTGCTTGTCTTGTAGCATTTTTCTTTCTTGCCTTCACTTGATTGCTTTTCTTTTTGGCGATGCTTACTTTTCTCTTGTTCTTTTTTCCTTTCTCTCTTAATCCGGTGGGATTCCAGACTATTCCACTTGAGGTCACATTTTTATCTTCTGATCCGGAGTGGTGTCCTTCCAAATAGTAGCATGCACATCTACAATTATCAAACATTACTAAGTGCACCATCTCCGACAGACGCTATGGCACATGCCACCTCCATCAACAAATATTGTGTCCTTTAAGTGTAAAATTTTTCTAACTATATTTGTTAAAATATAGAGTGATCTTGTAGTTTATTACCTCAGCAATTGCAGCTCTAACATTAGTGTTGGACATGCTGGAATCCTCCGGAGGCCTTACACCACTTGCTGCCTTCAAAAACAACATAAGTTACTCATTTAATTATAACGTGAAAATGAAACTTTTCCATTATTTTGTTGGTTAAATTTTAATAATTTCAGCATAGTGATAACTCCGGTGCGAAGACGATGGGGCTGATGTTGACATGGCTGAAACTGTTTGTTGCCTATCTTGTAGCATTTTCCTTTCTTGCCTTCACCTGATTACTTTCCTTTTTGGTGATGCTTACTTTTCTCTTATTGTTTTGCCCTTTCTCTCTTAATCTAATGGGATTCTGGACTATTCCGCTTGAGGTCACATTTTCATCTTCTGATCCAGAATGGTGTCCTTCCAAATACTAGCATGTGCATCTACAACCACCAAATATTTCCAAGTGCACCATCTCCAACGGACGCCATAGTACGTGCCACCTACATCGACAAATATTGTGTCATTTAAGTATAAAATTTTTCAAACCATATTTGTTAAAATATAGAGTGATCTTGTAGTTTATTACCTCAGTAATTGCAGCTCCAACATTAGTGTTGGATATGCTGGATTCCTCTGAAGGCCTTACACCACTTGTTGCCTTCAAAAACAACATAAGTTACTCATTCAATTATGAAGTGAAAATGAAACTTTTCCATTATTTCGTTGATTAAATTTTAACAATTTTAGTATGGTGACACCTCCGGTGCGAAGACGCTGGGGCTAATGTTGATAGGGCTGAAACTGTTTGTTGCTTGTCTTGCAGCATTTTTCTTTCTTTCCTTCGCTTGATTGCTTTTCTTTTTGGCGATGCTTACTTTTCTCTAGCTCCTTTACCGTTTCTCTCTTAATCCAGTGGGATTCTTAGCTATTCCGCCTGAGGTCACATTTTCATCTTTTGATCTAGAATGGTGTCCTTCCAAATAGCAGCATGCACATCTACAATCACCAAATATTTCCAAGTGCGCCATCTCCAACGGGCGTCAAGGTACATGCCACCTACATCAACAAATATTGCGTCCTTTAAGTATAAAATTTTTCTAACTATATTTGTTAAAATATGGAGTGATCTTGTAGTTTATTGCCTCAGTAATTGCAGCTCTAACATTATTGTTGGACATGCTGTAATCCTCCGGAGGCCTTACACGACTTGCTGCCTTCAAAAACAACATAAGTTACTCATTTAATTGTAAAGTGAAAGTGAAACTTTTCTATTATTTCGTTAATTAAATTTTAACAATTTTAGGACAGCAATACCTCCGGTGCGAAGATGATGGGTTGATGTTGACAGGGCTGAAACTGTTTATCAGTTGTCTTACAGCATTTTTCTTTCTTGCCTTCACTTGATTGCTTTTCTTTTCGGCGATGCTTACTTTTCTCCTGTTCTTTTGCCCTTTCTCTCTTTATCCAGTGAGATTCTGGACTATTCCACTTGAGGTCGCAGTTTTATCTTCTGATCTGGAGTGGTGTCCTTCCAAATAGTAGCATGCACATCTACAATCATCAAATATTTCCAAGTGCACCTTCTCCGACAGACGCCATGGAACATGCCACCTACTTCAACAAATATTGTGTCCTTTAAGTATAAAATTTTTCTAACTATATTTGTTAAGATATAGAGTGATCTTGTAGTTTATTACCTCAGCAATTGGGGCTCTAACATTAGTGTTGGACATGCTGGAATCCTCCGGAGGCCTTACACCACTTGTTGCCTTCAAAAACAACATAAGTTACTCATTTAGTTATAACATGAAAATGAAACTTTTCCATTATTTTGTTGGTTAAATTTTAATAATTTTAGTATAGTGATAACTCCGGTGTGAAGACGATGGGGCTAATATTGACATGGCTGAAACTGTTTGTTGCCTATCTTGCAGAATTTTCCTTTCTTGCCTTCACTTGATTACTTTTCTTTTTAGTGATGCTTACTTTTCTCTTGTTGTTTTGCCCTTTCTCTCTTACTCTAGTGGGATTCTGGACTATTCCTCTTGAGGTCACATTTTTATCTTCTGATCCGGAATGGTGTCCTTCCAAACACTAGCATGTGCATCTACAATCACCAAATATTTCCAAGTGCACCATCTCCGACGGACGCCATGGTACATGCCCCCTACATCAACAAATATTACGTCATTTAAGTATAAAATTTTTCAAACTATACTTGTTAAAATATAGAGTGATCTTGTAGTTTATTACCTTAGTAATTGCAGCTCCAACATTAGCGTTGGACATGCTGGAATCCTCTAAAGGCCTTACACCACTTGTTGCCTTCAAAAACAGCATAAGTTACTCATTCAATTAAGAAGTGGAAATTGCTTCGTTGATTAAATTTTAACAATTTTAGTATAGTGATACCTCCGGTGCGAAGGCGATGGCGCTAATATTGATAGGGCTGAAACTGTTTGTTACTTGTCTTGCAGCATTTTTCTTTCTTGCCTTCACTTGATTGCTTTTCTTGTTGGCGATGCTTACTTTTCTCTTGCTCTTTTACCGTTTCTCCCTTAATCTAGTGGGATTCTTGGCTATTCCGCATGAGGTTACATTTTCATCTTCTAATCCAGAATCGTGTCCGTCCAAATAGCAGCATGCACATCTATAATCACCAAATATTTCCAAGCGCGCCGTCTCTGACAGGCGTCATGGTGCATGCCACCTACATCATCAAATATTGTGTCCTTTAAGTATAAAATTTTTCTAACTGTATTTGTTAAAATATACAGTGATCTTGTAGTTTATTACCTCAATAATTGCAGCTCTAACATTAGTGTTGGACATGCTGGAATCCTCCGGAGGCCTTACACGACTTGTTGCCTTCGAAAACAACATAAGTTACTCATTTAATTGCAAAGTGAAAATGAAGCTTTTCCATTATTTCGTTGATTAAATTTTAACAATTTTAGCATAGATACACCTCCAGTGCGAAGACGATAGGGCTGATGCTGACAGGGCTGAAACTGTTTGTTGCCTGTCATGCGGCATTTTCCTTTCTTGCCTTTGTTTGATTGCCTTTCTTTTTGGCGATGCTTACTTTTCTCTTGTTCTTTTGCTGATTTTATCTTAATCCAGTTGGATACTAGACTATTCCACTTGAGGCCACACTTTCTTCTTCTGATCCAGAATGGTGTCCTTCCAAATAGTAGCATGCGCATCTACAATCACCAAGTATTTCCAAGTGCACCATCTCTGACGGACGCCATTATGCATGCCACCTACATCAACAAATATTATGTCATTTAAGTGAAATTTTTTCTAACTATATTTGTTAAAATATAGAGTGATGTTGTAGTTTATTACCTCAGTAATTGCAGCTCCAACATTAGTGTTGGGCATGCTGGAATCCTCTTGAGGCCTTACATCACTTGTTGCCTTCAAAAACAACATAAGTTGCTCATTTAATTAGAAAGTGAACATGAAACTTTTCCATTATTTCGTTGATTATATTTTAGCAATTTTATTATAGTGATAACTCCGGTACGAAGACGATGGGGCTGATGTTGATAGGGCTAAAACAGTTTGTTGCCTGTCTTGCAGCATTTTCCTTTCTTCCCTTCAATTGATTGCTTTTCTTTTTGGCGATGCTTACTTTTCTCCTGTTCTTTTGCCCTTTCTCTCTTAATCCAATAGGATTCTGGGCCATTCCACCTGAGTTCACATTTTCATCTTCGGATCTAGGATGGTGTCCTTCTAAATGGTGGCATGCACATCTACAATCACCAAATATTTCCAGGTGCACAATCTCCGACGGACGCCGTCGTACATGCCACCTACATCAACAAATATTGTGTCCTTTAACTATAAAATTTTTCTAACTATATTTGTTAAGATATAGAGTGATCTTGTAGTTTATTACCTCAGCAATTGGGGCTCTAAGTGTTGGACATGCTGGAATCCTTCGGAGGCCTTACACCACTTGTTGCCTTCAAAAACAACATAAGTTACTCATTTAGTTATAACATGAAAATGAAACTTTTCCATTATTTTGTTGGTTAAATTTTAATAATTTTAGTATTGTGAAAACTTCGGTGCGAACGCGATGGGGCTGATGTTGACATGGCTGAAACTGTTTGTTGCCTGTCTTGCAACTTTTTCCTTTCTTGCCTTCACTTGATTACGTTTCTTTTTGGTGATGCTTACTTTTCTATTGTTGTTTTTCCCTTTCTCTCTTAATCCAGTGGGATTCTGGACTATTCCGCTTGAGATCACATTTTCATCTTCTGATCCAGAAAGGTGTCCTTCCAAACACTAGCATGCACATCTACAATCACCAAATATTTCCAAGTGCACCATCTCCGACGGACGCCATGGTACATGCCACCGACATCAACAAATATTGTGTCATTTAAGCATAAAATTTTTCGAACCATATTTGTTAAGATATGGAGTGATCTTATAGTTTATTACCTCAGTAATTGCGGCTCCAATATTAGTGTTGGACATGCTGGCATCCTCCGAAGGCCTTACACCACTTGTTGCCTTCAAAAACAACATAAGTTACTCATTCAATTATGAAGTGAAAATGAAATTTTCCATCATTTCATTGATTAAATTTTAACAATTTTAGGATAGTAATACCTCCGGTGCGAAGACGATGGGCTGATGTTGACAGGGCTAAAACTGTTTGTTGCTTATCTTGCAGCATTTTTCTTTCTTACCTTCACTTGATTGCCTTTCTTTTTAGCGATGCTTACTTTTCTCTTATTCTTTTACCCTTTCTCCCTTAACCCAGTGGGATTCTAGACTATTCCACTTGAGGTCAGATCTTTGTCTTCTGATCCAGAATGGTGTCCTTCTAAATGATAGCATGCACATCTACAATCACCAAATATTTTCATGTGTACCATGTCCCACGGATGCCATGGCACATGCCACCTACATCAACAAATATTATGTCTTTTAAGTATAAAATTTTTCAAACTATATTTGTTAAAATATAGAGTGATGTTATAGTTTACTGCCTCAGCCATTGCAGCTCCAACATTAGTGTTGGACATGCTGGAATCCTCGGGAGGCCTTACACCACTTGTTGCCGTCAAAAACAAGGTAAGTTACTCATTTAATTATAAAGTGAAAATGAAAAAGTTTCATTATTTCATTGATTAAATTTTAACAATTTTAGTATAGTGATGCCTCCGGTGCGAAGATAATAGGGTTGATGTTGACAGGGCTGAGACTGTTTGTTGCTTGTCTTACAGCATTTTTCTGTCTTGCCTTCACTTGATTGCTTTTCTTTTTGGCGATGCTTACTTTTCTCTTGTTCTTTTTTCCTTTCTCTCTTAATCCAGTGGGATTCCAGACTATTCCACTTGAGGTCACATTTTTATCTTCTGATTCGGAGTGGTGTCCTTCCAAATAGTAGCACGCACATCTGCAATCATCAAATATTTCCAAGTGCACCATCTCCGACGGACGCTATGGTACATGCCACCGCCATCAACAAATATTGTGTCCTTTAAGTGTAAAATTTTTCTAACTATATTTGTTAAAATATAGAGTGATCTTGTAGTTTATTACCTCAGCAATTGCAGCTCTAACATTAGTGTTGGACATGCTGGAATCCTCCGAAGGCCTTACACCACTTGTTGCCTTCAAAAACAACATAAGTTACTCATTTAATTATAACGTGAAAATGAAACTTTTCCATTATTTTGTTGGTTAAATTTTAATAATTTCAGCATAGTGATAACTCCGGTGCGAAGACGATGGGGCTGATGTTGACATGGCTGAAACTGTTTGTTGCCTATCTTGCAGCATTTTCCTTTCTTGCCTTCACTTGATTACTTTCCTTTTTGGTGATGCTTACTTTTCTCTTATTGTTTTGCCCTTTCTCTCTTAATCTAGTGGGATTCTGGACTACTCCGCTTGAGGTCACATTTTCGTCTTCTGATCCAGAATGGTGTCTTTCCAAATGCTAGCATGTGCATCTACAACCACCAAATATTTCCAAGTGCACCATATCCAACGGACGCCATAGTACATGCCACCTACATCGACAAATATTGTGTCATTTAAGTATAAAATTTTTCAAACCATATTTGTTAAAATATAGAGTGATCTTGTAGTTTATTACCTCAGTAATTGCAGCTCCAACATTAGTGTTGGACATGCTGGAATCCTCTGAAGGCCTTACACCACTTGTTCCCTTCAAAAACAACATAAGTTACTCATTCAATTATGAAATGAAAATGAAACTTTTCCATCATTTCGTTGATTAAATTTTAACAATTTTAGTATAGTGATACCTCCGGTGCGAAGACGATGGGGCTAATGTTGATAGGGCTGAAACTGTTTGTTGCTTGTCTTGCAGCATTTTTCTTTCTTTCCTTCGCTTGATTGCTTTTCTTTTTGGCGATGCTTACTTTTCTCTTGCTCTTTTGCCGTTTCTCTCTTAATCCAGTGGGATTCTTGGCTATTCCGCCTGAGGTCACATTTTCATCTTCTGATCCAGAATGGTGTCCTTCCAAATAGCAGCATGCACATCTACAATCACCAAATATTTCCAAGTGCGCCATCTCCGATGGGTGTCACGGTACATGCCACCTACATCAACAAATATTGTGTCCTTTAAGTATAAAATTTTTCTAACTATATTTATTAAAATATGGAGTGATCTTGTAGTTTATTGCCTCAGTAATTGCAGCTCTAACGTTAATGTTGGACATGCTGGAATCCTCCGGAGGCCTTACACGACTTGTTGCCTTCAAAAACAACATAAGTTACTCATTTAATTGTAAAGTGAAAGTGAAACTTTTCTATTATTTCGTTGATTAAATTTTAACAATTTTAGGACAGAAATTCCTCCGGTGCGAAGATGATGGGTTGATGTTGACAGGGCTGAAATTGTTTGTCGCTTGTCTTACCGCATTTTTCTTTCTTGCGTTCACTTGATTGCTTTTCTTTTTGGCGATTCTTACTTTTCTCTTGTTCTTTTGCCCTTTCTCTCTTAATCTAGTGGGATTCTAGACTATTCCACTTGAGATCACATCTTCATCTTCTGATCCAGAATGGTGTTCTTCTAAATGATAGCATGCACATCTACAATCACCAAATATTTCCATGTGTGACATGTCCGATGGATGTCATGGTACATGCCACTTACATCAACAAATACTATGTCCTTTAAGTATAAAATTTTTCAAACTATACTTGTTAAAATATAGAGTGATCTTATAGTTTATTACCTAAGTAATTACAGCTCCAACATTAGTGTTGGACATGCTGGAGTCCTCAGGATGCCTTACACCGCTTGTTGCCGTCAAAAATAAGGTAAGTTACTCATTTAATTATGAAGTGAAAATGAAAAACTTTCATTATTTCATTGACTAAATTTTAACAATTTTAGTATAGTGATACCTCCGGTGCGAAGACGATGGGGCTAATGTTGATAGGGCTAAAACAGTTTGTTGCTTGTCTTGCAGCATTTTTCTTTCTTGCCTTCACTTGATTGCTTTTCTTTTTGGCGATGCTTACTTTTCTCTTGCTCTTTTGTTGTTTCTCTCTTAATCTAGTGGGATTCTTGGTTGTTCCGCCTGAGGTCACATTTTTATCTTCTGATCTAGAATGGTGTCCTTCTAAATAGCAGCATGCACATCTACAATCACCAAATATTTCCATGTGCACCATCTCCGACTGGCACCATGGTACATGCCACCTACATCAACAAATATTGTGTCCTTTAAGCATAAAATGTTTTTAACTATATTCGTTAAAATATAGAGTGGTCTTGTAGTTTATTACCTCAACAATTGCAGCTCTAGCATTAGTGTTGGATATGCTGGAATCCTCCGGCGGCCTTACACCACTTGTTGCCTTCGAAAACAACATAAGTTACTCATTTAATTGGAAAGTGAAAATGAAACTTTTCCATTATTTCGTTGATTAAATTTTAGTAATTTTAGCACAGATACACCTCAGGTGCGTAGACGATGGGGCCGATGTTGACAGGGCTAAAACTGTTTGTTGCCTGTCTTGCAGCATTTTCCTTTCTTACCTTAGTTTGATTGCTTTTGTTTTTGGCGATGCTTTCTTTTCTCTTGTTCTTTTGCCGATTTTATCTTAATCCAGTTGGATTCTAGGCTATTCCACTTGAGGCCACGCTTTTATCTTCTGATCCAGAATGGTGTCCTTCCAAATAGTCGCATGCATATCTACAATCACCAAATATTTCCAAGTACACCATCTCCGACGAACGCCATGATACATGCCACCTACATCAACAAATATTGTGTCATTTAAGTATAAATTTTTTCTAACTATATTTGTTAAAATATAGAGTGATGTTGTAGTTTATTACCTCAGTAATTGCACCTCTAATGTTAGTGTTGGCCATGCTGGAATCGTTCTGAGGCCTTTCACCACTTGTTGCCTTCAAAAACAACATAAGTTGCTCATTTAATTAGAAAGTGAACATGAAACTTTTCCACTATTTCGTTGATTATATTTTAACAATTTTAATGTAGCGATAACTTCGGTGCGAAGACGATGGGGTTGATGTTGATGGGGTTGAAATAGTTTGTTGCCTGTCTTGCAGAAATTTCCTCTCTTATCTGCACCTTATTGCTTTTCTTTTTGGAGATGCTTACTTTTCTCTTGTTCTTTTGCCCTTTCTCTATTAATCTAATGGGATTCTGGACTATTTCGATTGAGTTCACATTTTCATCTTTTGATCTAGAATGGTGTCCTTCTGAATGGTGGCATGCACATCTACAATCACCAAATATTTCCAAGTGCACCATTTCCGACGGACGCCATGGTACATACTACCAAGATCAACAAATATTGTGTCCTTTAAGTATAAATTTTTTCTAACTATATTTGTTAAATATAGAGTGATCTTGTAATTTATTACCTCAGTAATTGCAACTCCAACATTAGTGTTGGACATGCTGGAATCCTCTGGAGGCCTTACATCACTTGTTGCCTTCAAAAACAACATAAGTTACTCATTTAATTGTAAAGTGAAAATGAAACTTTTCTATTATTTCGCTGATTAAATTTTAACAATTTTAGTATAGTGATGCCTCTGGTGCAAAGAAGATGGGCTGATGTTGACAGGGCTGAAACTGTTTGTCGCTTGTCTTATAGCATTTTTCTTTCTTGCCTTCACTTGATTGGTTTTCTTTTTGGCGATGCTTACTTTTGTCTTGCCCTTTTGCCGTTGCTCTATTAATCCAGTGGGATTCTTAGCTATTCCGCCTAAGGTTACATTTTTATCTTCTGATCCAGAATGGTGTCCTTCCAAATAACAGCATGCACATCTACAATCACCAAATATTTCCAAGTGCACCATCTCCAATGGGTGCCATGGTACATGCCACCTACATCAACCAATATTGTGTCCTTTAAGTATAAAATTTTTCTAACTATATTTGTTAAAATATAAAGTGATCTTGTAGTTTATTACCTCAGTAATTGCAGCTCTAACATTAGTGTTGGACAAGCTGGAATCCTCCGGATGCCTTACAGCACTTGTTGCCTTCGAAAACAACGTAAGTTACTCATTTAATTGCAAAGTGAAAATAAAACTTTTCCATTATTTCGTTGATTAAATTTTAACAATTTTAGTATAGATACACCTCTGGTGCGAAGACGATGGGGCTGATGTTGACAGGGCTGAAACTGTTTGTTGCCTGTCTTGCAGCATTTTCCTTTCTTTCCTTAGTTTGATTGCTTTTTTTTTTGGCGATGCTTACTTTTCACTTGTTCTTTTGCCCTTTTTATGTTAATCCAGTTGGATTCTGGACTATTTCACTTGAGGCCACACTTTCTTCTTCTGATCCAGAATGGTGTCCTTCCAAACAGTAGCATGTACATCTACAATCACCAAATATTTCCAAGTGCACCATCTCCAACGGACACCATGATACATGCCACCTACATCAACAAACATTGTGTCATTTAAGTGTAAATTTTTTTTCTGACTGTATTTGATAAAATATAGGGTGATGTTGTAGTTTATTACCTCAGTAATTGCAGCTCCAATGTTAGTGTTAGGCATGTTGGAATCCTCCTGAGGCCTTACACCACTTGTTGCCTTTAAAAACAACATAAGTTGCTCATTTAATTAGAAAGTGAACATGAAACTTTTCCATTATTTCGTTGATTATATTTTAACAATTTTAGGCCACACCAATTATCAGTTACAGGGCATTGCCCTCTAGTTACCTGCGCGGCTTTAGGCCAGGTCCGTCGGTCGGCTTGGCAGGTGTACACCTATTCACCTATCGTAACAGTTACGAAGTGGTGTACTAACAGATAATAATTAGCAATTTAGTTTTATATGCGTGTCATTTCCTATTTTAAAATTAAAATGTATTACAAAGCGGGCCCAAACAAATTTTCGGTGTATCTTTAACATTACAGGAATGCATGCACTGAGCTTTGGCTCACAATTCGAAATGTTTTGGTGTTTTGTTTTTGGAAAGTGTTCGGTGAACCGCCCTCAGGCGGGCAAGATGGCTGAAGGTGATGAGTGAGCCAGGACTGTCTATGTGACTGGCGGTGTAGGAGTGCTGAGATGCTATCATATCATATTATGATGTATTTTGGTGTTGCAACTATATATTTGAACTGAATTATTTATTTTCGTGTAATCCATGAGATGATTGGGATGTTAGGACCATTTCTGTATATAACTAAATGGTTTGAATGGTTATGATGGTGTGAATGCCCTTTTTAGGGTAAACCTTGGTTTTATAGCTAAGTTTTCATGTATAAGGGAAGCCTTGTCCTTTTTGGACGGCGGTAATGCCCCATTCATTGGGTTATTATTTCTCATTGGTGAACTTAAGCAGGTAAATGCAAGTAATGAATCATGTATTTTTTGGGGCATTACAGATTTGGTATCAGAGCCCGGGTTGAAATTTTCTGAGGGAAGGTAGAGTTAGAAATTATAGGGTGAGAATGGTTGACGTGAGGGAGCTATCGTATACTGCTAGAGTGATATTAGGAGTGTAGTAATGATATTAGAATACAAGTTACTTCCATTTACATGTTCCTTATTTATGGATATGTATGCCTCTCATATATGTGTTTTCTTTGTTAGATGGATCCTTATAGCGTTAATATGTTACCGGGGGGATCTATGATTGCTCACATTGCACTGCTACATGCTAGTATAGAGGCACATGCATAGGACCCTTACTCTGAGTTCCGCAGTATTACGGTCCATGCACAGAGACTGCGTGGGTCCTTACCCCTGGTTGATCCATGGGTGGAGTTTAGGCTTCGTTATCATGACTTTATGATAACAGGAACCCAGGCTTGGATGGGCCTAGGTTTCAGGCCCAGGGGGCATGGACTACTCTTGCTATGAAGTTGTTATTAAGGGAAGAGTTTGATTAGAGAGGGATCACCATGGAGACGTTACAACATATTTTTCCACTACATCAGGTGCCTCCCCCTCCTGCAGCCTTAGCACCAGCACAGGGGCCACCCTCCCCGCCAGCACCAGCACAGGGGCCACCCTTCCTGCCTGCACCAGGTACTCCACTGATGCCCGATAGCCCTGGGGAGGCTCACATGATGATAGACCTCCCCGACCTCCCAGATTTAGTGATGATTAGTTCTGGGGATGAAGGCCACCAGGGAGAGGAGGATGATCCCGAGGAGGATCAAGACATTGACGAGGTGGGGGTAGAGCAGCAATGGGAACAGGAGGCTGATGAGTTGATGGTGGAGTTACAGGATAAGCAGGAGCAACAGGTCCAGCAGGAGATTGGTGATGCCGAGTCAGAGGCATCTACTAGCAGCTTTGATTCAAGTGAAGAACCCGATGATGAGTCTGACCCAGATTACGATCTATCTAGCAATCGTTAGGTGGTTCTAGGGGTTGGTGTAGTGGTTTTCATTTTGAGCCCTATATGTATATATGGTATGGTTGGATAGGATAGTTATATTTTGTGTGGCATCTGACATTGTATATAGTTAATCGAATCCTCTCCGACTGTGATGACATGGTCCGTACCTCTTTTTGGTCATATGACGGATCTAGTATCTAGGGGCTATTTAGTGTTTAGTGTTAGGGTAGGAGTCAGAGCTAGACTTGCTTATTCAGCTAGATGTAATATGCTTTTGTTGCTCATGTATAGAAATCAACAGCTATGTATTAAGTAAGCCATTATGAAATGGAATGATGACGCTTTGAGTTTTAAAATAATCTTTGAGCCATCTTCTATGTATTTATTGGGCATGTTTATCATATATGTCTGGAGGTTCCAGTGTTTGAATTGTTTCATTGTAACACCCCCAGCCCCTAGGCCAGAAGCGTTACGCTTTACTAACTTCTTACTTAATTCTTGGGACGAAATGGGCAGAATTCCCTCTAAAAACTGACTATTTCCAGGCTAAAAGCCTTACAATAAGTCCCTGTAAATCAACGGAAGCGCAAGCATTTGAAACATAGCTCATCGGCCACATGCCGGAGTTCATAACTCAACGAGCCACTCGCTCGGAGTACACCAACCAGATTGATTTATGAATAAATAAGAAATGGAAGATACAACTCAATGGTTAACAAAACCGGAGTATTAAGATTTACATCCCAAAACATAGCTAAATTAAATCAGGAAGACATCTAACTACTTGATGGTTGGCTCAGGCGGCCATACAGAGCGACCTTTATACCATATGCATTACATGAACTAGAATAATCGTTTACAGACTTTTATAAACTAAGAGTACATTACATGACTTCATTAAACACGTAAGATCCCTTCAAATGAGCACATGCGACGCCTTGTAAGCAACAATAGGTTCCTTCTGGACTTATCTGACTCAACTTCTTCCTGTCAGAAGGAAAACCTGGGAAAAGGGGAAAGAGTAGTGGGATGAGCAACCACACGCTCAGTGAGTGTCCCCCAACCCCCTTAAAACCAAAACCGTTACAGGCAATACTATCTTTATTAGTCACATATCACGTTTCGATACTCTACTATCATAATAGATATTCATAGAACCTTTATGGGAGGATCACTAAACATAAACTTCACTTCGACCACTCAATCATATTTCTAGGTTCCTCAATGACGGAGTTCTTTACTAGCAAGCAGTTAGGCACGTGAGTAAGTATCGAAGGCTAAGTATAAGGATCTTTTCTTTTCATAACATCACTTCCTAATACTCCATTTGAACTACACATGAACCCTCAATCATATGATGAGTATATAAGGTTATCCCTTTTCATAAACACACTTTTCTTGGCATTTCATTCATATAATATACATATCACACACATAAACACACATCAACGTTCATTCTTTTAGGAAGAGACGCCTTCATTCATAGAATTTTCAACGTGCTATAACTTTCTTTCTCATCTCATATACTTTAAATCAGACAGATTTGCTATGGATAAGAATGATGCCACATAAGATTGGAATTCACATTCAACCATACTTAAAAATCATTCATAATACATCCATTGAAAGCTTTTCCTTTAATGCACAGGCTAAGAATCCACATTCATCATATTTAAGAACATTTTCTTTAAATCTGCAATGAAACTTTCTTTGAACATCGAAAGCATTTCATAACCTTGAGGTTCTCAACCTTTTGAAAGAGTTTACATTTCGCGTTCGTCGTAAAACGACCCTTGTATGCATTTCATATTCATTCCATGCGGCCTCTTTGGGCCCATAAAACATTCATTTTCTTTAAAACATATAAAATGGCAAAGGCCAATTGCTTTTCTTAACTTAGTACGAAAGTACTTCTGGCATAAGATCATTACAGGGTGCTGATTGGGTGAGAACTATTCTCGACCCCATAGTGAGACCTAACGCTCACGCTTAAGCTCTTTCTCCCGGGATGGCTACATATAACATATCGGACCATTACATTAGCCCTCGTCAGGGCCTCTAGGGTTTATCCGGACTTATTCCCTAGGTTAACATTACATCATATCATATTGTCCGCAGTACATTATCTTAGCCACTTAAAGCGTATCGGCCATAACGACTAGTAATTTCCCATTTCAAACAATAAAATCATTCAACGTATAATTCCCATCTCCCTTTTGTTAAAAACGTTTTAGGGATTCCTCCAAACACTATTTGAATAGCTAAAATAGGTCATAGCTCGTTACTAGATATGGCTATTATTCATTTAAAACACATGAAAAGTCATTTGCTAAAACATCACCCTTTCACGCGCATGTTACATTTTAGACATACAAGAAAAAGGGAATACACATATCACATTTAAACACTTCGTAATCATCTCAACACAATGAGCCACACATGGCCTCGCAATCCACACGATTGCGGTAATTTCACAACCCGAACTCCCTCCTCACAAGCACCGTACCACAGGACCTCGAACGCTCATGATTTTTTCCTCAAACCATCCAACTACCAACTCGATTCATCGTTTCATTAATCACAACATATTATCCTATTAGCTTATAAAAATAAAGGGTGAAGTTTAGGTTCTTACCTGAGCATCCAGAACCATTCAGCGGTGCGCTACAACAAGCGTTCATATGGCCACATTTATTCATGAATCGACAACACTTTATTCAATAAATCAAACATATTCTAAACATATACGATACATTTCGAAGCAACTTTCCTAAGCATGAATGTACAGAGAACAGAGGCTCGAGTGAAAACTAAACATATTTCAATAGCTTCGAATTTAATTCGTTTACATGCATTAGTTAGTTTAACTCGAGTCGAACCTAAACATGTTTATATAACTTCGAGATTAATTCCTTTAACATACATTAGCTAATCCACTTGATCCGAAGCTAAACACATTTCATTAACCTCAAAATTAGCTCATTTGCACGCATCGGTTAATCAATTCGAATGGAGGCTAAACACGTTAAAAGGACTTCGATTTTAACCCTTTTTCATATATTAGCTAAATAACGTGAATAGAAGCTAAGCATGTTAACACAACTTCGATTTTAATTCTCTTTCGCACGTTATCTCATTAACTTGAGTCGGCGCTAAACATGTTAATATAACTTCGTTTTTAATTTTTTTTCATGCATCAACTAATTAACTTGAATCGATGCTAAACACGTTAAATTAACTTTGAATTAGCATCTCAAGCATGAATTACATTCATTGTTTCGAATCGACGCTAAACACATTTAAATTACTTCGAATTAACATCTCAAGCATGAATTACATTCATTGTTTCGAATCGACGCTAAATACATTTAAATTACTTCGAATTAACATCTCAAGCATGAATTACATTTATTGTTTCGAATCGACGCTAAACACATTTAATTTACTTCGAATTAACAACTCAGGCATGATTTACGTTTATTGATTCGAATTGAAGCTAAACGCACATAATTCGCATTAATTTACAATCTCAGGCATCCATTAACTACATGCATTCGAATTGACGCTAAACGCATATAATTCACTTCGAATTACAATCTCGGGCATCAATCAACCAAATGAATCGAACCTAAACATGAATAGCTAATTTCTTGACATTTCTAACGAATTTAACAAACCCTAACTTGACATGCAACATCAATCTGCTGAAATTCATTTGAAAATTAATATTAGTTTAGGAGGCGAAGAACACCCACCTGGAATCCAAACTAAGGGCTCGATTTGGGTGGTTTTTGGGTGGTTAGAAATCCGGTTTTGCCTCTCCCCACTGCTGTTGCTGCTGGTGGTCGCCAGAAGGGTGGTCGTGGGGTGGTGGTGCGTTGGCTTCAAAACCCTAACCCTCCGAATTATTGCCATCATCCAACCCTTCTCTACCTTTCTCTTCGCCGGCGGTGAACGGACGGCCAGCAGCTCGCCGTCGCTGCCCATCTCGGCCCACCGTCGCCACCCATTTATCCTTGCTCTTTCGCTCCTCCTCTCTTTCTCTCGCTTTCCGTCAGAGCCACGGTTGTGGCTTTGCCGCGTCCCCGACGTCGCCGTGGCCTGTCGTCGGCCAGCCATCGTCGCACCTCCTGGCCGGTCGACTCCCTCCTTCTCCTCTCTCTCTCTCTCTCGCTCTCTCCGATGTGGGGTGTCGGGGCTGGGGTCTCCATCCCCCCCCTGGTCGTGCCCCCGTGAAAGAGAAAGGGGCTTTGGCCCTCTTTTTTTTTTTTTAATTGTTTTTTAGTCGCTTGCCCAATCAACTAAAATTGTCTGTCTAATTTCTAATCTCGTACCTCACAACCTATCCCGAATCGATAATGCGACCCTTCGTCGATTATTCGATCTCAAAAACGTCAAGGTTCGATTCAATAAACCACAAACTAATTCTAAGGTTGAAAGCCTAATCGTTTTCAGGAAACGATTAAATAAATCGAATAACGACTAAATTGAATTATCGATGTAATTTAAAGGCATAAATGGCACAAATTGACTTTGAAATCAATAGAAGCAATAATAATATCTTTTTTAATAAAAGTAGCTCCCAAAAGCACATCGATTAATAATTTAACTCATACGGTTACTAAAAATACGATTTTAGAACGTAAAAAGGACATTTAATTAGCTTAATGGAAAACGAAAATGCGGGGTGTTACACTCTTCCCCCCTTAAAAGAATTTCGTCCTCGAAATTCAATATCTAAGTTCTGTCTTTCCTAGAATGCACACACATAAATAGGATCTATGCGATTGGTTTCCAAAAGGTCATTTTGAAGATATTACTTCTTTTAAATCGAAGGAAAATGGCTTATGGTATCCAGTCTCCTCTTCGCCAATCCTCTTCAAGCGTCTACTCACTCTATTTAGGCGCCGAGGGCAAATCGCATTGAAGAGAGGCAAATGAGTTGACGTGGAAAACCATATCGAGTTTGTTTTGAAAAAAGAAACATAGATTTTCAATGATCTAGACTCAGTTCGCATGGCAAGCAATAATTCTATGCATATGCATCTATAAGTGGGCATCTAAAGGCATGACAATTGAGACAATGACATCTTAAGGTCATACACTAGCAGTCTTATTCTAAAACATGTATTCAAGTCACTTTCGGGATCACAATGATTAACATGGAGACTACTATAACATATTTAGAGTGATAGAAATGTCACATAGCACCTCATAGTATCATTTAAGCATAATGGAATTGCATAATATTAGCAATCCAATATTCTTAAGCTTAGGAGTCTCGGGGAGCATGAACGCGTCTAAAACATACATGGCGAGCAATTTACAAAAGGAAAACATATGCACCAACATTCCGATGTCTGTACATCAATCCCAGCTAACCTTTAGGCTTTTTCATTCGCGACAACTTATTCAGGACATGTCAGGTCCGTATGAAGGCAGTTAACTTAGGCAGGTTCATTCAAAGGCATAAGGATATTGAGTCGTTCCAAAGTCAAATCAATTGGTCAGGAAGCTATCACATCGCACCTAAGTAGTAAAAACATCATGTTACACCACATTGACAATGAAGGGACTCAGAGTAACACTTGAATTCACATTGACATCACGGAGGGGTTAATAACGGAGCACTGAAGGTCAAAAATCATGAATCAACATAAACTAGCGTATCATGTCGAGAAGAATAACTTTGAAATGGAATGCTAAGGCATAATGTAAGTCGATGGTTTTGATGGCGGGGAGACTTCCCGTAAAGTCTCTACTTGGAACCGATTGTCTCTTCAGTCATAGATTCATACAAATGAAGGGTTATCCTCATTTAGTACATTAATGTTTGATTCATTGCAGGAATATGCGAGCACAGTCTTCTAAGGACGTCTCATCATGCTCTAGATATGTGTGTACATACATGTAACCCGAGAAATGGTAGTGCTACTATGCCAAACGGTGTCGTATCTAGCTACAAGACAACTAGGTTGAGGGTAAGGCCAAACATGCTAAGCAAAGCATAGTAAGACAGCGTTGGTAGCATATATGATGGCTAGCAAAGCACTAACCAATGCTTCTCTATGAAACCTACCATGTACACATAGAATTCAACATGTAAGACCTGATGCAGCTAACTTAGTCATACTATGCCAGGATACTTAGTTATAGCTTGTCAAGGATTGTTTTATACACATCCATTCATATCCCTTTAAGTCACGCATTCAAGTATGGTCGCAAGTACGCTGGCATGTCATATGGTCTAGGCAAAGAGGGTACAGGGCCAATAAATGCGAATGAAACCCCTATGGCCACAAGATCTTTTTGCTAGGCATATGAGTCTTTAGCCACTCAATCAAACATATGAAACATAGAACTTAGGCATATATACAATGAGTAACTCCGCTACCATTACGAATATCTTAACACATCATGCAATGATACATACAAGGGTAAGCATTCGAATGCAGAGGCCACAGTCGTGTAGTCATGTCACGAGGTATGTTCACAGTTAGCCACTTAATTATAATGCAAAAGGGCTAGTTGCTATGCTATAATTAGATAAGCACGGCTATATGAAGCAAACATTCACATAACTTGAATTATTTAGCCAACTCAGTGGCACATTCAACTAGAAATAATTTAAACACTTACCAAGTGGTTTATTTACTATACCTCTCACTCATGAAACACACGAATAACCATACATGCCATTTCATATAACAATATGGGCTTCCAAACGTTTATGAAAACATAGCATGTTGTCAAACACAATGGTTCACAATAATGTTGTACAAGAGTCACCTAAACGGGTATAAACGGCAGCAATCCTTATTAGCATTCTAGGGTCAAAGGTATGCCTTGGGCTTTACCAAAGTAACTAGAGACTAGCCATTAATAAGATAACAAGGGGTAAGAACAGTGGCACTACTGGTCTTACGGGGTACATCAATCCTACAGGTGATCGTAGGAGTCCTTTTGCAGGTCGCTAGCCTTAGGGGGGATCGTCTACGATGTACAATTCCAAAGTCTGCTAGGTTTTTTCTCCCTGAACAAAAGGCTTTAACCTGCAAGGTCCTTAGGTTTTCGAAAGGAAATAGTCTAATTGCTTCTAGCTCTTTCTCTACCAACCTTGAATACGTCTGCTCACTCCATTATGGGGCCCGAGGAGCAAATCGTACCTTAGGGGCAAGAATATGCTTAGAGTTCAGACTTTCCAATCATTCAATTTCAAACCGTCAAGGAGTATAAGCAAATAAATAAAAAACCTTCGATTGGACTAATACTTAACTCATTCATGAGAAAACAAGTTACTAGGCTTACACCCTTAACAATTCGTTCGTTCACCCGCTTAGTGAGCTCACTCGAGCAGTACCTAGCTAGCTAAATACGCCAAGATTCACATTAAATGCACAAGTGTAAACCTAGTAGGCATATATCACATCATTATGAACGCGTTCCTATCGAACTATATGAATGCAAGACTCAGGTCGCGGCCTATGGTCGCAGGACCATGCTCTGATACCATCAATGTAACAAGCCCAGCCCCTAGGCCAGAAGCGTTAGGCTTTCCTAACTTCTTACTTAATTCTTGGGACGAAATGGGCAGAGTTCCCCCTAAAAACTGACTATTTTCAGGCTAAAAGCCTTACAATAAGTCCCTGTAAATCAACGAAAGCGCAAACATTTGAAACATAGCTCATCGGCCACACGCCGGAGTTCATAACTCAACGAGCCACTCCCTCGGAGTACACCAACCAGATTGATTTATGAATAAATAAGAAATGGAAGATACAACTCAATGGTTAACAAAACCAGAGTATTAAGATTTACATCCCAAAACATAGCTAAATTAAATCAGGAAGACATCTAACTACTTGATGGTTGGCTCAGGCGGCCATACAGAGCGACCTTTATACCATATGCATTACATGAACTAGAATAATCATTTACAGACCTTTATAAACTAAGAATACATTACATGACTTCATTAAACAAGTAAGAACCCTTTAATGAGCACATACGACGCCTTGTAAGCAACGATAGGTTCCTTCTGGACTTATCTAACTCAACTTCTTCCCGTCAGAAAAAAAACCTGGGGAAAAGGGGAAAGAGTAATGGGATGAGCAACCACACGCTCAGTGAGTGTCCCCTAACCCCCTTAAAACCAAAACTGTTGCAAGTAATACTATCTTTACTAGTCACATATCACGTTTCCATACTTTACTATCATAATAGATATTCATAGAACCTTTATGGGAGGATCACTAAACATAAACTTCACTTCGACCACCCGATCATATTTCTAGGTTCCTCAACGACGGAGTTCTTTACTAGCAAGCAGTTAGGCATGTGAGTATCGAAGGCTAAGTATAAGGATCTTTTCTTTTCATAACATAACTTCATAATACTCCATTTGAACTACACATGAACCCTCAATCATATGATGTGTATATAAGGTTATCCCTTTTCAAAAATACACTTTTCTTGGCATTTCATTCATATGATATACATATCACACACATGAACACATATCAACGTTCATTCTTTTAGGAAGAGACGCCTTCATTCATAGAATTTTCAACGTGCTATAACTTTCTTTCTCATCTCATACACTTTAAATCAGGCAGATTTGCTATGGATAAGAATGATGCCACATAAGATTGGAATTCACATTCAACCATACTTAAAAATCATTCATAATACATCCATTGAAAGCTTTTCCTTTAATACACAGGCTAAGAATCCACATTCATCATATTTAAGAACATTTTCTTTAAATCTGTAATGAAACTTTCTTTGAACATTGAAAGCATTTCATAACCTTGAGGTTCTCAATCTTTTGAAAGAGTTTACATTTCGCATTCGTCGTAAAACGACCCTTGCATGCATTTCATATTCATTCCATGCGGCCTCTTTGGGCCCATAAAACATTCTTTTTCTTTAAAACATATAAAATGGCAAAGGCCAATTGCTTTTCTTATCTTGGTAAGAAAATACTTCTGGCATAAGATCACTACAGGGTGCTGATTGGGTGAGAACTATTCTCAACCCCATAGTGAGACCTAACACTCACGCTTAAGCTCTTACTTCTGGGATAGCTACATATAACATATCGGACCATTACATTAGCCCTCGTCAGGGCCTCCAGGGTTTATCCGGATTTATCCCCTATGTTAACATTATTTACATCATATCATATTGTCTACAGCACATTATCTTAGCCACTTAAAGCGTATCGGCCAAAACGGCTAGTAATTTTCCATTTCAAACATTAAAATCATTCAACGTATAATTCCCATCTCCCTTTTGTTAAAAACGTTTTAGGGATTCCTCCCAAACACTATTTGAATAGTTAAAATAGGCCATAGCTCGTTACTAGACATGGCTATTATTCATTTAAAACACATGAAAAGTCATTTGCTACATCATCACCCTTCCACACACATGTCACATCTTAAACATGCAAGGAAAAGGGAATACACATATCACATTTAAACACTTCATAATCATTTCAACACAATGAGCCACACATGGCCTCGCAATCCACACGATTGCGGTAATTTCATAACCCGAACTTCCTCCTCACAAGCACCGTACCATAGGACCTCGAACGCTCATGATTCTTTCCTCAAACCATCCAACTACCAACTCGATTCATCGTTTCATTAATCACAACATATTATCCTATTAGCTTATAAAAATAAAAGGTGAAGTTTAGGTTCTTACCTGAGCATCCAGCACCATTCAGCGGTG
This sequence comes from Carnegiea gigantea, assembly GCA_029747015.1. Classification (NCBI taxonomy): domain Eukaryota; kingdom Viridiplantae; phylum Streptophyta; class Magnoliopsida; order Caryophyllales; family Cactaceae; genus Carnegiea; species Carnegiea gigantea. The sequence goes on along the minus strand of JAKOGI010000087.1, from coordinate 553,030 downwards.
CGCTACAACAAGCGTTCATATGGCCACATTTATTCATGAACCGACAACACTTTATTCAATAAATCAAACATAATTTGATTCTAAACATAGACGATACATTTCGAAGCAACTTTCCTAAGCATGAATGTACAGAGAACAGAGGTTCGAGTGAAAACTAAACATATTTCAATAGCTTCGAATTTAATTCGTTTACATGCATTAGTTAGTTTAACTCGAGTCAAACCTAAACATGTTTATATAACTTCGAGATTAATTCCTTTAACATGCATTAGCTAATCCACTTGATTCGAAGCTAAACACATTTCATTAACCTCAAAATAAGCTCATTTGCACGCATCGGTTAATCAATTCGAATGGAAGCTAAACACGTTAAAAGGACTTCGATTTTAACCCTTTTTCATATATTAGCTAAATAACTTGAATAGAAGCTAAGCACGTTAACACAACTTCGATTTTAATTCTTTTTCATACATTAACTCATTAACTTGAATCGATACTAAACACGTTAAACTAACTTCGTTTTTAATTCTTTTTCATGCATCAACTAATTAACTTGAATCGATGCTAAACACGTTAAATTAACTTTGAATTAGCATCTCAAGCACGAATTACATTCATTGTTTCGAATCGATGCTAAACACATTTAAATTACTTCGAATTAACATCTTAAGCATGAATTACATTCATTGTTTCGAATCGACGCTAAACACATTTAAATTACTTCGAATTAACATCTTAAGCATGAATTACATTCATCGTTTCGAATTAACAACTCAGGCATGATTCACGTTTATTGGTTCGAATTGAAGCTAAACGCACATAATTTGCATCAATTTACAATCTCAGGCATCCATTAGCTACATGCATTCGAATTAACGCTAAACACGTATAAGTCACTTCGAATCACAATCATAGGCATCCATTAAGTACATGAATCAAACCTAAGCAGGTATAGCTCACTTCTTGCCATTTCTAACGCATTTAACAAACCCTAACTTAACATGCAACATCAATCTGCTGAAATTCGTTTGAAAATTAATATTAGTTTAGGAGGCGAAGAACACCCACCTGGAATCCAAACTAAGGGCTCGATTTGGGTGGTTTTTGGGTGGTTAGAAATCCGGTTTTGCCTCTCCCCACTGCTGTTGCTGCTGGTGGTCGCCAGAAGGGTGGTCGTGGGGTGGTGGTGCGTTGGCTTCAAAACCCTAACCCTCCGAATTATTGCCATCATCCAACCCTTCTCTACCTTTCTCTTCGCCGGCGGTGAACGGACGGCCAGCAGCTCGCCGTCGCTGCCCATCTCGGCCCACCGTCGCCACCCATTTATCCTTGCTCTTTCGTTCCTCCTCTCTTTCTCTCGCTTTCTGTCAGAGCCACGGTTGTGGCTTGGCCGCGTCCCCGACGTCGCCATGGCCTGTCGTCGGCCAGCCATCGTCGCACCTCCTGGCCGGTCGACTCCCTCCTTCTCCTCTCTCTCTCTCTCTCGCTCTCTCCGATGTGGGGTGTCGGGGCTGGGGTCTCCATCCCCCCCTGGTCGTGCCCCCGTGAAAGAGAAAGAGGCTTTGGCCCTCTTTTTTTTTTTTTTTTAATTGTTTCTTAGTCGCTTGCCCAATCAACTAAAATTGTCTGTCTAATTTCTAATCTCGTACCTCACAACCTATCCCGAATCGATAATGCGACCCTTCGTCGATTATTCGATCTCAAAAACGTCAAGGTTCGATTCAATAAACCACAAACTAATTCTAAGGTTGAAAACCTAATCGTTTTCAGGAAACGATTAAATAAATCGAATAACAACTAAATTGAATTATCGATGTAATTTAAAGGCATAAATGGCACAAATTGACTTTGAAATCAATAGTAGCAATAATAATATCCTTTTTAATAAAAGTATAGCTCCCAAAAGCATATCGATTAATAATTTAACTCATACGGTTACTAAAAATACGATTTTAGAACGTAAAAAGGACATTTAATTAGCTTAATGGAAAACGAAAATGCGGGGTGTTACATCCTTTAAGCCCCCTTGATCTTACTCCAAGAGAAATGAATGAGAAGCCTCACATGGTGATGCATATTTCCATATGCATCATTTTTATTCAACTCCAATTTCAAAGAAGAAAAGGGTCAAAGAAGATCATGCATGGAAATGTGCCTATTTTGTCTTCTTAAGTGAGTTCAAAGACTCGCGACACTATGGAGAGGTCAAAAAGAGGTTAAGCTTTGCTAGAAATTTTGGTGCCGAATTCATCCCTGCGGAACCCGATTTTTGTGACCACTTTTGGACAAGTTCAAGTGGACCCACAACTTGAGGGCCCATGTGCTTTTGAAGCTTAAGATGTCAGCTTTAAAATAAGCCCAATTTTATTTAATTTGGACATCATTTGATGGGGCAAAATATCACTCAAAGATACGTTGTGCTGATCCAGTCCAGTCTGAGATAGGTGCATTGTTTGGGCCATAACTTTCAAACCGCTTATCCAAATTGAGCAAATGAGCCCATTATGGAAAATAGACTTCCGGGGCTTTCTAACAAGGCCAAGAACGCGTGATTTGGCCGAGTATTCTGGAAGTTATGCTCTGTTGAAGTTGAGGCAGTTGCAAGGATTAATGCTGGGAATATGAAGAGTCTAGGTTACATATATTTGTGTGGCTGATATTGTGCACGTTTTAGATGCTTCTAGATTGATGTAATCAGCTGCAAAAATCCTAGAATATTCCTTGTAACCTCCCCCACCCCCTTTTTATGATGTGTCTTTTCATTTTTCTTAGACTTTTCATTAGCTAGTTTTTAATTGTTAGGAGTTATTTGAGTCTTTTGATTGTCTTTTGCTGAGTCTATAAAAGGGGAGGGGCATGTTAAGCTAATCATTCAGCATTGTAAGAGATTTCCAAAGTAATACAAGCACCTTTGAGAGTGATTCTCATTTGTGTCTCTAAATTCCTAGTTCTATATCTTGAATTGTGGCAAATTCAAGTGGTGTTCTAGGTTCTCTTCCTTTTCCAATTGGAGTTATTCCTTGGTTAAGACAAGAGAATTAGCCCAAGATCAAGTCATTGAGTGGCTCCGTGAAGGATTATCTTAATTACAAGGTCTTGTTTATCCTTGTTCTTTTTGTTATTATTCTTCAAACCATCTCAATCTATCTTCCACCATATTCACTTTTCTTTGGTTGATTCTTGTTTAATTTGAGTTTGAGTTGATTTGGTTCACTTACCACCCACATCTACATCAATTGGTATCAGAGCCAAGGCTTTTTAAGTGACCCACATCATACCCAAACACATCCCAAAAAGCCAAAAAACAAAAAAAAAAAAAGAGGCACAAACCGGCAATCCGAAGTCTTGAAGACCAGAGAAGCAGCACGGTGCCCCCGTGCCACAACACCCGACCGTGCCATATTCTTTTTTCCAGGAATCTTCAAGTCGAGACGGAGCACGGTGCCCCCGTGCCGCCAAGCACGACCGTGCCACTCTACTTTTCTGCATTTTCTTCAGCCGAAGCATAGCACGGCCTGACCGTGCCCCCTTGCACGACCGTGCCACTTTCCCTGCTGCATATTCTTCCTTCAACGCATCTCCAACATGTCTACAAAGTCCACAAGAAGCGACCAAGCACGTGTGGAAGAGTTAGAAGCACAACTCACTTATCTTCGAACTCAACTTGGGCAACTTTTGGAGGAGAAAAGAAGGTGGGTTCATAGCCCCACTCCCTCTCATCCTCATGAACCGGTGGTTGAATCTGAAGAGGAAGTCCATCACTCCCATGCCAATTCAAGTGATGAGGAACCCCCAAGGAGACGAAGGCAAGGAGGAAATATTGGTGGTGTCCGAATTGACATCCCCGAATTTGAAGGCCAACTTGATCCGGACTTATTTCTTGATTGGTTGCACACCATTGAGAGGATCTTTGAATATGAGGACATCCCGGAAGATAAGAAGGTAAAACTTGTAGCCCTTAAACTCAGAAAATATGCTTCAATCTGGTGGGCTAACCTTGGAGCGAAAAGAGCAAGAAACGGGAAAGGGAAAATCAGAACTTGGGCCAAAATGAAAGAAAACTCAAGGCCAAGTTTCTTCCCTCTCACTATGTGCAAGACAATTATCTCAAGCTCCATCGACTCAAGCAAGGATCCAAGAGTGTGGAAGAATACACTCGGGAGTTTGAACAACTCCTACTCAAATGCGATTTGAGAGAAGACGACTCACAAACCTTGGTAAGATACTTGACCGGTCTTGATGAGTCCATTGCTCATGTAATTGAGTTGCAACCCTATTCATCCCTAGATGACTTGAGTTCTCTAGCCTACAAGGTAGAGCAACAAAAGAAATCTAAGGAAAAGAGCATCTTTTCCAAGACTCCTTCCCGTCCTTTTTCTCAAGAATCACCTTACTTTCCCCCACAAATTCAAACCCCCTCACCCGCCAAAAGTGTCCCTCCCATCACCCCTCCACCTCCCACAAAAGTGCCCTCACGGCCAAAAGACCAGGTTCGTTGTTTCCGTTGTCAAGGTATGGGACATTTTGCATCTGAGTGTCCTAACAAGAAGATTGTTTCCCTGGCTGAGTACCAAGCTTCTTTTGAGGAGCATGACCATGAAGAAGAGGAAAGTTTGGAGGAAAAAGAAGAAGAGGTTAACATAGGCCCCGATGAAGGTGAGTTGCTTGTCATTAGGCGAGCATTGAGCGGATTTGCTACTCAAGAAGGCTTGGAGCAAAGAGAGGCGATTTTCCACACAAGGTGCACTATTCAAGGGAAAGTTTGTACCCTCATCATCGATGGAGGTAGTTGTACAAATGTTGCATCCAAAACCATGGTGGACAAGCTCAAACTTGCGACTACACCCCATCCTAAGCCTTATAGCATCCAATGGCTAAATCAAGGCAAAGGTATATACATTTCTCATCAGTGCCTCATTTCTCTTTCTATTGGAGACCACTATAAGGATGAGATATTGTGGGACATTCTTCCTATGGATGCAAGCCATATATTGTTGGGTAGACCATGGATGTTTGATCGCCATGTAATTCATCATGGGCGCCTCAACACCTACTCCTTTATTAAGGATGAGAAGAAAATCACCTTGACCCCTATTCCATCGTGCCAAAGCCCTAAGCCACAAAAGGACCGACAAGCCTTAACCCTCATTCATCCTTCCCAAGCCCTTGCCCCCAAAGAAGATTTCCCACTTCCGCCTCTTCTCCTCACCAGGTATGACCCGTTTTATCACCCTCCCCTCACCCTCTTCTATATCTCTCTAGAGGTGATGCCCTGTGACCTCCTTCCCCAAAAGCTCCCATATTGTAAGCGCGACCGCTTTCTTGAGAGGCTTGCCAACCCTTTGAGTTTGAGGACAAACTCAAAACAACCCGGGGAGTATGATGCATATTTCCATATGCATCATTTTTATTCAACTCCAATTTCAAAGAAGAAAGGGGTCAAAGAAGATCATGCATGGAAATGTGCCTATTTGGTCTTCTTAAGTGAGTTCAAAGACTCGCGACACTATGGAGAGGTCAAAAAAAGGTTAAGCATTGCTAGAAATTTGGTGCCGAATTCATCCCTGCGAAACCCGATTTTTGTGACCACTTTTGGACAAGCTCAAGTGGACCCACAACTCGAGGGCCCATGTGCTTTTGAAGCTTAAGATTTCATCTTTCAAATAAGCCCAAGTTTGTTTAATTTGGACATCATTTGATTGGCCAAAATATCACTCAAAGATACGTTGTGCTGATCCAGTCCAGTCTGAGATAGGTGCATTGTTTGGGCCATAACTTTCCAACCGCTTATCCAAATTGAGCAAATGAGCCCATTCTGGACAATAGACTTCCAGGGCTTTCTAACAAGCCCAGAACGCGTGGGGATTTGTGTGCGCGGAGTTATTGGTCTGTGATACGTTATTCTTTGCTGTTGAAGTTGAGGCAGTTGCAAGGATTAATGCTGGGAATATGAAGAGTCTTAGGTTACATATATTTGTGTGGCTGATTTTGTGCACGTTTTAGATGCTTCTAGATTGATGTAATCAGCTGCAAAAATCCTAGAATATTCCTTGTAACCTCCCCCACCCCCTTTTATGATGTGTCTTTTCATTTTTCTTAGACTTTTCATTAGCTAGTTTTTAATTGTTAGGAGTTATTTGAGTCTTTTGATTGTCTTTTGCTGAGTCTATAAAAGGGGAGGGGCATGTGAAGCTAATCATTCAGCATTGTAAGAGATTTCCAAAGTAATACAAGCACCTTTGAGAGTGATTCTCATTTGTGTCTCAAAATTCCTAGTTCTATATCTTGAAATTTGGCTCATTCAAGTGGTGTTCTAGGTTCTCTTCCTTTTCCAATTGGAGTGATTCCTTGGTTAAGACAAGAGAATTAGCCCAAGATCAAGTCATTGAGTGGCTCCGCGAAGGATTATCTTAATTACAAGGTCTTGTTTATCCTTGTTCTTTTTGTTATTATTCTTCAAACCATCTCAATCTATCTTCCACCATATTCACTTTTCTTTGGTTGATTCTTGTTTAATTTGAGTTTGAGTTGATTTGGTTCACTTACCACCCACATCTACATCACATGGAGGCTAGCAAACGGGTGGAGGAGATCCAAAAACTCCATGAAACCGTGAAGGCCAAGATTGAGAAGGCCAATGCCTCATACAAAGACCATGCCAACAAGCACAGAAAGAAGATGGTGTTCCACCCCGGTGATTTGGTATGGGTTCACTTAAGGAAGGAACGGTTTCCTTCTAAGAGGAAGAGCAAATTGATGCCAAGGGCCGATGGTCCTTTTGAAGTGTTGGAACGCATCAATGATAATGCATACAAGATCAATTTGCCCGGTGTGTATGAAGTTTTGGCTACTTTCAACGTAGCCGACCTTAGCCCTTATGAGGAGGATGATAATCTTATCAATTTGAGGGCAAATTCTCTTCAACAAGGGGAGGATGATGGAGGTCCATCCCCTAACGTGATCCATAGCCATCAAGGGAGCCCAAAAGGTCCAAACCTCATGTCCAAGATGCAAGAAATCAGCCTAAGGGAGCAAGGAAACTATTTCCTCAAAACTGGAATTTCAGGCGTGCACAAACCCGGTTTTGTGCATGTTATTTCCTAAACTTCCCAAGGCTAAAATGGGGTTGCAGGAAGCCTAAGTTTAAGTTCAAGACGTGCTCTTTCCATCAAGACCTCTTCCAAGTCATTTGGAGTTCATTTGATACCTCAAAACTCCAAGCAAAGTCAATCACTATATTCTGGCGCTGAACTGGGTAGGCCTGAAACAAGAGGCTGTTTGGGGGCCCATCTCTCTTCTATTTGGCTTGAAACTTTTATGGCTTGAAAGTACTTTGAAAATATTATCAAGTGACCACAAAAAACCTCAGCCAAATTACACTCATGAGGAGCTATTAACCACCAAAACAAGGGCTGAAACACCCTTTTAACCGGTCCTAGGCCATCCGGGTACAAGAGAGAGTGATGAGGTGCTTTTGTTGCTCTAATCCATGCTTAGCCACTTGCAAGAGTCATTATGGGAAGTACCAAGCTGCCAAGGAAGCTTCCATTCACCCCAAGATCGACACATCATCCTCAAGATTAGCATTGAAGAGGTGTCAAGTGGAGGATGCATCTATCCTTTTTTGCTTTGATTTGATCTTTGTATTTTTGCCTAGTTTAGCTTATAGTTCAACCTAGGGCCTATGATTTGTACTTGAAACTTTTGTATTAATACCCCCACAAGCCCTTGGCCGGCCACTATCAAGCAATTGCATGAAATGAAGTTGAGCTTTGCTCCTTTGAATCCTCAAACTCTCTTCTAGCTTATCTCATCTCATCTCTTGGCCAAGTTGAGTGGTGATCTAGTAAGAGTCTTAACTTCCTTCTTGGTGGTGTTTCTGTATCCAAGAGGTTGTTAAGGGCCCTAACATCAAACCTTGGTGGTGTTTCTGTATCCAAGGTAGGTGTTAGTTCCGGTTCTAACATCCCCAACTCAAGGTGAGTTTGTGAATTCAAAGTTGCCTTGTTGCTACCATCCATTGCATTCATTCCACCCTCTTTCCCATCCTCTTGGTTTCCCCCTTGAGGATACACCAGAATGGAACTTAGAATCAAGGGATTCTAAGTGAAAATCAAAGGAAGTTTGATGTACTTTGATGTATATCTCAAAGGGTGAGTGGAACCAAGTTACAAGCTACCAAGAATATGAAGCAATCAAGTGAAAACCACGCGGATTAGGTGTGGCACGGTCGTGCCTTTAGGCACGGGCAGGCCGTGCCACTTTTCTGGTTTGTGACACCATGTTTCTCACTTTTGCACGGTTGAGTATGGTTTGAGGTTTGTGATGGAAGCTATACTATTAGAGATAGTCTAAGCCTTGAATAAGCATGGGGATGGATATGTGAGTGGCTTGTAAATGAGAGAAAGTGGGAGAGAGGCAAAGTTAAGATTCACTAACTCCAAATTAAAGCTAGCAAACTCACTTTAGCTCTCTTTGAATCCTTGAGTATAACACCAAATGAGATAGAACTAAACTTGAAGAATGGATACAGAAACACCACCAAACTTAAGTTTAGGGCCCTTAAACTATGATTAAGATATAGATATCACCACTTAATCAAGTTTAAGACTTCACTTGAACACCACCTTAATCGGCCAAAATTAAGGATAAGCAAGCTAAGTGTTTGGAGTGTGCCTAAGCACCGAAAGCACAATGCTCTCAACTTTGAGTTTGATTCAAATCTGGTATGTTACAAGGGGGCGTGCAAGCTCTTTAAATAGAGCTAAGCTAGCAAGCAAGCACACACACAAGCACCTTGACCTTTCCCTCCTAGTGAGGAAAGGTATTAAGAACTAATACAAGCTGATTTGTGCTAAACTAGATTACAAGCTTCCTTAAACTATTCTAATATATCTTAAACATAAAGTAAAACATTACTAATGTTCATTATACATCAATCTATTCTTAAACTAAGCTTAATACATGCTGAGATTTTGCTGAGCTCCCATTGGTTAGCCGTAAAGTAGCCCTTGCCTTTTGTCTAGCCACTAGTATGCAAGAGACACTCTTTTTGCTGCTTGTTCCTCATTGGTCCGACCTTCCCAAGGTCTTGCAGCCCATCATTGATGCCTAGGGATGTGTACCAAGCTTTGAAGAGTGTGCCAAATCTTCTGAGTTGAAGGAAACCCACCGGTGAAGGCAAAAATAAACCGGGACAGCAAACCGGGTTCAAGGACAGTTTCTGGCCGGTTTTGGGACTAGGATTAGGCTTAGCAAAAGTGACGATGATTCGGTTTTCAGGCCATGGGGGGTCACTTTGGGATGTGTATAACCCCCCCACAAAGAAATCAAGGTTGTGACATGTTTAAGTAAGGTAATCAGACTTAAACATTTTACCGCGCAGATTAGAGCTTAATCTGACCGGTTTGGAAAAAGTCCTTGATCTCTCATCCTCTTGTGGGTACGATTGAAAACTAATGCTTGGACATGAAAGTAGACATCATGAGGATTCCAAAAATGTATAATTCCAAGACTTAAGCCATCATATAGCTTGAGTTATGAAGTAACCAAAACCGTGCATAATCTGGTCCTGCTGGGCAGTTTGGACACCTTAGGTTTAATTGCTAATTTGAATGGGCAAATGAAGTCCAAATTGGATGAAACTTGTTTTGCTGTAAAGCTGATTTCTTGAACTTCAAATCCATAGAAAAATATTAGACTTAAACCTTGAGGATGCTTGATGAATTAAGCACACAAAAGTGGGTTAGCTGCTGGATTTAACCCTTGCCGTGCAGTTTCAATGTTTAATCAAAACTTGGATGATTTATTCATCCTTAAACCAGCATAATAAGATTACCTAATTGATTTGATTCGTTTTTAACAAAAGGGATGGCGGGATTTCCATCAAGAAGAAACTTACTCAAGCACCTGTTCTAGCATTGCCGTGCTTTGAGAAGATTTTTGAGATTGAATGTGATGCATCAAGGTAGGAATTGGTGGAGTTTTAATTCAAGAAGGCAAGCCCTTGGCCTTCTTCAGTGAAAAACTATGCGACTCAACACATATGACAAAGAATTCTATGCTATCATTCGGTGCCTAGAGCATTGGAGTCATTACTCAGTGGCTAGTGAGTTCATACTTCATTCAGATCATGAAGCATTGAAGTATATTCAAGGCCAGCACAAACTGAACTCACGTCATGCTAAGTGGGTTGAATTCCTACAATCTTTCCACTTCACTATCAAGCACAAATCAGGAAAGTTGAATCAAGGCGCAGATGCATTATCAATTAGACATCTCCTTATGTTTCAGTTAGACGCCCTTATTCTGGGTTTCGAGCATCTTAAGAGTCTATATGCTGAAGATGAAGACCTTGGGCCTCTCTATGCTGCTTGTTTGAACCATCCAAAGGGAGATTTCCTGATTCAAGAAGGTTATTTATTCAAGGGAGTGCGGTTGTGCATCCCAAAGTGTAGCACTCGTGAGCTTCTGATCAGAGAAGTTCATGGAGGTTCCTTGGCAGGTCATTTTGGAGAATCAAAGACCTTAACCATGTTAAGGGAACATTACTACTAGCCAGGGATGGAGAAGGATGTTCAGGACATCCTTAGGAGGTGTGGAACGTGCCAAGCAGCCAAGAGCCATACCCTACCTCACGGATTATACACCCCATTACCCGTACCGACTCTACCATGGGTGGACATGAGTATGGACTTCATTTTGGGTCTACCTAAGACCCAAAGGGGAAAGGATTCAATCTTCGTGATGGTAGACAGATTTTCGAAGATGGCACATTTCATTCCCTGCTGCAAAACCAATGATGCTACACACATTGCCGAGCTCTATTTTAAAGAGGTAACAAGGTTGCATGGTATTCCTAAGACCATTGTTTCAGATAGGGATACGAAGTTCCTCAGTCATTTCTGGATTACCCTATGGAAAAGGCTTGGTACTAAATTGTTGTTTAGTACTACCTGTCATCCCCAGACTGATGGCCAAACGAAAGTGACTAATCGGACCCTAGGAACTCTCCTAAGGGCTTTGATTAAAACAAATGCTAAGGCCTGGGATTTACTATTACCACATGCTGAGTTTGCATACAACAAGGCGCCTAGTAGAGCTACTGGTCTTTCACCATTCAAAGTGGTATATGGAATTGATCCATTGAGTCCAAATGACCTAACCCCACGGCCCCAAGACCAAAAGCCCCATGTTGATGCAACACAAAGAGTAAAAGAGATTCAAAAGCTCCATGAGTTGGTGAAGGCACGAATTGAGAAGACTAATGCAGCCTATGAAGCACACGCCAATAAGCATAGGAGAAAGATTATCTTTCAACCAGGAGACCTGGTATGGATCCACTTGAGAAAGGAACGTTTTCCGTCCAAGAGGAAAAATAAACTCATGCCACGAGCCGAAGGTCCATTTGAGGTCTTAGAGAAGATCAACGACAATGCTTATAAGATTGATCTCCCTGGTGACTATGAGGTTTCAGCCACTTTTAATGTAGCTGATTTGAGCCCCTTCCATCCGGACATTTCCCACTAGATTTGAGGGTCAAATCTCTTCAACAAGGGGAGGATGATGGAACCCCACCTAGTAACGACCTTGACCATGAAATAACTAGTCTAAGTCGTCCAAAAACAAGGTCCCAAACCAAGAAGATGGCTCACCTTTGGCAAGGAATCGAAAACAGCACAAATGGCTTAACCGGTCAGCTTAAGCCCGGTTTTGTGCATCCGATTTCCTAAGCCATATGATGGCTTAAGTGATGGAGACCATCGTGAGAAGCCCAAGGACCATCAAGCTCAGCCCAAGGAGGACTCACTCAAGCTTCAAGAAGTCAAGGAAGTTGCCAAACTTTGCCGGAAATTGGCGTTCATACCCGAAGAGGTAGTGTCGCCTTCATCCAGAAATTTCCCGCTTTTTGTGTGCCCTTTTGGCCTACCTAAAGTGGTCCCACAACTTGAGGCTCCACATGGTTTTGAAGTTTAAGATTTCAACTTTCAAATAAGCCCAAGTTTGTTTAATTTGGACATCATTTGATTGGGCAAAATATCACTCAAGGATACGTTATGCTGATCCAGTCCAGTCTGAGATAGGTGCATTGTTTGGGCCATAACTTTCAAACCGCTTATCCAAATTGAGAAAATGAGCCCATTCTGGAAAATAGACTTCCAGGGCTTTCTAACAAGCCCAAGAACGCGTGATTTTGCCGAGTATTCTGGAAGTTATGCTCTGTTGAAGTTGAGGCAGCTGCAAGGATTAATTCTGGGAATATTAAGAGTCTTCGGTTACATGTGATTGTGTGGCTGACATTGTGCACGTTTTGGAGCCTTCTAGATTGGTGTAATCAGCTAAGAAATCCTAGAATATTCCTTGTAACTTCCCCCACCCCTTTTATGATGTGTCTTTCCATTTATCTTAGTCTTTTCATTTTACTAGTTTTAATTGTTAGGAGTTATTTGAGTCTTTTGATTGTCTTTTGCTGAGTCTATAAAAGGGGAGGGGCATGTGAAGCTAATCATTCAGCATTGTAAGAAATTTCCAAAGCAATACAAGTACTTTGAGTGTGTTTCCCAAAAGTGCAACTAAATTCCTAGTTCTATATCTTGAATTGTGGCAAATTCAAGTGGTGTTCTAGGTTCTCTTCCTTTTTCAATTGGAGTGATTCCTTGGTTAAGACAAGAGAATTAGCCCAAGGTCAAGTCATTGAGTGGCTCCGTGAAGGATTATCTCAATTACAAGATCTTGTTCTATTCGTTTTTCTTGTGTAGTGAAATTCTTCATCCATCTCATCCATCTTTCATTTCTCTTCCCAATTTGGCTTATTTTGAGTTGGAGTTTGATTTGGTTCACTTGCCACCCTCATATACATCATTAAGGCCAATATTTTTGCATTTTTGGAATCCTCAGGATGTTAGCTTTCAAGTCCAGGCATTGGTTTCAAATCATGGCACGAACAGGATGGAGTGTCAATAACATTTTCCCAACCGGTCAGAATCAGTCCAGTTCTGCGCGGTTAAAAGTTTAGGTGTGATTACCCTACTTAAACTTTGTTTAACCCTAATTTCTTGATTGGGGGGTTTTTACACACCTTGAACTTCCCACCCACGAGTAAAACCCAGATCATATCCCTTTTTGCTTGGGTTAAACTTATTCTGAAAACCGGGTGAAACAAACTGGCCCTAACCCGGTTGATGTCACAGCAGCACTTTACCTTCTCTAGAGGTTTTCCTTCTCTTCAGCTGAATGGGCACTCTCTTCTATGTTGGCACACGTCCAAGGCAACCTAGGGAAGGTCACAACCAATGAAAAAAGGGCTGCAAGAAGAATTGTCTCTTGATTCTCATTGGAAGACAAGGAAGGTGGTATCTTGCTTCCTATTGGCCAGCCGCAAAGGGGAGGTCACTTTTCGGCTGGGCACATGCCTTCCTTGCTGCATTTGAAGCTGAATGAGATTAAGGACAAGTTAATTATGTAGTAATCTTCATTTGTCTTGCTTTCCTTGATGCTTTAAGTGTATTTTGATTAGCATTAAGTATGTTTGTAACCGATTAACTCTAACCGTGGGAATTAGAGTTAATTAACACCTTTCCTCCCTAGGAGGGTAAGGTGAGGTGTCTTCTAACTTGCTTGCTGAGTAGGAAAGGTTCTAAGGCAAGCAACAAAAGGGAAGGCACGGCCATAATGAAGGGCACTTCAGATTTTGTTCAATAAAAACCGTAGAGAGCTTTTAAAGCTTCCTCACCAAATCCTGGCTTGCTTATCTTAGTTTAGGCCAAACTAAGTGGTGTTCAAGTGAGTCTTAACCTTGATTAAGTGGTGATTCTGTATCTTAATCAAGATTTAGGGCCCTAGACTCAAAGGTTAGTGGTGATTACTGTATCCAATCCAAGAGTTTAGCTTATTTCTCTCCTTTGCTTCCTACCGGGTCATTAGCAAGATTGTTTGCTTAATTTTCCAAGGTATTCATCTCCCCCTACCGTGTTCTTCATTCCCCTTCCTTATTCCACTCTTTCTACTACCAGTCACCCCCATTTCCTTCAAGTCTACCTCACCAAAAAGCCAGAAAATCGGTTAGAATTGAAGAGCACTCAAACCGGGCAAAACTAGCCTATCCTAGTTATTTCAGGCAGTGATTCAGCACGGTGTACCCGTGCCCACTAGCACGCCCGTGCCACTTTAGCCCGTGAACTACATTGAGTTTTGAGTGTGATTTCCCGGGCAAAAATAGACTTCCCGGGCTTTCTAACAAGCCCAAGAACGCGTGATTTGGCCGAGTATTCTGGAAGTTATGCTCTGTTGAAGTTGAGGCAGTTGCAAGTATTAATGCTGGGAATATGAAGAGTCTTCGGTTACATATACTTGTGTGGCTGATATTGTGCACGTTTTAGATGCTTCTAGATTGATGTAATCAGCTGCAAAAATCCTAGAATATTCCTTTTAACCTCCCCCACCCCCTTTTATGATGTGTCTTTTCATTTTTCTTAGACTTTTCATTAGCTAGTTTTAATTGTTAGGAGTTATTTGAGTCCTTTGATTGTCTTTTGCTGAGTCTATAAAAAGGGGAGGGGCGTGTGAAGCTATTCATTCAGCATTGTAAGAAATTTCAAAGCAATACAAGTACTTTGAGTGTGTTTCTCAAAAGTGCAACTAAATTACTAGTTCTATATCTTGAATTGTGGCAAATTCAAGTGGTGTTCTAGGTTCTCTTCCTTTTCCAATTGGAGTGATTCCTTGGTTAAGACAAGAGAATTAGCCCAAGGACAAGTCATTGAGTGGCTCCGTGAAGGATTATCTCAATTACAAGATCTTGTTCTATTCCTTTTTTCCTGTGTAGTGAAATTCTTCATCCATCTCATCCATCTTTCATTTCTCTTCCCAATTTGGCTTATTTGAGTTGGAGTTTGATTTGGTTCACTTGCCACCCACATATGCATTAATTGGTATCAGAGCCAAGGTTCTTAAGTGACCCACATCACACCCACATACATCCCAAAAAGCCAAACATACAAAAAAAAAAAACAAAAAAAAAAGAGGCACAAACCGGCAAACCCAGTCTCGAAGACCAGAGAAGCAGCACGGTGCCCTCGTGCCATACCACACGACCGTGCCATATTCATTTTCCAGAAATCTGCAAGCCGAGACGCAACACGGTGCCCCCGTGCCCACAAGCACGACCGTGCCACGGTAATTTTCTGCATTTCTTCAAGTCGAAGCATAGCACGGCCTGCCCGTGCCCCCTTGCACGACCGTGCCACTTTCCCTGCTGCCTATTCTTCCTCCAAAGCATCTCCAACATGTCTACAAAGTCCACAAGAAGCGACCAAGCACGTGTGGAAGAGTTAGAAGCGCAAGTCACCTATTTTCGAACTCAACTTGGGCAACTTTTGGAGGAAAAACGAAGGTGGGTTCATAGCCCCACCCCCTCTCGTCCTCATGAACCGGTGGTCGAATTGGAAGAAGAAGTCTTTCGATCCCGAGCCAATTCTAGTGACAAAGAAGCCCCAAGGAGACGAAGGCAAGGAAGCAATATTGGTGGTGTCCGAATTGACATTCCCGAATTTGAAGGTCAACTTGACCCGGACTTATTTCTCGATTGGTTGCACACCATTGAGAGGATTTTTGAATATGAGGACATCCCGGAGGATAAGAAGGTGAAACTCGTAGCCCTTAAACTCCGCAAATATGCTTCAATCTGGTGGGCTAACCTTGGAGCGAAAAGAGCAAGGAATGGAAAGGGAAAAATTAGAACTTGGGCCAAAATGAAAGAAAAACTCAAGGCCAAGTTTCTTCCCTCTCACTATGTGCAAGACAATTATCTCAAGCTCCATCGACTCAAGCAAGGATCCAAGAGTGTGGAAGAATACACTCGGAAGTTTGAACAACTCCTACTCAAATGCGACTTGAAAGAAGATGACTCTCAAACCTTGGTAAGATACTTAACCGGACTTGATGAGTCTATTGCTCAAATTGTTGAGTTGCAACCATATTCATCCCTTGATGACTTAAGTTCTCTAGCCTACAAGGTAGAGCAACAAAAGAAATCAAAGGGAAAGAGTGTCCTTTCCAAGTCTCTCTCTCGTCCTTACCCCACACAAAAGCCTCCGTACTACCCTCCTCGTCCACAAAATTCCCCACCATCACAAACCCAAAACACCACTCCAACCCCTCCAAAACCCTCCACACAAGAACCCAAATCAAAGGACAAGGTTCGTTGCTTTTGGTGCCAAGGTATGGGACACTATGCATCTGAGTGTCCAAACAGGAGGATCGTTTCCCTAGCGGAGTACCAAGAAGCATGTGAGGAACATGCCTATGACGAAGAAGAAGAAGAGCACCGTGAAGAAGGAAGTTTGGAAGAAGTTGAAGAAGGCCCCGATGATGGAGAATTGCTAGTTATCCGCCGGGACTTGAGTGGAATTGTCACTCAAAAGGACATGGAGCAAAGAGAAGCCATTTTTCACACCAGGTGTACCGTAGGAGACAAGGTTTGTTCCCTTATCATTGATGGAGGTAGTTGTGCTAACTTTGCCTCAAAGACTATGGTGGACAAACTCAAGCTGCAAGTCTCTCCTCGTCCAAATCCCTACACCATACAATGGTTGAATCAAGGCAAAGGTTTGCAAATTACTCACCGTTGTCTTGTTTCCTTTTCAATTGGGAAAAACTATAAAGAGGAGATTTGGTGTGATATAGTCCCCATGGATGCTTGCCATATATTATTGGGTAGACCATGGCTTTTTGATAGAAGTGTCATCCATGATGGCCGGATGAACACTTACTCTTTTCTCAAGGACCGTAAGAAAATCACTCTTACCCCTCTCAAAAGTCCTTCCCCCCTCTCAACCAAAAGACAATCCTCATTTGGAAGTCTTCTTTACTACTCTTCTCAAATCTGAGCACCATGAGTATGAGTCTTTTAAAGACTTGATACTTTTACAAGAAGAGTCTAAGCCACCATCTCCCTCACATCCACTACTCACCCCTCTCCTACAAGTCTATCACCATGTTTTTCCACAAGAAATTCCACATGGCCTTCCCCTCCAAGATCTATCCAACACAAGATAGACCTCGTTCCCGGATCCGTACTTCCAAACAAGCCGGCATACCGGATGTCTCCAAGTGAAACACAAGAAATCCAAAGACAAGTGGATGATCTCTTGTCCAAGGGTTTAATTCGGGAAAGTCTAAGCCCATGTGCCGTGCCCACCCTCCTTGTTCCTAAGAAGGATGGTAGCATGCGTATGTGTGTTGATAGCCGGGCCATAAACAAGATCACTATCAAGTACCGGTATCCTATTCCCCGATTGGAAGATCTATTGGATGAATTACACGGAGCTGCTATCTTTTCTAAGATTGATCTTAGAAGTGGTTATTACCAGATTCGCATTTTTGAAGGTGATGAATGGAAAACCGCCTTTAAGACTAAAGGAGGTTTCTATGAGTGGCTTGTAATGCCATTCGGGCTTACTAATGCCCCGAGCACTTTTATGAGACTCATGAACCAAGTTCTCAAGCCCCTCATTGGAACTTGTATTGTTGTTTACTTTGATGATATCTTGGTCTATAGCAAGACCGAGGAGGAGCATGCCAAGCATTTGCAACAAGTTTTGGAGATTCTTTCACAAGAACAACTTTATGGCAATATGGAGAAATGGTTTTTCTTCACTCCTCAAGTGGTATTCTTGGGTTTCATTGTTTCCGCCCAAGGCCTCCAAGTTGATGAAAGCAAGATCAAGGCTATTCAAGAGTGGCCAACTCCTACATCCATCACTCAAGTAAGGAGTTTTCATGGCCTAGCCTCATTTTACCGGAGGTTCATTAGAAATTTCAGCACAATTATGGCTCCTATGACGGAGGTAATTAAAGGCAAAGAGTTTTCATGGAACGAGCAAGCACAACAAGCCTTTGAAGAGATCAAGAAGAAGCTCACTAGTTCCCTCGTTCTAGCCTTGCCTGACTTTACCAAAGTCTTTGAAGTAGAGTGTGATGCATCCGGGGTAGGAATTGGAGCTGTCCTATCTCAAGAGAAGAGACCCATTGCTTTTTTCAGTGAGAAGCTCAACGATGCCAAGAAGAAGTACTCCACCTATAACAAGGAGTTTTATGCAATCATTAGAGCATTGGAGCATTGGCGTCATTACTTAGTTGGAGGTGAATTCATCCTTCATTCTGACCATGAAGCTCTTAAATACATCCAAGGACAACATAAGCTCAACCCTAGACATGCTAAATGGGTAGAGTATCTTCAGTCCTTCCACTTCACTATCCAACATATGGCGGGAACTCTCAACAAAGGAGCTGATGCATTATCAAGAAGGTACTTATTACTCTCTACTTTGAGTACTAAAGTACTTGGATTTGAAGTTGTTAAAGATTTGTACCCCAAAGATGATGATTTCAAGGACATTTTTGAGAAGTGTCTTAAACACCCCCATGGGTTGTTCCACTTAGAAGATGGGTTTCTATTTAAAGGTTCACGCCTTTGTATACCTCAATGTGGATTTCGAGAACTGCTTATCCAAGAGCTACATGGAGGAGCCCTAGCTGGCCATTTTGGGGTCGAGAAGACTAGATCAATGTTGAAGGAACACTACTATTGGCCTAAGATGTCAAGAGATGTAGAGCATTTCATCAAAAGATGTTCTACTTATCAAATGGCTAAGAGCCATTCTTTGCCCCAAGGATTGTATTCTCCACTTCCCATTCCTCAAGCCCCCTTGGGAAGATATTGGCTTGGATTTCATCACGGGTTTACCTAGAACCCAAAGGAACAAAGACTCCATTATGGTGGTTGTGGATCGATTCTCCAAGATGGCGCATTTCATCCCTTGCCACACCACTAATGATGCTACTCAAGTGGCTAGCCTTTATTTCAAGGAGATTGTGAGACTACATGGCATTCCAAAGAGCATGGTATCCGATCGTGACTCCAAGTTTCTTAGTCCTTTTTGGCTAACTCTATGGCGCAAATTGGGTACTCAACTCAAGTTTAGCACTACTTGTCATCCCCAAACTGATGGACAAACTGAAGTCACCAATAGGACTTTGGGTACCTTACTTAGAGTCCTAGTGAAGAAGCATTTGAAGAATTGGGATGAGTTGCTACCACATGCCGAGTTTGCATTCAATAGAGTGCCTAGCAAGTCCACCCAACTCTCTCCATTTCAAGTTGTCTATGGCTACAATCCCAAGAGTCCCTTGGATCTTGTTCCCATTCCAACTCCCACAAAATTTAGTTGGGAAGCTGAAAAAAGAGCCAAGGAGTTCCAAGAACTTCATGCAAGAGTTAGAGATAACATTGCCAAGGCTAATGAGAGAGCCATGCAAAGCGCCAACAAGCATCGCAAGGAGGTACATTTTCAGCCAGGAGATTTGGTATGGATTCACATGAGGAAGGAGCGTTTTCCTTCAAAGAGAAAATCTAAGTTGATGCCGCGTTCCGATGGTCCATTTGAAATCCTTGAGAAGGTTGGGCCCAATGCATATAAGGTTGATCTACCTGGAGATTATGGAGTTTCGGCTACCTTCAATGTCTCCGATCTTAGCCCCTTTTTCGATGTTGAGCCCCTTCCTAGTTTGAGGGCAAACTTTCACTTACCCGGGGGGAATGATGGAGACCATCGTGAGAAGCCCAAGGACCATCAAGCTCAGCGCAAGGAGGACTCCCTCAAGCTTCAAGAAGTCAAGGAAGTTGCCAAACTTTGCCGAAAATTGGCGTTCATACCCGAAGAGGTAGTGCCGCCTTCATCCAGAAATTTCCCGCTTTTTGTGTGCACTTTTGGCCTACCTAAAGTGGTCCCACAACTTGAGGCTCCACATGGTTTTGAAGTTTAAGATTTAAGCTTTCAAATAAGCCCAAGTTTGTTTAATTTGGACGTCATTTGATTGGGCAAAATATCACTCAAAGATACGTTATGCTGATTCAGTCCAGTCTGAGATAGGTGCATTGTTTGGGCCATAACTTTCAAACCGCTTATCCAAATTGCGAAAATAAGCCCATTTTGGAAAATAGACTTCCATGGCTTTCTAACAAGCCCAAGAATGCGTGATTTGGCCGAGTATTCTGGAAGTTATACTCTGTTGAAGTTGAGGCAGTTGTAAGGATTAATGCTGGGAATATGAAGAGTCTTCAGTTACATATACTTGTGTGGCTGATATTGTGCACGTTTTAGATGCTTCTAGATTGATGTAATCAGCTGCAAAAATCCTAGAATATTCCTTGTAACATCCCCCACCCCTTTTATGATGAGTCTTTTCATTTTTCTTAGACTTTTCATTAGCTAGTTTTAATTGTTAGGAGTTACTTGAGTCTTTGATTGTCTTTTGCTGAGTCTATAAAAAGGGGAGGGGCCTGTGAAGCTATTCATTCAGCATTGTAAGAAATTTCCAAAGCAATACAAGTACTTTGAGTGTGTTTCTCAAAAAGTGCAACTAAATTCCTAGTTCTATATCTTGAATTGTGGCAAATTCAAGTGGTGTTCTAGGTTCTCTATCTTTTCCAATTGGAGTGATTCCTTGGTTAAGACAAGAGAATTAGCCAAGGTCAAGTCATTGAGTGGCTCCGTGAAGGATTATCTCAATTACAAGATCTTGTTCTATTCCTTTTTCTTGTGTAGTGAAATTCTTCATCCATCTCATCCATCTTTCATTTCTCTTCCCAATTTGGCTTATTTTGAGTTGGAGTTTGATTTGGTTCACTTGCCACCCTCATATACATCATTAAGGCCAATATTTTTGCATTTTTGGAATCCTCAGGATGTTAGCTTTCAAGTCCAGGCATTGGTTTCAAATCATGGCACGAACAGGATGGAGTGTCAATAACATTTTCCCAACCGGTCAGAATCAGTCCAGTTCTGCGCGGTTAAAAGTTTAGGTGTGATTACCCTACTTAAACTTTGTTTAACCCTAATTTCTTGATTGGGGGGTTTTTACACACCTTGAACTTCCCCCCACGAGTAAAACCCAGATCATATCCCTTTTTGCTTGGGTTAAACTTATTCTGAAAACCGGGTGAAACAAACTGGCCCTAACCCGGTTGACGTCACAGCAGCACTTTACCTTCTCTAGAGGTTTTCCTTCTCTTCAGCTGAATGGGCACTCTCTTCTATGTTGGCACACGTCCAAGGCAACCTAGGGAAGGTCACAACCAATGAAAAAAGGGCTGCAAGAAGAATTGTCTTTTGATTCTCATTGGAAGACAAGGAAGGTGCTATCTTGCTTCCTATTGGCCAGCCGCAAAGGGGAGGTCACTTTTTCGGCTGGGCACATGCCTTCCTTGCTACATTTGAAGCTGAATGAGATTAAGGACAAGTTAATAATGTAGTAATCTTCATTTGTCTTGCTTTCCTTGATGCTTTAAGTGTATTTTGATTAGCATTAAGTTTGTTTGTAACCGATTAACTCTAACCATGGGAATTAGAGTTAATTAACACCTTTCCTCCCTAGGAGGGTAAGGTGAGGTGTCTTCTAACTTGCTTGCTGAGTAGGAAAGGTTCTAAGGCAAGCAACAAAAGGGAAGGCACTGCCATAATGAAGGGCACTTCAGATTTTGTTCAATAAAAACCGTAGAGAGCTTTTAAAGCTTCCTCACCAAATCCTGGCTTGCTTATCTTAGTTTAGGCCAAACTAAGTGGTGTTCAAGTGAGTCTTAACCTTGATTAAGTGGTGATTCTGTATCTTAATCAAGATTTAGGGCCCTAGACTCAAAGCTTAGTGGTGATTACTATATCCAATCCAAGAGTTTAGCTTATTTCTCTCCTTTGCTTCCTACCGGGTCATTAGCAAGATTGTTTGCTTAATTTTCCAAGGTATTCATCTCCCCCCATCGTGTTCTTCATTCCCCTTCCTTATTCCACTCTTTCTACTACCATTCACCCCCATTTCCTTCAAGTCTACCTCACCAAAAAGCCAGAAAATCAGTTAGAATTGAAGAGCACTCAAACCGGGCAAAACTAGCCTATCCTAGTTATTTCAGGCAGTGATTCAGCACGGTGTACCCGTGCCCACTAGCACGCCCGTGCCACTTTAGCCCGTGAACTACATTGAGTTTTGAGTCTTCTTTGGTGTAAGGTTAGTGAGTGTGTTCATTCCCATTGACCTTTACATCAACACTCAAACAACTTGGCAGCCATGCATTCATCAGCCTTTTGAGGTGGCAGCCGTGCATCCCTTACCTTCCTTGAAGAGTCAACAAGGTTTCTTAATGCTTAGGAGAGAGTTTAAGAAAGAAATCTTGTGTTTTGTAGCTCAAACTTTCAGCTTATGCATGTTTAAGCTTAAACCGTGTGTAACTAAGCATAGGATTAGCTTAATGAATTTCCTTGCCTAGAAGGAAAGCTTTTTTTCGTGTGTTTAAAGGCCTTATAAATGCCTTTACTGCTCTTTTGTAAAATAACAAGCTTGAGTATTGAAATTAAGAAAAGACTTGTGTCTTGTGTTCCTCTCAAACACTTAACTTGCTTATCCTTAATTAGGCCGATTAAGGTAGTGTTCAAGTGAGTCTTAATCATTGATTAGGTGGTGTATCTGTATCCTAATCAAAGATTAAGGGCCCTAAGCTAGGTGATTGGTGGTGTATCTTATCTAATCACAAAGCTTAGAACTATCCCAAACACATTGAATTCATTTAAAGTTCATAAAGCTAGCTTTTGGATTCCTTAAACCATAAGCTCTCTTTTATGCTCTAATTAGTGAACTTCTCATTCTTTTTATTCCACACATTTCCTACCCTTTCTTATACTCCTTTCAAACTTAATCAAGGCCAAGACTTCTTGCTTTGATTCAGTTTTTAGCCCAAACACAAACCCACTTCAAACCGTGAGAAGTCATAAATTTCAGGCGTGCAAGGCAGAATTTTGGCACGGCCATACCGTGTCCTTAAGCACGGCCGTGCGTCCTTGAGTTCATGAGTTTTCCATTTGATTTGATTGTGTTCTTGTTGTAAGTTAGCTTGGGTTGTTCCTACCCTTGAGACTTACATCATACTACCACAAGGACGAAATCTTTGTTCCTTTGGGGTATAGTAGTCCAAGAATGAAATCCATACTTACATCAGCCCAAGGAATAGTAAGAATAGGTAGAGGTGTGTATAGGCCGTGGGGTAAGGAGTGACTTTTGACCACTTGACATGTCCCACACCTCTTTAATATGTCTTGATTGTCCTTTTCCATACCTGGCCAGTAGTAATGCTCCGTTGGCATAATGAGTGTCTTGTTTTCACCATAGTGAATAGTTAAAGAACCTGCATGCACTTTCCTGATTAGAAGCTCCCTTGTGCTACACCATGGTGCACACAACCGTGTACTCTTGAATAAGAATCCTCCTTGAATCAAAAAATCTCCTTTGGGGTGCTTTGAACAATCAGCATACAACTCCCCAGAGTCTTCATCTTCAGCATACGAAGCTTTTAGATGCTCAAAACCAAATACACAAGCATCTAATTGAAACAAAAGTAGATACCTCTGTGATAGAGCATCAGCACTTTGGTTAAGATTTCCAGGCTTGTGCTTGATTGTGAAATGAAATGACCGGAGAAACTCAACCCACTTAGTATGGCGTGAGTTTAACTTGTGTTGGCCTTGAATATACTTCAAAGCTTCATGGTCAGAATGGAGGATAAACTCACTTGCAATCAATTAATGACTTCAATGCTCTAAACATCGCACAATTACATAGAACTCTTTGTCATAGGTGGAATATTTTCTTCTTGAATCACATAGCTTCTCACTAAAGAAGGCTAATGGCCTACCTTCTTGAGTAAGAACACGAACTATGCCAACAACTCCAGAGGCATCACATTCAACTTCAAATACTTTACTAAAGCGCGACAAGGAAAGAACAGGTGCTTCAGTAAGTCTTCTCTTGATCTCTTCAAAGGCAAATTGAGCTTTTGGTGTGTAATGGAATGATGTACCCTTGATAACGTCAGTCAAAGGAGCAATAATAGTGCTGAAACTTCCAATAAATCTCCTGTGGAATGAAGTTAATCCATGAAAAGCTCATACATCATGAATGGACTTAGGAGTAGGCCATGAACGAATACCATCAATCTTGCTTTCATCTACCTTAATTGATGGAGGTCCATCCCCTAGCATGATCCATGGCCCACAAGGAAGCCCAAAGAGTCCAAGTTCCACGTCCAAAGTGCAAGAAATCAGCCTAGGAACACAAGAAAACTTTTTTGTCAAAACTGGAATTTCAGGCGTGCACAAACCCGGTTTTGTGCACCTAATTTCCTAACCTTCCCAAGACTGAAATGGGGTTGCAGGAAGCCTAAGTTTAAGTTCAAGAAGTGCTCTTTCCATCAAGACCTCTTGCAAGTCATTTGGAGATCATTTGGTACCTCAAAACCTCAAGCCAAGTCAAACACTACATTCTGGCCAGAAACTGGACTGTTCGAATTTAAGGGCTGTGTTGGTGGACTTTTTCTCCTCTATTTGGTTTGAAACTTTCATGGCTTGAAAGTAATTTAAAAATATTATCAAATGGCCATAAAAAAACTCAGCCAAATTACACACATATAGAGCTATTATCCACCAAAACATTGCACAAAACATCCCTTTACCCGGTACATGGCCAGCCGGTACAAGGAGAGATGATTGAGGTGATTTTTGCTCTAATCCATGCTTAGCCACTTGCAAGAGCTGTCTAAGGAGTGCCAATCTACTGAGTGAAGTTTCCAAAGGCCCCTAAGTCGACACCTAAGCCTCAAGATCAGCAAAGATGAGGTGTCATGCCCGGGGTCAATCTAACCGGTTTTGTGTTGTTTGGATTTTGTGATTTCTACCTAGTTTAGCTCCTAAACTAGCTTAGCATAAGGTGCACCAGCTGAATGGAGGCTTCCTTTAGTCCCTAAAGTCGACACATCATCCTCAAGATGAGCATTGAAGAGTTGTCAAGTGGAGGATGCATCTACCCATTTATGCTTTGATTTGATCCTTGTAATTTTGCCTAGTTTAGCTTGTAGTGCAACCTGAGGCCTATGCTTGTACTTGAAAAGCTTGTATTAATACCCCCCCAAGGCTTGGCCGGCCACACACTCAAGCATTTGTATGAAATGAAGTTGAGCTTTGCTCCTTTGAACTCTCAAACTCTCTTCTAGCTTATCTCTTCCTTTGGCCGGGTTGAGTAGTGATCTAGCAAGAGTCTTAACTTCTTCTTGGTGGTGTTTCTATATCCAAGGGGTGGTTAAGGGCCCTAACATCTTTCCTTGGTGGTGTTTCTGTATCCAAGGTTGGTGTTAGTTCCGGTTGCTTATCCAAGTCTAAGGTAAGTTTGTGGTTTCAAAGTTGCCTTGAACTTCTTGCACTTTTCTTACATCTTTCCCATCCTCTTGGCTTTCCCTAGAGGATACATCATATTTGGTATCAGAGCTAAGGCTTCCCTAGGCCTAAGCTTGCTGCCCAACACCCTTCCAAACACCCCAAACACATTCCCCCTCAAAAGCACCAAACCGTGCTCCACGGTTTTCCACCATCCAGAAAATCGGCACGGTCAGCCCGTGTCAAAGAGCACGACCGTGCCACCCTCACATTCCAGCCACACTTCCTTTTCCATCCACACCCAGTACTTCAGCACGGGCACCCCGTGCCATGTCGCACGACCGTGCCACCCCTTTTCCATCAACATCTCAACTTCACTCCCGTCCAGAACCAGAGCACGGCCGCCCCGTGCCTCACAGCACGCCCGTGCCACATTCAGGCCGTGAAGTTCCTGCTTATTTCAACACAAGCACTACTAGCATTACCATGGAGGAAAAGTTTGAGGCTCTCATGAAGAATTATGAGGCCTTGAAGCTACAGAATGAAGAGATCAAAGGTCAGAACGAGTATTTGAGGCGACAACTTAGAGACTCCTTGAAGCAAAAACGAAAGGAGGTTAGAAGTTCCCGATCTTCTAACTCCTCCGACTCCGAACCTGAAGCGAGAGAAGCCTCACACTTGAGCTCGTCAAGTGAAGAGCAGGCTTATGGAAGATCATGAAGAGGAAGGCGGACAACCTCTCACCAAGGAGACATTAGAGTGGAGATTCCAGAATTTGAAGGGAAGCTAGACCCCGATGAGTTCTTGGAATGGATGATGTATCCTCAAGGGAAAGCCAAGAGGATGGGAAAATTGTAAGAAAAGTGCTAGAAGTTCAAGGCAACTTTGAAACCACAAACTCACCTTAGACTTAGATAAGCAACCGGAACTAACACCAACCTTGGATACAGAAACACCACCAAGGAAAGATGTTAGGGCCTTTAACCACCCCTTGGATACAGAAACACCACCAAGAAGGAGTTAAGACTCTTGCTAGATCACCACTCAACCCGGCCAAAGGAAGAGATAAGCTAGAAGAGAGTTTGAGAGTTCAAAGGAGCAAAGCTCAACTTCATTTCAGACAAAATGCTTGAGTGGCCGGCCAAAGGGCCTTGGGGGGGTTTAATACAAAGCTTTCAAGTAAAAACATAGGCCTTAGGTTGCACTACAAGCTAAACTAGGCAAAAATACAAAGATCAAATTAAAGCATAAAAGGATAGATGCATCCTCCACTTGACACCTCTTCATTGCTAATCTTGAGGATGATGTGTCGACTTTGGGGCCAATGGAAGCTTCTTTGCTGCTAAGTACTCTTCATGATGGCTCTTGCAAGTGGCTAAGCATAGATTAGAGTAACAATCACCTCACTCTTCTCTCCTTGTACCCGGCTGCCCATTATCCGGTTAAAAGGGTGTTTTGTGCCTTGTTTTGGTGGTTAATAGCCCCTCATGTGTGTAATTTGGCTGAGGTTTTTTATGGCCATTTGATAATATTTTTAAAGTACTTTCAAACCATAACAGTTTCAGATCAAATGGAGGAGAAATGGGCCACCAAACAGCTCCTTGTTTCAGCCATGTCCAGTTCAGCGCCAGGAAGCAGCACTTGACTTTGCTTGAGGTTTTGAGGTATCAAATGAACTCCAAATGACTTGCAAGAGGTCTTGATGGAAAGAGCACATCTTGAACTTAAACTTAGGCTTCCTGCAACCCCATTTTAGCCCCGAGAAGATTAGAAAATAACGTGCACAAAACCGAGTTTATGCACGGCTGAAATTCCAGTCCTGACAAAATAATTCCCTTGCTCTCCTAGGCTGATTTTTTGTATCTTGGACATGAGACTTGGACTTTTTGGGCTTTCTTGATGGCCTTGGATCATAATAGGAGATGGACCTCCATCATCCTCCCCTTGTTGAAGAGAATTTGCCCTCAAATTGATAAGGTTGTCATCCTCCTCATAAGGGCTAAGGTCGGCCACATTGAAGGTGGCCGACACGCCATATTCACCGGGCAAATTGATCTTGTAGGCATTGTCGTTGATGCGTTCTAGCACTTCAAAGGGACCGTCGGCTCTTGGCATCAACTTGCCCTTCCTTTTAGAGGGAAACCTTTCCTTTCTCAAGTGAACCCATACCAAATCACCGGGGTGAAACACCATCTTCTTCCTATGCTTGTTGGCACGGTCCTTGTAGGAGGCATTGGCCTTCTCTATCTTTGCCCTCACGGTCTCATGGAGCCTTTGGATCTCTTCAACTCGCTTGCTAGCCTCCATGTGAGGCTTCTCATTCATCTCCCTTGGAACAAGATCAAGGGGACTCAAAGGATCCAAACCATACACTACCTTGAATGGGGACATACCCGTGGCCTTGCTAGGTGTTTTGTTGAAAGCGAACTCGGCATGAGGCAAGGCTAAGTCCCAAGCTTTGAGGTTGGACTTTACTAGCACTCTTAAAAGGCTTCCCAAAGTCCGGTTGGTGACTTCGGTTTGCCCATCCGTTTGAGGGTGGCATGAAGTGCTATACTTGAGCTTGGTTCCCATCTTCTTCCAAAGAGTCACCCAAAAATGGCTAAGGAACTTTGGTATCCCTATCCGAAACAATGGATCTAGGGATGCCATGCAACCTCATTACTTCCTTGAAGTATAGATCGGCAATGTGGGGGGCATCGTTGGTCTTGGCACAAGGTATGAAATGGGCCATCTTCGAAAAACGATCAACAACCACGAAAATGGAGTCCTTACCCCTTTCTGTTCTTGGGAGGCCAAGAACAAAATCCATGCTTACATCCTCCCAAGGATGATTGGGAGTAGGTAAGGGAGTGTATAAGCCGTGGGGTAGGAGGTGGCTTTTGGCAACTTGGCAAGTGGCACATCTCTTCAACACATCTTGGACATCTTTGCTCATACTCGGCCAATAATAATGTTCCCTTAGCATCATAAGGGTCTTGTTCTCTCCAAAGTGACCGGCAAGAGATCCTCCATGAACCTCACGTATGAGTAACTCTCTTGTGCCACACTTAGGCACATACAATCTGGATCCCTTGAACAAAAATCCATCTTGGACAAGGAAGTCACCTTTGGGATGTCGAAGGCACTCCTTGTAGAGCTCTCCCAAATCTTCATCATTCTTATAGAGGGACTTCAAATGCTCAAAACCAAGAATGCAAGCATCAAGTTGGAATAGCAATAAGTGCCTCCTTGACAAGGCATCGGCTCCTTGGTTGAGCTTTCCGGACTTATGCTTGATGGTGAAGTTGAAAGGTTGGAGGAACTCCACCCACTTGGCATGCCGTGAGTTAAGTTTATGTTGCCCTTGAATGTATTTCAAGGCTTCATGATCGGAGTGCAAGATGAACTCACTAGCCACTAAGTAATGATTCCAATGCTCAAGGCACCTCACTATTGTATAGAACTCCTTATCATAAGTGGAGTACTTTCTCCTTGAGTCACAAAGCTTCTCACTAAAGAAGGCTAAAGGCCGCCCTTCTTGAGTGAGAACTCCTCCAATGCCAACTCCCGACGCATCACACTCTACCTCAAACACTTTATCAAAGCATGGCAAGCCAAGAACCGGTGCTTGGGTGAGTTTGGACTTGATGGTTTCAAAGGCTTCTTGAGCCTTGGGAGTCCACTTGAACGATGCTCCTTTGATAACCTCGGTCATAGGGGCCATAATGGTACTAAAGTTTCTAATGAACCGCCTATAGAATGAGGCAAGCCCATGGAAACTTCGCACATCATGAATACTCTTGGGGGTTGGCCAAGACCGAATTGCTTCCACTTTACTCTCATCAACTTTGATGCCTTCACTTATGACAATGTAACCAAGGAAGGTCACCTCATGAGTGAAAAATGCACACTTCTTGAGGTTACCATAGAGCTTTTCCTTCTCTAGAACCTTCATGACTTGTGTGAGATGTTGAAGGTGCTCTTCTTCATTCTTGCTATAGATGAGGATGTCATCAAAATACACCACAACGAATTTGCCAATGAAGGGCCGGAACACTTGGTTCATGAGCCGCATGAAGGTACTTGGAGCATTTGACAATCCGAATGGCATGACTAGCCACTCATACAAGCCTCCTTTGGTTTTGAAGGCCGTCTTCCATTCATCTCCCTCTCTAATGCGGATTTGGTGTAACCAATTCTCAAATCCACCTTAGAGAACACACTAGAACCATATAACTCATCAAGCATATCCTCAAGGCGGGGAATTGGATATCTGTACTTGATGGTTATCTTGTTGATTGCTCGACTATCAACGCACATACGCATGCTCCCATCTTTCTTTGGCACAAGGAGGGCCGGAATCGCACAAGGGCTCAAGCTCTCTCTAATCAACCCCTTATCCATAAGCTCATCAACTTGCCTTTGGATTTCCATGGTTTCTTTGGGGTTTGTCCGATAAGCCGGTTTGTTTGGGAGAATGGAACCGGGTATGAGGTCTATGTGGTGTTGAATGGTTCTTTGTGGTGGTAAGCCGGGAGGTATTTCCTCGGGAAAGACATGGCTAAAGTGTTCAAGGAGGGAAATGGCTAGGGGGTGTGATGGAGTGGAGGTTTCGGATTCTTCAAGGGTGGCTAGGATCCACTCCTTGAAGGCCTTGAATTCATGGCGAGAAGCCTTAAGGAGAGGCTCACTTACGGCTAGAAGCATGTCCGAATGGTCATGGCTTGGTTGGGGCTTACTTTTGTGGAGTTGGGAAGGGCTTAATGGGGCAAGGGTGATCTTTTCCCATCTTTGTGGAAGGTGTAGGTGTTTAGATAGCCATCATGTATGACCTTCCGATCAAACAACCAAGGTCTCCCCAACAAAAGGTGACATGCATCCATGGGGATGATATCACACCACAATTCATCATGATAGTGCTTCCCAATTGAAAATGAAATCAGCATCTTGAATTAACTTGCAACCCCTTACCTTGATTTAGCCATTGGATGTTGTAGGGGTGAGGATGAGCCGAAGCTTGAAGACCAAGCTTCTCCACCATAGTCACGGAAGCCACATTTGCACAACTCCCACCATCAATGATGAGGGAACACACTTTGCTTTGAATGGTGCAACGTGTATGGAAAATGTTCTCCCTTTGTTCTTCATGCTCTCTTCTTTTGGTACTCAAAGCTCTCCTCAATACAAGTAACTCTCCTTCATCCATTTCCTCAATCACTTCTTCTCGTTCCTCCATGTAATACACACCTTCTCTTTCTTCCTCCTCTTCTCCCTCTTCTTCTCTTCTCTCATCCCACTCGGCGAAGGTGATAACTCTCCTATTTGGACACTCCGAAGCAATGTGCCCAAGACCTTGACACTTGAAACATCTCCTTGGTCATTTGGCTTAGGGTTGGGACGGTTTTGGGAAGGTGGAGTCTTTTGTGGGACTTGGTTCTTTTGTGGAGGTGAGGGTGTAGTAACCGTGGGTTTGGGAGGTGGATAAGAGCTCCCTTTGTTGAAAGGTTGGCTCTTGGGAAAGGGTTTGGGAGGTTCTCTTTTGTAGAGCTTGGATTTCCTTTGTTGCTCAACTTTGTGGGCTAAGACACACACCCCATCAAAAGTGGTGTATTGTTGCAATTCCACCACATGGGCATACCTAGGATCTAACCCACCCAAATATCTCACTATGGTTTGCTCTTCGGCTCTCTCAAGTCACACTTGATTAACAACTTCTCAAATTCCCTAGTGTACTCCCCAACACTCAAGTTCCCCTGGGTGAGATTGTGAAGTTGGGAATAATTGTCTTTTAGGTAAGATGGGGGTAAGAAACGGGCTTTGAGTTTGGTTTTCATCTTTTCCCATGTTCGAATCTTTCCCTTCCCTTGCCTAACTCTCTTAGCACAAAGGTTGGACCACCAAAGAGAAGCACATTTACGAAGTTTAAGGGCCACAAGTTTTACCTTATTTCCCTCGGAAATCTCTTTGTAGTCAAAGATTCTCTCAACGGTTTGCATCCATTCCAAGAACACATCGGGGTCTAGCTTCCCTTCAAATGCTGGAATCTCCACTCTAATGTCTCCTTGGTGAGAGGTTGTCCGCCTTCCTCTTCTTGATCTTCCATAAGCCTCCTCTTCACTTGACGAGCTCAAGTGTGGGGCTTCTCTCGCTTCCGGTTCGTAGTCGGAGGAGTTAGAAGATCGGGAACTTCTAAACTCCTTTCGTTTTTGCTTCAAGGAGTCTCCAAGTTGTCGCCTCAAATACTCGTTCTGACCTTTGATCTCTTCATTCTGTAGCTTCAAGGCCTCATAATTCCTCATGAGAGCCTCAAACTTTTCCTCCATGGTCATGCTAGTAGTGCTTGTGTTGAAATAAGCAGGAAACTTCACGGCCTGAATGTGGCACGGGCGTGCTGTGAGGCACGGGGCGGCCGTGCTCTGGTTCTGGACGGGAGTGAAGTTGAGATGTTGCTGGAAAAGGGGTGGCACGGTCGTGCGACATGGCACTGGGTGACCGTGCTGAAGTACTGGGTGTGGATGAAAAAGGAAGTGTGGCTGGAATATGAGAGTGGCACGGTCGTGCTGTTTGGCACGGGCTGACCGTGCCGATTTTCTAGATGGTGAAAATCTGTGGAGCACGGTTTGGTGTTTTTGAGGGGGAATGTGTTTGGGGTGTTTGGAAGGGTGTTGGGCAGCAAGCTTAGGCCTAGGGAAACCTTAGCTCTGATACCAAATATGATGTATTCTCTAAGGAAAGTCAAGAGGATGGGAAAGATGTAAGCAAAGTGCAAGAAGTTTAAGGCAACTTTGAAACCACAAACTCACCTTAGACTTGGATAAGCAACCGGAACTAACACCAACCTTGGATACAGAAACCCCACCAAGGAAAGATGTTAGGGCCCTTAACCACCCCTTGGATACAGAAACACCACCAAGAAGGAGTTAAGACTCTTGCTAGATCACCACTCAACCCGGCCAAAGGAAGAGATAAGCTAGAAGAGAGTTTGACAGTTCAAAGGAGCAAAGCTCAACTTCATTTCAGACAAAATGCTTGAGTGGCCGGCCAAAGGGCCTTGGGGGGTTTAGCACAAAGCTTTCAAGTAAAAACATAGGCCTTAGGTTGCACTACAAGCTAAACTAGGCAAAAATACAAAGATCAAATCAAAGCATAAAAGGATAGATGCGTCCTCCACTTGACACCTCTTCATTGCTAATCTTGAGGATGATGTGTCGATTTTGGGGCCAATGGAAGCTTCTTTGCTGCTAAGTACTCTTCATGATGGCTCTTGCAAGTGGCTAAGCATAGATTAGAGCAACAATCACCTCACTCTTCTCTCCTTGTACCCGGCTGCCCATTATCCGGTTAAAAGGGTGTTTTGTGCCTTGTTTTGGTGGTTAATAGCGCCTCATGTGTGTAATTTGGCTGAGGTTTTTTATGGCCATTTGATAATATTTTTAAAGTACTTTCAAACCATAAAAGTTTCAGATCAAATGGAGGAGAAATGGGCTACCAAACAGCTCCTTGTTTCAGCCATGTCCAGTTCAGCGCCAGGAAGCAGCACTTGACTTTGCTTGAGGTTTGGAGGTATCAAATGAACTCCAAATGACTTGCAAGAGGTCTTGATGGAAAGAGCACATCTTGAACTTAAACTTAGGCTTCCTGCAACCCCGTTTCAGCCTTGGGAAGGTTAGGAAATCAGGTGCACAAAACCGGGTTTGTGCACGCCTGAAATTCCAGTTTTGACAAAAAAGTTCTCTTGTATTCCTAGGCTAATTTCTTGCACTTTGGATGTGGAACTTGGACTCTTTGGGCTTCCTTGTGGGCCATGGGTCATGCTAGGGGATGGACCTCCATCAAAAAACGAAAGGAGGTTAGAAGTTCCCGATCTTCTAACTCCTCCGACTCCGAACCGGAAGCGAGAGAAGCCCCACACTTGAGCTCGTCAAGGGAAGAGGAGGCTTATGGAAGATCAAGAAGAGGAAGGCGGACAACCTCTCACCAAGGAGACATTAGAGTGGAGATTCCAGAGTTTGAAGGGAAGCTAGACCCTGATGAGTTCTTCGAATGGATGCAAACCGTTGAGAGAATCTTTGACTACAAAGAGATTTCCAAGGGAAATAAGGTAAAACTTGTGGCCCTTAAACTTCGTAAATATGCTTCTCTTTGGTGGTCCAACCTTTGTGCTAAGAGAGTTAGGCAAGGGGAGGGAAAGATTCGAACATGGGAAAAGATGAAAACCAAACTCAAAGCCCGTTTCCTACCCCTATCTTACCTACAAGACAATTATTCCCAACTTCACAATCTCACCCAGGGGAACTTGAGTGTTGAGGAGTACACTAGGGAATTTGAGAAGTTGTTAATCAAGTGTGACTTGAGAGAGCCCGAAGAACAAACCATAGTGAGGTATTTGGGTGGGTTAGATCCTAGGTATGTCCATGTGGTGGAATTGCAACAATACACCACTTTTGATGAGGTGTGTGTCTTAGCCCACAAAGTTGAACAACAAAGGAAATCCAAGCTCTACAAAAGAGAACCTCCCAACCCCTTTCCCAAGAGCCAACCTTTCAACAAGGGGAGCTCTTATCCACCTCCCAAACCCACGGTTACTACACCCCCACCACCACAAAAGAACCAAGCTCCACAAAAGACTCCACCTTCCCAAAACCGTCCCAACCCTAAGCCAAATGACCAAAGAAGATGTTTCAAGTATCAAGGTCTTGGGCACATTGCTTCGGAGTGTCCAAATAGGAGAGTTATCACCTTGGCCGAGTGGGATGAGAGAAGAGAAGAAGAGGGAGAAGAGCAGGAAGAAAGAGAAGGTGTGTATTACATGGAGGAACAAGAAGAAGTGATTGAGGAAGCGGATGAAGGAGAGTTACTTGTATTGAGGAGAGCTTTGAGTACCAAAAGAGGAGAGCATAAAGAACAAAGGGAGAACAACTTCCATACACGTTGCACCATTCAAAGCAAAGTGTGTTCCCTCATCATTGATGGTGGGAGTTGTGCAAATATGGCATCCTCAACTATGGTGGAGAAGCTTGGCCTTCAAGCTTCGGCTCATCCTCACCCCTACAACATTCAATGGCTAAATCAAGGTAAGGGGTTGCAAGTTAATTCAAGATGCTTGATTTCATTTTCCATTGGCAAGCACTATCATGATGAGTTGTGGTGGGATATCATCCCCATGGATGCATGTCACCTTTTGTTGGGAAGACCATGGTTGTTTGACCGGAAAGTCATGCATGATGGCTACTTAAACACTTACACCTTCCACAAGGATGGGAAAAAGATCACCCTTGCCCCATTAAGCCCTTCCCAACTCCACAAAAGCAAGCCCCAACCAACCCATGACCATTCGGATATGCTTCTAACCGTGAGTGAGCCTCTCCTTAAGGCTTCTCACCATGAATTCAAGGCCTTCAAGGAGTGGATCCTAGCCACCCCTGAGGAATCCGAAACCTCCACTCCATCACACCCTATAGCCCTTTCCCTCCTTGAACACTTTAGCCATGTCTTTCCCGAGGAAATACCTCCCGGCTTACCACCACAAAGAACCATCCAACACCACATAGACCTCATACCCGGTTCCATCCTCCCAAACAAACCGGCATACCGAGCCAACCCCAAGGAAACCATGGAAATCCAAAGGCAAGTTGATGAACTTATGAAGAAGGGGTTGATTAGAGAGAGCTTGAGCCCTTGTGCGGTTCCGGCCCTCCTTGTTCCAAAGAAAGATGGGAGTATGCGCATGTGTGTTGATAGTAGGGCGATCAACAAAATAACCATCAAGTATAGATATCCAATTCCCCACCTTGAAGACATGCTTGATGAGTTATATGGTTCTAGTGTGTTCTCTAAAGTGGACTTGAGAAGTGGCTACTATCAAATCCGCATTAGAGAGGGAGATGAGTGGAAGATGGCCTTCAAGACCAAAGGAGGCTTGTATGAGTGGCTAGTCATGCCATTCGGTTTGTCAAATGCTCCAAGTACCTTCATGCGGCTCATGAACCAAGAGTTCCGGCCCTTTATTGGCAAATTTGTTGTGGTGTATTTTGATGACATCCTCATCTATAGCAAGAATGAAGAAGAGCACCTTCAACATCTCACCTAAGTCATGAAGGTCCTAGAAAAGGAAAAGCTCTATGGTAACCTCAAGAAGTGCACCTTTTTCACTCATGAGGTGACCTTCCTTGGTTACATTGTTACAAATGAAGGTATCAAGGTTGATGAGAGTAAGGTGGAAGCAATTCGGTCTTGGCCAATCCCAAGGAGCATTCATGATGTGCGAAGTTTCCATGGGCTTGCCTCATTCTATAGGCGGTTCATTAGGGACTTTAGCACAATTATGGCCCCTATGACCGAGGTTATCAAAGGAGCATCGTTCAAGTGGACTCCCAAGGCTCAAGAAGCCTTTGAAACCATCAAGTCCAAACTCACCCAAGCACCGGTACTTGCCTTATCATGCTTTGATAAGGTGTTTGAGGTGGAATGTGATGCATCGGGAGTTGGCATTGGAGGAGTTCTCACTCAAGAAGGGCGGCCCTTAGCCTTCTTTAGTGAGAAGCTTTGTGACTCGAGGAGGAAGTACTCCACTTATGATAAGGAGTTCTATGTAATAGTGAGGTGCCTTGAGCATTGGAATCATTACTTGGTGGCTAGTGAGTTCATCTTGCACTTCGATCATGAAGCCTTGAAATACATTCAAGGGCAACATAAACTTAACTCACGGCATGCCAAGTGGGTGGAGTTCCTCCAATCTTTCAACTTCACCATCAAGCATAAGTCCGGAAAGCTCAACCATGGAGCTGATGCCTTGTCAAGGAGGCACTTGTTGCTATTCCAACTTGATGCTTGCATTCTTGGTTTTGAGCATTTGAAGTCCCTCTATGAGAATGATGAAGATTTAGGAGAGCTCTACAAGGAGTGCCTTTGACATCCCAAAGGTGACTTCCTTGTCCAAGATGGATTTTTATTCAAGGGATCGAGATTGTGTGTGCCTAAGTGTGGCACAAGAGAGTTACTCATACGTGAGGTCCATGGAGGATCTCTTGCCGGTCACTTTAGAGAAAACAAGACCCTTATGATGTTAAGGGAACATTATTATTGGCCGAGTATGAGCAAAGATGTCCAAGATGTGTTGAAGAGATGTGCAACTTGTCAAGTTGCCAAGAGTCACCTCCTACCCCACGGTCTCTACACACCCCTACCCACTCCCAATCATCCTTGGGAAGATGTAAGCATGGACTTCATCCTTGGCCTTCCAAGGACACAAAGGGGTAAAGATTCGATCTTTGTTGTTGTTGATCGTTTTTCTAAGATGGCCCATTTCATACCTTGTACCAAGACCAATGATGCCACCCACATTGCTGAGTTATACTTCAAGGAAGTAATGAGACTACATGGCATCCCTAGATCCATTGTTTCGGATAGGGATACCAAGTTCCTTAGCCATTTTTGGGTGACACTTTAGAAGAAGATGGGAACCAAGCTCAAGTATAGCACTTCATGCCACCCTCAAACGGATGGGCAAACCGAAGTCACCAACCGGACTTTAGGAAGCCTTCTAAGAGTGCTAGTAAAGTCCAACCTCAAAGCTTGGGACTTAGCCTTGCCTCATGCCGAGTTCGCTTTCAACAAAACACCTAGCAAGGCCACAGATATGTCCCCATTCAAGGTAGTTTATGGGTTGGACCCTTTGAGTCCCCTTGATCTTGTTCCTAGGGAGATGAATGAGAAGCCTCACATGGAGGCTGGCAAGCGAGTTGAAGAGATCCAAAAGCTCCATGAGACCGTGAGGGCAAAGATAGAGAAGGCCAATGCCTCCTACAAGGACCGTGCCGACAAGCATAGGAAGAAGATGGTGTTTCACCCCGGTGATTTGGTCTGGGTTCATTTGAGAAAGGAAAGGTTTCCTTCTAAAAGGAAGAGCAAGTTGATGCCAAGAGCCGATGGTCCCTTTGAAGTGTTAGAGCGCATCAACGACAATGCCTACAAGATCAATTTGCCTGGTGAATATGGAGTGTCGGCCACCTTCAATGTAGCCGACCTTAGCCCTTATGAGGAGGATGATCATCTTACCAATTTGAGGGCAAATTCTCTTCAACAAGGGGAGGATGATGGAGGTCCATCCCCTAGCATGATCCATGGCCCACAAGG
This sequence comes from Carnegiea gigantea, assembly GCA_029747015.1. Taxonomy (NCBI): domain Eukaryota; kingdom Viridiplantae; phylum Streptophyta; class Magnoliopsida; order Caryophyllales; family Cactaceae; genus Carnegiea; species Carnegiea gigantea. Next base: position 515,663 of record JAKOGI010000087.1, on the reverse strand, counting down.
AAGCCCAAAGAGTCCAAGTTCCACGTCCAAAGTGCAAGAAATCAGCCTAGGAATATATATATATATATATATATATATATATATATATATATGTACATACTATATATATATATATGTATATATATATATATGATGTATATATATATATGTATGCATGTATATATGTATATGTATATATATATATTATATATATATATATATATATATATAAATATATATATATATATATATATATATATATATATCTATAGATATATATATATATATATACATATATATATATATATATATATATATCTAAGTACACACTCACTTAAATGTATGTATGTGTGTGTGTGCAGGTACAAATAGAGATACCAAGAGCCCTTGGCTCAATTGGTATCACGTGCTTCTTGCCATCCACTCCACCTGGGTTCAAATCTGGGGGGAGCCTTTGCTTGCCAATTATTGGAAGGCAAAGGTGATGATGGTGTTGGGCCTTGGGCCTTTGTAGCAGATTTCCCCCTTCCCTTGGGCTAGTAGGCTTGCTGGGTCCTTTCCTAAGATAGGGTGCCCAGTAGATGGTCCAATTTACCATTGTAAAAAAAAGGGTACAAATAGAGATACATGCGTGCATACTAGGCCTATCAATTCGGGCGGACAAGTTAAATACCGATCGGGTATATTCGGGTTCGGGTAAGATATGGATCGGGTGTATTTCGAGTTCAGATAAAATACGGGTGATTGAATTTCTGTTTTACAGGTTTCGTGCCAACCCAACGGATTTGGAGCGCCTTTTTAGTGAGTTATTTCTCTTTTTGTAAAAATCAAGGTTTTGGCTTAGTTATTACTTAAAATTGTTTGTATTTAATGAACAAACATTCTAATTATAATTTCTCAAAAGAATATGAAAAATATTTAAACTTTTCAATATGATATATGAATGCCATGTACCGGTAGACACTAAGTCACATTTGAATGGATTAGTCCATATATTAAATATTTATAATAGGTCGGACCATTCATGGGCCGACCCATCTAAAGCATGATAACGACCGATCTATCTAAAGCATGATAACGGGTTGGAGCAGTTCGACTCGTTAACAACTCATTTAATGATTCAATATTTTGTTAATTAATCTACCATTACCTAATCATGTATGCTTTATTAGTGGGTCAATCCTAACACAAACACAACTTGGTCCATTGTTCAACATTGACATCAAGTTCGAGGCCAATTTACAAGGAAGCCAAATGAAAAAATATTATAGACGCACAAAATATTACAATTATTTATTAATTATAATATCAAAATTTTAGATTATTATAAAGTAATATTATTTAAAATGCAATGAGACATATTCAATTCATTAGGAATATAATGGTATGACTTGCACATCTTTAATACTTCTGTTATTCTGAATTGATTTTCTTAGCACTAGATATTGCATGCTCATTTCAAAAATTGTTCAATTTATAAGTTGCATATGACATTATTTTATGAGAATGAATTTCGGAAAGAACGGGTACTATCGTTTAATTTGTAAAGAGATGCGATAGTTATAAAATGTCTCTCTAAACGATTCATTATAATGAAAAACTATGATCGTTAAAGGGAAAAAATTAAAGAATAATAAAAAAATAAGGATATAATATTCAGGTTGAGCGGGCCGGTTCGGGTTCGGGTTTGACCCAAAAATTTACGAATTTTTCGGGTTTGGTTTATTTTGGGTTCGGGTCGAGCAAATCTTGTTCAAAACCCAAAATTTTCGGGCGGGTTCGGGTCAAGTTTTCGGATCGGGTCAATTTTTGCTAGGTCTAATACGTATATAGATGTAGGACTCTGAGACGTGCACAAAATTATATTGCTATGTCTTGAATGTTATTACGAAATTATGCATAATGAAACAAACCTTGATATGTTTTATGACAAATTGCCTCATACCATAAATTCCATAACCAATGAACAATAAATTATATGGCTAGAAAAGGTAGATGTCATTGATACTCCTTCTATATGAATTTCCTATTTAAGAAAGTGAATTAATGACCAATGTGTTGACACACAAAAACAAAAGAAAATGAAGAAAGAATTTCTAGCCTTTTGTGATACCATCTATAGGGAAATGAGCATGAAAGAGATGAAAAAGAAAATTTTTTCAAGAAAAAAAGCTCTAGCAAAGGGGATAAAAATACAAGAGAAAGCATTACAACAAAAATTTTCTGTTTTAGAGAAGTTACTCATTGTCCTATAGAATGAAAACAGATGTAAATGTTGGGCATGTGGATAAGTAGGGCGTTATGCAAATTAATATAAAAATAGGAAGAATCACAAGCTTATTGAAAATTTAGGTAGCTAGACTATTTTGAGCTAATTGAAAAACAAGCACTAGATTTGGAATTTTTTAAAAAAATAGTAATGGAAGAAGGTCTTCTAGTTTTACACCTAGTGGTTGAGTTATGTGCTCGATTGTTAGACTTCCCACATTAGTAGATTGTGTTTTATGGTTTTTATTGATTCATTACATTAAGTATCAAATCCTAGGTTCTATTTAGCACCAAAAATTTTAGGCAAAATAAAAGAATATTTTTCTAAAAAATGTTTGTTGCATGTACTATTGGTCACACGCATGAATGTAAGTATAGGATACGGGAAAGATGGGATTGTCTTGGCTAATTTCTTTGTGGTTGGTTGTGTACATTAGGTGTTTTGATGTGCATGTGTATTGCATAGATGGAACATGACTATCCCACATGGGCTGATCTCCCTGCCCCATTTCACGATGGGACCAAACACTGCCCTAATTAGTCGCGCCTAATAATTATAAAGAGTTGTTAAAGAATTACTAAAAGAAATACATATTTAACTACTTTCATTCTCCAAATGGTCGAGCCTTCTACACAGTCTGGACTTTGAAGTCCTGATGGGCACACATCCCATGTTCCCTTTTGGTTCAAAGAGGCTGGCACTGTACTCATACCCTCACACCTATGTTTTTCTTGTAATTAAATCCATTGATAATGGTGAGTACATCTTGGTGCCTGAGCATTTACAATGAAGACAATTAAGATGAATAGGAAGAATGAGGGTTACCCACTAAGATATTCTTGAAAATACGCTACAAGTGTGATAATGCGATATATTCTAAGACGAGGGAGAACATGATAAAAGAAGAGAAATATGAGAATCTTACTCCTATATGAAACATGTAGAGGATAAAATATATTCTTAGGAAATAAAAATTGATAGATCTTGGATAACTAACTGCACTAACATGAATAAGATCAATAAAATAAATTTGATAAAAATTGATGTAAGTAGGAAACAACCTCTAAACAAAAACTACCAAGAAGCATAAGTACAAAATTAGAATCAGAACAAGACATTTCATCAATAAAAGAAGAATATCAAGAAGATAATATAATAAGTATGACTGGTGAAACGGCTAGAATGAGCTTTGAATCCAAATGCCATAGTATAGATGAAAGTATGAGATTAAACCAAAAAAAAAAAATAATCGATGGTAAGGCAAAAACCATCGTGAGACAATTTATGAGGATGAATTTGTCAAAAAGTATGTGAATGAAAATTTCTTATGAATTCACTAACACTAATCCTAATAGCATCTATATCATGGTAAACATATGCTTAGAGGGGCATAACAAATATAAATTATATGCTCATATAGATAGTGATTACTTTAAGTGCTTGGGGGAAAAATAAGTTATTTCTGCACTTCATTTGCAAGCAAAATACCTTCTGCTAGTAAGATAAGCTGATGGTAATATAATGAACCACAATCAAGCTATGGAAGGCTTTTCTATAGAGATAGGAGTTAAGTGCATGATGCCACTTCTATATACTACTAATCAACCATTTCATGACTTGATCATTGTGAATAATTTTCAAGTGCTACATTCTCCATGTCCACAGACCGTAAATCAAATTACATTCACCATAAATTATCAATCTGTTCCCTTTAATAAATTAAATAAGTTATACACTCATCTAAAAGTAGAGTTTACACACAACCAACTTAGTAAGATGGTAATCCTTATACAATGAGAAGTAGAACTAACACTGTCACTACTTCAGCTATTCATCAAGGAGCCAATAGTCAAACAACAAGATGAATCATGTAAAGGGCTCTACTTTGATAATCTTCTAACTACTTTAGAGCTCTTTGTGGACATTAAGAGTGGATGGTGATGTCATTTGATCTTAAGAATCCTTGTCAAATATTCCAATAAACGATGAATAACATTTTACAGATCTTAGCTGTTATTGTCTAGTTTGTGTTAGTGATATTCATACCTTTTTTAAGACTATAGAATAATATAGAAATGATATTCTAGCTATCATTCAAAGATGCATTGATCATTGTATTATCCTGAAAGGTAAAACACATTTATATTGAACAAGAAATAGAGTTCTTGGGTTTAGAAATTAAGGCTATGTAAATAGTCTTATAAAAGCATATTTTTAGAAAAAATGGAATACTTTGCTGAAAAAGATTAAAGAGAGAAAACACCTAGCTGGGTATCTAATATAAGTTGCCTTAGATATGCTATGAATATAAAAGAGTTGGCAAAACTAAGAAAGCGAATTGCAACTAAAAGCTTAAGAAACTAGAACTTAAATCTCTATTGATTAAGGATTGTTCAAACTTCAAAAGAATGTGTAAAGATCTTCCTATTCATAATTTGCCTAGTTTATAACTCCTAGATACCACTATTTTATGAAAATAAAATTTAGGGGACCAATGTTTGAGAATGAATTTTCAAGTGCTTGCTATTTTAGAGAAACTAATTCTAGGGGCCAATATTCTGTGGAAAAATTTATTTTAGGGGTTTTTTACTTTCAAATTCGAACTTCAACTTTTTTTTTAAATTTCTATTTTCGATCGAAAATGAGGTTTAAAAGCATAATACTCTAGTTTTTGGAATTTTCAGGGAAATATACTTATTTTAAGGTTTAAGCTTCTCATACTGACTTTGCTGGCACTAGCCATTACAATATACTACCTATGTCAGAAGTAGTATATTTTCTATGATTATGGGTCCACCAAGCCTTAACAAAATATTAAATCTTAATTAAAGAATTTTGACCATACCTAAACTCAATTGATCTCAGTGTTCCTCTAATTTTCAGTTTATAGGGATTGCTAATTCAACCATATTTTTCTGAGGATTAGGCATATGACAAATTATTTCCTATCTCTGGCTATAGTTACTAATCGAGTTTCTATATTTTTTTAATGGATAATGGAGCTTTAATAAATAAATTATAATATTTAAGACATAAGCTTCAACTGAATAATGCTATACCAAGAAATTTATTTTAGTGAAAGGTGAATTACAATGGAAAGATTGAAAAGAGACTCAAGCTACTAAGATCATTATAGATGCTTTCTCTTAGAGAAATAGAGAATCCATATTTCTCTTTAGCTCAAAAAAGCTCAAATGACCATGTCTATTCATAACAGCCAACTTCTCCTTTTATAGAGGAGGCAAAGTACATAGTATTCCTTAATCGTTATAGTACACACACTATTACAAAATACTTCACATGCCTATATTAGATTCTATTATGCTGACAACAAGCACTAAAATAATGGTACAACTATTTTTCCCCCAAGCACTCAGTGTTGATAAGACTAGTGATCCATAGCAAGATTCTGCATGCCATTATCTAGAATTATGTCTTCCAATCCTCTATTATCTTGATAATCATCAAAATCTTCATCAGGTTGAAGATGCTCAATATCCCATTCTCCAAATTAACCATGTAGGTGTCTTTTTTATTTTGCTAATCAGTAGTTTTTCGATCTAGCATCGAAAAGATAAATCAAAGTCATCTTTTAAGATGGCATCTTGCACTTTCTTAGCTAAATGCACTATGATAATCGAAAGCAATGTTTCCATAATGCATTAGTATCATTAATCGTTCCATCATTGCCCACTTTTGATGATAAATGTTATAAAACCAATAACTCTTGCTAAACAAGGACCCCTAACTAATCCTTGTTTTACATGAATTTTCAATGTGAAATTTTAGCCGCAAGCACATAGCCTATCATTATAGCATTTGAGGGCTGTCTCAAAGGAGACGACGTTAAAAATCAGGCCACTAAAAATTAATGCAAACTAATTAATAGCTTTTAATAAAATAAATCTAATCAACTAAGTCTATAGGACTAATCATAATCTCAAATCATTCACATAAATTTCAAGAATGCTAAAAAATATCAAATACATTTGAGCGACTACCTCTCTCAGTTAATTAATGAGCTAAATGAATAGAAATACCCAAAATAATGTTCTACCAAGTTGGTTCATTGTTGCCTGCTATCCTAAGTTCACTTTGTAGAAAGAAACCTAATCTAATCCTGAATCTATGATACCTTAGATCCAGAAAGATGCTAAATCTAAGATGAAAACCAAAACCAAAGCGTATAACTGACCAAGATAAGTGAGAGAGAATGTAAAGTGTTAAAAGGAAGAAGACAAGGTAGCCAGGGCATCCTTTCCCAGATGAGAGCCCAGCCTAGCTCCATTGATGGAGCCCACTTTCCTTAATCCAAGCTTAGAAGGCAAGATCCAAGATCTAAAATACCAATGCAATAGGAAAAAGAGCAACACAAATCGAAACACATAAGAAAAAGAAAAGACAGGGGAAGGGCAAAGACTAGACTTCCTTGCTTACGGGAACTTAGCTAAGCTTTCACAAACTTTGTCAATAGGGTTTCCTTTATGCTCAAAAGACAACAACTTATAAAATCGACCTTCTTTGACAACAATCAAGAGCCAAAACCTAGAATTTAAACACTGGAACAAAGCGGAAGGGAAAATGAAGAACAATGCAATGTATTAGGCATCTTGGATAAAGAAGCTCAACCTAAAATCTAACTCAACTCCATTAATGACAGACAAAAAAGGTTTGAAAACAAGGGAAAACAAATCTATGAATAGTGACAACAAAAAACCACATATTCAAGCCAAAAATCTTAAAATTTCAAAGCAACCATTACAAATGATACTCAGAAATGACAAAATCTAATCCCATGCATGAAAGTTGGAGGCTAGATTTTCATATATGAAATTGAAAGAAATAGTGGAAATGAAAAAAAAAAAACCCGAATAATCAAACCCTAAAATTCTATTATGAACTTCACTAATTCTACCTAAAAACCTACTTAGCCCCCAAATTCACCACTACCCTTGCTTTTATACATGCCATAAAGTTGGTTCCTTCATCATCTTAAGCAGTTTGATTTGATGACGATGAATGGTGGAGATGAGTGTGGATGTATTGATGTGGGTGAAGCGATTTACTGTTGCTAAGTTGCATGAATGATAGTGTGGGCGTGGCAACTGGTGATGATGCATGGAGCTGGTGCTAGCATTCGCTACTGATGATGGTGTCGAATTACTGATGATGGTCCTGGTTCAATGAAAAAGACATGGGGGTGGGGGGTTTTGGGGTCTAATGGGGAAGAGGAGAGAGGGAATAAGAGGCAATAGGGTGTGTGAGTGGCACATGAGGGAGATATGGGGGAGGTGAATGCGATTTTTTATTTTCTTTTTTCTTTTTCTTTTCTTTCATTATTAGAGTATGGATTGCTCAATTTGGGCTTTTGGGAAGAATTTGTGGTCCATGTTCACTTGAAATGCTTGGATAGTCTAATTCATCAATTCTAACATTTTTTTTCTATTTTTTTGAAATTATGCAAGACCTACAAGACAATAAAAACTTAGATACAAATTTAAAAATTATAATTATTAGGAGTTCAATTAGGTGTAAAAATATTGCAAAAAATATAATAAATTTGGTGCAAAAAAATACCCCTCACCTAGATTTTGCTCGTTTTCAAGTAAAACAAACTAAACTAGCTAAAAAGAAATAAATAAGAAAAAGAATATCCTAACTGACTTTCATAAGAATCACGATTACATTTAACGTATGTAACAAGCCCTTTAAACCATTCAATTCTCCAAGTAAACGAGTGAAGCCTCGTGAAAGTTTGAAAGAGATACACCCACAAAATCTTTTTAAAAACAAAGGAAAATCTTTTTGTTTTTTGAAAATATAATCATATATACAAATGATGAAAAAATTATGTACACAACTTAGACAATTATATCAACCTAATAACCAAGTCACCAAATTATATACAAATGGAATGTACAATCAAAAGATAATTTGGGTCAGAAGGTGCACCTCGACTTCCTGTTTTCACCTGACATACAATATGAAATGATATGTACACCTAGGTGCATGTGTAAATGTATATCAATCCTTATGAATCAAGTTGCTAACATTGACACGATCGTCGTTTCCTTGCTAACTAACTTCCTTGCTCCCTTTCCCCCCTTTTTTCTTTTTTCACGAATAAAATCTACTTAACTTACAAATATTCGGGTCTTTCCTAAACATGAACTTTATTAGATTATGCAAAACACTTATTTCATTGCCTAAATAGATGTGTAACCAAGTAAAATAACACATATTTAAGTCAGTTAAAGATATGAAAAGAAGATAGTGGTGATGAACATCAATGCCTGGGTTTTGATTCACATTTTTAGGCTTTTTTCCCTTTTTTTTCATTCTTTTAAGAGCTTAGAAGGAAAATTCAATTGAAAAAACATTTACATGTCAACTTAGCAACAAGGCCCGAAGAATTGAGGGTAAAGCGAGAAGGTTGACACAAAATCACACATATAAGATGAGATTATATGAAAAAAAAACTAGTTCTACATCCTCAACTAGACATCACATCGTGCAAACTCTATTTACATATAACCCAATAACCTAGTAACATAAGATCATAACAACCTAAGAAGAACACAATTTTCCAAAGAAAAATAAAAATCTTTTTGAATTTTTCAAAAATTTCGAAAAACATACATAAGTGGGCACTTCACCCCCACACCAAAACTCGACAATGTCATCATTGTAGGAAATAAGGTGCCAAAAAGCAATCACATAAGCAATACAACCACAAATCCAACACAAATCCACAAATATATACAAACCTATGACACCATTAAACAAAACACAAACCCAAAAACTAACAAATATTTACAAAACAAAAATACACTACCAACAGACAAAATACTCAAATCAAACTAGGATGATCATAACTAGCTTGGCTTAACAAATCTAAATTGCTCCTTAAAATCAATCACCCACACAATCACAATCCTAAATATCCACAGCTATATGTAAAAGCAAAGAAAGAACAGAAAAGAAAAAGGAGAATAGGAAAAGGGTGGACCAATCATGCTAGGTTGGGTACTAAATGTACCCAAACTGATGCCTTACTCAGATGGTGTCAAGGAGGTCCATGGAGCATCAACCACTCCGTATTAGCTACAAGCTACTACTCATATCAAACCCCACCAAGGCTCACAATAACTTGTCAAATAATTAGGATTTGGGAACAACTCTCACAAAAAGGGAAGTAGTAAGAATCAAAAGATGTAGCCCAAATATAGCACATAAGTGGAATGCAACTCAAGGCTATCTTGAGCTTATCAAAACTTTGAGCCCAATCATATGAGAGACGTGTACATGCAAAATCAGACACACACATTAATAGTCCAATAATGATGTGATTATATGAAGGCGTAGGCCATTAAGAGTGGTCTGTATGTCCAAAATGATGTCCAACATCTTTAGGAGGGGAAGGGAGATGACCTAGGCTAAGCCAATAAAATGTAATATGAAACTCAATAATTGTAAGATGGCCTAAAGTCAAGTCCTCCACCTTAATGTGATTATCAAGTCTTTCTATGTCAATATTATCAAGAGTCTGATTTGAACAACGATTGGCAGGGAAAAAAGTTTTAGATTTTATAAAAATTGACTCGGGAGGGTTCAAGGAATGGTGAAAGACATAGAGGGAGGAAAGGGGGTGAAATAGGAGGGATGCAACCTAAGTCAAGGTAAGACTCAACACAAATAGCATTAACAAGATCCATGGGAGGTGTAACCTCAATCAAGTCCACAAAATAAGGCTCTTTAAGTGAATGCTCCTCAGTAAAGGTACCCTCTGACTGACCAAATATACCACAGTGATCATTAAAGTTAGCATCAGTCTCAAATCTATCTCACTCCTCGAGCTCTCTTAAGGGTGCCAAAGGAAAAGGTTAATCATGAATGGTCAGACTATCCTCAAGGGTGTCACTTATAACTACGCTAAACTCTAAGGAGCGTACAACTACTAAAGGAGGTGAAGGATCACTGACCTTCTCAAGATCATCCAAATGCCCAAAGGAATCAGTGCCTCACTCCTAATATCAAGATGCTCAAAACACCCGAACTCAGGTGTAGGAGAGCCTAAATCAATCTTCAGTAAATTATGCAAGAAAAGATGCCTATTAAGAGTTGTCAATGCCTCTAATCTATTTGATCTACCAAGTTTCAAAAAAGAATCAACATCATGATCAAAGAAATAACACGAATCACATGAAATAGGAGCATATGAAGTAGTAGAGTGCTCATCAGATATACCCCCAATTTCATCCAAATGTGTAGCATGTATCACAGAAGGGTCAGAAATGGGTTGACTAAAGATCCTTCCAGCATTGTCATACTCCAAAGTATCACGAGCTAAATATTCAAAAAATCTTAAATTTCATTCAGAGTCCTATTAAATAAACATCTCAAACCTCTAGGGTACATAGTCTCAACATGACCATGATATTCTTCATTAAGGCCCTCAAAAATTGATTGGTAAATTTCCTATTTTTCAAAATATCAATCAGCACATTAGGTATGAAAATCATTCAATCTACTAAACTATTGCCAAAGTACTTCATGCTCATATTGAGGGGAACGGAAACTTGTCACATTTTTAAATTTTTTAAATTTTTTAATTTTTTAGGGATTTTCAAATTTTATAATTTTTTCAATTTTTGATTTTCCAAATTATTTTTTTGGACTTCTTCAAGGGAATGCAAGATAAATTAAGTCACTACTAATAAAGAAATAAGCAAAACAAAATCAGAATATATACAACTAATTTGAACGAATCAAATAAAAGAAAATGTGATCTAATCTCATACCTCCGACCCTGACAATGGTACCAAAAACTTGTACACGAATTTTCAATGTACATTATTAGACTTAAGTGTATAGCTTATCGCTATAGAACTTGAGGGTCGTCCCCTCATGGTCGGGGTTAAAAATCAGGCCATTAAAAATTAATTCAAACTAATCAATCTAATATTAACAAGATGAGACAAAATAAAATTAAACTAGTTGCACTACGTTGTAGTTTTTATTAAGAAAATAAATCTAATCAAACAAAGTCTATACGACTAATGATAATCTCAAATCACTCGTGTACATTGCAAGAATACTTAAAAATCATCAAGAATCGGAAGCAAATGGTTGGGTGACTACCTCTCTGAATTAACTAATGAGCCAAATGAATACAAATGCACAAATAAAGTTCAACCAAGTTGGTCCAATGATGCCTGCTGTCATGAGTTGACTTTGTAGAAAGAAACCTAGTCTAGTCCTAAACCTACGCTACCTTAAATCTAGAGAGATGATAAATTAGAAATGAAAACCAAAATCGAAGTGTAAAAGTGACCACGAAAACTAAGAGAGGCAACAAAAAGCTAAAAGGGAACAAGATGAAGCAGACAGGGGTATCCATGCCCAAATAAGAGCCCAGCCTAAGCTCTATGGTTCGAGCACTTTCCTCAATCTAAGCTCAAAAGCAATACACAAAAAACCAATGCGATAGCAAATAGAACGACACAAATTGAAACATAATAGAAAAAAAAAAAGATAGGGAAAGGGGAAAGATTCGACTTCCTTGCTCAGTGGAACTCAACCAACCTTTCACAAACTCTATCAATGGGGTTTCCTCTATGCTCAGAACATAACAACCCAGAAAATCAACCTCCTTCAATAATGATCAAGAGCCAAACACCAGAATTTAAACAATGAAACATAGGGGAAGGGAAAATGAAGAAAAATGTGAGGCACCATGCATCTTGGCTAAAGAAGCTTAGCTGAATATCTAACTTGACTCCGTCAATGGCAGACAACAAAACTTCAAAAACATGGAATACTAATTTGTCAACAATGACAACAAAAATCCGTAGAATTGAGCCAAATTTCTTAAAATTTCAAAACAATCATTATATATGAAACTTAGAATTAACAAAATCAAATCCAATACATGATAGTTAAAGCCTAGATTTTCAAATCAGAAATTAAAATAAATAGGCGAAACGAAAAAAATCAAAAATTAAACCCTAAAATTCTATTTTAAACTTGACCAGTTCTATCTAAAAACATGCTTAGCTCGCAAATGCACCTATGTCCTCACAATTATACACACCCCAAAGTTAGTTTGTTCATCTATTTAAGCCATTTGATCTGATGATGATGAATGGTGGAGATGAGTGTTGATGCGTTAATATGGGTGGAGCGATTTGCTATTGCTGAGGCACACGAATGATATTGTAGGTGTGGTTGGTGGCGATGCATGGAGTTTGTGTTGGTGTTTGCTATTGATGATGGTGATGAGGATGGCATTGAACTGCTGAAGGCGGTTTTGATAGGGAAGTAAAGAAAGAAAAAATAAGAGGGCATGGGGGTGTGAGTGGAACATGAGGACATGAGGGGGAGGCTGATGGAATTTTTTTAATTTTATTTTTATTTTTCTTTTCTTTCATTATTGGGGTATGGATTGCTCAATTTGGACTTTTGGGAGTAACTTGTGGCCCATGTCTACTTGAAATTCTTGGAGAGTCTAATTCATCAATTCTAGTATTTTTTTTCTTTTATTTTTATGAAATTATGTAAGACCTACAAAATGATAAAAACTCAAACAAAAATCTAAAAATCATAATTATTAGGAGCTAAATTAGGTGTAGAAATATTGCAAAAAAATCATAATTTTTGTGCAAACACTTGTACTCCATGATTCCCAAATATTATTAGGAGCTAAATTAGATGTAGAAATATCACAAATCATCAATTCATTAAGATCAACTAGTTAATGAAGATAATGAGCTGGTTTAATCTTTCGATATTTATACTAAATCATTATATAATGTACCTTAATATGCAGACTTTTAAAATAAGGTTCTCTAATTGGTGCTTCAAGAGATGTGCAAATCCAATGGATTCTTTTAAGCTCACCTCTTTGAAAATTGGTAACCTTGAGAAGTATGGACACTTTGGATTAGAAATTTCCATGTAATAAGCTACAATTGCATGCTTCTAAGCTTTCATAATGGGATCCTTTAAAGTATCAAATTTGTTAGAAATCTACTAGTACTACCTCATTTAGGGAAGAAGACCATATTACTCTATGATTCCCAAATATTATAGGAATAATGGTTTTAGTAGTTGATACAAGTTTCATGCCATTCATTGATCTACTCTAGCATATATTAGTAAATTTTTAGGTCTAAACTGGCAACAATTATTATTATATAAAAAGGAACTTTGGCAATGGTTTTTGTTGCTCAAAAATGGGGGCAATATTTGCATGGTCAGTAGTTTGTGATTGTGAATGACTAAAGGAGCTTATAATTGATGGCTCTTTTAGTAGAAAATATATACTTGTTTTAATCGTTTTCATTTTCCAAATTGATAGAGTTCCTAAATCCCATATAGGAGTGGCAAAGAAAATGGGGCAACCGATGTATTGTCTAGGTTACTGACGCTCAGTTGATGACTATGATATGTTAACTGGTATCTTTTGATATTTTGGACATAATCAAGTGGAACTGCACTTTTGGATAGCATCCAACTTACAACAAGTTATTATTTTGTTGTAGAAAGAGCAAAGAGTCCCCATGTATAGTTATATGGACGATTTGTCAGGAAAGAAAGGGAAGCTAATTGGGGTCCCAAGTAAGCATACTAGACAACATATCTAGTATATGCTTCATTATTCCGCTTTTGAAGACATTCTGGAAGGCAAGGCTATTATAAAGAAGCTTCAAAAGTCACTTTTATATGAAGAGGTGATAAGTGCTTAACGTGTACATAATTTTACGGTCATTTTATTGCATTTTTAGGAAGAATTATGTGTTTATGTCATAATTTATACTCCTATTCTCGTTTTATTTTTGGGTATGGTTCTTTAATGATATTTGTAGGATTTTAGACCATTTGACAAGACATTTGTCCCTCATTTAAGTGTATGTTGACCCCTTATAGATGCCCTTGAGTTGCCATGCCTGTGGAGCAAGAGAAGAGCAGAAGAATTCGGTTCTCCCTAAGACCACGGTTAAACCGTGGTGGATGCCATAGACCATCGTAAGCTTGTAATTGTTAGCCTCTTCATCTTCCTTCGTTGTGCGGCTGAGGATGCTCCATTTGCTACTTAAAAGGCGTGTTCTAAGGTAGAAAAGAGGAGAGTTTTTGAGCAACCATGGCCATTTTCACTGCTTCTCTCGCATCTTTCTTTTAGTTTAGTTTAGTTTTAGTTTAGTTTTTGAGGTTTGAAGGGAGAAGCTTTGTTCGTGGGGGCTTGAAGATTGTTGCATAATTCAAGGGTTGCCATAGTTGTAAAGTTTGCCTTCCATCCCTTGAATTTGTTCTTGAACTCTCTTATTTTTGTTGAATTAGAAATATGAGTGAGTAGTCTTATCTAATCTAGGGATTTGTTAGCTATAACATTGTAGTTGGATCCCTTATCTTTGAAATGTTGTGCTTATTTCATATTTGGAATGATTCAAGTCTATCTTGAAATTAGAATGTTGTGAGTGGAATTTGGCCAATTTTGCTTGCTTATGTTAGGTAACTAAGTGAAGTATTGAAAGGTGAAACTCACTACTCGATCGTCTTGATAGAACTTGATTTAGGAAAACTCGAGAGAAAATTTCTTGTTAAGAGGAGACTTGGCATTCATAGATCTTCAACTTAGACTAAATCAAAGATACTTGAGAGAGTGTTGGTTGAATTCATTTAGGCAATTTAGTTCATTTCGAAAGAAAGGATTAACCGATTGCAATTCATTGAATTGTTAATTCTATAAAAAGTGCATGCTTAGTTCTATGATCCAACTCTTTACTTGGTGAATCAAATTCCTAGATGCTTTACCCTGATTAAGGGCAGGGCAGCCTGGTGAACAAACATCGAATTTTCAAATAGTTAATTAGTTTATTTCACCTGACTTATTGAAAGGATTGATCACTTAGCAATTTTCATAAGGCATTGACCCGATAGATTACTTTGGTCCTTGAGGACGATCTTTTAATCTATACTACGACATCCGTGCGCTTGCGGACATACCAAGTTTTTGGCGCCGTTACCGGGGACCAAATTGTTAACTTTTGAGTTAGTCTTACGAAATTGACTAAGTGTTTTTTTACTTTGTTTTTGTTTTCCTTTTCTTTTTAATTGCGTTGGTAGTATTGATGATTGTGCTCATAGGAATCTTCCCCCATTTATGCTAAGTCCATTTCTATACGAACCCGATCCTGAGATTGAGAGGACTTTCTGTTTAAGAAGAAAGACGCAAAAGCTTGAGCAACAAAGATGTAAGGGTAGAAGAACCTCACCAAATATGGCAGGAGGAGGACGCAGCCAAAGAAGGACACTTAGGGATTTTATTACCCCAGGAGTATAAGGCATCGCCTCAAGCATCGCTCATCCTAATGTTGAGGCAAACAATTTTAAGCTCAACCCGGCTCTTATTTCCATTATGTAACAATCCAATACATGGAGGCACCACGTTGGAAGACCCAAACTTACACCTCTCGGTCTTTTTAGAGGTGTTTGACACATTGAAACTCAACGAAGTCTCCACCGATGCCATTCGGCTGCGACTATTTCCTTTCTTACTTAGGGATAAGGCGAGAGCATGGCTGCATTCTTTGCCTTTGGGATGCATCACCACATGGGATGAGCTTACTAGAGCTTTCCTTGCTAAATTCTTCCCACTAAGCAAAACGACAAGTTTGAGGAATCAAATCACCAACTTCGCCCAAATGGATAATGAGACACTCTATGAGGCTTGGGAGCGCCTCAAGGATTTGTTGCGGTTGTGCCCTCACCATGGCCTTCAATGATGGATGATTGTTCAAGCTTTCTACAATAGAGTGATCCAACCTATAAGGTCCACTACTGATGCAGTGACAGGAGGAACCTTGGTGAATAAGACTGAAGATGAGGCCTACAATTTGATTGAGGAGATAGCGCTCAATAATTTTCAATGGTTCAACGAACGAGGCCAACCCAATCGGATTGGAGGTAAGCTTGAAGTTGATGCACTTACTTTACTTAATGCTAAGGTAGATGCTTTGATTCAAAGACTGGAACGATTGATTGTGAATGCTATGAATTCTAGTGCCCCTCCCCTATCATGTGAAATATGTGGTTCCTTTGACCATTTGACTGATAATTGCTAAGCTAGGAGTCCTTTTGCCCAAAACATTAGCGACCAAGTTAATTTTGTCAATAATTTCAACCCGAGACCGACCAATGATCCTTATTCCAACACTTACAATCCAGGTTAGAGGAACCATCCAAATTTCTCATATAGACCTAACCCTTCCACAATGCCACAAATGAATGCTAGGCAACCCCCTAAATTTCAAAGACCTCTCTTTCCTCAACAAAAGTCCAACCTAGAGGCCATGATAGAGAGTATACTTTTGGTACAACAAAAGTAAGATGAGTACATAAAGCAATTGGCCTCTAAGGTTGATGTGCTTACAATTTATAACAAAATGTTGGAAGCCCAAACTGCCCAATAAGCTAGCTCTTCATCTACACCTCCAGGTAGACTCTTGAGTAAATCCGAATCTAACCCCCGTGAGTATTGTAATTATGTTACCTTGAAGGAAAGGGTAGAGGACCCTCATAACCAGGAGGACATACCACTTGAGGAGAGTAGAAAAATAATCATGGTCGAGAGTAACGAGAGAAAAAAGGTAGCAAGCCCATGACATTCATAGAAAATGAAAGTTTAGAGATCCCCATATTTTTTTCACCTAAGCTTCCAGACCCAGGTAACTTTTCTATCCCCTGTGTCATAGGAAAAGTAGAAATTGAAAGAGCTTTATGTGACCTAGGTGTAAGCGTCAGTTTGATGATATACTCTTTGTTTCATAGGCTCAATTTAGGGCTATTACAACCCGCAACCTTTTCACTACAATTAGCAGACGGTTCTGAAATGCAACCTTTAGGTAAATTAGAAGATTTATCAAGCAAAATAGGAGATATTTGAGAGTTAGAAGACTTTATCATTGCTTATATAACTGAGACAAATTATCCAGAAAAATTTTAAAAATTGGCATCCAGCAGCCACCACGGTCTAATCATGGTGCCTGCCATGGACCATGGTGGACTACTACGAGCTGCGGTCAAGGGTTTTGACTGCAGTGCCCCTTAACGTTCCCCCACGATCATCTTCAACCTCAACACTCTCTCTCTCTACCTCCCTCTTTTTCTCTCTAAACCTTCATTGTTGCACCTTTATTCTTCCCTTAATTTCTTCCTATTTTCACTCCATTTTCACTCAAAAATCTTCCTTTTTCTCTTAATCTTTCACTTTCTCCAATAAATTTCATCTCTTGTCACCATGTTCTTCTCCAAGCTCATCTCACCTTCACCCATCCTCCATAACCATCTTTTTCTCTCTCTAATTCTTCCTTATTTTTCACTTAAACTCTTCATTTTTCTTTCTCACATCTTATTTTTAGGTTTTTGCTTCAATTTTCTTTCTTTTTGCAAAAATGGCACCCATCAAGAGACAAAAGAGCATCAAGGAGGTGAGAACATCAAGTCAAGCACCATCCTGACCACAACGGACCTCTCGAACTTCCACCACTACATGGGCCCGGGGCAACAATTCTCATCACCTTGGTTTAACTAGCCCCGACCATGTTGCTAGATATAATTGCTTAAATGAACGAATTGTTGTAGCAACTCGTTATTATAGTGAGGAATTATTAGGCTGGTTAGGATTGTTGGATGATATACGGTGGTTGTTTGCAGGGGGTGCGAGACATTTTATTGAGATTAAAGAGTATGCATATCGGGACCTTACCTTAGAATTTTTGAGTACTTTGTATGTTGAGGTCACTCGAGGGCCTTAATGTCAAGCGCGGTACATTTCCTTTTATTTGCAAGGACAATTTTATGAGTTGAAATTGGGCACCTTTAATAGTACATTTGGTTTTCCACCTACCATGAATTTACCAAACCATCAAGTCCCCAAGAATTTAACCCTAATGCCTTTTGGGGTGAGCTTTCGAGGAGTGTTAGATACAGTACTAGTTCTTCCAAGTGCACCCACATTAGGAACCCTTACATTCTGGTAGCTGAACGTATCTTATTGTTTCTTTGCTCGGGATGATAGTTTGATTGTCTCAAGATTGTTTAAGTTATGCTTCTTATCTTGTATGCTTCATAGTGCTCAATTAGACCCTGGGGCATTCTTAGCCCGATTATTGTATAGTGCTACTGTTAGCACTAAGGGTAGGATAGTCATTGGTGGTATCATCACCACCATTGCTAGATTTTTGGGTGTTGAGCCTAACCTTGAAGATTGAATATCTGGGTCCGAGTGGCTTGATCAAGTCACTTTTGAGCTAATAAACTTTTACAAAGTAGAGGCTAGATGTTTGTGCTGGATTACCCTGGAGATCGGCTTCTGTCACTTTCCAATGTTGATTGGACCACCTTACTTCACCGAGCAAACCTTTACTAGGTACCTAGCGATGTCGAGGTCGTTCAACCCGCACCTCCTCCACCCCTATTTACTAGCCAAGCCGGACCTAGTTCTTTTGCCTAACCACCCCCACTGACTATGCCGACCTCTAAGCCACCCTTAGGTCCATCCAGGAGAAGCAAGTATCCCTTCGAGCCTATGTTGTATCTGAGAACGCCGCTCTTCGTGACTTTATCCCAGAGCGGCACAACGAGCTCCATGAGATGCTTGCTGCCCAGACCCAATACTTTCAGGATTATAAGGCTTGTTTAGTG
This sequence comes from Carnegiea gigantea, assembly GCA_029747015.1. NCBI lineage: Eukaryota > Viridiplantae > Streptophyta > Magnoliopsida > Caryophyllales > Cactaceae > Carnegiea > Carnegiea gigantea. Next base: position 496,711 of record JAKOGI010000087.1, on the reverse strand, counting down.
ACCTGACGAGATAGGCATATCTCTTATGGTCAGCCACCTCACCGTCCTTCCGCACCTCCCTTCTGATTACTTCTTGCTACTCTACCTTCCCTTTTCTACTCTGTACATACATTGAGGACAATGTTTTGTTCAAGCATGAGGGAGTTAGTTAGTATTTGATGGCGTCTGATGCCTGATTTGGATTGGTGTGTGCTTGTGTATGTCTTGTATATATTGTTCATGCTTGCATTCAGAGCTACATTGTAGGTTTTAATTTTATGTAGTTGGAGCGTGTTATAAGTACATTTAGGTTTCTTCTCACTTTTAGGTTGCATTTTAGGTTTTCATAGTTTATTTTTATAGTTTTTACATTTTCCTGGTATTGTTATTAGGAACATGCATTCACTGGAAAAAAATTGCAAAAAAATGAAACAAAAAAAGAAAAATCGTTCGATGATGATCTTTGTAGACTAGGTAGACTTCTTTGGTTTAGATTGGTCCTTTGATTTGCCCAATTATGCATAAAAGTGTTTGAGAATGAGTTTGCGAAAATGAGTTTTATGTTTTGACCATATGTTAAGCGCGAATTGATTATCCCATGATTCTTTACATGAATATTAGCATATGGCTACTAATGAGCTAGTTTTGACCTTGTTAGATGACCTGTGAGGCTTTGAACTTTTAAAGACTAATTTATCAATTTAATCCCTTGCCAATCCATGAGTGACTCTTCCTCGGCATCATTTCTCTAGAACATGCTTTGACCCTCTTTCAAGATCACATTTCGTATATGCATTTAGGCAACATGATTGAAACATTCTTTGACTTGTTAACCCAAAAGACCAAATAGTCACCCTTGTTATGCAATATATATCCCTTGCTAGCCCCTTTGAGCCTATATTCGTTTTTTATTAATTTGAACCTCCGTACATAGCTTTTGGACAAACATTTATCTAACCCTTAAGCCAAGATTAGATGAGTGTTTCAATTAGGAGTTAGTAAGGCGTATTGAGATTCCTTTGGGTGGATTTGGTTGGTTGTTTAGTGAAGGGATTTGTGTTCTTGTGTCACATATAAGAGAGCCCTTGTCTTATTGTACAAAGATTAGAGAAGAGTTAAAATTCAAAGTTTGATATGGATTTCATTGGCCAACGATTTTGAAAAAAAGAAAACAAAACAAGCAAAAACAAAAAAAAAAAAAAAAGCAAAAAAAAGGGAATAAAAAGAGTGTTGGCCTTATTCGAATTGTAAAAAGTATTTATGACTTTTAACTCTTTTTCCCTTCATTTAGGGATGTATTTTGTAGATGAATTGTATTGGTCCAAGGAGAATATTGAATGAGCGCATTAAAAACATTTAGCTCTTAGTTTATGGCTTCTAGCTCCACATTTGCAAAACATTCGTTCCCCTCTTGCCTTTACCTATGGCCCCGTTACAGCGTCATAAAGCCTTCATGATTGTCTAATATGTATTGCATACTAATGATAGCGAATTGGAGAGTCTTATCAAGCTTACAGTAGATGTAAGTCTATGAGATGAGAATTAAGGGAACCTTCTTACATTTTCAAACACATGTGTGATGAGTGCCACATGACTATAGTAAGGTTCTCCCAGTATTACCGGCTCCAATTGTTTCATACGTTAATATGATTGTATTTGATGATTTGGGAGGTTGATTCAAGCTCGACATTGTGGTCTGTTCACCGATTTCAAAAACTTCATTTCCTCATCAGTTTGCTAAATGATTTTTGTACTTTTGGGCTAACTTTGGAACGGCTTTGCCATTGAGATGCTACCAATGTCTATCCTAGGGAGATTGTGAATAATTTACGAGTAACAATTCAAGCATGGGAGTTTGATAATTGCTTAACATGTATATCATTTTAGGGTCATTTTCCTATATTTTTAGGGAGAATTATGTGTTTTATGTTATAATTTATACTCCTATTCTGGTTTTATGCTTGGGTATGGTTCTTTGATGATACTTGCAGGATTTTAGACCATTTAACCTAGGATTTGACCCTAATTTAAGTGTATGTTGACCCCCCACAGATGCCCGTGACTTGCCATGCCAATGGAGCAAGAGAAGAGCAAAAGAATTCGGTCATCTTCCTTCGTTGTGTAGCTAAGGATGCTCTACTTGCTGCTTAAAAGGCATGTTCCAAGGCAGAAAATGAGAGAGTTCTTGAGCAACCATAGCCATTTTCACTACTTCTCTTACATCTTTCTTTTAGTTTAGTTTAGTTTAGTTTTAGTTTAGTTATTGAGGTTTGAAGGGAGAAGCTTTGTTCGCGGATGCTTGAAGGTTGTTGCACTATTCAAGGGCTGCCATAGTTGTAAAATTTTCCTTCCTTCCTCGGAATTTGTTCTTGAACTCTCATGTTTTTGTTGAACTAGAAATATGAGTGAGTTGTTTTATCTAATTTAGGGATTTTTAGCCATAGCATTGTAGTTGGATCCCTGATCTTTGAAATCTTGTGCTTGTTTCATGTTTGGAATGATTCACGTCTATCTTGAAAAATGTTGTAAGTAGAACTTGGCTAATTTTGCTTGCTTATGTTAGGTAATTGAGGGAAGTACTGAAAAGTGAAACTCACTACTCTATCATCTTGATAGAACTTGATTTAGTGAAAATCGAGAGAAAATTGCTTGTTAAGAGGAGACTTAGCATTCATAGATCTTCAACCTAGACTAAATCAAAGGCACTTGAGAGAGTATTAGTTGAATTCGTTTAGGCAATTTAGTTCATTTCGAAAGAAAGGATTAAATTCAACTTGATTGCAATTCCTTGAATCATTCAGTCTATGAAAAGTGCATGCTTAATTCTATGATCTAACTCTTTAGTTGGTGAATCAAATTCCTAGATGCTTTACCCTAATTGAATTCCCAAATAGTTAATTAGTTTATTTAACCCGACTCATTGAAAGGATTGATCGCTTAGCAATTTCAATAGGTCATTGACTTGATAGATTACTGTGGTCCCTAAGGATGATATTTTAATATATACTACGACGCCCGTGCACTTGCGAACATGCCAAGAGGAATGATAAAATCTATGCAGCAATTCATTAGACAAAGCGATGTGTGTTAAAGTTGCGTGTATCATAATTTTGCCTATCTAGGCCTTTTACAACCTCTTCCGATACCTTAAGAGGTTTGGGTGGATGTTTCAATAAATTTTATAGAGGGCCTACGTAAGCCCTTTGTCCAAAAATGTAATTCTAGCGGTGGTTCACAAGTTTAGCAAGCAATGCATGTTTTATCCCTTTATCACCCATATTCTATTGTGTATGTGGCTTAAGTATACACTCAAGTACATTAGACAATGTGTACAAATGACATGGATTGCCCCAAAGGATTGCTAGGAGTTGAGTTAGCGTGTTTCTCAGGGATTTTTGGTAAGCTTTATTCACTACCTAAGATAGTAACCTCTTATTGTCCTTCTCTTATCATCCAACAACATATGCTCAGAATGAAATAGTGAATAATAAGGTGTATGTTTATTGAAACTCCTTAAGATTGGACTAAATGACTTACTCGCAACTTATGAGACTGTATATAACCAACCCCCTCCATTGCATTTGTCTGATATGCCAAAAAAGTGTGCAACATAGGCAATTTAGAGGTTTATAATAGTCGATGACTTTCAATTAGGGTTAATTATTAAGATTATAATTTTATTAGCTATGTTTTATTTTATTAGCTATGTTAGACTAAATTTTGTGTTTCAATTAAGTGTAATAATTTGTGTATAATGATTTTTGGCATTTTCTTGATTCGTTGTGTGATTATGTGAAAATCACCAAGTTTAGCTAATTATCCCGATGTGCGATTATGTAAAGGTAGCAAGGTTGGCTTAGCTAACCTTCATATAGTTTAAAGTCCATTTTGTCTGCGAAGTTTAAACAAAAAAGGAAAAAGAGTCAGGGGCCATAGGCCTTTTTTTCTTAGAAGCCATGACACAACCCCATCCATCCCTTATTATTTGATACCTCAACGCCAGCCTTTCCCCACATCACCATCTCCATGCCATCTCCACTGATTCTCACTAATTTGAGCATGAGACAGAGAGCGAACAAGAGATAGGAAGTGAGCATGAGAGAGGCAGTAGAACACGACACTAGCAACAATGCAAAGAGGAAGAAGGGAATCGAGCAGTAGCAGTGTCAAGGGAGGAAGACCCGCAAGCCGCAGAAGAGGGGAAACAAAGAGATTTGAACCCATCTTTGAATTTGCCCATTTAGCCCATTAATCGGGTCCTTTATCTTAGAATATGGTAGGTGATTCTCAATCCTTCAATTAGTAATTAATTTCAAAGCTTTTCATCTAGATTTGGGCATGGAAGAGTTTGTAACATTGTTCATGAAATTGATGTGAGCTGAAGAGTTTGGGAGAAGTAATAAGATCAAACTTTTTGGGCTGACATTGATGGAAGTTTGAGGATCAATTTAAGGTGGTGCTTAATAAGGGAGAGAAAGGAATTCGAGTAGAGAGTTGTTGATTGATCGTTTTCAATTCTTGTTATATGCTGAGCTATGAATGTGTGTAGTTCCTAATCAATTTGCTTGATCAGGGGCATGGGGTTGGCATGTGCGTTATTCATGTGTAATTGTAGACGGATGTTGCTAAACCTAAATCAAATTATACCTGAGCTAAACCTGAATCAAATTGAACCTGAACTGAACCTGAATCGAACTGAACCTGAATTAAATATGAAATACACTTGTTGTTGTCTGGTTTTCACTTTGATACATGTTTGTTGTAAGTGGTTGCGGAGTTAATCGAACCTAAACCTAAATCTATGTTGGTGGATTTCCTTCCTTGAATGTTTACGTAAGTAATTATTGTGCATAATATATGCAGTTATGGGATTGTTCCGGGCTGGCATAGTATCCAAATTTGAATTTATGATTTTGGCTTGAAAGGTTGACATTTTAAATGCATGAGTTTCAAATGAGTAAAGTCCAAACTTCATGAAGACCTCAGGGGCCAAACCTTTCTTTTTCTTTTAAATGCATAGGCCTGATTTTGAAAGATGTAAATAACACTCGATTCTTAAAATGATGTGTTGGTAACCTCCCTGATAAACATTTTAAACTTGAGTTTGCTTATATGTTTGACTACAACTGTTTGAGCACTTATTTACAACCAAGATCCTATTAATTCCTCATGTAACTAAGGATTCATCTTGGTAAAAAGGGTTTAACAAATCTTATTTACTTGTATGGTTTGTACATTGTGAAAATAAGTTGCACTTGAGATGTTTATGTTCTCTTCAAAATAAACGAGCCGAGTTGTTTTAGAAAAGCATGATTCAGTGGTCTTCATGGGGGCAATGGTTGCTAACTTCTTGTGACCACAATGGTTGTTGCAAATCTAACTTTTGCAAGCAAGACCCATTTTACATTCTTAAAATGAACTTTCATGCTGAAAAAGTTTTAGGCTAGGAGGATAGTGCTAATTATACAGACATGGTTTAGGGAGAAGACCCAATATCCTAATTTCTAGGGAGTAGACCCAGAAGTGAGAGCTTAATAGACCTCGACGAGGGTAAGAGTCCAGTGATCATGAGAGGCCTCAAGCATACCATGACCCGTAACTTATGAGACTCATTTAAATAGAGCTGTAACAAGTGAAACCGATGCTCTGAAAGTAATTTCTTACATGTTATGAGGTGGAAACTACTTGTTTCTGAATTATGTCAGCGCAAGAGTTTGGAAAAGGGGAAGTACTCTTTAAAAGGGCTTTCGTTAAATTCTAAATGACTTTCGTTATGTGAAATGACTTTTATAACGACTTGACTTGTTTAAGTAAGGGGTTTTCCCCTTTTTCCGGTCATTTCTTTATGCCAAAGGAGGTTAAGTCAATAGCACAAATGAGTCCCCTTTGAAGTTAAATGTGCACTTAAGAGCCGAATAGGCTGGCCCCTCCCCACTCTTAGATCATAGTAAAGGTTAGTTAGTTGTTATTGGATCGTGAATGCTCATATTAAGTAAGAATTCAGTGTGTTTGCTACTTATTATATTGTACGTAACTATTTTAGCTTTCAAGATTACGGATTATCTACTGAGTGTGTGGCAGCTCAGCCTCTCTGTTTCTCCCTTCCCCAGGACCAATCATTCTTGGAGGATGTGAGAAGTCCTGGTTCAAGTAATTGGAGTTGGGATATCGCATTTACTTTGTAGGAGGGTCATTTGTACGAACATGTTAGTCCATGAGTTGTAATGTGATTGATTCACAAGTTTTGAGCATATGTACGTTAATTGTTTTTGTTGAAGCATAACATATTATTTAGTCATCGCTCTGAATGGTCGTGTGAGTCAACCATCTGAGTTGATAATTATGGTCTTGTTGTAATTGATTAATTCTGGGATGTAAACCTAGTGCTTCGGATGCGTGATCTGTTAAGTTGTTCCTTTCAGTTCTTCTTTGTCTCTCTAATTTTTTAGTTTATGTACTTTAGGCTTGTGGCCCGTAGAGTTGTGGCTTCCAGCATGTAGCCCTCGAGCTTGCGTGATCTAATATAAGGCTTTAAGCCTAGGTTATAGTAAGCATTTAGGCAAAAATTTGTTTATTTTGTTGTTGCAAAATTTAATAAATCACTAACACTTCTAACCCTAGGGGTGGGGATGTTACAAGGTTAATATAGAAAAGGGAAGTTATAATTGTGATCTTCAAGTCTCATTAGAAAGGTTGGCAAAGTAGTTGTCTAACGATATTTAAACATGATGAAGATTATGTCTAAATTCTAAAAGAAGCTCTATTATTGGAGATTGGGCATAACTTTAATTATAGCCTTGTAGCAGGCACTAGATAGGCTAGGACTAATTAGAAATTGAATCATAAATTATATGGATCTTTCAATTCATTTGAAGGGTTAGAAACGTTGTACATCAATTATAGTTGCCAGATTAAGTAGAAAGACATCACACTTTTCATATCTCACAATTGAAGCCCTTCTTGCATGTTCTTCTTAATAAGCCTCTTATTCTAAACCGGCTACAAGGAATGCAGAACAAAGTCACTTCTAGCAGCTACATTGGCTAGGAGGATTGTAAAGAGAGGCAACATGGCTGAAGTTATGTGTTTATTCAATGGCACGATCTTTCTCTAGATGAAGCTACATGGCATTTTCTGATGACATTAAGTATAAGTTTCATGATTTTTCCACAGTCTCTGTTATTTGAAACTTAGAGATAATTTCCTTGAAGGAGGAAGGGATGTTGTAGGAAAATTAGCTAGTTGTGTGCTAAGTTGGCAAGTTGTTACGAAGTTAGTTGGAAGGAGTGGCAATATCCGAGTGGGAAGTTGGGTTTTGTCCATGAAACAGTGTAAACACGCCTTCTATTATAATTAGTGATTATGTTAAAAATTGATGCAAACACAATGGCTAATCTATATTTCTCCTTTCTATATAGGTAACTTAAGATCAATTAGATCTAACTATACAATGAAGATCGAGAGCATTTTCTCCATTTCCAATTGTTCATCTACTTAATTGTAACAATCTTCACAAGTAAAAAAAATCAAAATAAAAAAAGGTGAAGGTTGGATTAGCATTCATTATTTATATTTTGTAGATCTTAAAAGAAGGAAGTGTAATATGCACAGTTTGAAGATTAGATGAGACACATTTAGTAAAATGTAACACATGTTTTCTTATCACTGGCAAAACATCACATGACATTAGTAATTTGGAAAAAAAAGTAAATTAATGTAATTTACTAAACATATAAATTACTTCATTTTAAAGGGTCAAAAGAAGGCAGAGTGGTTAGATCCGCTTAGTTTAAGATGTTTTATAGAAAACTACTTACAAAAGACTTGGGGGTTTCCTTGGGAGGAAAATTGAAACTAACAAAGCAAAAAATATCTCAAGTTCAGCAGGTTGAAGCCCAATTCATTCATATAGATCATGCCACTGTTTTTTAGATTGTAAGAAGTATTGCTCATGTGGGAAGAGATGCATGATTCTAACAAGTATAATAAAGAAGAACCCTAGTAGGTGATTTACAAGGTGCAAGAAGTTTGTATTACCTAAGGGATGCAACCATTTTGAATGGCAGGGGTGGATCTCTTACTAGAGGAGGACACCCCTCTCCCTAAAAAAAATTTAATGACATAATTTAAATGTGATTAAATTGATATATATGGACACCCCTAATTTAGTGTTGAAAAAATTAATGATACTCTTTAAATATATCTAGCTTACATATTGATATTTTTTAATTTTTTAAATATCAAAAGTGTAGATAAAGTTAGAATTTGATAGAAAAGTAAAATAAAATTAAACGCACTTAAGCCCAACTTTCTCTCCCTCCCACCCTCTCTTATCTGGAGTTTAAACTTTAAATGTATTCTAATTCTAATATCTTTAACTTTATTTTATTGTTATTATTTCTTTTTTCGGCGGTTTAGTTGTTATGTGTTCTTGAAGCAAATTTTTCTTTAATTTAGTACTAATGATTGATTTGAACTTGATGTTATATGTTTTTCCCTCTTTTGGCGCAATTAACTGGTGCAAATTGCTTATTTATAGTTGTATTTCATGTTTGACAAGTTTACTTCATTTCTTAATTTTTTTTTTTTTGGGTTTTATTACTTGGCACTGATGGTTCGTCTTTTGTAACTAATGGTTTTAATAAATGCTACGTAATCGTAACATTCTACGATTTCTCATAATTTATATATATCATACAATTTCTTTTTTTATTGTTATTGTACATTAGTGATGACATTAAATAGATGGACACCCCTATTCTAAACATTTAAATCTGCCACTGTTGAATGAGTAGATGACTCACTTTGTGATAGAGTTAGGTAATTGGTGGTGGCTTTGATTATGAGGAATGAAGGGTTAGATGCACAAGTTAAAGAATAAGAGAAGGTGAAACAAATAAGGGTGGTAGACCAAGAAGAGATCAAGTTGCTGAGGGAGAAGAGCAATATGCTGAAGGAGGAGTTACATGGGCATGTGATAAGGGAGAGGATGCTGATATGGGGTGTGTTGCTATTTCTTACTATTGTTGCAATTTGGGTAGTAATAGGTGACAAAAGGTGGGTAGAATACAGTGGCATTAGGTGCATTTTATATTTTGGCAGTAGTTAGCAAAGGGTGGAAAATTAGAGTTTTTCTCTCTGTAAGTTGCAATTTGTAGGTTGTAATTTAAAATATTGAATGAAATGAAAGACTTCCTTTATGGAACTAAGTTGACTACTACTTATTTACCTTAAATTACTTATGTAGTAATGGAAATGGAAGAAACTTGGAATGATGAACATAACATGTCATCTTATATTATATGAACAGAAGAACGTTATATTATCAGTCAACAAGGCAACAAGAACTAACTATATCATAAGCCTTACATAATCATGAATGTAAGTTGTCATCTATACCCCCAAGACATCCAATCATTTTAGTTTAAAAAAAAAAAAAAGAAACCTAGACATCATAGGATGTACATCCATGTACATGTATGAACATAACTTGCATATACATGTACATTCATGTATAATTACCCAAAAAACTTTGTTGCTTATAAAGTGAGCAAAATAACAAGGCTACAAACTTGACAAGGTCAATTGTCAATCACAACAAAGCTTTTCTTTGGGAAAAGAGGAGTTCTTATCCTACCTAATCTTCTAGGTGGTTGCTTTGAATCTAAAGAGGTGGTCGCCTGCTTCTTTGTTAAGGACAAGTTTGCAAATGATGATATTGATGCAAAGGAAGACCTATCAGGAGTGTTCTTCTTCTGTGACTTAGCTGGTGTAGATGAAGTCGTCTTGGGCATAATGACCTCAACATTGAGTTTTCTAGCTTTATTAAGTACAACAGCTGATTTTTGATGGGTGGCAAGTGTTGTGTGAGAGTTCGAGGACTGGGTAAGGGCTTTAGTAGATCGTAATGTTAGTATAAGTTGATGAGGAATGCACTATTAGGTGGAGAAAGCTAGGAAGTGGATGATTATCGGGTGACGGAAGTGGGAGTGGGAGTGGGAGTAGGAGTGAGAGTTATCATTATAACAACACTTGAATGTGAAGGCATAGTTATATTGGAAGGGACAGTTAGACTAGAAGAACCAGCATTTGAATTGATATTGGCAAGAGTAGATCTTGATGATCTGACCAACTACATGGTAATAAAAAGGTAAAAATTAAACAAAATGCATGAGTAATAGTATATAATGTTCATTGTTTGAGCTTGAGTACCTTTTACTTAGCTCTAGCTCTCCCAATTTGCTGAGAATGAGCTTTACTAAGTGGCTAAGATGAAGCTATCCCAACAGCCTGAGATAGAGTTGTCCCAACTAGCTTAGGTTGAGTTGTCCCAATAGCCTGGGATGCAGCTGTCCTAATTGGTTCATATTAAGATACCCCAACAGCCTAAGTATCCTATGTTTATATAGAAAACAAGGTTACTATGAGTTGTCCTAATAGCTATTAAATATAGATAAACTCTAAGAAATAAACATTACGTTTTGTGGGCATCTCTTTATGTTATGCCCAACTTGACCATAGATTGAGCAATGAACGAACCTTCCTATTCTTGAAACTTTAACCAATTTCTTACCTCTTTCTCTCCTTCTTCAAGTCTTTTCTTAAAGAGCGGGTTGGTTGACTTCTTTACCTTAAAGATTAGGGCTGAGATTAGCTCATCTTAGACTATTTCCTATATGTCCTTCCTATTAAGAAGCATAAGGGTGCATGAGTATGTTCTTTTGAGTTTCTCTATGCTATACTCATTAATGTACTCAACAGGTGTTCAATTTCTCCAACCTCATAAGTGCAAGAGAATGTGGGCATGGAATATCACTTAGTTGTCATGACTTATAACTGCAAGTCTTGGAGCTGATATTGACAATAAAAGCCTCTATCCCATGTTTGCACTGTGACATCCATTTCTAGCCCGAATTGCCTTCTAATACTTTAATTGTTCTATTGTTTTCTCTAGTTTGGATAATATCTTAGGACATATTGCATGGTTTAAAGAAGCAGCCCAATTCTGCATAGTTGCAATCTTACTCATAACTGCATCATAAATTTCATCAAGCATTGTCTAAATGCGCTTATATCTAGCCTCTAATATGCTCCTATGAAAGATTTCATCTATGTTATAGTCCATAGAGTCACATTTTCATTCAGTTTTGGAAAATAATCTGCAAAAGTGCTTTAGATCCTTCTTCTCTAAAAATTCCCAAGCAGCAAGGTCTAGATATTGCATTTCCTTCTTGTACCTATTGAAGACCTCATTTGATGCTTTTGCTAGCATCCAAAACAAATCCCTATACTCTAGACTGCATCACTCCTTCCTAAAATTTTACGCATGCCTAGCATATAGTCTGTGCTCAGCCAATGGTAATAGCACTTAGATAACGTCAACAAGACCTTGTTTTCAACTCATTGTATACAAGTAATTGGGAAAAAAAACACTGCAATTAATGAGTATTTGAATGTTCTTATCAAAAGAAAAAAATTTCAATCATAAAAACTACAAATAACATTACCATACTAACCTTCTATTGATTAGACTTGACAGTCAAACCTGTTCCATCTTCAATTTGTAAGTCATTAACCAGTAGGGTGTAAATCCAAGACCAATTTTCACAGTTCTTTGTCTACCCTCCACTCCATGCAACTAGATACATCTGGTTGTTTGCATTCCTACCTACTACAGCCATGACTTGTCTATTCTATGGCCCTATTATAGACAAGCACCAACAAACAACACTTTCCTACAACCTTCCAAGAATCCTTGCTTCAAACTTCGCAAACATACATATATGCATCTGAATATGTAACCATCTACGGCCTTTGTGGTAGTAAATTTGATAGTTGATCTGCTATTTTGCTTGAACAGCTTATACCTTTTATCCTTTCGCAATCCAAATTGAGCCTTATAGTCTCCAACTGTTGTTGTCAAGACCTTATTCCTAGGCCTTAAGCACATGGAATCAATAGGTTCACACTTTCTATCCTTTTCAACCAAATCTTTAAATGCTCTCACCCTGAGACAAGGCGTCACCCTAAACGTCTCCTTAGCTAGCCAATTTGTTGATAACCTCTTATTCCCTTGCTGAAAACCAAAAGGTATACAGGTATGCTGGCTGCCATATGTCCTAACTTAAATGGTGTCCTCATTGGGTAACCTTGATGCCAATAACCTCCAGTTACAACTCTTTGCTTTGTGCATATAATAAAGTCTGCCTTTGTCACTCTTCGCAATCCTTATACTACACCCTCCAAGCATTTTGTAGTCCGCAACAACATTCCTCAATTTTCATTTGTTTTTAAATAGCATGCCTTCCTCAACTTCATATCCTTTGCATGCTTCCCTGGAATTTCTATGTCCTTTTCATTTTTCTTTTTCTCTCATTCCCCTCACCCTTGGTGTAATGCCGTAACTTGTAATCACCTAGTTAACCTTAACTATCTGAACCTTAGTAGTTAACACCATGGAAAAATTAGAATAAAGTTATGACATTATGACCATCCTGGGAAGGATAAGGCTTAACTAATTTACTTAACATAAACATTATAACATACATTAACTTATTTGAAAACCGAATGGTGCATAATTTATACGTTCCCAAACTGAAATGAAAGTTTAGCAACCCACAAAGCTTACATTCTAATGACCTTTGACTTTATGAAATGTCATTGTGAGCTTATCTAGAATACATTGGTTATCTGCTCGCGTCGTTGGTGTTGTCAGATAAGGACTTCACAATTTATTTACCTAAAAATATAAAACACCAAAATATTCGAATAATGAGCTGAAGCTCAATACATTTACTCGTATATTGTAAAGATAGAAACTCATTTTTTAGTGAACGTGTGCATTTCAATTCATTTTAGATCAAAATGAGAGGGAGAGAGAATTATAATTAAACTGTTTGCGATTATTATATGAAAGTGAACCCAAATTGATGAGCTCATATATACAATGCGATCATTGAGCAAGGTGTAAATCTCCCAGACCAATTGGGAAGCCTGAAGTAAAACCCACGGTGAATTGATGGGCTTAAGCCCTGATAATTGATAATGGGTGGGGTCTACTTGATTATATCGCAAATAATACTTGAAAATCTCTTATGAGCAGTCCCCTTATGCTTTTCTTAAAAAGGAAAATGCCCTTTTATTAAATACTTGTATATTAGGATACTTTGTATTTATGAAAGATATGTAAATTTTTTAAGGGTATAGGTAGTGAATGTACCTTGTTCCTTAAAATATGTTATCTCCCTTAGATGTCGACTTGCAAATGACCTCTAATTGACACTTAACAGTATTAATCTTTAATGATTTTTACAGTGTTCATTTTGATAATTCTAATTACATAGATGCATCACTCATGTGCACATTTATCCATGAGATATATGTATAATTTCTCTTTATTACACTCACTATAATAAATGGATTTCCTACTTTTAATGCATATCGTTCTTCTTCTTCTTCTTCTTCTTATTCTTCTTTTTCTTCTTCTTCTTATTACTACTACTACTACTACTACTACTACTATGATTGTTATTACTACTATTGTTGTTATTATTCGAATTTAGGTGATGTTTTTCGGTTGTTACTTTTATGAACTTCCTTGATTACTAACTAATTCGAAAATAGTTAAATCCAATAGGAAAAAGTTTGTGTACGGTGTCCCATTGCAATGAGTAAATTTTCATACAAAACTAGAAGATAGAAGATTTTTTTCATCTCATTGTTCATTAGTAAAATTCAAACCATAGCGTACTTCTAGTATTTCCCTTTTCTTTACATCTTCCCCTTAATTTGATTAGTTAAGCATGACTATACATCAACAAATAAACTCTCTTTTACATGCCTTACTAGCTTCTCTTTCCAACCATTTATCTTATCTTCAAATCACTCGAAGACTATGTATTCCTACCAATAACCAATCATTCCGTAACTACTGATTAGCTCAACCTCCTTTAAGTTATATATACTAACTTATTTACATCAGAATTTCAATTAAAAAGTCTAGTTTGATTCCTACAATTCAAGTGTGCTTAATTGATTTAGTATTTAAAACCATCTTTCTTCTCCTTTCTTTCTTTTTCTAACTCACTCATTAGCAAAATTTAATCTTGTAGTTCCCATGGCAAAAGCCCCAAGTCAAGCACTAATCCCCTTTTTTTTTAACTTTGACAATTATTAAAGTTCCCAACTTAACATTATGTTATCAAAATTTAGAAATTGAGAATTGTTCTTCACCCCTCCTAAAAATTTGAACAATGTTCGAAATTACTAAAATTTGGAAACTAAATTAAAAAGTTTATAACTCATGAAGTGCACACTTAGAATTCATTAAAATTGCAGAAATTGTCAAATATTATGGAAAATTTAGACTAAATGTTGAAAATTTTTGCTGAAGCCAATAATTAACAAAATTTAAAACAATAGCCAAAATTATGCACTACATAGGGTAGTTGTTAATTAATATTAACAATTATGAAATACACATCCAAAGTTCTTGAAAATATTCAAAAAATTATCAAATATCATGAAGTACCTATAGTAAAAGTTTCAGAATTTTGGCCCAACCTAATAATTCTCAAAAATAAAATAGTGGCCAAATTTATACAAATTTTTAAAATTCAATTTTTTTCCACATTTTCATTCTTCCAATCCAAATATTCGAGTAGTGAATCCATAATCTACTACGTATGAGGTTTAACTCATAGCGTAACCATCAAAACCACATCACCCACAATACAATCTCAGTTTCATACAATTATCTCAAGTACCAAAATCGATGTTGTAATCATCTTTAAATATCCATCTAATCCTAAGTAAATTCATTCACTAGATTGAGAAAATAAATCAAATACATGTGAAAGAGGGTGAAAGAGGTTTGATTTTTACCTTGAGAAAGTTAGTGAAATTGGTAAAAAGAAGTAGAAAGTGGGTAAGCGTGGTGCCTAGTTTGGCTGCCGATGAGCTTAGGTGGCCGTCGGCTATGGACTAGCGGCAGCTGGCAGCATGACGGAGGCCGGTTAGCTAGCAGGGGGCATAGGGGGGAGGGCATGGAGAACGAGAGAGAATTTTGGTTTGGTGTTTAGGTTAGTTTCACGTGAATTTGATTTTTATTGCTCTTCTCTTTTTTTTTTTTTTTTTTTTTTTTTTTTTTTTACTTTTTTCTTACCTAGATTTTTTTTTTTTGGGTTTTTTACTACTGATTCTTCACCTCTTTCTAATTTATTTTTATTTACAACTTTTTAAAAATGAACTCTTTCCTTTTGATTAACCAATTAGTAATTATGTGAGTGATATAATAATTTATTTGCCTACTTGTTTGCTCAATTCTTTCAAGTCACTGTAGCCTAAATAATAAAACCTAATCATGCATTCTATACACTATATCTAATGATTTATGTGCATATTTCCCATCAAATTCTCACTATTATATTATTACTACTTTAATAATTAGTAACTAACTCGTCACATTATAAAATTCAAACAAGAGGCCATTGATGCCACTTGAGTCCTATAAAACATAAGAGTTGTATATATTTAATTGAAATCCACGCACTCAATTTTTACTAAACAAGATCAAGTGAAAGTAATTAATGTGAATCAAGTTCGGGTTGTTACACTCAGGCTCATCATCTGACTCAAATATAGCACTTTCTATAGCATCTAAGTCCTAGTAGACTACTTCACTAGTAGTAGCATCAATAGCTTCTTTGCTACATCGCTCCGCATTGCTAGCTCTACCACCCTTGAATAGGCACATGTCCTTTTCTAATTACTTTTTGAATTGTCTTTGTTTTGCTCTTCATCTTAACAAACTCTTCATCATCTTCATCATTTGAATTAAGCTAGTTATCATCCTCAAACTGATCATCAAATCCATCAAATGGGTTATACTTATCATTATCTTCAGCTTCGCCATCAAAAAGGTCTCCTCCTTCTAAATTGTGACCATACACATCAAAATGCTCCACATTTAAGTTAACATAAGCTTCTATTTGAGCCAAAACAATCACTTATCTTACTTGTTTGTCACCCTCAATTTCTACTAAACTCTTATATAGTGGTAAATTAGGGAGGCTGTAGTATACTATTTTTTATTTGATTTTTAGAGTAACCTAATGTTACAAGTATTTTCCTTATATCATCAACATTTAGGTAGTCAGGATCCACATCAACAAAGCCTCACATTCTCCCTTAATGTATAGTAGATATTTGCATCTCTCAAATGACCATCATGATGCAGGTACAAGATGCCTTCCTATTAGCCATTTTAATATCACTACACAAAACATTTGACTTGCATAAGAAACCTCACTAATGCTAACATCAGAGGATTAGGAATACATATAACAAGAAATTAGGCATTACAAAACATAGCACGATTCAAGCAATCATAGTACTAAAAATTTCAGCAACTCAAAGTCATTTTAGCAAACAGTAACATAATTCAACCCAAATGACACTAAGAAAAACACCATTCTTCATTAAAAAATAAAAAATTCTTCATGTGAGCCTCTTCAAAAATAGAGGACTAGGGCATTATCCACCATCATTCTTTTCTAAATTTATACAATCACCAACATATTAGTTTTATCTAAGCATCCATTAACTCAATGGAAGAGAAATCACTCAACAAAATCCAATCTTTACTCCCTTTAACCAAAAAATTGATTTCTGGTCCATTGAGTTTTGGTGTAATTATTTATTGACTGCATGTTTTTGAAAAAATATTTTTGGGACACCTTAGTTTTGTGCAAATGTTTTTTGGGATATACCTTTTTGGATCAACTGCTTTCTGGTAACAAATATTTATTTTCATGACCGAAAACTTTATGAAAATTTTGTTTTTGACCAATGTGGGGTTCAAAGCACAAATACTCAAATTTTGGGCTTTTTTTGGAAAACTAAGCGTATATTAATGTTTTGAACTTCTTATAATGACTAGTTATCACAATCTACTACTTATATCATACATATTATATTTTTTGTGATTAGAGGCCCACCATGCTTAGCAAAAATAATTAAAGCTTAATTAGATAGTTTCGACCATTACTTGAATTTAGTCGGCATTGGGCCTTAATATTCCTCTAACTTCCGGTTTACAGAGATTGCACAGGATCATATCTTTCAAATAATTCATGAAGATATTTCTTTTTTTTTTTGGGGAACATAAAAGAGATAATCAAATACCTCTTCTGAAATAGCTCATTCTACCTTCATATGTTTGCTAAGATCATTATGATAAACGAAAGTAGTGTTCCCGCAATACATTAGTGTTTTTCCTTGTTCAATTAATGTCCAATTTTGATGATAAATATTATAAAAACTAATGGCTCTTGCTAAAGCACGATCACTAACTACTTCTTGTAGTTTTGGAAAACATTATTGTTGTTGGTCATTGGCATCATCGAAATTAATTAATTGAACAAGATAATGGCCTGGTTTGACCTTTTTATTTTCATACTCAATTACTGCATGATGTATGTTGACATACAGACTTCTATTGTATCGATTTTTTGTTAGACCATCATAAGATGTGAGAATCCAATCGATCATTTGGTCTTGAAAAGAATGGGTACTTTGAATCTGGGATTTTCGTGATGTAAGTGTGAAGTCATAATTCATGCATGTTTTTAATAATTATTTAGGTTATATTACATATATTATTTTATCTAATTTACTTTATTTTATAAATTTTTAGGTTAAGGATTAATAAAGTGAAGAAAAAAAGAAATGACGTCGAACTATGGGTTTTATTTATTGAAGGATTTTATAGGAGGATTTATCAAGTCGGTCTAAAAATAATGATTATGAAAAAATATTATTTTCATAATGATTTATTTCAGCTAGGATTAGAAGGTTACTACTCCTAACCAAAGTGGAATTAGAAAACTTGGAGAAGAAGAAATCCTACAAAAACACTAGTAGATTATTCATGCTCATCTCACCTCATGCCCCTGTCATCTTCTTATCATCAGTTATCTCGCCACCCTTTCACGCCACCTCCTTCACACCACACCTTGCCACCTCTTCTTCATTGTCATCATCTCCTCATCCTCACCTTTCTTTCTCTCACTATTCACCCCTTGCTTCTAATGCCTCACCAAACACATAATCACCCATCATCACCATATATCTTCGAATCAAAGCCTTATCATCATCAACCATTGATCATCATCAATCATTGATCATCATCATCAGCAGCACCAAATTCACCAACATCATCGCCATGTCATCACGCATTCTCACCCATAAGTATTATGGTAATTCTTTATTTTAGTTAGTTTAGATTTTTATTGTCAAAGGTGAATTATTCAAAATTTTTATGTAATTTAATTCATAATATGAGTGAGTAATTTTCTTGTGCTTAGCATGACCTATTTGAGATCATGCTAAATTAATTATTTTGAAACAAGTTTTGTACTTTATTATCTAATTGAATTTTATTCCATGATTCTATAATGGTTTGAGTTTATTATTCATGATATTCATGTTAGTTGAATATGAATTCAAATGATAGTTCAAAAGACCTAAGAACATAAAGCTTTAGTCTTTTATGTATAAGTATCACTATAATTGATCATGGATGGTTCAAACACATCTCTTTTAATTAGGAAATCATTATTGATCCTTGCTAAATATGCTAGTAAATTGGTTACAAGGTGTTAGACGATATTTTTCTAATGCTTAATGCTTTAATTTGATTAAATTCTTCCACTGGTGCTAGGGTTATCAAAATTATTAGAGTCTATATTACGCCTGGATGTAAGTAAACTATAATACAAGAAAAAACAAGGAAGATCCACTGGTTGGTGTCTTCTACAGTCTAAATCATGAAAAAATCAATTTGTGTGTTGATGATAAATATTAATTTGCATGGTGGACATAGATTATGCTAAGTGTTTATCAAATTTGGTATATTTGATAATTAGTCGTTTGCTTTTTAGTTGATTGACTTAATTTTATTTAATTTGTTAATTTTTATTCTTGAATTTGTAAACTTTAATATTAAATTTCTATCACCCCCAAAAAGAGTAGTCTTTTAGGTGAATCTTAGAAATTTTAGGTTAATTATATTTTTATCTTAATTGTGATCTTAATTTTGATCTTAATTTTCTATTCTATTTTGCCATTATTTATCATTTTGTTAGAAATTAAGTTAAAAATAGTTTCTTTTGTGTTTTTGTGTGTTTTGTGTTACTTTATAGTTTAGATAGAGTCTAATCTTCTGTGATTTAATTTTGAAAATTTTGTAAATTATTTGGTAATTTTTTATAATTATTTCATAAATTAGATATGTGCAGTTTTTTACTTTAATAAATATGAAAATTGAGTTTTCAAGTTTGATTTTACACTTTTAGGGTTTTACTAAGTCTAGAGAATTATAATTTACAATCTGGGTAATTGTATTATTTATTATCTTATTTATTTTAGTACATTTTATTATTTATTTAATTTCAGATTTTATTTTCTGTTTTCATTTTCTGCAATTATTTTCTATCTTATTTTTCGAAATTAATTAGATATAATTCTAGGAATATAAATTTAAGCATTTTCATATTATCAATTAAGGATATTTTCTCTGAATTTTGACATAAGTTGTCTGCTTGATATTTTATGTTTTAATTTTTCAGTTTAATATTGTGAGAATATTTCTGTTTTTATTTTTCCAGAATAATTAGGTTGAGTATTTATTGTTTTATTTTCAGAATTAGGATTATCATATGTTTTAGTATTTCTGAATAATTTTTCAGATTTTTCTTTGTTTAATTTGATTTTTTAGTGATTAAAAGAAAAAAGTAAAAAAATATTAGAGTAGTAAATTTAATGGGATTCAAACTTGCTTGCTCTTATATCTTTCCTCATGGGATCAATCTCTACTTCCTTGTGCTATGTTCTCATTCATAAGCCTTAGTAGTGGTTTAATTTATAGATGTTCGGTAAGCTTTACAAATTTTGACGCCGTTAGTGGAGAAAGAAAATAAAATCGTTAATTTTTCTCTATTTAAGTTTACTACTTTATTGTTTTGTTTTGACTCTAGTATTTTATTTTTTTAGGTTGTTTTAGTTTATGAGATTAAGGAGTGGTCGCATGTTTGAAGAGAAAAAGGAGCATACGTCTGAGGAGTTTGAAAGTAAAGTAAGTAATTCTTAATCTGTAAGGCCTAAATCGGTAAGTTGTGAAGATATTAAGGTTAAGATGGCTACTTTATGTGAACGTACTACATCTAATTTGGAAACACAACCTTGATCTATGACTTATCCTGCGTTAGATCGACCATTTAAGCTTAACTCTGGATTCTTAAATTTACTGCCTAACTTTCATGGACTACTTGGTGAGAATCCATATCGTCATATTACTGAGTTTATTATTACATGTTCGACCATGCAACCTAAGGGCATTACCCATGACCAAATTGGGTTGAAAGCCTTTCCTTGCTCATCACAGGATAAGGCTAAAGATTAACTATATTACTTGGTCCCTGCTACATTTACTACATGGACCAAGGTTCATAAAGCATTTTTAGGGAAAAAAAAAAATCCTGGCGTCTAGAATTGGATTCATTAGAAAAAAAATATGTGGTATTAAACAAATGATTGGGGAAACTTTCTACGAGTATTAGGGCCGTTTTAGTAAATTATGTGCTAGTTGTCCCTGACATCAATTTTTTGAACAATTATTGATTCGATATTTTTATGAGGGTTTATTACCTATAGATAGAAATATTGTAGATGCTGCTAGTGGAGCGCTTTAGTTAACTAGACTCCAGCTCAGGCTGGAGAATGGTTTAATATTATGGCCCAAAAAACTTAATAATTTGGAACTAGGGAATCCCAATTTATGAAGGTTAATGAGCTTAGTTCAGGTCCCTCTATACAAACCTAATTGTCTCATATCACTACTATATTGAACAAAATTGTCACTGTCGGAGTTCAGAAAGTAGTAGTGTGCAGTATTTGCTATTTGGAGGGATATACTACTAATACGTGCCCTACACTTCAAGGGAGGCATGTGAATGCTATGTTTTCTAACCATGGCCAAAGAAAGTATGACTCATACTCCAACACTTATAATGAAGGATAGAGAGACCACCGTAACCTTAGGTATGGAGTTAGGAACAACCCCCCAAGTTTTGACCGACCACCATGCCAATATCTACTCAAGATAGAACAAATTTCCTTTTAGATCAAGTCATAAAAAAGAGAGATGACTAGAAAAAGGAGATTGATAGCAAGTTTTAGAACAATGGAAATGACTCCTAGATAGGTTCAAGAGAGACAAACTGCTAATTATACCAAAGTCAGCAACCTACAGGCCTAAATGCAACATAGGTTACCATCTCAATCTTTGGAAAATGTGAGTGCCATGACACTTAGGAGTGGTAAAGAGTTAAAGGAACCAAAGAAGGGTAGAGAGGAAGAATAAGAAATAGAAGTCAACAAGCCTAAATAAGTAAGGACCAAGATCCCACCTCTAACGCTAAGGAAGTAGGTGAGAATAAGAAGAAATCTTACAAGCCATTCCTACCTTTTCCTAGTACACCAAGAGAGACAACTTCTTGGGTAGATGAGGCAAACCAAGAGATCTAAGAAATAGTTAGGAAGGTAGAGATCAACATCCCTCTCTTAGATGCCATTAAGTAGGTGACTCACTATGCTAAGTTCCTTAAATAGCTTTGTACTGCAAAGAGTAACTTAAAAGGGAATGAAAATGTAAGTGTAGGGAGCAATGTGTCTTCTATTCTCCAAAAGAAGCTTCCCCCTAAGTGTAAGGATCCATATGTATTCTCTGTTCCTTGTAAAATTAGAAATATTTGCGTTGATAAAGCATTGCTTGATTTATGAGCATCCATCAATGTGATGCCTAGGTCTGTTTATGATAAACTAAATTTATGGGAGTTAAAGAAAGCTAGCATAATCATTTAGTTAGCTGATCGGAGCAATGCGTACCCATATGGAGTCTTAGAGGATGTCTTAGTCTAAATCAATGAGCTCGTTTTCCCTACTACTTTTTATGTATTAGACATGGCTGATGCATGCCATGACATTCTAATATTACTTGGTAGATCATTTCTTAAAACATCGATGATAAAAATAGATGTGCATGGAGGAACATTGACTATGAAATTTGATAGTGAAGTTATTAAGTTCAATATTTTTGATGTCATGAGATTTCTTACTGATGTGAACTATCTTTGTGTAGTTGATGTGATCGATGAATTATCCCAAGATATTTACGAATTGTCTTATGAAGATGAATTATTGACCGTGCTTACTTAGGGGTTGGATTAATTTGTGTTTCAAAATGTGCCTTACCATGTTGATGATGATGTAGTAGATAGCATAGAGTCTTTGTTAGAACTACACGTAATAACAAACCTGAGAAGCTAGAACTGCCGGAAAGTTACACAAAGTTGATACCTTCTCACATTTCACCCCCTAAACTAGAACTTAAACCATTACCTGAGAATCTTAAGTATGCTTATTTAGGGAATGATGAGACCTTATCTATTGTAATCTCTAATGCACTTACATCTAAACAAGAGGATAAACATATTAGGGTGCTTAGAGATCACAGTGAAGCATTAGGGTGGACTTTAGCATATCTTAAAGGACTTAGCTCCACTTTATGTTCACATAAAATCACATTAGAATCAGATGCTAAGCTTAAGAGAGTTCCTTAGCAAAGACTGAATCCACCTATGATTCTAAGTAGGTTAGTCCTATCCATGTGGTTCCTAAAAAGTGGGGACAACAGGAGTTCAGAGCAAGGAAGGTGAGTTAGCACCTACTCTCTAGTTCAGAGTGGCTGGAGAGTGTGCATTGACTATAGAAAGCTAAACCAAGCCACAAAGAAAGACCATTTTCCCTTGTCCTTCATGGATCAAATGTTAGATATTAGCTGGGAGGTCACACTATTACCTTATTGATGGACATATTCAAGTCCCTATGGCTCTAAAGGATCAGGAAAATACCACTTTTACCTATCCTTTTGGCACCTATGCTTTTAGAAGGATACTGTTTGTTCTGCGTAATGCTCCTGCTATATTTTAGAGACGTATGATAAGTATTTTCTCTCATTTTATCACCAAAATTCGAATTTTTCATAATAATTTTACTGTACATGGTGATTCATTTGATGAATGCTTACATCTCTTACTTTAGTGCTTAAGTATTGCATTGAGACTAATTTAGTGCTTAATTTAGCAAAGTGTCATTTATGGTGGAGCATGGCATAGTACTGGGGCATGTAGTGTCATCTAAGGGATTAGAGGTTAACAAGGCCAGACTAGACATCATTCAATCTTTGCCCTATCCCAAGTGTGTCAAGGAGGTGAGGTCATTTTTATGTCCTGTAGGGTTTTATAGAAGATTTATTAAAGATTTTTCAAAGATTGCCTATCTTTTATGTGATTTACTTGTAAGAGATGCTACATTTGATTTTAATGAGAATTATAGGAGAGCTTTTGACCAACTGAAATTAAAACTGACCACTACTCTAATAGTACAACCCCCTAATTGGGCCTTACCTTTCGAATTGATGTTTGATGCTAGTGATAAGGCAGTAGGGGTAACCTTAGGTCAAAGAGTAGAGAAGGTACCTTATGTATCTATTATGCTTCTAAAACTCTAGATCCAGTATAGTGTAACTACACTATTACAGAAAAGGAAATGTACGCTGTTGTTTTTGCTCTAGAAAAGTTTCATCCTATCTGTTATGTGTTAAAGTTACTATTTGTACTGATCATTCTACCATTAAACATATGTTGGATAAGAATGACTTAAAACCTAGATTGATTAGATTGGTCTTACTATTGCAAGAATTTCAATTGAAAATTAGAGATAAGCTAGAAGTTGAAAATTTAGTAGCTAACCATTTAAATAGGATAGAAAATGGGGAGAGTGGTAATCCATTGAGTGATTGTTTTCCTGATGAGATTTTATATGCTGTCACTAATAGGTTGCCTTGGTATGCTGATATAGTTAATTATATAGTTACCAAAACCTCTCCTAAAGACTTATCTAGTGTCGAAAAAGAGAAGACAACATCCTAGTGTGAATATTATGTTTGAGATGAGCCATATTTATGGAAACTTTGTGGAGATCAAATCATAAGATGTTGTGTAGATGACAGTGAATTTCATTCTATTTTAACTTTCTGCCACTCTTCTGAAAGGGCGGGGGGCATTTTAGACCCAAAAGAACATTAGATAAAGTTCTTGAATGTGGATTTTATTGGCATACTATTTTTACAGATGCCTTTGAATTTTGCAAAAGATGTGAAGCATGCCAGAAGATAGGTAATTTATCTAGAAGGAATCAAATACCTCTGCATAATTTGTATGTTTGTGAGATTTTTGATGTATGGGGTGTTGATTTCATGGAACCTTTTCTCTCTTCTTTTGGTTTTACTTACATTCTTATGCTTGTTGATTATGTATCTAAGTGGATTGAAGTTGTGAGTAATAGAGCTGATGTTGCTAAAACTGTGGTGAAGCATATTAAATCTCTTATTTTGCATAGATATGAAGTGTTGAAGCAATCATTAGTGATGGAGCAACGCATTTTTGTAATAAAGCCTTAAATGCCTTGTTAGCCAAATATTATGTAACACATAAGTTGTCTACTGGTTATCATCCCCAAACAAATGGCTAAGCTGAAATCTCTAATCGAGAGATCAAAGGCATATTAGAAAAAGTTGTAAGGCCAAATAAGAAAGATTGGAGTCTTAGGTTAGATGAAGCTCTCTGGGCTTATAGAATTGCATACAAGACACCTATAGGTATGTCACCATCTAGGTTAGCTTTTGGCAAAGAATGTCATCAACTTGTAGAGTTAAAGCATAAATTCTATTGGGCTGTGAAGCAGTGCAGTTTAGATTATGACCTAGTAAGGAAGGAGTGTAAGTTACAATTGCAGAAATTGGAAGAGATTTGTCTAGAAGCCTATGGCCATTTAGTGATCTACAAATGTAAAGCCAAAACTTTTCATGATGCTAAGCTTAGTAGTAGACAATCTTAAATGGGTAAACAGTGTTGTTATTCAATTCAAAATTGAGACTCTTTGCTAGTAAGTTAAACTCTAAATGGCTAGGATCTTTTAAGGTAATAAAGGCTTATCTACATGGTGCTATTGAAATTAAATCTTTTTTTACTAACAAGATTTTAAAAGTAAATGGTCACAGGCTAAAGCACTTTTATGAAGGAGATCAGGTATGCTTAATGAAGAAGATCTGACTAGACGATCCATGAGCTTCATTTGCATTGAGCCAATGATAGTAAACAAAGGCGCTGGTTGGGAGATAACCCAACGCTTTAAGGAAAGTATACATTTAATTCTACTTTTATCTTCATTATTTTTATAATTTTGCTTGCATTAGGGACAATGCATGAATTAAGTATATATGTTGGAGGGGCATTGATGTACCTCTTAAGGTTTAAGCTT
Organism: Carnegiea gigantea; assembly: GCA_029747015.1. NCBI lineage: Eukaryota > Viridiplantae > Streptophyta > Magnoliopsida > Caryophyllales > Cactaceae > Carnegiea > Carnegiea gigantea. Next base: position 471,292 of record JAKOGI010000087.1, on the reverse strand, counting down.
AACTCAATTCAAGAGTGAAAGCTAAAACCAAGAAAGATTACAATCAAGGAAGAACGATAGAAACTAAACCAATCCTTGGATACAGATGTCATCATCAAAGATTAATCTAGTGAATACTAAACTCTCACTTAGATACAGATTTCACTACTAAATTTGAGTTTAGGGACCTTAAGCTTAATTAGGATATAGATTTCACCACCTAATCAAGGCTTAAGACTCACTGGATCACCATTCAAATTAGCCTAATTAGAGATAAGCAAGTAGACAATTCAGGTAACAACACTGAGGAGTTTCAAACTCAACTTCAGATTTCACTCAATCATCACTTCAGTACAAAAGGAATGGCTAGGCTACTTATAATGGCACATCCAAGCCTTTCTTTACTCATTAGGTAATCATTAGGAGATTACTTAATGGTTAGGAAACTTACTAAGTATGTTAACTTATCTAAATTACATAGTTTATTGCTAAACTATGCTAAAACATGAACAAAAGCTTAATTACATAGCAAAACGGCTATCTGAGCTTCTTCCTTAATGCTTCTAGGCTGCTTGGTCAGGTTTTCCTCCCTTGTAAGGACTTCATTCACGGCTGCCACATCAAAAGATCACAGCTTGTACATGTCCACCACTTCATGTCATAGTGTTCGAGTAATAGCTTGCCAAATGGCTTCTTCTCCCCACTTCACATGGTTGTTTCTTCATGGATGAGTCACGAGGTGACTAAGCTCAAGCAACCAACCAAGAACATACTCACCTTGGTGGAGGAAAACCCACCTAAGAGGGAAAAACTTCCTTGCTAAGAAACCGGCTACTATGTGGCGCATGGAGCTCAATTTTTGCTGCTATTGGGGGAAACATCAAGAAGTCTGGAAACCCCCATTTTTGAAAATCATAATTTGTACATCGTTAAGTACCTTAATGATTTAGATGTTTCCAGTCATGCACTTTCAGATGCCTACTAGGCGGTTTGGCAAAATCAGCTAAACTAGACCCCTTAACATGCTCTTCTAGCTTTTTGCTTAAATAAAAAATAAACTAGACATTCTAAATGAACTAACAAAAAAAGAATTACATAATTTGGATGTCTTTTGAGCTATGAAATAATAAAAACAAAATTGGGTACAAACTGTCCCAAAACTGCAGCCTGGACAGTTTGAGTTTAAGTGCTAAGTTTAATTATCAAACGAAGTCCAAACGAGATGAAACTTATTTTTATGGAAAGATAACTTCTTAGGATTTAAACCAATGGAAAATTAATTAATTAAACCTCAAAGAGGTCTAAGTAATTAAGCTCACAAAACTGGGTATACTGCTGGAATTAATTCAACAACTAGCTCCTCTTGAACTTGTAAAAATCTGATTGGTTCTCTAGACATTTGACGACTAATTTGGATTCTCTTGACTGCTTTGGACCTCCAAATTAGTGTTTCTTGAGGGATTTACATCATTCTCCCCTTGTTGAGAAGGATTTGCCCTCGAATCTGATGGGTAAGCAAGGATGGATTGGAATTTGGCTGAAATATGATTAACCAGCCAAATAAGCCCTTTTTGGTCTTAAAAGCTATTTTCCTTAAATCAATCTTGGAAAATACCCTAAAACATTGTGGTTCATTTGGAGAAAGACGGTGAAAATTTTTATGGAGTGGGGTGGCTAATGGATGGGTTGGAGAGGGACCTTCGAACTCGCCTTGAACAGCAAGCAATGGTTCACTATGAGTAAGGAAAGGGTTCGAATGCTGATGGTGCTTTTGTGGTTTGCTTTCATGGAGTTTAGAGAAGGGTAAGGGTGCTAAGGTGTTCTCTTTTTCTCCATTTGTGATCAATGAACATACCTTGATGTTCTTGCTTTTTTTCATCCTCATCACCTTGAAAACCACTTGAAACGTTCCCCGAAAGAATCATTTCTCCCTCATTAACTTTCACTTCAACTTCTTCTTGAGTTTCCTCCTGATTGACTACCACATCTTCTTCTTTCTTTTCCTCAACCTCACACTCCTTCATGGCTTCCTATTCAGCTAAGGTGATAACATTTCTATTTGGGCAGTCCACGGTTGTGTGTCCAAGTCCTTGGCACTTAAGGCATCTTCTTCTACCAAAAGGACTAGGGTGGGGTCTGTTTGTAGGGGTAGACTCTCTTATGGAGTTTGGATTCTTTGTGGCGTGGAAGGAGTGGGAACCGCAGGTTTAGGAAAGGAAATGGAACTCCCCTTGTTAAAAGGCTGGTCCCGGAGTGGGGGCGGAAGTAGGGAAACATGTTTGAGCATGCAAGAGGGTGGGCTAAAGGCACCCATCAGCTTACTTCTCATCTTCTTCCAAGTTCTCACCTTCTCTTTTCCTTTCTTTCTTCTCTTAATCTTGCAATTCTGCCACCATTGAAGTGCACAACTTCTCAATCTTGAAATAACCACTTTGAACTTCTCTTGGTCATTAAGGATATAACAAGCAAAACCTTGTTCCACCTTAGATAACCAATGTGTGAACACTTCCTCTTGGCCACAAAATTTTGGAATTTCGAAGCAAGGATATCTAATATCAATCAAAACTAGCTCTTTATCTAAGCTCATTGATGATGGCATGATGGACGAGGTCTAGGGTTCTTTGTGAGCTGATTTGAAACGTAAGTAGGCTGTTTGTATTTGGATTTTGTTTAGGATGAACTCGACGAACAGAAACGTGAATGGGATGATTCCAGGCAAGGATTCAGAACTTACTCTGATACCAAAATTGATGTACCTCTCAAATGTTAAACTTAACTCAATTCAAGAGTGAAAGCCAAAACCAAGAAAGATTAAAATCAAGGAAGAAGGATAGAAACTAAATCAATCCTTGGATACAGATTTCACCACCAAAGACTAATCTAGTGAATACTAAACTCTCACTTAGATACAGATTTCACCACTAAGCTTGAGTTTAAGGCCCTTAAGCTTAATTAGGACATAGATTTCACCATCTAATTAAAGCTTAAGACTCACCTATACAGAATTCAGGTAACAACACTGAGGAGTTTCAAACTCAACTTTAGATTTCACTTAATCATCACTTCAATACAAAAGGAACAGCTAGGCTACTTATAATGGCATGTCCAAGCCTTTCCTTACTCATTAGGTCATCATTAGGAGATTACTTAATGGTTAGGAAACTTACTAAGTATGCTAGCTTATCTAACTTACATAGTTTGTTGCTAAACTATGCTAAAACATGGACAAAAGCTTAATTACATAGCAAAATGGCTATCTAAGCTGCTTCCTTAATGTTTCTAGGCTACTTGGTCTTGGTTTCCTCCCTTGGAAGGACTTCATTCATGGCTACCACATTAAAAGATCACAGCTTGTACATGTCCACCACTTCATGTCATAGTGTCCGAGTAATAGCTTGCCAAATGGCTTCTTTTCCTTGCTCCACATGGCTGTTTCTCCATGGATAAGTCACTAGGTGACTAAGTTCAAGAGGTAGCTAAGAACATACTCACCTTGGTGGAGGAAAACCGACCTAAGAGGGAAAAATTCCCTTGCTATGAAACCGACTGCTAGGTGGTGCATGGAGCTCACTCTTTGCTGCTATTGTGCCACTGCATTTTGATAACTAATCTATGGTTTTCTTCAATGGGGGGAAACCTTAAGATGTCTAGAAACCCCCCTTTGTGAAAATCACAATTTGTATATCTACCTTAATGATCCAGATGTTTCCAGTTGTGCACTTTCAGACACCTGTTGGGTAGTTTGACAAAATCAGCTAAACGGGACCCCTTAACGTGCTCTTCTAGCTTTGTGCTTATCATAATAAATAAACTATACATCCTAAATGAACTAACAAAAAAAGAATTACATAATTTGGATGTCATTTATACTATGAAATAATAAAAACAATACTGGGTACAAACTGTCTCAAAACTACAGCCTGGATAGTTTGAGTTTAAGAGCTAAGTTGACTTATCAAACGAAGTCCAAACAAGATGAAACTTGTTTTTCTAGAAAGTAACTTCTTGGAATTTAAACCCATGCAAATCAATTAACTTAAACCTCAAAGAGTCCTAATTAACTAAGCTCACAAAATCGGGTATGCTGCTGGAATTAATCCGACAACTAGCTCCTCTTAAACTTGCAAAAATCTGATTGGTTCTCTGGACATTTGATGACTAATTTGGATTCTCTTGACTACCTTGGACCTCCAAATTAGTGTTCCTTGAGGGATTTACATCAGGCATCATGCATTTAGTTCCTGCAATTTTCATTCTTTAAAAAAAAAATTATCTTTCTTATAAATAATGCATGAATATGTGTTTGTGCAAGGCTTTCTTGCTTAAAATTTTTTGTTTTTCCATTTTTAGTTTGTTCTTTTATGAATGAGTACTGTTGAGCATGCTAGCTATCATTCAAAGTAGTTTGAGTTGATCCTCATATATCTCTTCAATGAGTAAATGTCATGATTATCCACATGATTTGATTATGTTATATAGCTTCTTCAGAGGTAATGAAAGGACCTAATATGCTTTCCTAGACTATTGAATTAGCAGAATAGCTCATTCAAATTATAATTTTTTTCTTATCTTGTATAAACAAAAGAAAAAAAAAAAAGAATAGAGAAGACCCATATTAGAAGAGTTAACCCCATTTAGGGTCGTCTACAACTGGAAACATGCTAACAATTGTTTATTTAAAAAAAACTGTTAGATTACCAACATGGGTTGGAGTAGGTGGCTCGACTCCTTTTTCCCTTAAGTTTAGGTCTCAATTTGAGCCTTATGTATGGAGTAACCCATGTTGGGAGACTCATGCTCCTTTTGTGCCGATCAATGACTCAAACGACACTAATAATCAAATAAGAAAAAAAGAGAATAAATTGTTAACTCTAGCACCTTTATTCGGGTGAGTGTGAGATAAAGAGTGCTTAATTTCTAAGACCCTATATGGGCCTTGAATATGTGCACAATTCGAGTTTCAAAAAAAAAAAAAAATGCAAGGAAAGTCTAGAATTAATTTCGATGAGTTATTTCTTCTAGTTAAATTGTCTCTACAGCCATATTGCACCTCAATTTTTCCTATTTTAAACTTTTTAGACCTCTTGATTGGTGTATGTATGTTGAAAAGAGATGGATGGTTATTGTTCTTGTTACTTTGTTAAAGAGATGTTGTGAGGCTAATGAAAAAACTCTTTGAAGGCAGTTAGATGTTTGGTAATTGTTCACTTGTTGAAGGAAAAACTAATTAATTTGAATGAAACTTTTTTAAAACAAGCCAGTGACTGGTGTAAATATCATATTTTATGTACGACTTTATAAGAAAAAGGGGTAGTTTTTAGGGTGAGTCCTAGGTTGTGTTGCACGAGGACGCCCAAAGTCTAAGTGTAAGGGAGTTTGTTAAGCCATGATTTTTGCGTGTTTTTAGTAATTTCTTAGGTTATATTATATATTATTTTGCCTAATTTACTTTATTTTATATATTTTTGGGTTGAGAATTAATAAAGTGAAGAGAAGAAGAAAAGACTTCAAAGTGCGGGTTTTGTTTATTGAAGGATTTTACGAGGGGGTTTATCGAGTCGGTTCGAAAATAATGATTTATAGGAAAATATTATTTTCATAATGGTTTATTTGGGATAGGATTACAAGATTACTATCCTAATTAAAAATGAATTGGAAGACTTGAAGAAGGAGAAATCATACAAAAATTCTAGTAGATTATTTATGTTATCAATTCATCTCCTCACCTCATGCCCCTCTCATCTTCTTATCACCCATTATCTCGTCACCCGTTCATGCAACCTCCTTCACGCGACACCTGCAACGCCCCCTAATTAAGCATGTCCCATAGTTTGCATTCTCCTTAATAAATCTCTGAATTAGGACTAATGAACTCAATGATAGGGGCATCGCCGTCGTCCAAAATAGATTATGAACTAGAAATAACGCAGTTAGGCATAGCTTCAACCATGCACATTCATGCATTGTCAAACCATATACAACCAACTGTTACCTGCACATGGTTTATACATTGCAGTATAGCAATTCACCATATAATCTACACCTCCATCCAATGAAGATTTCAAAGTATAGCTCCAAAATAGACATGTACTATATCTTTGTATATCCCTCCAGATTCCCATGCTCAACTTATTCTATTCATTCGATTTGCTAGAATGAGGGTGATTCAATGAGCATTTTCCTAAAACAAAACATAAAAACATTTCGAACTGTGAGCCGAAGCGTAGTATATGCATTCTTATATTGTTAAATGATCTCCACATAAACTGATTGGGTGCCCACTTGTAATTCATTTTAAGTTAAAACAGTGAATGAGATGAATGTAAAACTGCAGTGCTAGTTATTATCTGATAGTGAATTCCTTGATACTGTTACGATATATGGATATGTGTACACTTGTCAAGCTGATCAGGGACCTGGCCTGAAGCTACCTGGATAACTGGAGTGCGAGTGCCCTATAGATGACAACTAGCGGGTCACTAATTAAATGATAAATCACTGTGTAAACTGATTCATTGATATACTTACCAAAACATAATAACCTTGATAAATACACTCTGATTTCTAAAGATACAGGCAATTAACGTACCTGATGTCTTTAAAATGCAATCTCACTTGATAATTCTTATGCACAATGGGAAATGATAGACTAGACCCCAATTCTGTTTAAGAAATGTAATTATCGGTATATATAATTAGTAAATAATGCTGACTTTCATAGTTGTAACTGTAACAGAAATTCCTTAAAAGGCATCCATAACTCAAATAATTTCATAGAAGATAAGTTACACCAAAATAATTTGAAAGCTAAATGAATTAGGGTAATTTAACTCAAAGTGAAATATTGTGGAGTAAAATTGATCAAACTAGAATAATTGGAATCATAAAAGAAAGACATTGATGGTTATAAATTCATCACGGATTTTTGATATTTCTGAGATGGATAATAAAGGTTTGAGGGCAATTGGAGTGGTGGTAGGTTCAGTATAATTTTAAACACACTAATTTGGACCAACAAATACTAACCTTGAGTTATCAATCTCCCCACTTCTCCAATTTTGTTACACATGTCATACCACTTAGTTTTCCAAACCAAATCAGCTTCTAAGTACAATTAAAGTTATTATCGATTCAAGGTCCACCTTAGAAAATTCATAACTTTCACCTCCGACCTCCAGTTGAGCTATAAAACCCTAATATGAAAAGATGAAAAAGTCCCTCAATATTTTCACTTACAACCCCTAGCACAATCACCGCTATGCAAATTCCAAAATTGAGCTAAAACTCCACCCTGCACAGTTTTGGTCCGGTCTGCACAGTCGGAGTAAAACGGCCATAACGTTTTGTACAGAACTCGAATTAAGGTGATTCAAAAGCCATTTGAAACACAACTCATTGATCTAGCTCCCCACCAAAATTCATAATTTTTCAATTAGCCTCAAATTACCAGTTTTTTCCGGAATAGACCCCTGCTTTCGGCCCCTTCATAGCTTGCTACCTACTTTATTATCCTCCTTTTTCACATAATTACCCTCTAAAATCACTTGTTGAAATTACCAAAACACAGGGTAACCCTCAACATCACTTTAGACAGCCATAATCTATAATTTTTACTTCACAATCATCGAAGATTCATTTTCAAATCTGAAACACACACATGATATGGTTGTTGACAAACATCATTCAAACTATGCATAATTCTCATAACTCTAGCTTATGACTCACTTGAATTTGCACTTAAACTTCTCTAAAATCAATACCAACACCATGATATTCATTACCAATACCAAAATCAACAAATCACAAATAAAATTAAAAAAACACAAGGTTAGGGTTTACTTACTTCAAGCTTGAAATAAGGGAAGTTAGAGATGTTTGAAACTTAAAGAAGTGAGAAGGGTGGCTGGTGTTGGTGCTGATGGTCCGATGGTGGCCAGAAGGTGGCAGTAAGTGGCTGAAAATTAGCAAATACAGTAGCAAAAAGGAGGGGGCTATGTAGGGTGGTGGAGAGGGAGAGAGTAAGTCTTGATATTTTGTGGGTTTTGCTTGGTGGAGAATGAGTTAGCTAATAGTTGGCTGAGTTTTTAACCAACCAAAAGCATCTTTTCACTAATGATAATCAGGCATAATTGAGGGTAATTAGCTAAGCAAATAGGTAGTAACTTGTTAGGCCCAAAATTGGGCCTAAATGAATTTGGGCCCGAAAGAAAATACACTTTACGCGATTGAATTTTTCATGACTCGAAATTAAAATTTTGGATCGTTATGAAAAATAATTTAATCTCTTAAATCATATTCATTAGGGCCTACTATCGATTCACTCAAAATTTTACAATAATGAAAACGAATTGCAAAATGGGGCTCAAAATGAATTCTCTCAACCGGGTTGATTAAATGAGATAAATAAATATGAAAAACTAATAACATGGCTTAATTAACTAAATAAACATGATTTAGGGCCGGGCTATTATAGCCTTCCCCCTTTAAAGAGCTTCGTCCTCCAAACGTATGAGCTTTGACAAAACATACAAGTTTATCTTAAATAGATATGGGTACTTGGCTTGCATCTTATCCTCGGTCTCGCAAGTGGCTTCTTGGGAAGTATGGTTTGTCCATAGCACCTTGATGAGCGGTATCTGCTTGTTGCACAGCTGCTTAATTATGCAATCTAGTATTTGGATTGGTAGCTCCTCATACACTAGGTCTCTAGTAACTTTGATGGGTTCAGATACTATAGCATGGCCAGGATCTAGAATATACTGCCTGAGTTATGAGGTAAGAAACACGTTATGTATGTTTTCAGGGTTCAACAGGTAGGTGCAGTCTACAGGCTAGGATTTAACCTTTCAATGAATCATAAGGCCCAATGTAACTAAGACTCAATTATCTCTGATATCCAGTCTCCTGACACCCTTGTCTAGAAAAGCCCTTTGAAATACTTTATATCTTATCTGAACTTTGATTGTCTCCTTCTTTGGCCAATATGACTATATTACTCTTGTATAGTCCTTGTGTCACTTTAGTATATACTTGAACTGTCTCATTATTCTCGATATTTCTTCTAACTTACTCTAATACCACTAGACATTGTTTGAGATTATGCCCTTATCAAAAAGTTATCATCTGATATTCTTAATGCATTGTATGATCTCCCCTCGTTAGACTACTCAAGGATTTCCTCCTAGTTGATAATGGGTGATGAAATGATCGTGATTAAGGATGAGAGCGATGGGATTGTTAGCCAAGCAAATCTTTGCATACAAAAGAAATGAATGATGAGACTAGAAAAGGCTAATAAAGGAGCTATTATCATGGGGTGGTTAGAATAAAGATAACCATGAGTGCATCCAAAATTCTGAACCGTAATACCACAAGAATCATGGTTTATAAATATTGACTATAACGGATCAAATATATAGTTATTCATGAAGATAGATAGCCCGATTACCTTTGAGTTTAGCTGATGATTTAAAAACAAAATGGCCAGGAATTCCAATAGGGTGACTTTTTAGATACCATTGACAGGATAAATGCAATCAAGGGAGTGGCCAAATGAAATACAGTAAATAGAGAAATAGATTGGACAAATAAGGTACACTGGATAAATAAATAGCTTGAACAAGTAAGGTCTAATGAATAGATAAATGGATTGCATAGGCTGCAGTGAAAACATGCCTTTGCTCATATGGAGCCAAGTCAAGTATGACAATAAGATTAAATAAGGATTACTGAAGTTTACTTATAAGGATATAAGATATAGGTGTGAGAATTACAAGTGCAATAAATAGATCAATAGATTGAATTGGTAAAGTGCAATGGATAGATCAATAGATTGAACGAGCAAAGTACCAATGGATAAGTAAATAGATTGAACAAATGACATTAGAAACGTGCCTTTGCTCATATGAAACCAATTCAAGTCCAGTAATAAGATTGAACAAAAAAGCTGGAGTTCACTTATAAGCATGTAAGATATATGTGTGGGAGTTGAAGTTCAAAATAAGGAGAGTAAGGGGATTATGACAATTGCAATCATTCACACCAATAAGAGTTGAATTACATTATAAATTCAGAACAAGTTATATGAACTTATCATTACGAATAAATAAGATGTAAGATAGATGTGTGAATCAGCTCTCAACGGAATAAACTACAACTCATGATCATCAAATAAAGATAGTGAAGGTTGAGAGCACTGGAATGTTGACAACCATATAAGGTCGAACAAAAATGTATTGCACATTTAACAATGGGTTTGCAAAGACATGGAAGATCATGCTAATAGAAAATATTGGGTTAAAATGTAAGGGAGATTAAACAATGTTAGATAGTATCAAGTGTTGAAGATGAGACAAGCAAACAATTAGAAGAATTACTATAAAAGGGCATTCTTACAAAAGATAAACTATGGTTGCATGATTTAGGTGTGATATCCGAACCTCAAATCATTCCTAAAAAAGACTTCTGTTATTGGCAGTTAATCTATAAATCATTTATTCAAGGTTTAGGAAACTTGTTTTTAATAGTGATCTTGTTCAACTCTCTGTACGTTGTACACAACCATAAGGTTCTGCCTTCATTTTTCACACATATAAAACTAGGATTTCCCATGGTGACACATTAGTTAAATAACTCCCTTCAGTAATAACTCATCTTACCAAATCTTTGGTTCTTTGAACTCTGCTGGGGGTTATATGATAAAGGCTTTGAAAATGGACTGAGCACCTTGAACTAGGTTGATCTAAAAATTAATGTTTCTTCGGGGAAAACAGTCCTAAAAGTCCTCAGATGAAGCATCTTTAAATTCACAAACTGTAATTATGGATATGTATATACCGAGTGTGGTTGTATATCACTAATATTCAATGCATTACTAACATGATAACTCATTTGCTTGCACAGTATAATTAGGGCGAAAATAGGGTTTTTCTTCTCTTGGTCCATATAAACACATGGTGATGGAGCCCTACCTAGCCAAGACCTTGATCAAGATGTAACAAGTCCAAATCGTCCAAGGACAAGGTCCCAAACCAAGAAGATGGCTCACCTTTGGCAAGAAGTTGAAACTAGCACAAACGGGATAACCGGCCAGCATAAGCCCGGTTTTGTGCACCTCATTTCTTAAGCTACATTGTGGCTTAAGTCTAATATTTTTGCATTTTTGATATCCTCATGAAGTTAGCTTTCAGGTTCAAGCATTGGTTTCACTTCATGCCTTCAAGAGGATAAGGATTCAAGGCATTCTTTCCATGACTGTCAAACGGGTCCAATTTTGCACGGTTAGAAGTTTTAGTTTAGATACTATGTTTAAAGTTGTTTTAACCTTAATTTCTTTCTTTGAAAGGTTAATACACACCCTAAGGCCTTGTCCCATGGCTTAAAATCCAAATCTTGATCACTTTTGCTAAGGAAAACCAAGCATTTCAGTCGGTCTTTTTCTGCCTGAACCCGGTTCAAGGATACCTGGCTGTTTACTTCATCACAAAGGTTTCCTCTTCTCTAGATGGATGAGTGGCACACCCCCCCAATGCTGGCACACGTCCAAGGCAGCCTAGGGAAGAAAACAATCAATGAGGGAAGGGCTGCAAGAAGGCTTGTCACTTGAATCTCATTGGTAGACAAGGAAGGTGCTAGCTTGCTTCTCATTGGACAGCCGCAAAGAGAGGTTCACTTTTCGGCTGTGCACATGGCTTTTGCTGAGTTTCCAAGCTGTTTAGGCCTAAGTACAAGATAATCAAGTTGTATTAATCATTTGTCTTGCTTTCCTAGTTAGTTTAATGCACTTTGTTTAGTCTTAAGGGAGATTATCAAACCGGTTAGCTTAATCGGGTGTAATTAAGCCTAATACCTTTCCTACCTAGGAAGGAAAGCTAGAAGTGCTTGTGTGAGAGCTTGCTTAGCTTGGTTATTTTGCTGCCTATGTAAAACACGAGAAGAAGAAAGAAAACACTTCAGATTTTGGTTGAATGAAAAACCATAGAGAGCATTTGAGGCTTTCACTCCAAACTCTTGCTTGCTTATCTTCGTTTAGGCCAAACTAAGTGGTGTCCAAGTGAGTCTTAACCTTGATTAAGTGGTGATTCTGTATCTTAATCAAGCTTAAGGGCCCTAAACTCAAAGATTAGTGGTGTTTCTGTATCTAATCCTAGAGTTTAGTTTTATCTGAATCCATTTGATTAGCTTGAAATCAAGTTAATCTCCTTCACCCATTGTGTTCTTCATTTCCAATCCCTAATACTTGAGTGTTCTTCATTCCCTTCCATTAATCCACTCTTTCTACCATCATTCCCAACCTTTCCCATGAGTTCAAGCCCACCAAAAGACTAAAAACACAATCCAAACTCAAGAACACCTAAACCGGCTAAAACTAGGCTTTCCTAGTTTCAGTGGGCAGAACTTTGGCACAGTGTGATAGTGCCTATCAGCACGCCCGTGCCACTTCAGCTCGTTTGCTTCCTTCAAATTTCAGCCCCTTTGGTGTGAAGTTGCCTTGGGTCCTCTTTTCCCTTGCATCTTTACATCATATTTGGTATCAGAGCTGAGTTTCATCTTGGCCTGGTATTGAATCCACGCATCCAAACTTCCTTCTTTTCCATCTCTCAAACACTAGTCATCTTTGGGTTTTCCTTTGAACAAACACAAACATGAGTACTAGTATGAGCATAGAAGAGAAGCTTGATGCCATTTTGAAGAATAACCATGAGGTTACTTCTTCTAATCAAGAACTCAAGGCACAGAATGAGTACCTACGCAAGCAACTGGGTATTTTTCTCAAGCAAAAGCAAAAGCTCAATGAAGAACCATCCCATCCTGTATCACAAGGCCGAGAGCAAGTGTTTAGTCACCACCTTGAATCCTCAAGTGATGAAGAGTCATTCAGAAGACCACGACAAGAGCAAAGAGGAGAAGGTAACTCTAATGATTTTAGAGTTGAGATTCCAGAGTATGAAGGCAAGCTTGATCCAGAAGATTTCTTGGACTGGCTACACACAGTGGAGAGGGTATTCGAATATAAGGACGTTCCAGAAGAAAAGAAAGTCAAGTTGGTGGCATTGAGACTACGTAAGTATGCTTCTTTATGGTGGACCAACTTGTGTGCTAAGAGGGTTAGGGAACGTAAGACTAAAATCAGAACTTGGGAAAAGATGAAAACTAAGATGAAGGCTAGATTCCTACCCCCCACGTATGTTCAAGATTGTTATTCACAACTTCATAATCTGAGCCAAGGCAATCTTAGTGTTGAAGAATACACTAGAGAGTTTGAAAAGCTTGTGATTAAATGTGATTTGCAAGAACCGAAAGAGCAAACGATTGTAAGGTACTTGGGAGGACTTGATCCTAGGTACTCTAATGTTGTTGAATTGCAAGCTTATACCACCTTTGATGAGGTTTGCGTGCTTGCTCACAAAGTTGAGCAACAAAAGAAAGCTAAGCAAACTTTTAAGCCTCCACATCAAAGGCCTCCAATCCAGAACCAACCTTTTAACAAGGGGAGTTCCCAACCGGTTTCTAAGCCACAAAATTCCTTTCCCTTCAATCCACAAAGAACCCAAGCACCACAAAAGGCCCCAGCACCCCCAATTCGACCAAACCCCAATCCTATGAGCACTAGAAGATGTTTCAAGTGCCAAGGACTAGGCCACATTGCTTCGGAGTGCCCAAACCGCAAGGTAATCACCTTGGCCGAATGGAGAGCCGTGGATGATCAAGAAAAGAAAGGTGAAGTTGAAGGTGAAACTGAAGAAGAACATGAAGAAAGTCAAGAAGAGGTTGAGGAGGAAGCTGATGAAGGAGAGATGTTAGTTTTGAGGAGAGTTTTGAACGGCCAAAAGAGCACCAAGGATGAACAAAGAGAAAACATATTTCACACTAGGTGCACGGTTCAAGGCAAGGTATGTTCGTTGATTATTGATGGTGGAAGCTGTGCAAACGTGGTATCCCTTACCACGATTGAGAAGCTAGGCTTGCAAGCTACGGCCCATCCCCATCCCTACAATATACAATGGCTGAATCAAAGCAAAGGGCTTCAAGTCAATTCACGGTGCCTCATTTCATTATCCATTGGTAAGAACTATCAAGACCAACTTTGGTGTGATGTTATACCTATGGATGCATGCCATGTATTGTTGGGAAGGCCTTGGATGTATGACCGAAGGGTAACCCATGATGGTTTCATGAACACATACTCCTTGTCTAAGGGAGGAAAGAAGATTACCCTAAAGCCATTATCACCATCCGAACTCCTCAAAAACAAACCCACAAAAGGCCATGAACATTCTGGTTGTTTACTCACTTTTAGTGAAACTCTTTTGAAGGCTTCGAATCACGAATTCAAGGCTTTTAAGGAGTGGATCCTAACCATACAAGATGAACCAAAATCCCCATTACCAACCCATCCATTTGCCAAATCACTCGTCCAAACATTCTGTCACTTGTTTCCAGAAGAGATACCCTCAGGTTTACCCCCTAAACGGGATATCCAACACCATATTGACCTCATTCCTGGATCAGTTCTTCTAAACAAGCCAGCTTATAGAATGAACCCGAAGGAAACCATGGAGATTCAACGGCAAGTAGAGGAGTTGATTTCAAAGGGACTTGTACGTGAGTCCTTAAGCCCTGTGCCGTACCTGCTTTGTTGGTTCCAAAGAAGGATGGCAGCCAACGAATGTGTGTGGACAGCAGAGCCATAAACAAGATCACCATCAAGTATAGGTATCCCATACCTAGGCTTGAAGACATGCTGGACGAATTACATGGCTCTAAGGTCTTCTCTAAGATTGATCTTCGAAGTGGTTACTACCATATCAGAGTAAGGGAGGGAGATGAATGGAAGACTGCATTCAAGACTAAAGGAGGTTTATAGGAGTGGCTAGTTATGCCATTCGGTCTTTCCAATGCTCCTAGTACGTTCATGAGGTTGATGAATCAAGTATTCAAACCCTATATTGGCAAGTTCGTGGTGGTTTACTTCGATGACATTCTTATCTATTCCAAGGACGAGCAAGCACATCGAAATCATCTCAATCAGATTATGCATGTCCTTGAGCGTGAGCAATTATATGGTAATCTTAAGAAGTGTACCTTCTTTACTCATGAGGTTACATTCTTAGGTTACATTGTTTCTAGTGAGGGCATTAAGGTTGATGAAGGGAAGATAGAGGCTATTCGCACTTGGCCTTAACCACAAAGTATACATGATGTCAGAAGTTTTCATGGCTTGGCTTCGTTTTACAGAAGATTTATTCGAAACTTCAGCACCATCATGTCCCCTATGACCGAAGTGCTTAAGGGTTCATTGTTCCAATGGAATCCTAAGGCACAAACTGCCTTTGAAGAAGTCACAAGGAAACTTACTCAAGCACCTGTTCTTGCATTGCCATGCTTTGAGAAGGTTTTTGAGGTTGAATGTGATGCATCAGGAGTAGGAATTGGTGGAGTTTTAACTCAAGAAAGCAAGCCATTGGCCTTCTTCAGTGAAAAACTATGCGACTCAAGAAGAAAATACTCCACATATGACAAGGAATTCTATGCTATCATTCGGTGCCTAGAGCATTGGAGTCATTACTTAGTGGCTAGTGAGTTTATACTTCATTCAGATCACGAGGCTTTGAAGTACATTTAAGGCCAGCATAAACTTAACTCACGCCGTGCTAAGTGGGTTGAATTCCTACAGTCATTCCACTTCACTATTAAGCATAAGTTAGGAAAGTTGAATCAAGGTGCAGATGCATTATCAAGGAGACATCTCCTTATGTTCCAGTTGGATGCTCTTATTCTTGGTTTTGAGCATCTCAAAAGTTTATGTGCTGAAGATGAAGACCTTGGGAATCTCTATGCTGCATGTTTGAAACATCCCAAGGGAGATTTCCTAATCCAAGAAGGTTACTTATTCAAGGGAGTGCGATTGTGCATTCCAAAGTGTAGCACTCGTGAGCTTCTAATCAGGGAAGTTCATGGAGGTTCCTTGGCAGGCCATTTTGGAGAGTCAAAGACCTTAACCATGTTAAGGGAGCATTACTACTGGCCAGGGATGGAGAAGGATGTTCAAGACATCCTTAGGAGGTGTGGAACATGCCAAGCAGCCAAGAGCCATACCCTACCTCACGGCTTATACACCCCATTGCCCGTACCAACCCTACCTTGGGTGGACGTGAGTATGGACTTCATTTTGGGTCTACCTAAGACTCAAAGGGGAAAGGATTTAATCTTCGTGGTAGTAGACAGATTTTCAAAGATGGCACATTTCATTCCCTGCTGCAAAACCAATGATGCTACACACATTGCCGAGCTCTATTCTAAAGAGGTAACAAGGTTGCATGGTATTTCTAAGTCCATTATTTCAGATAGGGATACAAAATTCCTTAGTCATTTTTGGATTACTCTTTGGGAGAAGTTTGGTACTAAGTTGCTGTTTAGTACTACCTGTCATCCCCAGACTGATGGCCAAACAGAAGTAACTAATCGAACCCTAGGGACTCTCCTAAGGGCTTTGATTAAACCAAATGCTAAAGCCTGGGATTTACTCTTACCTCATGCTGAGTTTGCATACAACAAGGCACCTAGTAAAGCTACTGGTCTTTCCCCTTTCAAGGTAGTGTATGGGATTGATCCTTTGAGTCCAAATGATCTCACCCCATGGCCCCAAGACCAAAAGCCCCATGTCGATGCAACACAAAGAGTAAAAGAGATTCAAAAGCTCTATGAGTTGGTGAAGGCACGAATTGAGAAGACTAATGCAGCCTATGAAGCACACGCCAACAAGCATAGGAGAAAGATTGTCTTTCGACCAGGAGACTTGGTATGGATCCATTTGAGAAAGGAACGTTTTCCTTCTAAGGGGAAAAACAAACTCATGCCACGAGCTGAAGGCCCATTTGAAGTCTTGGAGAGGATCAACGACAATGCTTATAAGATTGATCTCCCTAGTGATTTTGAGGTTTCAGCCACCTTTAATGTGGCTGATTTGAGCCCCTTCTATCCGGACACTTCCCCACCAGATTTGAGGGTCAAATCTTTTCAACAAGGGGAGGATGATGGAGCCCTACCTAGCCAAGACCTTAATCAAGATGTAACAAGTCCAAATCATCCAAGAACAAGGTCCCAAACCAAGAAGATGGCTCACCTTTGGCAAGAAATTGAAACTAGCACAAACGGGATAACCGGCCAGTATAAGCCCGGTTTTGTGCACCTCATTTCTTAAGCTACATTGTGGCTTAAGTCTAATATTTTTGCATTTTTGATATCCTCATGAAGTTAACTTTCAGGTTCAAGCATTGGTTTCACTTCATGCCTTCAAGAGGATAAGGATTCAAGGCATTCTTTCCATGACTGTCAAACGGGTCCAATTTTGCACGGTTAGAAGTTTTAGTTTAGATACTATATTTAAAGTTGTTTTAACCTTAATTTCTTTCTTTGAAAGGTTAATACACACCCTAAGGCCTTGTCCCATGGCTTGAAATCCAAATCTTGATCACTTTTGCTAAGGGAAAACCAAGCATTTCAGTCGGTCTTTTTCT
Organism: Carnegiea gigantea; assembly: GCA_029747015.1. NCBI lineage: Eukaryota > Viridiplantae > Streptophyta > Magnoliopsida > Caryophyllales > Cactaceae > Carnegiea > Carnegiea gigantea. Next base: position 453,794 of record JAKOGI010000087.1, on the reverse strand, counting down.
GCCTGAACCCGGTTCAAGGATACCCGGTTATTTACTTCATCACAAGGGTTTCCTCTTCTCTAGATGGATGAGTGACACACCCCCCAATGCTGGCACACGTCCAAGGCAGCCTAGGGAAGAAAACAACCAATGAGGGAAGGGCTGCAAGAAGGCTTGTCTCTTGAATCTCATTGGTAGACAAGGAAGGTGCTACCTTGCTTCTCATTGGACAGCCGCAAAGGGAGGTTCACTTTTCGGCTGTGCACATGGCTTTTGCTGAGTTTCCAAGCTATTTAGGCCTAAGTACAAGATAATCAAGTTGTATTAATCATTTGTCTTGCTTTCCTAGTTAGTTTAATGCACTTTGTTTAGTCTTAAGGGAGATTATCAAACCGGTTAGCTTAACCGGGTGTAATTAAGCCTAATACCTTTCCTACCTAGGAAGGAAAGCTAGAAGTGCTTGTGTGAGAGCTTGCTTAGCTTGGTTATTTTGCTGCCTATGTAAAACACACGGAAGAAAGCAAACACTTCAGATTTTGGTTGAATGAAAAACCATAGAGAGCATTTGAGGCTTTCACTCCAAACTCTTGCTTGCTTATCTTAGTTTAGGCCAAACTAAGTGGTGTCCAAGTGAGTCTTAACCTTGATTAAGTGGTGATTCTGTATCTTAATCAAGCTTAAGGGCCCTAAACTCAAAGATTAGTGGTGTTTCTGTATCTAATCCTAGAGTTTAGTTTTATCTGAATCCATTTGATTAGCTTGAATCATCAAGTTAATCTCCTTCACCCATTGTGTTCTTCATTTCCAATCCCTAATACTTGAGTGTTCTTCATTCCCTTCCATTAATCCACTCTTTCTACCATCATTCCCAACCTTTCCCATGAGTTTAAGCCCACCAAAAGACTAGAAACGCAATCCAAACTCAAGAACACCTAAACCGGCTAAAACTAGGCTTTCCTAGTTTCCATGGGCAGAACTTTGGCACGGTGTGACCGTGCCTATCAGCACACCCGTGCCACTTCAGCTCGTTTGCTTCCTTCAAATTTCAGCCCCTTTGGTGTGAAGTTACCTTGGGTCCTCTTTTCCCTTGCACCTTTACATCACATGGCTAGTCTTTCCTCATTCCTCAAGCTAACCTTAAGATCTTTACAAGTCATCTTCTATAAGTACATAGTCTGTTCATCCCCATAATGACAACAAGGTTTACCAATCAAACTGGATTGAATGCTCAATGAATATGGTTCCGACACTGCTAATAGAGGCACATTTATAAAAGATAACACATTCAACTATCTACTGATCTCAGTAAATTTAAATGATAGGGGGACAATCTGAAATGTAAAGAGATGTAACCACACCATGAACTCTTACAAAGACTTTGTTGGTTATAAAGGATTCGCATGTAAGTTGAATGAATGAAAGGACAAAGATTCATAATGAAAGAGGTAGAGCATATAAATGACCTGCATATACAAGACATGCGGTTTATTCATGATGGTCATGATAGTAAAGTAAATGAACGATATTATGAAGTTGAGAGGGAGTATTAAGTACTGAAGGCGAAGAAATCTAACAGATTACCAAAGAGGCGTTTGAAAAGTCATAAGGTACTCGTAGGTAAGTAAGACGATGAATATGAGGGTCAACACCCCCAGAAGGAAAGTTTTATTCATCTGGTATTTGAAAGGCCAATACGTCAAGATAAAGGAGTCAGTCTTATGACTAAACATGATGGCATCAACATCCATCAATAGCACATTCTATAGTAAATGGAAGTCTTAGATAGGCATATAAACTCCGAAACTGCTGGTAGATGAAAATAGCACAAATCGTTATTTATCATTGATAAGATAGGCTATACTTGGTGATAAAGGATTGCCAAAATAACTTGAGTAATGACATACAGTCACGGCCATAGAATAATAAGCCAACATGATGTTGCGGGGCTATAGAAACAGAAACAATATGGATCTACATAATTGCTAAAAGGGCGCTTAATGACTGGGTCTGAAGCAACCAAAGGCTTTGCAAGTAATAGATGACTAGTGCCTGAACAGAAGCAAGGAGGTAAAGTAAGTGACAGTAAAAATATGAATACAGTGATGCCTGAACTGTAAGTAAAATGGGTCAAATATGCTTAGGAAGAACTGCCAACCATATAATAATGCACACTGGGGGTCATTACAGGCTCTATTATAAAAACAAAGAATTAAACGATTATGATTGTCAGGGTTTAAATCACCTATAACAAAGGTTGCTCAGGTGTTGAACTAAATTAGTATCCCACTCATTCTGTAACCTTACTACCATGTCATGAGTTGAGTTAAAACTGATGCCCTTCTGAGTAAAGTAATCTAGTCTCATGTATCCACTTGATATTACTTCAAATGGTTTCTATATCACTGACTCTTATTGATAATGCAATAGCAGAAATCGGTCGATAGATATAGCTAACTATAAGAGATTCAGGTAATAAAAGATATGGCCTATGATACTTCTCTGATCCTCTTTATCACCCATTGCTGGATCAGTGAATAACTCATAACCCAATTACACACCCCATCTCCGAAAATTCCTTAAAAGTACAATGTGCATACGAGCAGAGTCTACTAATTATGTGTACATACATATCACTTGATACTAGTGAAATAAATCTACCTGATACTGGCAGAATAAATGTCCTCAATACTAAAGAAATGAATGCGCTTGGTACTGGTAAAATGAACATTATATCACTTCTTTGGGTTCTTTCCTTCAATCCTGCATATCTAACTTTCATTACTCCTGAACAATTCAAGGTAACTAGGGTAGAAATAAGTCAATAACAGGAAGTAATGGGAACATTGCTAATGTAAGGTCTTAGAGTCAAGACCAGATAATTCCTATATATGGCAGTTTAATCTTACTCGTACCACCCATATAACACCAAGTAGCATACCAAAAGCTAAAACTATTATCACCAGACATAAGCACTCATTGTAATGTTCATCTCATACTGATTCACTTCAAAGATATTGTCCCACAAGGTATTTCCTCCTCTAGAGGTTTACATCTAACTTTACAATGTATTAATCCCTTAAGAAATTGCAAATGTCATCCCCACATTGGGTTTCAATCGTCACTGTACCCAAGATCAGGTATATTAACACACATCAATAAAACTTTCAAATCCTAGGGCAAAATGGACAGAATTTTACCTAAAAACTAACTAAAAGTTGGCTTAAAGCCTTACAACAGATACCTGAAATGGAGAGAAATACTTCAATAGCTCAACGGCCACATGCCAGAGTTCATAACTTAACAGGTCACACACCTAAAGTGCACAATTGCAAAAATTTAAACAAATAAGAGAAATGAAATATACAATACAACTCCCAGATAAATGAGAGTATGCCTCACTAAGAGGTTACCCAAATGGTTCCATACTCCACTTTGCGAATACTCGAATTTCAAGATATCACTAAATGATTGAATCACCCAAATGGAAGTGGTTCCTCTTTATATGCCCATACATATGAACTTATAGTCAATAGATCATTTAACTGGTCCAACATAACTCATACACACCTTAATAGCTAACTCATAAACACTTGATAGCTTATAGTGGCCCTTAAAACCTTAGCTCTGATACCAAATCTGTAACGGCCCGTAATTAAGCATGTTCCACTGTTTGCATTCTCCTTAATAAATCTTTGAATTAGGGCTAATGAACTCAATGATAGGGGTATTACCGCCGTCCAAAAAGACAAGGTTTGGAGTGTGTGTACTAGTTTATAAACTAGAAATAACATAGTTAGACATAGCTTAATCCATACACATTCATGCATTGTCAAACCATACACAATCAACTGTTACCCACGTATCGTTTATACATCGCAGTATAGCAATTCATCATATAATCTGCACCTTCATCCACTAAAGATTTCAAAGTATAGCTCCAAAATAGACATGTACTATATCATTGTTGATCCTCCAGATTCCCTTGCTCAACTTATTCTCTTCATCCAATTTGCTAGCATGAGGGCGAAAACATTTCGAACTATGAGCCGAAGCTCAGTACATGCACTCCTGTATTGTTAAATGATCTCTACATAAAATGATTGGGTGCCCATTTGCAATTCATTTTAAGTTAAAACAGTGAATGAAATGAATGTAAAACTGCATTGCTAGTTATTATCTGATAGTGAATCCCTTGATACTGTTACGATCTATGGATAGGTGTACACTTGCCAAGTCGATTGGGGACCTGGCCTGAAGCGGCGGGGGTAACTAGAGGACGAATGCCCTATCGACGATAACTGGCGGGGTCACTAATTAAATGATAAATCACTGTATAAATTGATTCATTGATATACTTACCAAAATATGATAACCTTGATAAATACACTCTGATTTCTGAAGATATAGGTAATAAACGTACCTGATGCGTTTAAAATGCAATCTCACTTGATAATTCTTATACACAATGGGAAATGATAGACTGGGCCCCGATTCTGTTTAAGAAGTGTAATTATTGGTATATGTAATTAGTAAACAATGCTGACTTTCATAGTTATAACTATAACAGAAATTCCTTAAAAGGCATCCATAACTCAAATAATTCCATAGAAGATCAGTTACACTAAAATAATTTAAAAGCTAAATGAATTAGGGTAACTCAACTCAAATTGAAATATTGTGGAGTAAAATTGATCAAAGTAGAATAATTGGAATCATAAAAGAAAGACTTTGATGGTTATAAATTCATCATGTATTTTTGATATTTCTGAGATGGATAATAAAGGTTTGAGAGCAATTAGAGTGGTGGTAGGTTCAAAATAACTTTAAACGCACCGACTATGCAAGATGTGATTAAGAGGTGTGCAACTTGTCAAATGGCCAAGAGTTACACCCTTCTAAAGGGCTCTACACACCCTTGCCCATTCCTAGCTTTCTTTGGGAGGATGTGAGCTTGAATTTCATTCTAAGCTTGCCATAAAATCAAAGGAACAAGGACTCCATCCCTGTAATGGTAGACCATTTTTCAAAGATGACTCAATTCGTCCCTTACAACAACACAAATGATGTAACTCATGTGGCCAATTTTTATTTCAAAGAGGTAGTCAGGCTCCATGGCATCTTAAGATCTATTGTATCCAACCATGACACAGAGGTTTTGAGTGTCTTTTGGGTCACTTTGTGGAAGAACCTAGGTACTGAGCTCAAGTATAGCACCACAAGCTATCCACAAACAGATAGGCAATGTGGAGTCAAAAATTAAACTTCGGGGCTGTTCTTAAGGGCCTTGATCAAGTCTAATGTCAATTCAAGGGATCAACTCCTTGCCTCTGCCCAGTTTGCCTATAACAAAGCTCTTAGCAATGTCTCTATTCAAGATTGTTTAGGGTTTAGAGCCATTATCTTTAGTTAATCTCAGCCCTAGGGCTAAGAACATTAAGCCAAATGTAGAAGCATCCAAGAGGGCTAACAAATACTAATTTTGAGTTATCAATCTCCTGAATTCTCCAATTTTGTTGCACATGTCATACCACTTAGTTTTCCAAACCAAATAAGCTTCTAAGTACAATCAAAGTTGTTACCGATTCAAGGTCCACCTTAGAAAATTCATAACTTTCACCCCTGACCTCCAATTGAGCTATAAAACTGTAATATAAAAAGATTAAAAAGTCCCTCAACATTTTCATTTGTAGCCTATTACACAACCACCACCACACAAATCCCAAAATTGAGCTAAAACACCACCCTATGTAGTTTTGGTTCGGTCTGCACAGCCGGAGTAAAACGGCCATAACTTTTTGCACAGAACTCGGATTAAGGTGATTCAAAAGCCATTTGAAATATAACTCATTGAGCTAGCACCCCAACAAAATTCATAATTTTTTAACCAGCCATGAATTACCAGTTTTTCCTGGAATAGACCCCTATTTCTTGGCCCTTCACAGTTTACTACCTACTTTATTATCCCCCTTTTTCACATAATTACCCTCTAAAATCACTTGTTGAAATTATCAAAACATGGGGTGACCCTCAACATCACTTTAGACAGCCATTATCCACAATTGTTACTTCACAATCATCCAAGATTCATTTTCAAATCTAAAACACACACATGACAGGCTTGTTGGCAAACATCATTCAAATTGTGCATAATTCTCATAACCCTAGCTTATGTATCACGTGAATTTGCACTTAAAATTATCTAAAATCAATAGTAATACCATGATATTCATTACTAATACCATAGATCACAAAATCACAAATAAAATTAAAAAAACACAAGGTTAGAATTTACTTACTTTAAGTATGAAACAAGGGAAGTTAGAGATGTTTAAAGTTTGAACAAGTGAGAAGGGTGGCTGATGGTGGTGCTAGTGGTCCGATGGCAGCCTCTTGGTGGCCGAAAAGTCGCAGTAAGTGGCTGGAAATCAGCAAATACAGCAACAAAATGGAGGGGCCTGTGTAGGGTGGTGGAGAGGGAGAGAGTAAGTCTTGATATTTTGTGAGTTTTGCTTTGTGGAGAATGACTTAGCTAATAATTGGCTGAGTTTTTAACCACAAAAAGCCATCTTTTTGCTAATGATAATTAGGCATAATTGAGGGTAATTAGCTAAGCAAATGGGTAGTGGCTTGTTGGGCCCAAAATTGCGGCCCCAAAAAAAATACACTTTACGCGATTGAATTTTCCGTGGCTCGAAATTAAATTTTTGGATCATTATGAAAAATAATTTAATCTCTTAAATCATATTTATTAGGGCCTACTATCGATTCACTCGAAATTTTACAATAATGAAAACTCGATTGCAAAGTGGGGCCAAAAATAAATTCTTCCAACTGGATGATTAAATGAGATAAATAAATGTGAAAATTTAATAACATGGCTTAATATAGGGTTGGGCTATTACAACCCCTCACCACATCTTCTTCTTCTCCGTCATCATCATCGTCATCACCATCATCTTCTTCTCATCACCTTTCTTTCTCTCGCTATTTGCCCCGCGCTCCTAGTCCTCACCACACACATAATTACCCATCATCACCATATATCTTCTAATCAAAGCCTCCTCATCATCAACCATTCATCATTGTCATTAGCAGTACCAACTTCACCAACATCATTGCCATCGCGTCACGCATTCTCCCCCATAAGTATTGTCATACTTTTTTATTTTAGTTAGCTTACACTTTTATTGTCAAAGTTGAATTATTTAGAATTTTGATGTAATTTAATTTATAATATTAGTGAGTAATTTTCTTGTACTTAGTATAATCTCATGCTAAATTAATTATTTTGAAATAAGTTTTGTGCTTTATTGTCTAATTGATTTTTTTTCCAAGCCACTATAATGGTTTGAGTTTATTGTTCATGATGTTCACGTTAGATTAATTAGAATGCATGCTGGTTTGTTTAACGTTAATTCATATGTTAGTTTAAAAGACTTAAGAACGTAAAGCCTTTAGTCTTTTGCAGATAAGTATCACTTTAATTGATCATAGATGGCTCACATCCATCTCTTTTAAGTAGGAAATTGTTCTAGATCCTTGTTAATTCAATTTGTTTGTAAATTGATTATAAGGTGTTAGATGATGTTTAATGCTTAATGCTTTAGTTTGATTAAGTTCTTGCACTAGTGCTATGGTTATCAAAACTAGTAGGGTTTATATTAGGGCTGAACCTAAGTAAACTATAATAGAAGGAAAAACCGAGAAGATTTGCTGGTGGGTGTCTTCTAGAGTCTAAGTCATAGAAAAATCAATTTGTGTGTTGATGATAATATTTATTTACATGGTGGATATAGATTACCCTAAGTGTTTTCTGAAATTTGGTACCTTTGATAGTTAGTCGTTTGCTTTTTAGTTGATTGATTTAGTTTGTTAATTTTTATTCTTGAATTTATAGACTTTACTATTAAATTTCATTTACCCCGTCCAAAAGAGTAGTCTTTTTGGTGTGTCTTACTAATTTTAGATTAATTATATTTTGATCTTTAGTGTAGTTTAATTTCCAGAATAATTTTCTATTCTATTTTTGCCATTATTTGCCGGTTTGTTAGAAATTAAGTTAAAAATAGTTTCTTTTATGTGTTTATGTGTTTTGTGCTACTATGGGGTTTAGATAGAGTCCTAATATGCTGTTATTTAATTTTCAAATTTTTGAAAATTATTTGGTAATTTTTTAGAATTATTTCATAAATTAGATACGTGCATGTTTTTACTTTAATAAATATGAAATTGAGTTTTCAATTTTGATTTTATGTTTTTAGGGTTTTTATTAAGTCTAGAAAATTATATTTTACAATCTAGGTAATTTTATTATTTATTTTCTTATTTATTTAAATGTAGTTTATTAGTTACTTAATTTTAGAATTAATTTTCTATTTTCATTTTCTGTAATTATTTTCTATTTTATTTTGTTGAAATGAATTAGATATAATTCTGGGAATATAAATTCAATTGTTTTCATAATATTAATTAAGGATATTTTCTATGAATTTTGACATAAATTTTCTGCTTGATACTTTCTGTTTTAATTTTTATTTTAATATTGTGTAAATGTTTCTGTTTTTATTTTTCCAGAATATTTAGGCTGAGTATTTACTGTTTTATTTCCATAATTAGGATTATCATATTTTGGAGTATTTCTGAATAATGTTTTAGATTTTTATTTGTTTAATTTGATGTTTTAGTAATTAAAAGAATGAGTAAAAAATTATTGGAGTAGTAAATTTAATTGGATTCCGACTAACTTGCTCTTATATCTTTCCTCTTGGGATTGATCGCTACTGTCATGTGCTATATTCTTATTCGTAAGCCTTAGTAGTGGTTTAGTTTGTAGTTGTATGACAAGTTCTACAGTAAGCTACCATTCTATATTCTCAAGCTTTCATGAGGGGGTCATTTGTAGATATTGAATTTGATGGGAATCTAACACCACTAAGTTCACATCTATAAGGAATGAAAATCATGACTCCTAAATATCATAAGAATAATTGTGACAATAGTTAATGCAGACTGTATACCAGCCATTGAAGCATTTTTTTTGAACATGGGAACTTATTTTTTCTTAAATATCATAAGGGCACTTTAGCTGATTCATTTATAACTCTAAAACTCTAATCTCTGTATTATTAGATAGACAAATGATAGCAAACCAAAGCATGATCTACTTTTTGTATGGAATTCCAAAACATCCATAAGAATTCTATTAGAAGGAGAAACCCGTTCTAGCAGTAATGACATTTCATTTTGGATTTTCCTCTTTTCCGACAGGAGTTCTATCTAACGATTACCGTTGGTAAGCTTACAAGTTCAACTATCTGCCAGACAATTCTTTAATCCCTTTATATGTTCAATAGAGAATGAAAACTGCTTAAGCTATGATTGCTAACGTAGAAGTTGCCTTATGCTTTCATATTTGATAAATTCTTGTTCTTAAAATCAAGTATTCCTTTGCAATCAATTTGAATAAGAAAAGGTTTTGGCAGTAAAAAGATTAAGAACTTCTCAATTCCCCTTATGACTGCGAGGATTTCTTTTTCCATCGTGGGATAATTGCATTCTACTTTATTAAAATTTCCACTACAGTATTTGCGGAGTTGTTCTCCTTCTTTAATTTTGAGTACTGCACTCCAGTGCTCATTGATGATATCTGTCTCAAGAATTAAATCATGTCCTTCATTAGGTAAATTAAGAACATGAAGATTTTTACACATCTTTTTGAAATTTTGAACAATCTTTGAACCACTAGGGGTCTATGTCTAGCTTACTTATTTCTTGGGTTTCTACTGCAATGATTTTCTCAATTTAGCTAGATCTTTAATGATATCAGAAGCATAGGGTAAGACATCCAAGAAACCTCTCTAATTGCTTCATACCTTCAGTATTTTTAGGCAAATTTTCTATTTTTTCTAGAATATGCTTTTGTAAGATGATTTGTCCAATTTTTATTTCTAGACCTAAAAACTCGGTTTCTTGTTCAACATAAATGCACTTGTTCTCATAAAGAATAATACCATGATCAATGCATCTTTGGGTGACAACTAAGAGATCTTCTTTGTGCTGTTCTACGGTCTTGGAAAAGATAAGGATATTATTGATGTAAACTAGGCAGTGGTGATTAAAATCTTTGAAGATGCTATCCATTCTTCTTTGAAATATTTGGAATGCAGTTTTAAGACCAAATGGCTTTACTATCCAATCATAATGTCCTTAGCAGGCACTAAAAGTAGTTCAAGGAATACTTTCTTCATCCATTTTGATTTACCACTATCTGCTTTTGCAATCCATTTTTAAGAACTAAGAGACTCCTTAAATTCTATTGAAAGGAACTGTTTTGTTAGGAATATAATAACCACCAAAAGATAGTGTTATTGTTAAGCTTTTTGTAATTGATTACCATTCTTGTTTTTCCTCTTTTCTCTTCAACATGATTTCATACCATAAAAGCAGGACTAGTGTGAGAACTCTTGTTATTCCTGATTAACCCTTTATCCAAAAGTTCTTGATTGGGTTGTCAAATTCTTAGATATCCTAGTGTGTATACGCCATTTGTTTAACTTGGATCATAGTGTTGTTATTTAAAAAAGTGATTTTTGCAAATGTCTGATCTTTATCCCAAAATTTAAGAGGATTATCATAGTAGAGTTCTTTCCATAATTGCTCTGTTATTCAACAATCCGCTCTTTAATGGATAACTCAAGCAGTGAGATTATTAGTGTTACCTCACGTTCTACAGGTATCACCTTCTCACCATGCTGGCTGCATGTAAACTCAATTTTCTGATGAGCACAAGCTCTATTTAATTTATCAATAGGAACTAAGTTACCATTTATCATGAATATTATTTGATTTATGGTCTATATGCATATAGAATGGGGCCTCTAAAAATTATTTCTGATAATCATATCATGAGACGGTTGATTAGTAGCCCATAGAAGTGATATAATGCATTAGACTCCCATTTCTAAGGATAACCCTTCTATGACTTTATTATGGCTCATAATGCTATTATCAGATATCCTTACTCGTAAAGGATTCTTGGCTTTTTTTACATAAACTCTAGTAATAATGATCTTTTTCCACAACAGACAGAACAATCAGTATCGATGTAGGCACATAATTCATATTTATTATATCCCTATCCCTCTAAATAAACATTTATTGGGATATAGATACTATTAGAGCTTGTATTGGTGAGTTCATAGCATATTTCTATGGTCATATGTTTGACTAATTCATCCTCATAAATTGGTTCACTAATAGTTATCCAATGACTTTTCTATCCAGGCTCGTACTTTGATCTACACTGTTTCTTGTGCGTTCAAAACTCATTCTACTCATTTCATGGGTTATACTTATTGTATCATCTTCTTTAAGCTCTTCTTTTGTAGTTGAAGATCCTTATCCCAATTCTGATCTTACACTCATGCTTCTTAATAATTAAGGTTTAATGGTAATTTTACCATTCTCATCAATGTCTATTACATTTTTCTTATTAATTTTTATGGGATTAGCAAATCTAGATATCCAAGACCTATGATTTTTATCTTTTATGAGTTGGAGTTTATCATTTGAATTTTTTCCATTGGTGCAGGACTTTCAAATTTTCTGCCTTTATCATTTTTATCTTTGTCTTTAGATCTATATTATTATCTAATTTGTAGATTACTTTCCAAAATATCCTTAGTTGATATCCTCCTTTTTTCGAGTCCATCCTAACTATTTTTATCTTAAGGGATATGAAGTTTTTGACAAATTCATCTTTGAGTTTTACATAATATTTAGGTCAGCAAATGAATCCTACTGATCCATTATATAAATTGGTCTTAATTCCCATGATAATTTGACTATTAAGCCTGGTATGCCTGATATCACAAAGTAAAGCATAAAGATTAATATCTTTGCCATAATACTATAATGGAGCAATTCAAACTTGGACACTGCCAGCAAGAATATACTTGTACTTTCTATCTTTATTATACTTATGGATATTTTCCTAATTGATGAGGTTAAATTCTCACACATCATACTCACAGTCTTTTATCTCTAAATCGTCTTCCATCATCTCACGTATACAATTATTCTTTGTTTAAAAGATGGTTTTTTTTATAAATGATGTCTTTCTGAATTATAGGAAGGACTCAATCTCCTTTGACATTTTTATTTTCATTATCTACCATAAATTCTTCTTCTCGAAGATCACCAAGACTAATTGAACTAGTTTCTATCATGCGACTAGTTTTTTCATAATCACTTTCTTCATATTCATCCTCCAATACAATTTCAACAATTCCTTAGTTGTTTTTTAGTGCTAGATCTAGTGCCACTTCCTCGTTAAGCTCAAAATAATCTACACCACCTAAAGTTTCTATAAGCTTGTTATTCTTTCTATTTTTACAATCATTTGCACAATAATCTACTTCTTCGCATGCCTAACACTTACAGTTGCTTTTTCTGGTAGGACAATAAGTGGCTTTTCTAAAAAATCTTTATTTTTTAGGGCTTAGTTTGTTATAACATTTTCTTTTATAGTTTTCTCCACTTTTGCTTGGTAAAACTCTTTTTCTCACAAACTTTTCTTTTTCTTCTCCTCTCAAGTTCATTTTCTCATTGGTGAGGATTGTCCCGGCAAGTTACAAATTATTTCTTCATTTTCTTTTGTTTTTGGAGATCAAGGCACTGATCATTGACCCATTTTTTTAAATAAGATGTTCTTGTGCCAATTGTATCACTGAAATCTACTTTTTCAAGCCATATAATGTATTTTTCATTGATTATAGAATTGATTCAATATGGTAATTTGTCATAAAATATACCAAGATTGGTTTCATCATACTAGGTTTCTAATAGTAATGACTAAGTTTTGTAATATAATTCTCCTGATGTCTTATGTCCTAAAGCTCAATGTTATTAATCTTCTTTTGCCACTCTCTAGCCTATTGTTCAAAATCAAGTTTAGCTTCAAGAAATTCAATTTCGATTTCCTTACATAATTTTTTAAACAAAATAGCTAGTGTTTCCATTGTCCTTAATACATTTTCACCTTCCTCATCTAGTGAGTCATACCTATTAGCTACAATACTAGAAAAACTATGTTCGATATAATTTATGAAATATTCAGCAGTTTATATGGTATTCATATTTAAGACACTATTCATATCTCTTTTTCAATGTTCAAATATTTCTTCTCTATGACGTGCTCCATCAAAATTTGAGATGTAACCGATTTGGCTAATTACAGTAAGGCTAATTTCTTCAATGGATATGGTTTTCTTTGGGATGAACCTAGAGGAAAAATTGGTGGTACACCCTGCGGGACATATCTAGGTCTCATAAAGTGGGTATTTCTTGTAGAAGATTCACCAAATTTTTCAGGTTTAGAAACAATATTGCTAATTAGATTGGACTTGATTTCATCTACGTTGAGTTCTTCTCCAATCTCATCAATTTCATCATTAAATATCATTTTACCATATTTTTAAATCTGATTTTCTCCTAATTTCTTCTAAAGAAATAACATATAGGTCTTCTAGTTTAATCAAATTCATCTGTTGATATATTTTTTCTTCCAATTGGACATTATTTGTCTCTCAATTATCTTCAAAGGATACATCTTGTTTTTCAATTATTGAACCCATGATTTTATTTAACTCTTTTGGATTGTTCTTTATCGAATATATTTTGTAATTCATCAAGATTATACTGCTTATATTCCATCTTTTTCTTCCATTTCTTCCTTTTTCTAGTGAATTTTCAGTAGATTTTTCTCCTACTTATTTTTTTTATTTCTATATCATGCAAAGGAAATGGATTTTTGTTTTTAAGTTTTGAAAATGATATTTATGCTGAAATGGAGTACTAATACTTAAATCATATTTTTCATTGTGTTTGATTTTGTTCATCAAAGAAGGATGAATTATAGACAACTGCTTTTTTATCTCCTTAACTTTAGTCTTGATTTTGGTTAATTCTGCCTTTAGTTCTAAGACTATGTCAGTGATATAGTTTAGTTACGATACTAATGAAGTGGCTCCGTTTGGTGAGCGCACAATGTATGAATAATTAGGAGCAAGACAAGTGGATGACAATTCAAGAATTAAACATAGTTAATTATCTTAATTAACTATTAATTAACTCGATTATCTTAATTATTTTTGCTCACTTGGCTCTGATACTAGATCAAAGAGGGCTTCGAGTTGTACTTATGACAAGAATATCACATGCACTTATTTAAAATGTTCGAAAGTAAGTTTTTAAGGATTAGGGTTTAAATGTAAATTTCAAAAACCTAGGGTACTATACATAATTTTAAAAGTTAGTTTAGTTAAGATTGGTGATATAAATATTTGACCCAAAGTTGGATATATTGAAAAATCAGTTTTGAAGTTGTGGGTTCAAAAAATTATTTACCCTAACTTTGAGGGCCGAAATGGAATTTATCCCTGCAAGCAAACTAAACCATAAATTTTACAGATAAACTCTAATCTGACCCCAAAGTTTGGCGTAAATAATTTTTTAAACCTACAACTTTAGAAGCGATTTTCTGGGCCATCCATATTTGGTGCAAATAATTTCTGGAACCAAACTTATCAGAACTAGTTTTTTAATTTGAAAAATGCCCCTTAAAGTTTTTAAATTTTTATTTTTAACGCCAGTGCTTGAAAACTTACTTTCGAAAAATTTAATTTTGTACATGTGGTTTTCTGCTCATAGGGAATACTGGAAGCCGTTGTTCACCTGGTATCAGAGCCATGTGATCAAAAATAATTAAGATAATTAAGATACTTAAGGGTTTAATTAAGCTAATTAACTGTATTTAATGCTTGAATCTTCACAGAATTGTCCTGCTCCTAATTGTTCGCATATTGTTCACTCACCAGAAGGGCTAGTTTAGTAACACCTCAATTAAACTATATCACTAATATAGTTTTGGAATTAAAAGTTGAATTAATAAAAATTAAGACCGAAGTTAAGGAGATTAAGAAGCAAATATCTGTAATTCGTCTTTCTTTAGTTAACGAAATTAGACATAGTGAAAATCGATTTTAAGTGTTGGTCCTCTATTTTAGCATAAACATCCTTTCCAAAACCCATAAAACAAAAATCTATTTTCTTTGCATGATATAAAAATTCAAAAAGAAGTAGAAGAAAAATCAACTGAAAAATCAGCTGAGAAGGTAGAAAAAGAGGAAGAGGATGGAGTATAAGCAGTGCAACCTAGAAGAATTGCAGAATATGTTCGAAAAAGAACAAAACCCAAAATAACTAAACAAGATCATAGGCACAATTAGTGATAAACACGATTTGTTATCTGATAATAATAAAGAGACAAATAATGTCCAGCTAGAAGAAAAAATATATCAGCAGATGAATTTGATCACGCTAGAAGATCTTAATGTGTTACCATTAGAAGAAGTTCGAAAAAATTTGGGTAAAAAATATGGTAAAATGGTTGTGGAGAACAAGATCAATGAAGAACTCAACTTAAGTGAAATACAGATAAATCCAGTTGATAATATTGTTCCTAAACCTGAAGAATTTGGTGAACTTTTTAGAAGAAACACTCATTTTATGAGACCTAAGTACGTTCCAGTGGGACGTATAACCAATTTTTTCGTTGGGTTTATCCCAAGGAAAACCACTACCTTTGAATAAATTGGCCTTATCCTAATTAGCCAAACCGAATATATCCTAAACATAGATGGAGTTCGTAATAGAGAGGAAATATTTGAGCATTGGAAAAGAGGTATCAATAGTGTTTTAAATTTAAATATTACATAGACTTCAATAAATTTCCTAAATTACATTGAACATAGTTTTTATGGCACTATAGCTGATGAGTATGATTCATTAAATGAAAACGGTAAAAATACGTTAAGAGTGATGGAAATATTAGCTTCTATGTTCAAAAATCTATGTAAGGAAATTGAAACCGAATTCATCGGAGCTAAACTTAACTCCGAAGAAAAAGCAAGAGAATGTCTGAGAAAGATTAATATAATAGAATTATAGGATGTGAGATATCTAGAAAATTATATTACTAAATTTAGTCAATATTATTACAAAATTGGGCATAATGAAACTCATCTTGGTATGTTCTATAACAAATTGCTATATCCTATAAATTTCATAACTAATGAAAGATACATGGCACGGCTTGAAAGAGCAGAAGTCATTGGTACCCTTGGTTTGAGGATATCTTATTTAAGAAAATTGGTCAATGATCAATGTCTTCATCTCCAAAAGGAAAAGAAAATTAAGAAGTAATTCCTAACTTGCTAGGATTCGGCTCACCAATGGGGAAAAGAACTTGAAAGGAGAAGAAAAAGAAAATTTTATAAGAAAAAGAGCTTTAATATGCAAAAGGAGAGAAATATAGAAGAAAATATTATAACAGTCAAGTCCTAAAAAATGAAGATTTTGTAGGAAAGCAGCTTATTGTCCTAAAGGAAAAAACAATTGTCAATGCTGAGCATGTAAAGAAGTAGGGCATTATACTAATGAATGCAAAAATAGGAAGAATAACAAGGTCATTGAAACCTTGCGAAGTCTAGACAATGTTGAGCTTAGTGAAGATGAGGCATTAGACTTAGCTCTAAATAATAACAAAGGAATTGTTGAAATCATATTGGACAATGAACATGAAGAAAGCGATTACGAAGAAACCAGCTTTGTGATGGAAAGTGAGTCGATTAGCCTTGGCGATCTTCAAGGAGAAGAGTTTGTTGTAGACAATGATAACAAAGAAGTTAAAGGAGATCAGGTCCTTCCCATAATCGAGAAAGACATGATCTATAAAAAGTCAATCTTTCAATTAAAAAGCAAATACGTATGTGAAATGATAGAAGGAGATCTAGAAATCAAAGACTGTGAGTATGATGCAATGAAAGTTAATCTCATTAATTAACTAGGAAAACATCCTTAAGCATAACAAAGATAGAAAGTATAGGAATATCCATGTTGGAAGTGTTCAAGTTCAAATTACTCCATTGTAATATTATGATAAACATATTAATCTTTGTACTTTGCTCTGTGATATCAAGCATACCAAATTTAATAATCAAATTATCACAGAGATTAAGACTAATTTATATGATGGATCAATAGGATTCAATTTTTGACCTGGATATTATGTGAGTCTAAAAGATGAATTTACTAAAAACTTCCTATCCCTTAAGATAAAAGCGGTTTGGATGGACATGAAAAGAGGAGGATATCTATTAAGGATATTTTGGAAAATTCTACAAATTAGATAATACTATCAATCTAAAGACTAAGGTAACAATGATAGAGACACAAAAATTTGAAAGTCCTACCTCTATGCAAAAGATCCAAAGGATTAAATCCAATCCTTAGGACATAAAGATTGATCATTGGTGGATAGCTAGCTTTACCAATCCTACAAAAATTAATACAAAAAATGTGATAAAAATTAAAGAGAATGGTAAAATTACCATAAATCCCCAATAATTAAGGAGCTTGAGTGCAAGATCAGAATGGGGAGAAAGATCCTCATCAGCTAAAGAAGAGCTTAAAGAAAATGATAGAATTAGCATGACCAGTGAAATAAGTAGAATTAGTTTTGAACCCACAAGGCATAGT
This sequence comes from Carnegiea gigantea, assembly GCA_029747015.1. Taxonomy (NCBI): domain Eukaryota; kingdom Viridiplantae; phylum Streptophyta; class Magnoliopsida; order Caryophyllales; family Cactaceae; genus Carnegiea; species Carnegiea gigantea. The sequence continues at coordinate 436,217 of JAKOGI010000087.1, read as the reverse complement.
GTAGACCGAAGTATGAGTCTATATAGAAAAGTAATTTGGGTACAAAACTAGACCAATTAGTGAGCCAATCTATGAAGATGAATTAGTTAAGAACATGATTATGGAGATATGCTATGAAGCTACCAATACAAACCCTAACAGCATCTATATCCTAATAAAGGTATGTTTAGAGGGAAATAATAAAAATGAATTATGTGCCTACATAGAAAAAAAACATTATTTTCAGAATTTATGTGGAAAAAAGCCAGTCTTTTATAATTAAGAATAGCCGATAATAGCATTATGAGCCAGAATGAGGCAATAGAAGGGTTATCCATAGAATTAGGAGGATTCTAATGTATTATACCAGTTCTATGGGCTACTGATAAACCCTCTCACAACATAACTATTGAAAATAATTTTTATAGACTATATTCCCCATGTACACATACCATAAACCAAATAATATTTACAATCAATGGTCACTCCATTCCTATTGAAAAATTAAGTAAGGCTCTACTCTGATAATCATCTAAAATTTTGGGATAAAGATAAAATATGCACTAAAATCGCTTTATTAAATCCCAACACTATTATTCGAGTTAAATAAATGGTGCCTACACACTAGGATATCCAAGAATTTGCTAAGCACACTAACGAACTTCTGAATAAAGGATTAATTAGGAATAGCAAGAGTCCTCTCCTTAATCACTGCTGTTTAGTTTACATGAATGATATCCTTGTCTTTTCCAAAACTATAGAACAACTTAAAGATGATTTCTTAGCTGTAACCCAAAGACGTATTGATCATGGTATTATACTGGGTAAGAACAAATGCATTTATGCATAACAAGAGATTGAGTTGTTAGGTCTACAGAAAAAAGCTAGACAAATCATTCTACAAAAGCATATTCTGGAAAAAAATAGAAAATTTTTCTAAAAAGATTGAAGATAGGAAGCAACTAGAGAGGTTTCTTGAATGCCTTACCTTGCTTCAGATTTCATTAAAGATTTAGCTAAATTGAGAAAGCCATTATAGCAGAAACTCAAGAAATAAGTAAGTTGGACTTAGACCACTAATGATTCAAAGATTGTTTGAAACTTCAAAAAGATGTGTAAAAATCTTCCAATTCTTAGTTTACCTAATAAAGGAGATGATTTAGTTATTGAGATGGATGCCAGCAATGAACACTGGAGTACAGTACTCAAAATCAAAGAAGGAGAAAAACTCTGCAAATATTGCAGTGAAAGTTTTAATAAGGGAGAATGTAACTATCCCACTATGAAAAAAGGAATCCTTACAATTAGGGGAATTGAAAAGTTCATAATATTTTTAGCCCCAAAATCTTTTCTTATTCGAACTTATTGCAAAGGAATATGTGATTTTGTGAAAAAGAATTGATCATATATGTAACAGCAAGGGCGACTTTTGCATTGGCAATTATGGTTTAACCAGTTCTTTCTCTATTAAACATATATAGGGATTGAAGAATTTTCCGGTAGATAGTTTAACTCGGGAACTCAACAATGGTGATTACCAGAGCAAAACGCCTACCGCAAAAAGGGGAAATCCAATATGAAATGTCATTGCTATTAGAATGGGTTTCTACTTTCAGTAAAGTCCTTATTGATAATTTAAAATTCTATACAATAAATAGATGTCGCTTTGGTCTGCTATCGTCTGTCTACCTAATAGTCCAAAGATTTTCTCCTCTAGAGTTACAAGTTAATTACCTATGGCGTCCTTATGATATTGATAAGTGCTTAATATGCACATCTTTTTAGGGCTATTTTGCCTCATTTTTAGGAGAATTTTGTGCCTAATGATGCTTTTTACTCTTCTATTCTCGATTTATGCTTGGGTGTAGTTGTTTTATGTGTTTTGCATGATTTTTAGTTTTTTTACCTAACATTTGCTCTTTAATAGCTGTGTTTTAACCTCCCCCACGGTCATCCATGAGTTGCACCAGCACAGACCATGGTCGGACCGTGGTGGATGCCACGGACCATGGTAGGCCTGTAACTGCTGCCTCTTCATTTTCCCTCGACTACGTGGTTGAGATCAACTTGAGTTTCCTATAAATAGCGATGTTCAGTAGCGAAGGAGAGCAATCCTTAGCAAGTAAAGCATGTTAGAATTAGCCTTGTGAAGATTAGTTTAGTTTATTTTCTCTCATATTTTGTTCTTTGCTTAGTTTTGTTTTTGCTTTTGTGTGAGTTTTGAGTGTGAGAGCTTTGATCCTGAGGCGGTTCTGAAGCCCTTGGTGAAGGCCATCTCAGTCTAGCCCCTTCCGCTCAGATCTCGCTAATCTTTGGTTAGTTTGTTTACCTTTTCTCATGTCTGAGTAATTTTCTGAATTTAGAAATTTAGTAGTTTTTTGGAGTGTATTGGATCATATTTTAGTTCATTCAATTGTACTATTTTCACGATTGGTTTGATGTCATTCTATTAAGTGTTTAATATGTTATGAGTTGATTTTTGGCCAAAATTTACTTGCACACTTGAAACAATCGAGTGAACATTTGAAAGATAACATTTGGTTGTTGGACTGCTTGAATAGACTTAGCATAACTTCATCTCAAAAGAGAGATTTATATGTTAGGAGGGTTAGTTAGTAATCGAGGACTTTGAACTTGAATTAAGTCAAATTAGTTTGAAAGAACGATGTTTGCTTAGTTTAGGCAAATTTGACTGATTTCAAAAGAATAGATAAAGTTTCTAGAAAAGATTACAATTCCCTGGAATTAACCAATTAGAGACAGGCAAATGTTTATTCATTTTGATCAAATTCTCTTCCATAATTATGAAAATTCCTAGACATTTTTTTCTCATTAATTTAGGCGGGTTCATTTGAAGTAGTTAATCGAAACCTTTTGAAATAGAGTTTTGCTTAACATATTCTGACAAGACTAGGCTTAATAGATTACTTTAGTCCCTGGTAGGGATGGGCAACAGACCGGGTACCCATTGGGTTAAGCGGCCAGCCCGTTTAAAATAGAGCTAACAATGGGTCGGGTTAATAATGGACTGGGCTAATATTGGGCCAGCCCATTAAGGCATATTAATAGGCCGAACTGGGCTAGCCCATTAATGGCCCGTTTAGTAACCCATTAACTTTTTCAACTTACTTGACACACTAGTTTACATGTTCGAATTAGTTAAACTTATTACTAATACTTTGTACACAATAATAATTATTACATATCGTTTTTTGGCGCAAGTTTGTTCCATTTTTAAAAGGGCTCAAAGCTGGCCGCCCATAGGCGACTCGACCCAACCCATTTATTAGCTTGGTTGTGTATTTTCTAACTTTGAATTTGGAGTAGTTTAGTTTGGTTGGAAAATTACAAAGATTTTAGTTGAAAAATTAATTCACCAAAAATACTCCCTAGTGATAATGAGCGGGCCATTGGCGGGCCAGGTTGACTTGGTCCATAACCCAGCCTGGCCCATTAACAAATGTGTTGGGCCCAGCTCGGCCTGGTTAGTTAATGGGCTGGCCTAGTCTGGCCCGACCTGGTCCGTTACCCGCCCCTAGTCCCTGAGGAACAATATCTTTTATCTATACTACGACCACCCGTGTGCTTGCGGCAGTGGTCAAGTTTTTGACGCCGTTGCCGGGGACTAAATTGCTAGCTATTGAGTATTGTCTTACAAATGTGACTAAGCATTTTAGAGTTTTGATTTGTTTTGTTTTCTTGTTATTTTTCTTTTTCCTATTTATTTGCGCTGGTAGTGTTAGTGAAAGTGCTTGCTAGAATTTTTCCTAGTTTATGCAAAGACTGATTTTATACGAGCCTGATCCAGAGATTGAGAAGAATTTGCACTTGAGGAAGAAAAAGCAGAGGATCGATGAGCAAAGGCGTGATGCAAGAAGGATCAAACATGGTCGAGATTTCGTTACTCCCGGAGTCCAACGGATCACCTTAAGCGTAGCTTGGGCTGCTGTGGATGCTAATAACTTTAAGCTCAAGCCAGTACTTATTTCCATGGTAGCAATCTCAGTTCGACGGAACTCCTTTGGAAGGCCCGAATCTACACCTCTCAGTATTTTTAGAGGTGCGCGATATGCTAAAGTTAAACGAAGTCTCCAGTGATGCGATTCGCCTGCGCTTATTCCCTTTCTCATTGAGGGATAAGGCGACGCTTGGTTACACTCTTTGCCGTCTACTTCGATAACTACTTGGGGTGAGTTAGGGAGAGCTTTCCTCACCAAATTCTTCCCTCTGAGCAAGATAACGAGCTTGAGAAATCAAATCACCAACTTTCTGTAAAATGAGGATGAGACGCTCTATGAAGCCTGGGAGCATTTTAAAGATCTACTGCGCTTGTGCCCCCATCATGGTCTTCAGCGTTGGATAATTATCCAAGCCTTTTATAACAATGTGACCTAAGCTATGAGGTCTACTATTGATGCGGCGGCAAGAGGAACACTAATGAGTAAGACCGAGGATGAAGCCTATAACCTTATCGAGGAGATGGCGTTTAATGACATTCAATGGTCCACTCAACGAGCCCCAACCCAGGTGGGTTGGAGGTAAGCTTGAAGTTGATGCTTTTATTTTACTTTCTGCTAAAGTAGATGCCATGACTAAAGGACCAGACCAAATGGATATTAATGCTGTGAACTCAAGTGCCCCTTTCCCTTGTGAAATTTGTGATTCAATTGAGCATATATCTTTGCACTGTCAAGTTGGGAGTTCTTTTTTCCAAGACCCCGATGAAGTTGATTATGTTCAAAATTTTAACTCGAGACCGAACAATGACCCTTACTCTAATACTTACAATCCGGGTTGGAAGAATCATCCAAATCTTTCTTATAGGTCAAATCCGAACACTATGAATATGCCCCTTATGAATGCTAGAGTACCCCCTAGTTTTCAAAGACCCTCATTCCCTTCTCAGATGCCCCAAAAGTCTAATTTGGAAGTAATGATGGAAAAAATGCTTATGGAACAACAGAAACAAAATGAATACATTAAGCAATTAGCCTCTAAGGTTGGTGTGTTTACAACTCATCATAGGATGTTAGAAGCCCAAATTGTTCAAAAAGCTACTTTTTCATCTAAGCCCCCAGATAGACTTCCCAGTAAGCCTGAACCCAACCCTTGTGAGCATTGTAACTATATCACTATGACAGAGGATAAAGAAGACTCAACTGACCCTAAGGAAGTACCAATGAAAGAGCGTAGAGAGATAACTATGGCTAGTGGCAAGACTGCCACTTTTAAGGTGAATGACACTATTGAGAGCCCAACCATTTTTCCCCCTAAGCTCCCTGACCCATGTAGTTTTTCTATCCCCTGCATTATAGGAAAGGTAGAAATTACGAGAGGTCTATGTGATTTAGGTGCAAGTGTCAGCATAATGCCCTACTTTTTGTTTCATAAGCTGCACCGAGGACTGTCACTAGTTGCCCCATTTTCACTACAGTTGGCTGATGGTTCTATGACACAACCCATAGGCAAGTTGAAAGATGTGCTTGTCAATATAGGAGACATTTGGGTGTTAGAAGACTTCATTATAGTCGATATACCTGAAACTAATGATGCCCAAATTATCCTAGGTAGGCCCATTTTGGTGACAGTTGGTTTGTACATTGATGTGAAAGAGGGTCGTATTTCTTTTAAGGTAGAGAGGTGATTTGTTGTGTTTAGTCGTAGGAAGGAGGATGCGGTTTCTCCTCATTCTTCTATATCGGATGCATTACCCCTTTCCCCTGAGTATGATGTAGAGGATGTCTTGAATGATGAAGATCCTCGTGATTTTGAATGGATTTTATATGAGGACCCTGACCAAGGGTATGTTAAGGTGGAGTTTTCTGCTCCTATGCCACCTAACATACTCGAGGTTGAGGCCCCTGTTTCTAATGATTCTTGGTTGAGTGTGTATTGTAGGTTTGCACAAGTTGCTCACTCTATGCTCCTTTTGGAAGGTTTCGATATCGATTTTGATGTAGGGGTTAAGCAAGTAGATGTAGCTCGTCTGATGGCTAAAGAAAGCGATTTGTTTTGCATGCGGATGGTGTGTTATGGCACCAAGTTAAGAAGACGAAGGATTGGTAACTAGAACTTCTAAGATGGTACCTTCAACTGAATAAGTTTGATTTTGTGGTTCGCGATAAAGCAGATCCAGACCAAGCCTAGAATAAGAGTCAATCTCTTGACCTTAAAAGAGCGCTTCTTGAGAGGCAACCCAAGCTCTCTTACTTTTTCCTTTTATAGTTTTGATTTTTATTACTTTTTGTAATTATATCTTCGAAAAAAAAAGAGAAAGGAACAAAAAAAAATATATTAATAAAATGGTGGCGCCAAGATCAGGAACACCAGAAATACAGCCGTGGGGTGCCAACTCTAAAAAAACCATAAAAAATGAGTACCAGCAGACACCAAGGACGGTCCGTGGTGACCGCCACGGTCTATGGTGGTCTGCTATGGGCCGCAGTCTAGGTTTTTGACCATGGTGCCTTTTCCCTTTCCCCTCACTTCATCTGCTTCACTTGACTCTTTCTCTCTCTTCCTCCCGTCTTTCTCTCTAAAACCTCCATAACCAACACCTTTAATTCAATCTCTCTCAAATCTTCTCCATTTTTCTTCATTTTCACGCCAAATTCCTTCCTTTCACTTAATCTCCCCATTTCATCCCCAAAATCTCATCTCTTATCTTCTTCTTCTTCAAAATTCATCTCCCTCATTCATCCACCATACCCATCCCTTCCTCTCTCTAATTCTTTATATTGTTACTTATTTTCTTAAATTTTCTAGGTTTTAGATCCTATTTTTGGTTTTAGTTTTGTTTTTGGTTAGGTTTTGTAGCCATGGCACCAACTAAAAGGCAAAGGAGCGCCAAGGACATTGGTTAATGAACTTAAGCACCATCCTGACCTCAAAGGACATCTAGAATATCAACCAATGCGCATGCTAGAGGTAACATTCTTAACCCTCTTGGTTTGACTCATCCTGATTAAGTTGCTAGGTACAATTGTCTGAATGAACATGTAGTATTAGCAACTAGATACTATGATGAGGATTTATTAGCCCGATTGGGAGTGTTGGATGATATTTATTTGTTGTTTGCAAGGGGTGGTATGAGGCACTTTTTAGAAGTTAAAGAGCATACGTACCGGAACCTGGCCTAAGAATTTTTAAGTACACTCCATGTCGAGGCCACTAGAGGACCTCAATGTCCAGCTGGATATATATCGTTTTATTTGCAGGGTCAATTGTATGAACTGAACTTAGGTACTTTTAATAGTGTCTTCGGTTTTCCACCTAGTATAGATTTACCAAATCGCCAAGTCCCCTGCGAGTTCAACTCGAATGCATTTTGGGGTGAACTTTCGGGGAGTGTAAGGTACAGTACCAGTTCATCGAAATGCACACATATCAGAAACACTTGCATTAGATTAGCTCAGCGTCTCCTCGCTTGTTCTCTATTTCCTCAGGATGATAGTCTGAATGTCCCGAGATTGTTTGAGTTATACTTTTTGTCCTGTATACTTGATGGTGTTCAACTTGACCCAGGTTCATTCTTAACTATGCAATTACATAGTGCTGCTGTTAGCACTAAAGGTCGGATATTCATTGGTGGAATTTTAACTACCGTTGCTAGATTCTTGGGTGTTGAGCCCAATCCTGAGGATAGAGTTTCTAGGTTCGAGTGGCTTGATCAAGTTGCTTTTGAGATTATGAATTTTTGTAAAGTTGAGGCTGGCTATTTGTGTTGGACTTACCCTGGGGATTGGCTTTTTCCACTTCCCAATGCGATCACACTGCTCTGCTTCACCGGGCTAACCTTTACTAGGTACCTGGTGATGACGAGGTTGTTTTACCCGTAATCCACCAACCAGCCCCTCGATCTAGTTAAGTAGGACTTGGTTCTTCTTCTCATCTACCCCCACCTGACTATTCTGACCTCCAAGACACCTTTAGGTCTATTCAAGAGGAATAGGTTTCCCTCTGAGAGTTTGTTACTTCAGAGAGCGCCGCTCTTCGGGACATTGTCTAAGAGCGCCACGATGAGCTTCGTGGGTTGCTTGTTTCCCAAGCCCAATATCTCCAACACTATAGGGCATGTCTAGAGACTTGGCGAGATTGGCATATCTCCTATAGACAACCATCCCATCCTCCCCCACCTCCTCCTCTTTAATCTTGTTTTCTACTACTCTCCTTCCCTTTCTATTATGATGTGCCCACATTGAGGGCTATGTGTGATTCAAGCATATGGGAGTTAGTTATTATATTTGGCATCTAATGCCTGTTTTTGTTTGGTGTGTTTGTTTTTGCTTTATATATATTTTTAGTGGTAGTTTTTATAGTTTTTGTTTTAGTTTTGCTTTAGTAGTGCATTTAGTTTTCTTCGAGCTTGCATTTTAGGTTCTTTCTTTTGTTAGTTTATTTTACATTTTAGTTTGCATTGTTTGAAAAAAAACAAAAAAAGACAAAAGAAAAAAAATCCTCCGATGATGATCTCTATAGATTTGGTAGCTTTCTTTAGTTTAATTTGATCCTTTGATTCGCTCGAATTGTGCATAAATGTTTGTGAATGAGTTTTCGAAATGAATTTCATGTTTTGACCACATGTTGGATGCGAATTGTTTCTTCCCCATAAGTCTTTACAAGATTTTGGCATGTGTTTACTAGTGAGCTAGCTTTGTCTTTGGTAGATGTCCCGTGAGACTTTGAGCCTTTAGAGACTGTTTATCATTATTAGTCTTATATTTCTTTCATGTGTGACTCTTTCTTGACGTCATTTCTCTAGAACTTGCTTTGAATCTCATTCAAGATCACATTTCGCATATTCATTTAGGCAATATGATTGAGGCATTTTTCTTTCTTTGATTTGTTTAACACCACGGCTAAATAGCCATCCTGGTTGTGTATTGTATCCCTTGTTAGCCCCTTTGAGCCTATAACTATTTTTCTTGATTTGAACCTTCGATTTTTAGCCCATGGCAAAATACTTGTCTTACCCTTAAGCCAAGACTAAAGGAGCGTTACATTCTTTTGCATCAACTTTAATAGGATGTTAGCAAAGTGGATTGTTATTCTCTTTAGTGAATTTTGGCTGTTTGGTGCAGGGATGTAAACATTTGATAAATCACTTGTTTTATTGTGTAAAGTTTAGGGAAGAGTTCAATTTTACAATTTGTTATGGAATTCCCTTGGCTATTCCTTTTTGGAAAAAAAAGAAAAAAATGGAAAAAAAAAGAAATGAGAATAAAGAAAAAAAAAGAAGAAAAATGAACCTAAAAGAAAGAAAAAAATTCAAATAAAGTGATTAGCCTTGGTAGGAATGTAAGATATTTGTGATTTTCGACCCTTTCTCTCTTCATTTTGGGATTTATTTTGATATGGTTCGGGAAGAATGTAGTATGATGCATTGGAATTGTTTAAGCTCTTAGTCTTTGGCTTTTACAATGTTTGTTCCCCGCTTACCTTTAACCTAAGCCCCATTACGTCCCTATAAAAGTCCTCATGATTGTTTAGTGTATTGCATTTTAGTGGTGGCGAATTTGAGAATCTTGTCAAGCCTATGGTAGATTTGTTTCCAAGGAATAAGAATTGAGAGAATCTTCACATATATGCATTGTCAAACACATGAGTGTTGATTGCGACATAACTATAGTGAGGTTGTACTGACCTTGCTAGTCTTACTTGTTTCATATGCTAAAATGATTGTATTTGATGCTTTGGGGGAAGATTGATTCGAGTTTTGCATTGTGGTCTATTAAAAGGTTTTTGAAATTTTATTTCCTATTCTGTTTGTTAATGATTTCTTGTACCTTTTTGGGCTACCTTTGGATCATCTTTGCCAATTGAATGTTACCTATGTCTATCCTGAGGAGGTTGTGTATACCTTTTTAGTTTTTGCATTGCTTGAGGACAAGCAACAGTTTAAGCATGGGGGAGTTTGATAAGTGCTTAATATGTACATCTTTTAAGGGCTATTTTGCCTCATTTTTAGGAGAATTTTGTGCTTAATGATTTTGTTTACTCTCCTATTCTCCATTTATGCTTGGGTGTAGTCGCTTTATGTGTTTTGTAGGATTTTTACTCTTTTTACCCAGCATTTGCCCTTTAATGGATGTGTTTTGGCCTCCCCCATAGTCATTAATGAGTTGCTACGCTCGTGGAGCGAGAAAAGAGCAAGAAATTGATTCCAGCACAGACCATGGTCGGATTGTGGTGGATGCCACGGACCGTGGTAGGCTTGTAACTGCTGCCTCTTTATTTTCCCCAGGCTGTGTGGCTGAGATCAACTTAAATTGCCGATAAATAGTGACACTCAGCAGCGAAGGAAAGCAATCCCTAGCAAGCAAAGCAAGTTAGAGTTAGCGTAGTGAAGATTAGTTTAGTTTATTTTCTCTCAAATTTTATTCTTTGCTTAGTTTTGTTTTGCTTTTGTGTGAGTTTTGAGTGTGAGAGTTTTGATCCTGGGGCGGCTCTAAAGCGCTTGGTGAAGGTCATCTCAGTCGAGCCCCTTCCGCTCAGATTTCGTCGATCATTGGTTAGTTTGTTTATCTTTTATCATGTCTGAGTAGTTTCTTAATATAGGCATTTAGTAGTTTCTAGAAGGGTATTGGATTATGTTTTAGTTTATTCAATTGTGCTTATTTTCATGATTGCTTTGATTTTATTCTATCGAGTGTTTGATATGTTGTGAGTTAATTTTTGGCTAAAATTTACTTGCACACTTGAAACAATCGAGTGAACATTCGAAAGAGGATATTTAGTTGTTGGACTGCTTGAATAGATTTAACATAAGTTCGTCTCGAAAGAGAGATTTATATGTTAGGAGGCCTAGTAAGTAATTGAAGACTTTGAACTTGAATTAAGTCAAATTAGTTTGAAAGAATGACGTTTGCTTAGGTTAGGCAAATTTGATTGATTTCGAAAGAATAGATCAAGTTTCTAGAAAAGATTACAATTCCTCAGAATTAACCAGTTAGAGAAAGGCACATGTTTATTCATTTTGATCCAATTCTCTTCCATAACTGCGAAAATTCCTTAACAGTTTTCTCTTATTGATTTGGACGAGTTCATTTGAAGTAGTTAATCGAAACCACTTAAAATAGAATTTTGCTTAGCATATTCTGACAAGACTAGACTCGATATATTACTTTAGTCCCTAAGGAACGATATCTTTTATCTACACTACGACTACCTGTGTGCTTGTGGCAGTGGTCAAATATCCAAGAAAAAATAAGTTCTCATGTTTAAAAAAAATGGTTCAATGAGTGGTATGCAATCTGCATGGAATATTATCATAATTATTCCTAGATATTTGGGAATCATGGAGTACTACAATCTACTTTCCTGATAAGTCTGCAGTTAGTGGTGTTAGTTTTCCCAGTAAATTCAATCTCTCCAAATGACCCTATCATTAAACCCTGGGAATACGGAATGGTAGTTTACTTTATAGAAATCCCAGATGCGAAGTTTCTATTTTTTTTAAGACTAACTAAATTTCAGCAATACATGTTCAGAAGGATCCATTGGATTCTTACATCTCCTGATGGTCTAACAAAAATTCTATGTAATGGATGCCTATATGTGGAAGTACATTGTGAACTAATCGAGCATGAAAATGGAAAAGCCAAACCAGCCCATTATCTTGTTCAGATAGTTTATCTCAACGATCCCATTGATGAACGATAAGAATGGTTCTATAACAACAAGAATTAGTTAATGATCTTGCTTTAGCAAGAGTCATTGGTTTTTACAACACTTGTCATCCAAGTTGGGCATTAATTGAACAAGAAAAACACTACTTTTGCCTATCACAATGAGTTTAATAAATACATGAAGGTGGAGTGAGCGTTTTTGGAAGATGTCTTTGATTATCTCTTCGATGTTGGAAGTGAAAAATTCTTATTAGAAAAAGAAAAAAGTATATTCTTAAACTATTTAAGAAATGGGTTCGAGAGCATCTCTAATTTGATGAAAATTTTGATGATTGTTTGGATAATGATGGTTTGGAAGATATTGTTAGAGATGAAGACATGTATAATCTCAATAATGATGGCTACTATAGCCATCTGAATGTAACTGTAGCCATGTGAAAAACCAGTATGTAGTGTAGCCGTTAGGTCATCCAATGTACCCTCATCCCCTCTACAAAAGGAGAGCTTAAGAAGGGACATGGTCATTTGAGCATCCTTAAGTAAAAGAAAAGTCAAATTTCTCTATTTCTCTATGAGCAAGCATCTTTGATTATCCTAGTTGTTTAACTCCCTCTTCAAATCTTTCTATTGTAATATTTCCTGTTTTAAGCTTTCAATAAAAGAAGTTTCCCAGTAGCAAATGTTATTCAATTGAACGTTATGTCTTAAATATTATAATTTCTTGATTAAGGCTCCACTATCCTTAAAAAGATTAAAACTTGAATAATGACTATAGTCCGAGGTAGGAAACGTAATAGATCTGTGTTGTACCTGATTTAAGGAAGGTGTGGTTGAAATTAGTTATCTTTGTAAACCAAAAGCTAAAGGAATGTCAGGGTCCAGTGCCGACTAAGTTAAGGCAATGGTCAAAACTCTCTAATTAAGTTTTAATTACTTTGCTAATCATGATGGGCCTCTAATCATAGAAAATGTAATATTTGTTATATAAGTAGTATATTGTTATAGCTAGTACCATTAAAGTCATTACAAAAAGTCCAAACATAAATATAAGCTTAGTTTTGCAAATAACCCAAGAACTTCGAGTATTTGTATTTGGAACTTCAATTGGGCGAAAAGCAGAAGTTTTATAAAGTTCAGGGGCCTAAAAATAAATAGTTGTGACCCAGAAATCAGTTAACCCAAAGTTTTCTGCTCCAAAAACCGTTTGCACTAAACTAAGTAGTCCAATAAATATTTTTCTAAAAACGTGTGATCAGAAAACCATTCCACCAAACCTCAAGGGACCCAAAAACAATTTATTCTAAATTTTACCTAATGATACTAACTATGCTTCTCAACTTTTGCCTCCTCCTCTGACTACATTCCATGCCTTCCCATGTTGACGATGCTTTTGATCTTCTTCTTCAACAATGCCGATTTAGGGTTTTAATTCTCTGTTGGCAACGAGGCAAATAGAGTGAGAGGAGAAGAATTGAAGTCTGATGATGGAAAGACTCAATCATTGCCTTAACGTTTGAGGGAAAATCTTATTTTCATTTACCTTATTTAAACACCTTCATTTTATTTTTGGAAAAAAAAATAAAAAATGACAATAATTGGGAGCAATGGGTTAGGGCCTGCATTGGTGCTTTTGAACATTTATTAACAACTTATGATACGAGTGGACAAAAAAAAACACTCAGTGAAAAATTTGCATTTTTAACAAATTTCAATGGCATTTTAAGTTTAGAACTCAAACAATTTCGTTAGCTAAGCTTTCTAATAACAAGAAAATGAACACCCAGATAGCTAGAAAGATGTGATAAGTACACTGAAACTTTTCAATTTTGTTGCCTTTCCAATTTGTTAATAAAACAATTGAGAATATGCACTTGAACTTTGATATTTAATTTTACACAAACTGAATTCCCATGTTAATCTTGTGTTATGGAGGAAAAAATATGGGAAAGAGAGAAAGGGGAGAAGGAAAAGGGAAAGCCAAGAGTAATTTAAAAAAAAAAAAGGCAACAAATCTTCAATTAAAAAAAAATGAAAAGTATTGATGCTATGCGAATATCCGACTAGAATAATTAGAAACATAATTAGCTTTGTACTCTAGTGAAGGCATAATTGTGGCCAATAGCAAATAACAACTACCCATAAGTTGAATCTTAATTGGCCTTCTTCATCCTCCAACCTTCATCACATTATTTCTTCACGAAAACATGAAGGATATTGAGAAGGAATGGCTAGAAATCTCAAATCAAATAACCAGTAGGAGTCTGACACTTTCTACGCAGGATGCATCACCTAAATGTATAGAGCAATTTCATTAGAGATAAGTTGACAAAATGTATTCATCATCTATTTAGTACTAATGAGTCTAGGGTTCCAATTAGGACTTATTAGGATAAATTTGAGTGATAAACAAAAGCCGCAAATGTACAGCTCTTGCTGTAGTATTTGAGGGTCGTTTTCTCAGGGACAATGGACAAGAGTATGGTCATAGAAAAGGATGAATTAACTAGTTAATCTACATTGGACCAAATTAAACAATTCAAAGAGAAATAGTGCCCTAATTCAACTGAACATTTGGCTAAGCATTCGACTGAACATTCAACTAAACATAGGCAACCTAAATGAACTAAACCTAAGCATTTAAACAAAAACATATAAATGAGTCTAATATATTCATCATCATTTAACTAAAGCTAAAACCTAGAATCTGAAATCATCATTCAGTCATCCTACCAACACCTTAAATCGAGAATAACTACCCAAGATTAAGGTATTAAACATCACCAAGTAAACATAAGCAATCAAGCATTCAAAGGAGGGTCACATTAAATGAATTCCATCAACAACCTTATCAACCTCACCAAATTACTAGAGCAAGCAACAATAACCCATTCAATCATTACCAAAACCTGAGACAACCATAACCAAGCAACAAATCCAATTTAATCAGGCTTTTATTAGGGAGCAACACAATTGAAATTAATCAGCATACAATCTCCTGAATTCAGATCAACTGAAATAGTACCATTCATCACCATTAAATCACCAAATTGAACTAAACTTGTAAACAGGGGAAGGGGAAAGAACTTGCTAATTCATCACCATTCAATCACCAAATTAACCTAATGTCACGATCAATGATAAAACAAAAGGAGACAGAGATCAAACCCTGAGATTGCAACATAGAGGAGATGAAGTGGAGAGCTCGGTCAGCCAAATTAGCCCATCACCAAAACAGCCACTACCATGCTCCAGACAGGTCTAAAAGTAGGGGGAGGGAAGAAGATAAACTAGACCTAAGCTTCCTTGCTTTGCAGCCCAGCTCGTATCCATCAACAGTGGCGGCAATACCATTGTCAGTTCCACAAAACCGTAACAGGGGAGGGAGAAAATCGACTGAAATCGACTAACACGTTCAAATCTTGCAAAAAAAAGGAGCCAAATTTATGAATTACAACCAAGAAACATGAAAATGAAGCATAATTACATGATTTCAAAACCCAGAACCTCAACTAACATCAAACCCTAACCCTTAAAATCGAAAAAACACATCCAAATTTCAAGTAAGAACTTCAAAAATTAAACTAATTATACCCTCAAAACTAAAGCTAAACCCTAAGAAAAACCCTAAAAAAATACCAACCTTCCAATGCCGTAGCCTCTTTATATTCGAACTCTCTTTCAATCTCTGCCGTTGGATCTACAATCGTGGACGGTCACGATAGGGGACAGCGATGGTGGTGCGTTGGCATTTGCCGCGCGAATTGCAGTGGACTGGGGATGAGGATGAAGGTATCGTGGTTCAGTTGAGAGAGAGATGAGTTAGAGAGAGAAGAAATGAGGAAGAGAGAGATGGAGTAGTAGGGGCTAGGTTTCGAGGGTCTGGTTCTCTGGTTTTGAGGTAAGCTGATAGAGAGGAGAGAGAAAATGAGAGTAGAAATGGAGGGGTTTGGAGTCACGTGCCTCGCACGCGATGCTGGGGAGGTTTTTGGGTTTGATTATTTTTTTTCCCTTTTTTGTCCTATCTTTGGGCTAAACTAACGGGCTTTTGGGATAGGGTCCGTTCAATTTGGCCCAGTTCTTCATTTCCGACATTTTCAGCATTTTTCTTGTAGTTTTCCATAATTATTCTCATTTTGTTCAAAACCTACAAAACAAAATAAAATCAAATAAAAAACTAAAAATAACAATTATAACGAGCGTAAATCAGGTATAAAAGTGTCATAAAAATGATACATTTTTGACACGAATAAATACCCCCACTGATGTATATGTGGGTGGCAAGTGAACCAAATCAAACTCCAACTCAAAATAAGCCAAGTTGGGAAGAGAAATGAAAGATGGATGAGATGGATGAAGCACTTCACTACACAAGAAAAAGGGATAGAACAAGATCTTGTAATTGAGATAATCCTTCACGGAGCCACTCAATGACTTGACCTTGGGCTAATTCTCTTGTCTTAACCAAGGAATCACTCCAATTGGAAAAGGAAGAGAACCTAGAACACCACTTGAATTTGCCACAATTCAAGATATAGAACTAGGAATTTAGTTGCACTTTTGAGAAACACACTCAAAGTACTTGTATTGCTTTGGAAATTTCTTACAATCTGAATGACAAGCATCACACGCCCCTCCCCTTTTATAAGCTCAGCAAAAGACAACCAAAAGACTCAATAACTCCTAACAATTAAAACTAGCTAATGAAAAGTCTAAGTAAAATGAAAAGACTCATCATAAAAGGGGTGGGGGAGGTTACAAGGAATATTCTAGGATTTTTGCAGCTGATTACATCAATCTAGAAGCATCTAAAACGTGCACAATATCAGCCACACAAGTATATGTAACTGAAGACTCTTCATATTCCCAGCATTAATCCTTGCAACTGCCTCAACTTCAACAGAGCATAACTTCCAGAATACTCGGCCAAATCACGCGTTCTTGGGCTTGTTAGAAAGCCCTGGAAGTCTATTTTCCAGAATGGGCTCATTTGCTCAATTTGGATAAGCGGTTTGAAAGTTATGGCCCAAACAATGCACCTATCTCAGACTGGACTGGATCAGCATAACGTACCTTTGAGTGATATTTTGCCCAATCAAATGATGTCCAAATTAAACAAACTTGGGCTTATTTGAAAGCTGAAATCTTAAACTTCAAAACCATGTGGAGCCTCAAGTTGTGGGTCCACTTGAGCTTGTCCAAAAGTGGTCACAAAAAATCGGGTTCCGCAGGGATGAATTCAGCGCCAAATTTCTAGCAAAGCTTAACCTCTTTTTGACCTCTTCATAGTGTCGTGAGTCTTTGAACTCACTTAATAAGACCAAATAAGCACACTTCCAAGCATGATCTTCTTTGACCCTTTTCTTCTTTGAAATTGGACTTGAATAAAAATGATGCATATGGAAATATGCATCATACTCCCCGGGTTGTTTTGAGTTTGTCCTCAAACTCAAAGGGTTGGCAAGCTTCTCATGAAGGGAGGCATGCTTATGAAATGGGAGCTCTTGTAGGAAGTGGTCAAAGGGCATCACCTCTAGAGAGATATAGAAGAGGGTGAGGGGAGGATGATAAAACGGGTCATATCTGGTGAGGAGAAGAGGCGGAAGTGGGAAATCTTCTTTGGGGGCAAGGGTTTGGGAAGGATGAATGAGGGTTAAGGCTTGTCGGTCCTTTTGTGGTTTGAAGGGTTGGGAAGGTTGAATGGGGGTTAAGGTGAATTCTTCTTGGGTCAAGAGTTGCTCAACTTCTTCAATAACCCCACATGCCTCCAACTCGGGTGCTTGGAGTTCGGTAGGGCGTACTTCTTGAATCAAGAGTTGTTCAAACTCTTCAGCAACCCTACATGGCTTCATCACTTCAAGGTCTTTAACTACATGCTCTTCAATTCTTGGGGTTATGCTCAAATTCACCTCATTATCTTCTTGGCACCCTTCTTGGGTGAAGGATTGCTCAATTTCTTGCACAATCTCTTCTTGCTTCAACTCGGAGCTTTGGGCCTCAAGTTCAAAGGTCTCTTCACCACCACAGTCACCAAAAACAAGAGGTAGGTCAACTAGGCTTGAAGCTTTTTCTCCAAGGATCTCTTCATCTTTGTTTGGCTTTTGAGAAACCTTCTCTAAGTGAAGTATTTCTTCTTTTTCAACCTTGAGTGCAATTTCTTCTTCAAGGCTTTCCTCCTGATCGTTCTCTTCTTTCATGGCTTTCCTTTCTTCCAAGGTAATGACCTCGTTATTTGGGCAATCCGTGGATAAGTGTCCAAGCCCTTGGCACTTGAGACACCTCCTAGGTTGTGGGGGAAAGATCATTTGTGGGGTTGGTTCTTTTTGTGGGGTGGAAGGGAATGAACCCGTGAGCTTAACGGAGATACTTTCTTTCATGGGCATGTAAGTGGATGGGTAAAAGGAACCCTTCAACTTACTACTCAATTTCTTCCAAGTTCTCACCTTTTCTTTTCCTTTCTTTTTTCGCTCAAACTTGTATTTATTCCACCACTGAAGTGCACATCCTCTCAATCTTGAAATAACCACTTTGAACTTCTCTTGGTCACTAAGGATACAACAAGCAAAAACTCGTTCCACCTTAGATAACCAACCTGCGAACTCTTCCTTTTCGCCATGAAATTTTGGAATTGCAAAGCAAGCATATCCAATATCAATAAGAGCTAGTTCTTTCTCCAAGTTCTTTGAAGACGGCATGAAGGATGAGGTCTAGGGTTCTTCGTGGATTGATTTGAAACGTAAGTTGGCTGTGGCAAAGGTGGCACGGTCGTGCAAGGGGGCACGGTCAGGCCGTGCTATGCTTCGGCTGAAGAAAATGCAGACAAGTAGAGTGGCACGGTCGTGCTTGGCGGCACGGGGGCACCGTGCTCCGTCTCGACTTGAAGATTTCTGGAAAATGAATATGGCACGGTCGTGCGTGGTGGCACGGGGGCACCGTGCTGCTTCTCTGGTCTTCGAGACTCGGTTTGCCGGTTTGTGCCTCTTTTTGTTTTTTTGTATTTTGGCTTTTTGGGATGTGTTTGGGTGTGATGTGGGTCACTTAAAAACCGTGGCTCTGATACCAATTGATGTATATGTGGGTGGCAAGTGAACCAAATCAAACTCCAACTCAAAATAAGCCAAATTGGAAAGAGAAATGAAAGATGGATGAGATGGATGAAGAACTTCACTACACAAGAAAAAGGGATAGAACAAGATCTTGTAATTGAGATAATCCTTCACGGAGCCACTCAATGACTTGACCTTGGGCTAATTCTCTTGTCTTAACCAAGGAATCACTCCAATTGGAAAAGGAAGAGAACCTAGAACACCACTTGAATTTGCCACAATTCAAGATATAGAACTAGGAATTTAGTTGCACTTTTGAGAAACACACTCAAAGTACTTGTATTGCTTTGGAAATTTCTTACAATGCTGAATGACAAGCATCACACGCCCCTCCCCTTTTATAAGCTCAGCAAAAGACAACCAAAAGACTCAATAACTCCTAACAATTAAAACTAGCTAATGAAAAGTCTAAGAAAAATGAAAAGACTCATCATAAAAGGGGTGGGGGAGGTTACAAGGAATATTCTAGGATTTTTGCAGCTGATTACATCAATCTAGAAGCATCTAAAACGTGCACAATATCAGCCACACAAATATATGTAACCGAAGACTCTTCATATTCCCAGCATTAATCCTTGCAACTGCCTCAACTTCAACAGAGCATAACTTCCAGAATACTCGGCCAAATCACGCGTTCTTGGGCTTGTTAGAAAGCCCTGGAAGTCTATTTTCCAGAATGGGCTCATTTGCTCAATTTGGATAAGCGGTTTGAAAGTTATGGCCCAAACAATGCACCTATCTCAGACTGGACTGGATCAGCATAACGTATCTTTGAGTGATATTTTGCCCAATCAAATGACGTCCAAATTAAACAAACTTGGGCTTATTTGAAAGCTGAAATCTTAAACTTCAAAACCATGTGGAGCCTCAAGTTGTGGGTCCACTTG
Organism: Carnegiea gigantea; assembly: GCA_029747015.1. Lineage (NCBI taxonomy): Eukaryota > Viridiplantae > Streptophyta > Magnoliopsida > Caryophyllales > Cactaceae > Carnegiea > Carnegiea gigantea. The sequence goes on along the minus strand of JAKOGI010000087.1, from coordinate 416,621 downwards.
AGCTTGTCCAAAAGTGGTCACAAAAAATCGGGTTCCGCAGGGATGAATTCAGCGCCAAATTTCTAGCAAAGCTTAACCTCTTTTTGACCTCTTCATAGTGTCGTGAGTCTTTGAACTCACTTAATAAGACCAAATAAGCACACTTCCAAGCATGATCTTCTTTGACCCTTTTCTTCTTTGAAATTGGACTTGAATAAAAATGATGCATATGGAAATATGCATCACCCACGCCAAGATTTTGCTCGGCCTCGAGTAAAACAACTAAAAAATGAAAAATAAGAAAAAGAAAGTTCTAGCTTACTGTTGTAGGAATCACGGTTGCATTTAGCATATGTAATAAGCCTTTTAAACTCTTTGGTCTCCTAAGTCGACGAGTGAAGTCTCGTGAGGGTTTTCAAGTGAACTACCCACAAACATTATTTCAAAAATAAAAGAAAATCTTTTTGGTTTTTCCTCAAAGCTAATTGTACAGGATTAGGGGAAGATATGCACACGTTCTAATCAACTAAATCACCCATATAATCAAGTTATTGACCTGCATATGCATAGAATATACTTCAAAGCCCTCAACCTCATAAATGACATCAGAGCACTAATTTTTCACCCCATTGAACATCAAGATTCTGAATCCATTTAGGTGCTTGTGTGCAAGTGTATTACCATCCCAAGGCTTAGATTTATTAGAATTAGACTCAATCCCACTTGATTGACACAACTACATTATTATCATACTAACATTGGAAGCAAGCTTTCCCAGTAGCAATATTGCCTCAAAGGATAACACCCAGTAGCATGTGTCTCAAAGAGTAACGCCCAGTAACGTATGCTTCAAAGGGATACTTGTCATTCGAAGTTTTATTCCATCTCTTTTTTCTTTTTTTTCTTTATTCAAAATATACTTTTTTTTCTCATCAGTTTTTAAATTTTTTTCAGAGTAATCGTATCACAAGCAAGTGGAAGAATCATTCATGGAAGCCTAAGACCTAAAGAAAATAATGAAGGAATAAACAAGGATTGGATTATACAATCTATAATGAGTAATTGGAGTTAGAATTAGGGCTTAGAATGACACATTGAGGCCGGAGACCTATCATGCACATCCTACTTATATATAAGCTAATACACAAAGCACAGGGGATTTAAGCTAATCATATATAGTACAAACATCCCCTAAAACAAAACCGAAATCTTCTTAGATGTTTCAAAATTTGTAAAAGAAAAGTATGTACACATGGGTACCCTACCTCCACACCAAAATTTCACAATGTTCTCATTGGGAGTGGAACAGACACATAACGACAAAAAGAAAAATCTAAAAAGCAAACATATGCTCAAAAATAAGACTCAAAAACAAGACAACCAATCAAAGGAAAACGACCAACTACACAAAAAGAAACTGGAATAAAATAAAGAAAGAAGAAAAGAGAGAAGAAAGGAGAGAGAAGCGAAGAAGTTTCTAGCAAACCAGGTCGGGTGTTAAGTACACTCAAGCTATTTCAGATCACAATCACTGATCATGGCTAGGTTCATAGAGTATCAGACACTCCATATTTTCTTAGCCCAGCAGCTCCAGAAATGGTTTCAAATGCTGGCCATTCACTTTAAAGGTGGCACCACTATGAGGATCCTAAATTTCAACTACACCATAGGGAAAAACATGTGAGACAATATAATGGCCCGTTTATCTAGACCTCAATTTCCTTGGAAACAGATGGAGCCTAAAGTCACATAAGAGTACTTTTATTACTGGGGCAAAAACCTAATAGAGTTTTAAAAGCCGTCCTTTATGCCCAAAGAGCATCCACCAGCTTATCAGCCTAGTCTTTCCTACTCCTCCTCATTGTCTTTTCTAAGATTTAATCTGCCGATTGGACACTTCAACCTGGCCACTAGTTTGTGGATGGTAGGGAGTAACAAGTCTATGGACTATGGAATACCTCTTCAGTAAGGCATCAAAAGATCTATTATTAAAATTGTTGCCCTAATTACTAATGATAGCATAGGGCATACTAAATCAAACAAAGATATTCTCCCTATAAAATTTCATAACCACTTTAGCTTCGTTGGTCCTAGAAGGGATGGCCTCAACCTATTTAGAAACATAATCCACATTTAACAAAATATACTCATTCAGAAAGGAAGATGGAAATGGTCCCACAAAATCAATATCCCACACATCAAAAACCTCTACAACAATGATGGGGTTCAGTGGCATCATATCTCTCCTGCTTATTCTACCTAATTGTTGGCATCTAGGGCAACTCTTGCAATACTCAAATGCATCTTTTAACAAAGTAGACTAGTAAAAACCACATTGAAGAACCTTAGCTGCTGTCTTCCTACCACTAAAATGCCCCCCACATGCCTGGTCATGATAAACAGAAAGGACACTTCTCATCTCATTGTCGGGAATGCACCTCCTAAAAACTTGGTCAGAATAATACTTAAACAGATAAATGTCATCCCAAACAAAGAACTTCACAAGGTGGAAGAATCTATCTTTGTCATTCTTAGTCCAACGCTCAGGGATTTTACCAGCAACTAAGTAGTTCACAATATCAGTACACCAAGGATCAGGATGAACAACATACAATTGCTCATCGAAGAAGCACTCAAAAACACTGGACTCACTCTCCCTATCATAGATGATCCTAGATAGATGGTAAGCTATAAGGTTTTCAGAATCTTTCTTGTCCTTGATTTCACAGTCAAATTCTTGTAAAAGCAAAATTCATCTCACAAGTCTAGCCTTAGCATCCTTCTTAGAAAGAAGGTGCTTGAGGGCAGAGTGGTCAGTATAAATAATCACATGAGACCCAATTAGATAGGATCTAAACTTTTCAAAACCAAAGACCACGGCCAAACATTCTTTCTCAGTAATAGTGTAATTCTGCTAGGCATCATTCAACGTGTGACTAGCATAGTAATAACATAGGGTTTCTTATCAATACGCTTTCCTAACACAACCCCAATAGCGTAATCAGACGCATCACACATCAATTCAAATGGTTCTCTCCAAATGGGAGGATGAAGAATAGGAGCAGAGGTTAAGGCTTCCTTAATCTTAGAAAATGCCTCATGGCACTCTTCAGAAAAATGAAATGGAACATCCTTAGCTAGCAGATTGGACAAAGGCTTTGCAATTTTACTAAAATCCTTAATGAAACGACGACGATAAAAACCAGTATGTCCAAGGAAAAACCGCACCTCTTTCACACAAGTGGGAGGGAGAAGATTAATAATCAGGTTAGTCTTAGCTTTGTCTACCTCAATTCCTGCTTGAGAAATAATATGTTCTAAGACTATACCCTTTTTAACCATGAAGTGATATTTCTCCCAGTTCAAAGCTAAATTTTTATCCTTACACCTTCCCAACACCTTTCTCAGATTAGACAAGCAATCATCAAAAGAAGATCCAAACACAGAGTAGTCATCTATGAAAATTTCCATACATTGCTGAACTAAATCTGAGAAAATAGAAATCATGCATCTTTGAAAGGTAACAAGGGCATTACACAGTCCAAACGACATTCTTCTAAAGGCATATGTTCTAAATGCACATGTAAAAGTAGTCTTCTCCTGATCCTCAGGAGTAATAGAGATCTGGGTATAACTGGAATATCCATCTAAAAAGCAATATAAGGAATGTCCAGCCAACCTCTCTAGCATTTGATCTAAGAAGAGAAGGGGAAAATGGTCTTTTCTAGTGGCAGCATTTAATTTTCTATAATCTATACACGCACGCCATCCAGATTGAACTCGAATAGGGATTAACGCGTTCTTATCATTTCTAATCACGGTAATATCGGTCTTCTTAGGAACAACTTAAACAGGGCTAACCCACTCACTATTAGAAATAGAATAAATATTCCTATCGTCTAATCATTTCAACACCTCTTTCTTAACTATTTCTTGCAAAGTGGGATTCAAACACCTTTGACGGTCATGGTAGGACTTAGCATTATCCTCTAAATGAATTCCATGTTGCACAGGGACTAATACCCTTAATATCCCCTAAAGTCTATCCTAGAGCTTCCTTGTTCTCTCTAAGAAAAGAAATCAGTTTGTCCTCTTAGTCCCCGTCTAAATCAGAAGCAATAATAACCGGTAAGGATTCATCGAGTCCTAGGAATGCATACTTAAGAGAATCAGAAATGGGTTTCAATTCAAGAGTAACAGGAGAAATAGAGTCAGCAGCAGATTCAGACACAGTAGTGAGCAAACAATCAGCAGTAGAGCACAAGTCATCAAATGCAAACACATCATACTCAGGCTCATCATCTATAAGAAATGACTCATACTCAGTAGCAAATGCATCATCAAAAGCATCATCGAATATAGAATCGCCTACCCAGTTAAAAGTAGAAAATTTCATATCATCAAATCCAGAAGGCTGTCTTTGCATGTTAAAGATGTTCAATTCCATAGTCATATTGCCAAAAGACAGTCTCATCATACCATTCATGTAGTTAATGAGGGCATTAGTAGTAGAAAGGACGCCCTAGAATCATAGGAATCTAACTAAGTTAGCCACCTTCTTAGTTTCAATGACAACAAAGTTCACTAGGTAAATAAATTCAACCACTCTAATCAGCACATCCTCGAATATCCCCTCGGGCACCCTAGTCGATCTATCAGCTAATTGAATAACCATTCTAGTAGGTTTCAGCTCACCTAACTCTAGCCTCTCATACTCAGCAAAGGGTATCAAGTTAACACTAGCCCCTAAGTAAAGCAATGCTCTGTGAATGAGTTGGTCCCCTATGACTATGGACACATTAGGGTAATCGGGGTCCTTATATTTCACTGGCATTTGAGAAAGGATAGAATTAGCACTAGAAGTCAAGAAAGCCTTCTTAGGCACACTAGTTGCTCTCTTTGTGGTATATAGCTTCTTTAAGAATCTACTATAAGGAGGCATCTGCTGAATAGCACCGAGTAAGGGAATGTTGATCTTAACTTGAGAGAAGGTCTCTCTCATCTTCTCAATATGATCTTGATTTTTTTCTTTAACCTATGGGTAACAGGAGGCATAGGTATCTGAATTTTCTCAGAGGAAGAAGGGGAGGAAGAATTCTTAAAAAGTGAAGAACTTGCTGAGTCAGAGGAGTCTTTCTCTTTAGGCTCCTTTCCCTTAGAAGGTGACTTAGGAGAGGAAGGACTCTCTGAAGCATTGGGGACACCATCAGTCGTATCCCCTGATTGACTGGATGGACCAGTCTCCGGAGTAGAAGAAGGGGAAGAATTCTGGAAGAATTGGTGAGGATACATGCAAAGTTCATTAGTATTTCTCACTTGGTTATCAACCCCTCGACTAGAACAGAGATATATAACTGCATTCACTTTTCTCATGGGCTCATGAAGGTTACCAGAAGAAAAGGAGGCATGACCCTTAGGGTTTACCTCAGGCTGACTCGGGAAAGTCCCTAGTTCCCTAGAAGATGATGCTAAGTCAAAAAATTATTCGGTCATCATTTTCATCATTCTTTCCATGTTAGCATTAATCATTCTCTTCGTATTGTTATTAATTCTCCTCTCTAATTTATTAATATCAGTATAATTAGGAGGGGGTTGAACTTGAGCTATGAGAGGTGGAGGTCTAGGTACATTAGGCACACCTGAAAAAGCCAGTCTTTGAAAGGAGTTTGAAGGATGAGAGATGGGCTGGGAGTTGTTTCCAAGAAACATCCTAGGTTGAGAATTAGGAACCATAGCATTTGGTCCACAAAAAGTTAGGGTGATTCCTCCAACTTCGGTTGTAATAAGGGAATAAAGGGTCATTCTTAGGTCTCTGGAAGGCCATACTTACTTCCTCTTGTTCAGTTGTTAACTGATGAACAAAATAAGGACAAGCACTCAAAGAATGATCTAAGGCCTAACAATGAGAACAAGACACTGTAGAAGTTTGAGATAACTGGGATATCTAGCGAGATAATTCCTTCAACATGTTTTCTAAAATAGCAATCTTAGACTCTAAGTGACTTACATCAGAGATAGAATGCAGACTATCCCTTGCAAACCTAGAACTCAGGCTGTCATCACGAGCGGTTTTCCACTGCATGGTTTTCTCAGCCAAGTCCTCTAAAAACTGCCAAACAGTTATGGGGTTCTTAGAAAGAAAGCCACCCTGATACATGGACTCTACCATGGTCCTAGTCTGTTGGTCAAATCCTTCATATATAATTTAGCACAAACGTGCTTGGTCCAAACCATGATGGGGACATTGGGCCAATAAAGTTTTGAACCTATCAAAATATTTCAAAAATAATTCCTTACTAAGTTGCACAAATTGATTTATTTCATTCCTCAGCTTAATAGTCTTGGCATTAGGGAAATATTTTCTTAAGAACAATCTTATAACATCATTTCAAGGAGTAATAGAATTAGCAGCCAATCCATACATCCATCATTTAGCAGAATCTTTCAAAGCAAAAGGAATCAATTTCATCGCACGATATCAATGGGAATATTAGGGAAATGCATCATAGAATGAACTTCTTCGAATTCCTTCAAAAACAGATAAGAATCCTCTAAACCTATGAATTTAGGGAGCATTTGAGTATAATGGGGTTTTAATTCAAAGGTCACATTTGGTGCAAGGTTAGGTATAACAATCCATGGTGGCAAAGCAGTCCCAGGAGGGTGGAAAATATCACTTAAAGTCCTTTCTTGTGCCATGTTCCCTAACTCAAGCTTAGATTCAAGTTCGGGTTCCAAGTCAGGGTCGGGCTCACTACTAACGAGTCTTTGATCTTTATGGTCTCTAACCCTACTAGTCATATAAACCTCACACCTTCACCAACAAGAAGTCCTATTTTTGGTTTTTTTCTTTTTCTTTTTTTTTGATTTTTGAACTTTTCTAATTTTTTTTTCTTTTTTCCCTTTTGTCAAACACAAAATCAAATCAAAATGTTACTCAACCCTAAAGATGATTTACAAATAAAAAGTAACCAAATCAAAGAGTTAATCAACATCTATAACAAAAATAAAACAATACCACATTCTAAAACAAAACAAAGCAACTAAAGCTTCAATTCTAAGTGATTTGTCAATCAATCCCTTTTTAAGTCTCAAGTTTTCTAAATTGTTATGAGTTTTTTAGATTTTTTTCAACAAATAAACTAAATATATCACAACTAATAACGAAGTAGATCAAAGTATAAGCAACTAATAAGACCAAAACTAAGAGAAAGAAAAATGCTCAAGCTAAAGGAAACAAAAACTTGCCATTTTGTTTTTAAAATTTTTAACTTTTTTTTTAATTTTTTTGTAGTTTTCAAGTTTTTCAATTTTTTTTTTCAATTTTTAAGCTTTTCTAATTTTTAGTGAGTTTTAAGTTTTTCTAATTTTTCGGATTTTAGGCTTTTTTAAATGTTAAACGACTAATAATAACCCAACTAAGCTAAGCTAACTAACAATCAATACCAAAATAAAGAAAGTAACAACGGGATCTACTAATAAAGTCATGAAATGGGCAAAACAAATCAACTAAACAAATCACAACTCAACACAATGCAACGAATCAAAAGGAGCTAAAAAAATAAAAATATGACCTAATCTTATGCCGTCGTCCTTAGCAACGGCGCCAAAAACTTGTTAGGATAAATTTGAGTGATAAACAAAAGTTGCACGTATACAGCTCTCGCTGTAGTACTTGAGGGTTATTTCCTCAGGGACAATGGACAAGATTATGGTCACAGAAAAGGGTGAATTAACTAGTTAATCTACACTGGACCAAATTAAACCATTCAAAGAGAACTAATGCCCTAATTCAACTGAACATTTGGCTAAGCATTTGACTAAAAATTCAACTAAACATAGGCTACCTAAATGAACTAAACCTAAGCATTTAAATAAAAACATATAAATGAGTCTAATATATTCATCATCATTCAACTAAAGCTAAAACCTAGAATCTGAAATCATCATTCAGTTATTGTACCAACACCTTAAATCGAGCAACCTTATCATTCAATAACTACCCAAATTCAGGCATTAAACATCACTAACTAAACATAAGCAATCAAGCATTCAAACGAGGCTCAGATTAAATGAATTCCATCAACAACCTTATTAACCTCACCAAATTACTAAAGCAAGTAGCAATAACCCATTCAATCATTACCAAAACCTGAGACAACCATAACCAAGTAACAAATCCAATTTAATCTAGCTTTAATCAAGAAGCAACACAATTGAAATCAATCACCATACATTCTCGTGAATTCATATAAACCAAAACAGTACCATTCATCACCATTCAATCACCAAATTGAACTACACTTGTAAATAGGGGAGGGGAAAAGAACTTGCTCATTCATCACCATTCAATCACCAAATTGAACTAATGTTATCATTAGTGATAAAACATGAGAAGACAGAGATCAAACCCTAAGATTGCAACATAGAGGAGATGGAGTGGAGACCTCGGATAGCCGAATTAGCCCATCACCAAAACATCCACTTCCAAGCTCCGGACAGGTCTAAAAGTAGGGGGAGGCAAGAAGATAAACTAGACCCAAGCTTCCTTGCTTTACAGCTCAGCTCGTATCCATCAACAATGGCAGCAATGCCATTGTCAGTTCTATAAAACCATAACAGGGGAGGGGGAAAATCGACTGAAATCGAGTAACACATCCAAATCTTACAAAAAAAAGGAGCCAAATTCGTGAATTACACCAAAAAAACATGAAAACGAAGCATAATTACATGATTTCGAAACCCAGAACCTCAACTAACATCAAACCCTAACCCTTAAAATCGAAAAGATGCATCTGAATTTTAAGTGAGAACTTCAAAAGTTAAACTAATTAAACCTTTAAAACTGAAGCTAAACCCTGAGAAAAACCCTAAAAAAATACCTAGCTTCCGATGCCATAGCCTCTTTATATTCGAACTCTCTTTCGATCTTTGCCCTTAGATCTCGACAATCGTGGACGGTCATGATAGGGGACAGCGACAGTGGTGCATTGGCGTTTGCTGCGCGAATTGCGGTGGACGGGGGATGAGGATAAAGTTGTCGTGGTTCGATTGAGAGAGAGATGAGTGAGAGAGAGAAAAGATGAGGAAGAGAGAGATGGAGTAGCAGGGGTTGGGCTTCGGGGGTTTGGTTTTTGGTTTTAGGGCAAGCCGATAGAGAGGAGAGAGAAAATGAGAGGAGAAATGAGTCACGTGCCTCGCACGTGAGGCTGGGGGGTTTTTGGGTTTTATTTTTTTTCCTTTGTTTTTCTTATCTTTGGGCTAAACTAACGGGCTTTTGGGATTAGGTCGGGTCAATTTGGTCCAGTTTTTCATTTCCGACATTTTCAGCATTTTTCTTGTATTTTTCCATAATTATTCTCAGTTTGTTAAAAACCTGCAAAACAAAATAAAATCAAATAAAAATCAAAAAATAATAATTATAACGAGTGTAAATCAAGTATAAAAGTATCATAAAAATGACACATTTTTGGCATGAATAGTCATGCTTCAATCTTCAAAAACCGACAATAGTCTATGCTTGCCACACTGGATGAGTTGTCAAAAAGTATGGATCGACTTTCATGAAAATGGGTCGGCCTAAGTTATGGAGGGGCATTTTAATGTTTCAATTTTCATGGCTTCCAAGTAGTTATGCTTCAATCTTCAACGTATCTGCTCACCTTAGCCCCCTTACTACTTGTTTTTATATCTTCCGTGAAATTAAGGACACATTTTTGGCTATTCAAACATGACCTTCAAAGATAGTTTTTCCACTAATTTATCATAATTTTAATAATCCAAAAATAAAAAGTCCAATGCTGTTTAAGTTAACAAAAATTAACGGTTGACATTAATCAATGTTATGTGCATAGTTAAGATTGTCGAAGTTATTGTAATTTCTAGCATTACCATTTTGGGCATCACTACATTCATCCATATTGGCTTTGGAAATTGACATTAATCAATGTTATATGCATAGTTAAGATTGTCGAAATTATTGTAATTTCTAGCATTACCATTTTAGGCATCACTACATTCATCCATATTGGCTTTGGAAATTTTATTGGCTGTTATTAAAAGTAGTAATCATGGAAATGGTATTCATCCCCTAGAATTTGTTTGTGACACTCTTTTTTTTTGGGGGCTGACACAATGTGAAAATTTAAATTTCAAGGATGTATTCAGGTAGCATTTGACATTATACAATCCTCCCTGTAAAATAAACATTGTAATTATACTACATATATCACATTGTATCATACTTGACCAATTTTGACAAATTTAACAGGAAAAGGGAGTATATTTTTAAAACTTATCAATTGCAATAACTTATATTAATAGCTAAATTACTTTTCCATTTAATCTTATGATGATGTGATTGAAAAACACTCTAATAATAAAAATGCTCATGTTGCTAATGAGATCTTAGCATAATAAATAAAATAATAACTCCAAGTATATTACATTTTGAGTTTGATTTTTTCCTTCTTATTTATTATAATGATCTTCATGCCTAGTAATTAAAAAGCAATCATTCCAAGTATACAAAATGAACATGAAAGTTACATTAATTTGATGTCTCACAACTGAATGAAAAGTATTATCAAAAAATCATGAATCTTATAGATAATACTGACAACAACAACACCACCTCCCAGTATGGATCCCGCTTTCGTGGGATCTGGGGAGATCCAGGTGTAGGCAACCTTACCTCAACCGGCATAACTGCCCATTGAGAGGCTGATTCCAAGAGACCCACAAAATAAGAATTTGTGAAAACATTTCATAGGAGAAGGATTTTGAGGAAACAATTTTATAAAAGGATGATTTTGGGAACACATTTTAAGGAGCAAAACTAAGGGTACGCATCACAGAGTTGAATAAACAAGTACTAAAACAGGGATAGTAGCTATGTAGACATTAGTACCACGAAGCAGAGGAAGGAATCATACCTTAGCCAACAGACGTAGTTAAACAATGTTTCTTCCCAGATAAAAGTACCACCTGCATACAAACACAATATCTGAAAACAACAACCAACCTATCATAATGCAAAAGAAAGGTAGCTACGAAAACACCTCTCTAGGATCTAAGATCCTAATTCTATCCTGCCAAAGTCTTCTATCCTGAGCCACGTCCTCCGTCAGTCTGACAACTTTCAAGTCCTCTATAATCACCTCGTCTAAATTCTCCTTAGGTCACCCCCTCCCTCTTTTCCCTTCGGGTATGTTAATGCTCTCGCATCGCCTTACTGGAGCATCCACGCTCCTTCTTTTCACATGGCCGAACCATCTGAGTCTTGTTTGTCTCATCTTATCTTCAATAGGCGTAACTTTAACTAAGTCTCTAATTACTCCATTACTAATTCTTTCCATTCTCATATAACCACAAATCCATCTAATCATCCTCATCTCTGCTACCATTAACTTTTGGACCTGCGTCTTTTTTAGAGGCCAACACTCCGCACCATACAAAACAGCAGGTCTAACTACCATACGGTAGACTTTGCCTTTTAGTCCTACAGGCATTCTCTTATCACAAAGCACTCCTGAAGCATTCTTCCATTTAATCCAACCCGCTTTAATGCGCTGGTTAATGTCTTCGTCAATATCCCCGTTCTAGTGAATGATTGAGTCTGGATATTTAAACTTCTCAACCTTCGGTATCGCCATCCTCTCAATGATGACTACTCTCCTCCCATCTTCTCTACAGCTGAATACTTACTCTAAAACCTCTAGATTTCAGTGTATGTCTCCATCGCTCCAACTTATTGTTAACTCCTTCTCTGGTTACATCAATAAGAACAATGTCATCTGCAAACAACATATACTATGGTAACACATCTTAGAGCCCTTTTGTAAGTTTATCCAGAACTAGAGTGAAAAGAAACGGACTTAGGGCGGAACCCTTGTTCAGGCCCATACCAACGAAGAAGTCATTGATAACCCCTCCTGGCGTCCTAGCATTCGTCCTACCTCCTACGTACATATCCTTAATAAATCGAATATACAAAGGAGACACTCCTTTCTTTTCTAAGCATTCCCACAACACTTCCCGCGGAACTCTATCATAAGCTTTTTCCAAATCAATGAACACCATATGAAGATCTACCTTTCTATCTCTGTACAATCCCATGAGTCTTCTAAGGAGGTAAATTACCTTTGTGGTTGATCTGTCCTGCATAAAACCAAATTGGTTCTCAATATCTAAATATCCTTCCGCAATCTTCGCTCAATCAACCTCTCCCACAACTTCATAGTATGACTGAGTAACTTTATACCCCTATAGTTATTACAATCTTGAATATCTCCTTTGTTCTTGTACAATGGGATGATTGTACTAAACCTCCATTCTCTGGGCATCTTAGCAGTCCTCAAAATTACATTGAAAAGCTCTGCTAGCCACTTCAATCCCTCTTCACCCAAATACTTCCACACTTCTACCGGTATCTGATCTGGTCCCACTACTTTTCCATTAGGCATCTTCTTTAGGGTCTCTTTAATCTCGTCCTTACTGATAGGTTCATCCAAATGGGGGTCAACTAGGTTCTCCCTACTCTCTCTTTCCCTACTTCAGGAATCTACCATCACTTCATCATTAAGGAGTGTCAAAAAGTACCTTTTTCATCTAACCTTGATTTCTGCATCCTCCGTCAACACCTTACCATTTTCATATTTGATACACCTCATAACCCCCAGATCTCTTGTTTTTTTTTCCCTTGCCCTCGCCAGTTTAAAGACTTCCTTCTTACCTTCCTTGGTCCCCAGTTTTTGGTATAACCTCTCATAAGCCATGCTTTTAGTTACTGCAATAGCTTTCTTGGCTACCTTTTTTGCAGCCATATATCTAACTCTATTAGACTCTTTCTCTTCATCTATCTCACTGTTCAAGAAAGTAGCGAATGCCTCTTTTTTCTCGTTGACTTTCTCCTTTACCTCTTCGTTCCATCACCAAGCTCCTTTTATTATGCTGCCACCTCTCTTAGAAGCACCTAGAATTTCTTTAGCCGACCTTTGAATACAATCCGCCATTGCCTCCCACATTGTATCTGCATCTTCTACCTGCTTCTAGGCTCCTTCTTCGGTAATCCTCTCTGCTAATTTCATAGTATTTTCCTTAGAAAGATTCCACCACTTAAATCTAGATTTCCCAACACTCCTCTTCTTCCCCTTAGGACAATTGAGCTCCACATCCAAGACTAACAATCTATGCTGAGTTCCTAAATACTCACTAGGTATCACCTTACAATCCTTACAAAACCTCCTATAATCCGCCCTAGTCAGGAAGAAATCTATTTGGGTCTTTATGGATCCACTCTTAAAGGTCACCAAATGGTCCTCCTTCTTCTTAAAAAAGGAGTTTGCTACCAACAAATCAAAGGCAACTGCAATGTCCAGAACAAAAACTCCTCCATTGTTTCTCTCCCCATAACCGAAACCGCCATGAGTCGTATCATACCTGCCTGCTTTGACTCCAATATGACCATTAAAGTCTCCTTCTATGAAAGGTTTCTCAGTCCAAGCTACGCCCTGAATAACCATATCCAAATCCTCCCAAAATTGCTTCTTAATATCGTCCGACAAACCCATTTGAGGAGCATAAACACTAACCACATTTAGGATTTCTGATCCCACCACCACTTTAATGGCCATAATTCGATCGCTCTTATGCCTCACTTCAACCACAAAGTCAACCAGCTCCTTAACAACCAAAATACCAATTCCATTCCTAGCCTTGCTAGACCCCGAATACCACAGCTTATACCCATCTACTTCTCTCGCTTTAGCCCCCACCCACTTAGTCTCTTGGACACATGCTATGCTAATCCTACGTCTATGCAGAGACCTAACTAATTCTATGGACTTACTAGTAAGCGAACCAATATTCCAAGACGCTAGGCGCAGCTGCCAAAACCCTACACCCCTCCTAACTCCACTCCCCCCTGGAGGACTGGCTGAAGCTACTACATTCCTCGCCACTAGCTGAAGCTAGCAACTCAACCTCCTAACGGCACAATAAAGCAAGATATTATAACTATTCCCGCTAAGAGAAAACTAATGACAAACAATAATAATGATAATAATAGTAGGAATAATATTAGAAATAAAGACAAAAAATAATACTACTATTACTTCTAATAATAATAATAACTAAAAAGAATAATTACTAGTAATAATGATAATACTACTACTGATGCTAATATTAATACCTAGATACAGAAAATTATATAATAGTCAACAAACCAAGGCTAGAAATGCTGAGAAAAAGCAATCAACTGCTAGACAGCACAAAAGCAATTTATCGTAATGCTATATATAGGAAGCAAGTACTAAAATAAGCTAGACAAATACCAATCAAGTGCCTGAAACGAAAGGCAAGAGAAAGCAGAGTTGAAGTTGACTGCAAAAGGAGTCAGAGTTAAAGTTGACTGCAAAAGGGGTCAGAGTTAAAGTTGACTGCAAAAGGGGTCAGAGATAATACTGAAAATGAACTAATCACAAAAATCACAAAAATTGACATGCGTTTAGTGTACTGTTTATCTATGCAAATATAAATTACTTGAAAATTTCTCACTGTTTGTATTAAGTTGCGATCGACTTCAGTTTCGTATGCACTAATATAGGAAAATAGTCTTTTTGCTTATAGGTAAATGGTTTGTGACATTAGCTAACAATAACTTGAGAAGTGTTTTGTCTTCACTTGAAAATTACATTATCATGTATTAATATGAGAAAAAAAAGGTGATATTATTAAATAGTGAAAGGAGATGTCCTTGATAAATTCGACAAAATGGCATTTTGTTCCTAATTTTTCACTAGTATACAATATGGATATAGTATGTCTCCACGGATAAAGTTGATTTAATTAGGGTGTCATTTGTTTTTGTTAGCATAGCCATCGAATATGAAAACTTCATAATTCATAATTACTTATAACCATTGAGAATTAGTGATTTTAAGTTATATAACATAGACTAAGAAGTATCTTGTAGCAAGACATTTTAAATAATGACTTATGAGGCCATGCATATGTGATGTTTAATTTGATTTTTTTCAAATACCTAATCTTAATATTTGGTGAAGTACACATTTAATTATTTGAATATGGACCCAGGAAAAATCGTTTAGAAACATATTTTCACAAGCTAACTAGAATACGTTATCAGAAAAAACAAATTGATTGTACTTACAAGCAACTAATTAATTACCATATCAAATGCCCTAATTAATTTTTTCAAATCAAACCAAATGGGTGGATATTATATTAAAGAATTCTCGACATAGGTATAATTTCTTTTTAAATGCAGACACACATATTCTTAAATGGCATATTATAGATTAGACCAGATATCCTTAAAGATAATAGGTTAGAAATGAGCAACTGAATGGGCGTCCCGTTACTCTTCTCTACAAAAGCCCAAATAGGATTGACCAAAATTTGTACCATTCGACTATCCAAATTTGTCCAACTCAAAAATATTATGCAAATACAAAGGAAGAGAAAAGCAAAAGGTAGAAAGTAACAAAGAGATGGTAGAAATAAAGTTGTTGTTGCTTTATTACTTCTCCATACTTGGCTTTTCAAACTGAATGAAATAAACAACTAAAAACACCTATATCCATAAGCTAAGACAAAACTAACAAAGGAGAAAAATATAGGTTAATTAACCCCCTATTACAGTAATCTAATTTTTTACCTAAAGAAAAGGAACTGCTAACAGGGCCTAAAACTTAGGAAATAGACTAACAAAATTAGGTAAACAAAGATTTAGTCAAAGATTTTGTATCACTTCTCGACACTCCCCCTTGATTCAAAATTGCAAACTCCAAGCTGTATTTTGAGGAACTCATGCTGTGCTTACAGAAGTGATTTTGTAAAAATATCAGCAACTTGTTCAGTTGTATCGCAAGCCTTCAAAATAATCTCTCCAGTAGAAACACAACTTTGAATGAAGTGATAATGAATTTTGATGTGCTTGGTTGTCCTATGAAAAACGGGGTTCTTTGCCATAGTAATAGCTAATCTGTTATCACAAAAGATTTTAGTTGCAACACTTTACTTCTGCTCATCTTCTTAACTAAACAGCTTGACAAGTTATCGCAGTTGTAGCAATATACTCTACCTCTAAATTTGATAAAGCAAACAGTACCTGCTTGTTTGAACACTATGAAATCACACCAGACCCAAGGTTGAATAAATAACCCTATGTACTCTCTATGTCATCAATATCTTCAGCCCAATCACTGTTTGCAAAGCTAATTAACTTGAAATTTGACACTCTTAAGTACCAAATTCGATGATTGGTTGTACCTACAACATACCTCAAAATTCTCTTTATAGCTCCAAGGTGAAGCTTGGCTGGATTATGCATAAACCTAAATACAACTTTGACAGACAAAGCTGTATCTTGCCTTGTATAAGATAAATTAGTTTAAACCACCTACAAGACTCTTAAAATATGTAGCATTTTCCATTTTAGCACTATCATGACAACACAAATCGTCATTGATATCCATGGGAGTGGTGGCAACCTTACAACTCACCATGTTAAATTTTTGCAGAGGATCCAACGTGTATTTTCTTTGGAAAATAAAATTCCATTTGCACCTTGTTTCGCTTCAAGACTAAGAAAATAATGTAGCAAAGCAAAATCCAACATCTCAAATTTCTTCACCATGGAAGTTTTAAACTCAGCAACAACGAGTTCACTAGAACCCATGTGAATCATATCATCAACATAAAGACATACCACTAGAAAATCATTATCACCTTCTCTCTTGAAATAGAAAGTAGGCTCATTCATGCTTTTTCAAAACCATTCTCCTAAAAGTAAGAATCAATTTTAAAATACCAAGCTCACAGAGCTTGTTTTATGCCACACATTGCTTGTTTTAACTTGTAGATTGTATCTTGCTAGCCATTAATTGCAAAACCTTTAGGTTGTGAAACATAAATTTTTCTTCTAGATCACCATTCAAAAATGCAAATTTCACATCAAACTGATAGAGAGACCAAGGCAATTGAGTACCAAGTGCTAAAAATGTTCTCACTGTTTCAAAGTAAGCAGTACGAGAGAAAGTTTCTTTGTCATCAATATCTTGTTATTTTGAATAGCCCTTCACAACAAGCCTTGCATTATGCTTTTAGATGCTCCATTTGCATGATATTTGGTTCTAAACACCCATTTAGGTCCAATAGCCTTTTTGTTTCCCTCCAAGAAGGCTATCAAATCCCAAGTTTGATTTTTCTAACTAGCCAATAGCTCCTCCTTCATAGCCTCGAACCATTTAGACTCGTTTGTAGCTTCTTCGAAGCAAATAGGATATAAAACAAGCAAAGCTAAGGTGCAAGATGTATAAACATTATCATCATACTTTGGGTTAGGACCTCTGTCTCTTATTGATCTTCACGGTAGCAGTGAAGGCTCTTTATTACTGCATGGTGTTATTAGAGTTGGTGAGGAGATAGGGCAACTTGCAAGAGGCTCTTGTTTTTGAACTGAAGGCAATTCCACAAGATATTTTATTGCACTTGTTGTTCACTCCAATCCTAGTTTGCAGTCTCTTTAAATACTACATCCCTATTAATAGTTATCTTGCCACTAATAGGGTTATATAGCTTCTATGCTTTGGATTCAGAAGAATAACCAACAAAAATATATTTCTCAAATTTGTCATCAAACTTCCGAGAGGATGTTTTAACCAAAGCATAAGCTATACAGTTAAAAACTTTTAAGTGGCTCATCATTGGCCTTTTGCCTATCCAAGCTTCAAATGGTGTCCGATTACGAGCAAATTTTATAGGAAACCAATGAGAATGTGTACTGCCATTGCTACATCTTCAGCCTAAAAATAAGTAGGAAGACCTTTTGCTTGCATCATGCTTTTGGCCATCACCACCATAGTTCGATTATTCCTCTTAGCTACACCATTCTGCTCTGGTGTATATAGTGTTGTAATCTCCTGTAAATTCCATTTTCTTCACAAAATTATTGAACTCAGCTGTGATAAATTCTCCCCCTATCAGCTATACCACTTTGTCTTTTTGCCCAAGCTTTGAATTTCTTGAATCTGTTAAAAGCTTTTGGCTTTTTTTCCAAAAAATAGGACCAGCTCAAGTGACTGTAATCATCTGTAATCAACAAAAAATATCTACTACCACTAAGAGATTTAGTGTTCATAGGTTCACATAAATCTATATGTATCAACTCAAGATATTTAGAAGCCCTCCAAGCCTTTCCTGTAGGGAGAAGTTTTTTACTATGCTTCCCCTAAACACAACTTTCATAGAAGCTGAAATCATCAGGTTTTGGCTGTCCAACGCATCTCCATTCAAGTTAACAATTTTAGTATATTAATATTCAATTCCCATAATGTAAATGACACAATGTAGTCACACTATCATCACTAGGATCCATTGCATGCCTCTTAACCATAGAGACTTAAAGGGGAAATATTTTATTTTCAATCATTAAAACTTTTGCAATGAGTTGGTCAGAGTGTTTATCTATAATAAAGAGATGTCCATCATCAAACAAAATAGAGTATCCACTAACAATTAGTTGCCCAACACTAAGCAAATTATGAGACAGACTCGGTACAAGCGTCACATCTTATAAAATCTTAACATTACCTTTGGTGGTTATGCTAAGAGTACCTTTGGCTTTCACTTGAATTTTCTTGCTATCTCTCAGTGTCACCTCTAAGTTTTGGGACTCATTAAGTTCCTCGAATAAAGGTCATGATCTAGACATGTGGTTGGAACAACCACTGTTTAAAAACCAAACATCATTCGACTCTTTTTCATAAGTATAAACAACTTACAATCCTTAGTTGGTTTCTCAGCAAAACTTACTTGGTTAGCCTCATCCTTCTGCTTTTGCCACCAATACGTTTCTGTGTGTCTAGACTTCTTACTGTAGTTGTAGAGAAATGTTTTGTTCTGCCTCACTGACATGGAACCTCCTCTGCCTCGACCTCTGCGTTGGCCTCTTCCACAACTAGAATTTTCAGTTGTCTCCCCCTTCATTTGAAAAGCTTATTCCTTGCTTTGATTATAGGACCTAATAACTCTCACTTCATCGGCTTGCAAGGAACTTATTAATTAATCAAAAGTGTAGGTAGATAGGTCCTTATATTCTTCAATTGTAGGGACAATATAGTCAAACTTTCAGGTTAAACTTCTTAGCACCTTGCTCATAATAGTTTAATTACCAACATTTTCACCATATGTTTTTATTTCGCTAACAATACCAGATACCCTAGACAAGAATTTTTAAATAGAATCTTTATTTTTCATGGCCGAAGTTTCAAATTCATAACGAAGAGATTATAGTTTTATACTAATTACCTTTCTGTTGCCAAAAAATTATTGCTTCAAAATTTCCCATTCCTAATTGAAAGTTGCAGCTATTGTAATTCTCAAAAAAATTCCATCATCCAATGCAGTCTAGATGAGGAATTTGGTCCTTGCATCCTACTTGTGAGTCTCTAACAATTGTTGGTTTAGTTAAGCCATTGTCGAATTAGGCTCAGTGTACCCACATTCCACCAAATTCCATAACTTTTAAGACTTGAACATAATCCTCATCTTGAGACTTCAAAGACGATATTTTTACCCTCTGAGTATGGGAATCAGAGGCTGAGTTGAAGAATTCGAACCATCGCTATCTGTGACTTCCACGCAATTTATGTTTGCCTCACCATATCTAGGACTCCCTCTCTGAAGGGGTACTTTTAGATTTGTGATAATTTGGCGGCCCTTTCTCCCTTACTTTACTTGTCCCTTGCTAAGGAACAAAATATGCTTGCTCGTACCCTTCTCACTTTTTTTTTTTTTAATGGCCTTGTTACCACTTTGTTATCCAAACATAGAGGAAGACAAAAGCAAAAGGTAGAAAGTAACAAAGAGATGAAAAAATAAAGCTGTTGTTGCTTTATTACTTCTCAATACTTGGATTTTGAAACTGAATGATATAAATAGCTACAAAAACCTATATTTGTAGGCTAAGACAACACTAACAAAGTAGAAAAATCTAGGTCAATTAACCCACTACTCCAATAATCTGATTTTTTGCCTAAAGAAAAGAAGCTACTAACACGGTCTAAAACTTAGGAAACAGACTAACAAAATTAGGTAAAAAAAGATTCAGTCAAAGATTTTAACTCACTTCTCGATAGAAAAAATTAGTATGGTAATCAAATCTCTCTCAAAGCAATCAATGAAGGACATGATAATCCCATCTCCAATGAAGTTTCGAACCCACTCTATTCTCAAATTTCACATGCCATATGACAATGTGCTCTAATTAATGCTTTTAATGTCTTAATTAAATGTTTGTCTCATTCGCTAATTTTGTTAACCATCATATATATATATATATATATATATATATATATATATATATATATATATATATATATTTTAAAAGTTCGATAGAAGCAACATATAGTTGACATATAGGATGATTAGTTGGAGTGGAAAATAGGATGCTTAGTTGGAATGACACATAATATACTGTGCTTATTATGTAGGTTTTAATACTGTTGATTTTTTATTTACAAAAAAGATAGTCACAACAACTCAATATTAATTTGACCCTAATATACACCATGATAGTTGACACGTAATGAGCATAGTCTAAATTATTTAAACGAAATTTTGTTTGTAAGTTCAGTATGTTCATAACATGTTGCTATTCTTATTCCATCTATTAATGGTAAAACAATCTCTATACATAGATGTGCTAATTTTGTAAACTATAATGGTAGTTGAAAATTTAATGATCATAGTCTAATTTATTCCCCAAAAAAAAAAGTGTTTATACGTAGATGTATGATTTTGTAAACTATGGTAGTTGTGCATAATTTTATATACTCTAAAATTCTATGTTGTTTTTGCATTGTTTTGTCAATTTATTGTCCATTTGCATATTTTAAAAGTAGTTGAAAAAAGTGAAATTCATTTTGCAAAAATGCAAAATTTCAAGCGTTATTAGGTTTGTAGCAATTCATTCACATGAGGTAGATTACATTTTGACATTTGAAAAACCATTCACTGATAACTTTTTTTTCATTCCAACGTTTGATACTTCGATTTAATATACAGCTTTAATTAGTTTTGGCTTTAATGCATTGGTAAGCATTTGCATTTGTTTGATTCCTTAAATTAGGCTATTTTTATTCTCTATTTATTTTTTTTTTTTACAATTGTGTCTTATATGAGATATCATTATGTAAATGTTGCCAGTTTATTTTATGCATGGATCGCATTTAGTCTTGAGTGGAATTGTTTGACAATTCTTCTGAATTCACACCCATAATGTCCCGATATCATACTTTTAATTTACAGTTTTTTTTTTAATTTTTTAGCGTGGGTAAATAATTTGGTGTAGAGTTTGTACCATTGCATTTAGAGTTCAATATATTAAGGAAGGATTACACTATATGAATTTGAATAATGTGCTATAGGGTTTTCTTTTTTTTAATTAAAAGATCCCTTGACATACTTTTGATTTAGGCTTTTTCTAAGCCTTGCCGTTGATTTAGTTTTTATTATTTTATATTTATGTGAATATATTGAATAAAATATATGAAGGTACCTCAAGTTTTGTGTAAACAACAAAAAAGACACTCATTTTTTAAAAATAACTATACGGTACACCAATTTATGAGATAACCAACAAAAGGTACCCAATTTACTGTTCACAGATTTTGCATAAACACCCTAATATTTTCATGTTTGCAAATCTAACCCCAATACTTAAAAACTTACTTTTGAAAAATCCAAATTTGTGCATGTGATATTCTACAAACTAGTACTACTTCATGCCCTCTTTAATCTAGTATCAGAACCACGTGACCAAAAATAATTAAGATAATTAAGAGTAATTATTAGTTAATTAAGCTTATTAAGTGTATTTAATGCTTGAATCATCAGCTACTTGTCCTGCTCCTAACTATTCACATATTGTTCACTCACCAGAAGGAACCACTTCAGTAGCACCCCAATTATAGTATATCACTGATATAGTTTTAGAATTAAAAGCTAAAATAGCCAGAACTAAGAATAAAATTAAGGAGATTAAGAAACAATTGTCTGTAATCCATCTTTCTCTGCTTAACAAAATCAGATATAGCGGAAAATCTACTTTAGGTAATAGTAATCCTTTTCAGTGTAAATATCCTTTCCAAAACCCAAAAACAAAAATCCATTTCCTTGCATGCGATGAAAATTCAAAAAGAAGTAGGAGAAAAATCAGCTGAAAAATCATCTAAAAAGCAGAAAAAGAAGAAGTGGATGGAGTATAAGCAGTATAATCTTGATGAACTACAGGATATGTTTGAGAAAGAATAAAATCCAGAAGAATTAAACAAAATCATGGGAGCAATAGTCGATAAACACGGGGCATTGTCTGACGATAACGAAGAGACAAATAATGTCCAATTAGAATAAGAGATATATTAGCAGATGAACCTAATTGAATTAGAGGATCTTAATGTTGTACCTTTAAAAAAGATTAGGAAGAAACTTGATAAAAAAATATGGTAAAATGGCATTAGACGATGTGATTAACAAGATTGGAGAAGAGCTTAACATAGATAAAATTGAGTCAAATTTAGTTAACAATGTAGTTCGTAAACCTGACAAATTTGGTAAACCTTGTAGAAGAAATACCCATTTTATGAGTCCTAGGTACGTTCCAGTAGGATGTACAACTAACTTTTCTTTTGGGTTTATCCCAAGGAAAACTACGACCTTTGAAGAAAATTGGCCTTGCCCCAATTAGCCAAACCGAATTTATATTAAACATCGATGGAACTCGTAATAGAGAAGAAATATTTGAGCAGTGAAAAAGAAGAATGAGTAACGTCTTAAATTTAAATACCATATGGTTGCGGGAAATTTCCTGAATTATATCGAGTACAATTTCTCGATACTGTAGCTGAGTGGTATGATTCATTAAATGAAGATAGTAAAAATGTATTAAGAATGATGGAAACACCAACTGCAATGTTCAAAAATTTATGCTAGGAAATTGAAACTGAGTTTATTGGAGCTAAACTTGATTTTGAAAAAAACAAGAGAATGGCAAAGAAACATTAATAATATAAATTCATGGGATGAGGTATTTAGAGAATTATATTGCTAAATTTAATCAATATTATTACAAAATTGGGCATAAAGAAACTAATCGTGGTGTGTTCTAAGACAAATTGCCTTATTGGATGAATTCCATAATTAATGAAAAATACCTTGACATGGTTTGAAAGAGCAGATGTCATTGATGCTTTTGGTTCAAGAATCTCTTATTTAAGAAAATGGGCTAATGATCAATGTTTTGATTTCCAAAAGTAAAGGCAAATTAAGAAGCAATTTCTAGCCTATTGGGAGTCACCCACCAATGGGGAAAGGAATCTAAAAAGAGAAGAAAAAAAAAGTCTTATAAGAAAAAGAGCTTTAATAAGCAAAGAGGAGAAAAATATAGAAGAAAATATTATAATAAGCCAAGTTCTAAAAGATGAATATTTTTTAGGAAAGTAGGTTAATGTCCTACAGGGAAAAATAATTGCAAGTGCTAGACATTCGGAGAAATAGGACATTATGCTAATGAATACAAAAATAGGAAAAATAATAAGCTAATTAAAATTCTAGGAATCATAGATTACTTTGAGCTAAGTGAGGAAGAGGCACTAGACCTAGCCCTAACTAACGACAAAGGAATTATTGAAATTATCCTAGAAGATGAGTTTGAACAAAGTGATTATGAAGAGACCAATCATATGATGGAAAGTGGCTCGATTAGTCTTGTTGATCTTCAAAGAGAAGAGTCAGTTGTAAATAATGATAACGAAGAAGTCAAAGGAGATTGAGTCCTTCCTATAATTCAGAAAGACACTATCTACAAAAAGTGCATCTTTCAATTAAAAAGCAAATATATATGTATGGACCTATCAATTCGGACGGGCGGGTAAAATACGAATCGGGTGTATTTGGGTTTGGGTAGCATACGAGTCAGGTGTATTTCGGGTTCAGGTAAAATACGGATGGGTGTATTTCAGTTTTATGGGTTTCGAATCAACCCAATGGGTTTAGAGCGCCTTTTCGGTGAGTCGTTTTTCTTTTCTCAAAATCAAAAATTTTGCATATTTATTACTCAAAATTGTCAATATTTAATGAAAATGCATAATAATTGTAATTTCTCAAAAGAATATTAAAAATATTCAAATTTTTATTAGAATACATAAACATCTTGTACGGGCGGGTAAATAATCAAGCCCTACTTGGTTTTAGGTTGATCGGCCCATAAATTGAAAGAAGGTCATTATTGGGGCGGCTATTTATGGAACAGCCCGTCTAGAACATTTGAATGGGTTATAGCAATTGGATCACTAATAACCTATTTAATAATTTAATATTTTTATTAACTAAACTACCAGTGTTCAATCAGGTAAAACTTTATTACTGGGCCAACCGTAATGCGAATATGATTAGCTATTTTCTACCACTCGCATCATAGTTCAAGACTAGTTAGAATGAGAACCAAAAAAAATTAAATAAAAGAAGTACAAGATATTATGTGGTAGTTATAACATCAAACATTCAAACTACTACAAATTAATTAATTCAAAAAATAATTAGGTATGTTTGTTTAACTAAGTATATAATGGTATGACTTACACATTTTTAATGCTTGTCTGCTTTTAAATTAACTTTTTTTAAAGATTAGATAGTTATTTCATACTTTTATACCCATTTTTAATATTTTTTCATTTAAAGTTGCATACGATGTCATTCTCAGAGAATGGAGAACAAAAAATAAGGTTAGTATTCTTTAATTTGTAAATAGATGCACTTTTTATGCTATTCGATCAAAGTGACTAGCTATTATTGTTAAGAGGGATAAATTAGAAAAAAATCAAAAACTAAGGATCTAATGTTTGGGTCAAGCAGACGGGTTGGGGTTCAGATCGGGTTTGACCAGCTAATTTGCAGGTTTTTCGGGTTCAGTTTATTTTGGGTTCGGGCCGAGAAAATCATGTTAAAAATCCAAAATTTTCGGGCTGGTTCAGGTTGGGTTTTCGGGTCGGGTTTTCGGGTCGGGTCAATTTTTGCCAGGTATATGTATGTAAAATTATGGAAGGAGATCTAGAAATCAAAAGATTGTGAGTATAATGTGGGAGAAGTTAATATTATTAGTTTGAAAAACATCTTTAAGCTTAACAAATTAAGATAGAAAATACAAGTACATCCATATTGGAAGCATCCAAGTTCAAATTACTCCATTACAATATTATAGTAAAGATATTGGTCTTTATGCTTTGCTCTGTGATATTAGGCATACCAAATTTAATAATCAAATTATCACAGGGATTAAGACTAATTTATGTAATGGACCGGTAGGACTCAACTATCAACTCAGATATTATGTGAGTCTAAAAGATGAATTTGCTAAAAACTTCCCATCCCTTAAAATAAAAACAGTTGGGACGGACAAGAAAAGAGGAGGATATCCATTAATGATATTTTGAAAAATTATCTACAAATTAGATAATACTAACAATGATATTGAAAGTCCTACCTCTATGAAAAAAAAATTTGGATGATTAAAACCAATCATTAGGAGATAAAGATTGATCGTTCATAGATATCTAGCTTTACCAACCCTACAAAAACCAATAAGAAAAATGTGATTATAATTGATTAGAATGGTAAAATTACCATTAAACACCAATCACTAAGAAACATAAGTGCAAGATCAGAGTGGAGAGAAGGATCTTTATCAGCTAAAGAAGAGCTTAAAGAAGATGCTACAATTAGTATAGCCAAAGAAATGAGTAGATGAGTTTTGAACCTGCAAGACATAGTGATGATAGAAGTATGAATCTACATAGGAAAGTCATTGGGTATAAAACAAGAACTCTTAGTGAAGCTGATAAGTCCTTAAAGTGCACACCATTTTGAAGTCATTTTGTGTCATTTTCGGGGAGAATTATGTGCGTTATGTTATAATTTGTACTCCTTTTTTGATTTTCCACTCTGGTATGGTTCTTTTCTGTGTTTTGCAGGTTTTTGGACCATTTTGCCCCAAAGTTGACCATAGTCGAGTATAATTTGACTCTCCACGAACACCCCTAAGTCACCATGCCCATGGAAGGGAGACAGAACAGAAGATTATCGAGACATAGCTCACCACGGACTGTTCGTAGTGAAGGCCACGGTCCATGGTGAGGCTATAATTGCAAGTCTGTTTGTCTTCATTCATTATGTGACTGAGCTTGATTTTGTTTCTCTTTAAATAGAGCCATTTTCATAGTAGAGAAGAGACACATAGCAGAAAGAGAACTCCTTCTCTCTAGTTTTTCCATTCTTTTCCATTTTTTTAAAGTTTAGTTTAGATTTTTAGTAAATTTGAGTGTTAATGTCGAAGAAGTGTTTGCTGTTTTGGAGCCCTACAAAGTTGGGAAACCCTTGAAGGATCTAATTACGCTTGGTTTTCTTCTCTTAAACTCTGTTTGGTTTTGTTGATTTAAACATGTGTGAGTAGTTTTCTCAATTTAGGGATTGTTAGCCAAGAATTGATGTTGAAATCTTTGACCTTTATTTAGTTATATTTGTTCTTGATTGGGATCGGTTGAATTCTATCTTGTGTGTGAAATCGATGTGGTTGAATTTTGGCCTAATTCATTTGCGATTTCTAAATAGTTAAGTGAAGGCCTGAACGGTGAAACTTGCTATTTGATTGATAAGATAGGACTTGACTTAGCGATACTTGAAAGAGATTCACTTGTTAAGTGACCATTACCGCAAGCATATGGGTAGTCGTGGTATAGATAAAAGATATCGTTCCTCAGGGACTAATGTAACTTACTGAGTCTTGCCTATTAGATTGTGCTAGGTAAAATTTTGGTTTAGGTGGATTCGATTTAACAATAGCAAATAAACTTTTCTAAATCAATAAGGGAAAAAACATCTAGGAATTCTCGTAGTTGTAAAAGAAAATTGGATCAAAAATAATGAACATGTGCTTTCTTCTAATTGGTTAAATTCGAGGAATTGTAATCTTTTCAGAAACTCAGTCTATTCTTTTGAAATTAACTAAATTTACCTAAACCAAGCAAAAATCGTTCTTTCGAACCAATTTATCTTAATTCAAGTTTAATGTCTTCGATTGTTTACTGACCCTCATAACATACAAATCTCTCTTTCGAGATGAAGTTACGTTAAGTCATATAAAGCAGTCCAACAACCAAATGTCACCTTTCAGTTTTTCACATGATTATTTCAAGAGTATAAGCAAATTTTGGCCAAAAAACAAATCACAACAATCTAAACACTTGACAAAACGAAATCAAACCAAGCGTAAAAATAAGCTCAATTGTATAGATTAAAACATGATCCAACAACACTTCCACAAACTACTAAATCCCAAGGAAACTACTCAAACATGATAAAAGATTAACAAACTAACCAACGTTTGGCGAAATTTGAGCAAAAAGAGGCTTGACTGAGATGGCCTTCAACCAAGGGCTTCAAAACCAACTCAAGAACAAAATCTCACACTCAAGACTCACACCAATACAATAACTAAACTAAAAAAACTACAAAATTTTACAAAGAAAGAAACTAAAGCCCTAATCTATGCTATTCTATACTTTTACTTTGCTTAGGAATCATTGAAAATGCTGCAAAATGTCATCTTTTATATAGAGGCTCGGTCGATCTCAGCTGCACAGCCGAGGAAAAACGAAGAGGTAGCAGTTACAGGTTCACCACAGTCTGTGATAGACACCACGGGCCGACCGTGGCCTGTGCTGGGATCAGCTTTTTGCTCATTCTCTGCTCCATGGGCGTGGCATAACATGGATGATCATAGGGGAGCTCAAAACACAACCATTGGAGGGCATATGCTAGATAAAAAGGCTAAAATTCCTGAAAAACACATCAAATAATCATACCCAAGCATAAATTAAGAAGAGAGTAAATAACAACTTAAAACACAATATTCTCCTAAAGATGACACAAAATAGCCTTAAAATAATATACATATTGAGCACTTATCAAACTCACCCATGCTTAAACTCTTATCCTCAAGCAATGCAAAGATTAAAAGTATACACAGCCTCCTCAGGATAGATGTAGGTAACATTCAAATGGCAAAGCTGATCCAAAGGTTGCGCAAAAGATACAAACAAATCATTAATAAATAGAATAGGGAATGAAATTTTCAAAGACTTTTTATAGACCACAATGTCAAACTTGAAAGCAATCTCCCCTAAATTGTCAAATATAGCCATTCAACATATGAAACAAGCGAAACTAGTAAGGCCGGTAGAACCCCACTATAGTTATGTGGCACTTAGCACTCATGTGTTTGAAATGTATATATTTATGAAGGTTCTCTCAAATCTCAATCTTAGATGCAAATCTACCATAAGCTTGACAAGATCCTCAAATTTGCCATCACTAAAAATGCAAACACATTAGACAATCATGAGGATTTTAATAAGGTTGTAACAAGGCTAAAGGTAAAGGTAAGAGGGGAACAAATGTTTTTGGAAATGAGGAGCTATAAGCCATAGACCAAGAGCTAAACAATTCCAATGTATCATACTACATCTTTCTTAAGCCATCAATTCAGAATAGATCCCCAAATGAAGAGAGAAAGAGTTGAAAATTACAAATAACTTACATTCTCGCCAAGGCTAGCCACTTTCTTCTTTTTTTTTCCGTTCTTTTTTTTTTTCATTTCTCTTTTTCGCTTTCGACTTTTTTTTTCTTGTGTTTTTTTCCGTAAGTGTTCGTGCCAAAAAAATGTTATTTTTAGGGTACTTTTGAACCTATTTTATGCTCGTTATAATCGTTATTTTTCGGTTTCTATTTGATTTTATTTTGTTTTCTAGGTTTTGAACAAAATGAGAATAATTATGAGAATAAATGCGAAAAATGCAAGAAAAATATTGGAAAAGAAGAACTGGGCCGACTTGACTCAAGCCTCACCCGAATTGCTAGGCCCATTTCCTTTTATCCCCAAAAAAAGAGAAAAAAAAAGATAAACAAAATCAAAAATTCCCTACCTAGCCCATGTGCTCCTCACGTGACTGCTAACAACTCCCCTCCCTCACTTAAATCTTCTCCCTCCTCCCTCTCGATTCTGCAACCAGAAACCCAAACCCCGACCCCCCGAACCCATCCTCATCTCCACCTCACCTCCCTCTCTCTCTCTTTGACACCGTCATCGATCGCCATCACCAACAAGCACCACTGCAACTCACGCAGCAAAAGCCAACACATCACCATCGCTATCCCTAATCTCGACCATCCACGATACCATGCAGATCGAAAGGCAGAGATTGAAGAAGGGCTCGGGTATCTAATCAATCTAGTAGCATTTTTTGAGGTCGAATTAGGTAATTTAGGGTTTAGGTTAGCTAAGCTTTAGGTTTAATTTTAGGTTTAATTTTGTCTTAATTTCAGACTTTAGTGGTTTAGGGTTTTATTTTCGCTTTGGGATTTTGAATGCCAGATTCGTAATTTCATTTGTTCAGAGCTTAATTTGTAGTGATTTCATGTCATTAGGTTACAAATGATCTGATTTCTGGTTAGAATCCATTAAGTGTATATTAATTTTGCAATTTATGCTTGAAGCTGTGAATGGGAATTACTGTTCGTGTTCTTCTATCCTTCCATAGCTTCACTGAAACTCAAAGGTTCAATGGCGATTTCACCATTTTTATTTTTTTTTGGCGCACTTGGATGAGCTTGCAACAGGGTTCTAGGTCGTTTCTTGCTGAACCCGCTTTCCCTCTCCCCTGTTGCTCAGTTTTCAGGTTTTGTTTTTAGCTCTATTTCAATTATGTTGCTTTCCCCTCCCCTATTGCAGTTCAACTTGGTGCTTAAATAACGGTCTCAGTTGATCTGAATCCTGGCAGTTTGATGATGATGACGACTAGGCGATTATGTTCTGAGATTTTGAATAATTCGGCTTTCTTGATGGTTGTTGATTATTTATGTGCTGCTTTAAGCCCCCCTCCCCTACTGCTCTCTACCTTATGTCATGTTGATTTTTAGGTTCCTAGTGCCAGATTTTGATTCTTAAGCGGGTTAGTTGGAATTTACATGGTGTCGGTTTTTAATTAGAAGTTCCTGGGTCATGTTCGTTGTGTGAGTTTTGATTTTTGTTCAGTTGGACTACGGATTATATTTAAATTCAACTATGCTGGTCTTAATTAGATTTAGTATTACATTACTTATGTTAATATGGTTGAGATTGGTTTTGCTATTTAAGCTAGTTTAAAGGATATGAGGGTTTGTGAATAATTAGGATTATTTAGAGTTCGACCCATTTATAATCTATAATTTCAGTTGTTCACTGTTTTAATTAGTTTAGAATGATGTTAACTTTGAACTAGTGACTTTAATCTAACCTCGTCCCTGAGGACACAACCCTCAAGTACTACAGCGAAAGCTGTATGCTTGCAACACTTTTGTTTATCACTTAAAATTACCTAACAATAAGCACTTACGATTTTTTTTCAAAAAGGATAGCTAAGGGGGAAATCCATAACAAACTTTAAATTCCAACTCTTCTCTAAATTTTATACAATAAAACAAGGGATTAATCAATATCTCATAACCCTACACCAAACAACCAAGTTACACCACAAGATATCATTCCATCTTGATAACACCTTATGATGCAGAAGAATAGGACACTCCTCTAGCCTTGGCTTAAAGGTAAGACAAGTATTCGGCTATGAGTTATAATAGAATGTTCAAATCAACAAAAATAGATACAGGCTCAAAGGGGCTAACAAGGGATACAATACATAACCAGGGTGGCTATTTGGTTGTGGGGTTCAACGAATCAAAGAAAGAAAACTGCCTCAATCATATTGCCAAAATGTATATGCAAAATGTGATCTTAAGCCAGAATCAAAGCAAGTTCTAGGGAATTAACATCAAGGAAGAGTCACACATAAAAGAAATATGAAACTAATTTGATAAACAGTCTTTAAAGGCTCAAAGTCTCACAGGATTTCTACCAAAGACAATGCTAGCTCACTAGTAAATACATGCCAAAATCTTGTAAGGACTCATCGGGTAAATCAACTCGCATCCAACATGTGGTCAAAACATGGAATTAATTTCGAAAACGCATTCGTAAACTTTTATGTACAATTTGGGCGAATCAAAGGATCAAACTAAATCAAAGAAAGCTATTAAATTAAATCTATAGAGATCATCATCTGAGGATTTTTTTTCTTTTCTTTTGTGTTTTTTTTTCACTATTTAATTTTTTTTCATTTTTTATGCATGCTCCTACAAACAATACAGACTAAGATGCAAAAGAAACTAATAAAAATGGAAATGCAACCTAGAATGCAAAGAAAACTACAAGCACTATTAAACAAAACTAAAACAATCAAAAACTATAAAAACTACCACTAGAAACATATACAAAGCATAAACACACCAAACCGAAAACAGACATCAGACGCTAAATATAGTGACTAACTCTCCCATGATAGAATCACACATTGCCCTTGATGTGGGCACATAATAGAAAAAGGGAACGGCAGAAGCACATAGCATAAAACAAGATCAGAGAGAAGAAGGTGGAGGATAATAGGGTGGTTGGCCATAGGAGATATGCTAATCTCGCCAGGTCTCTAGACATGCCCTATAGTCTTGGAAATATTGTGCCTAAGAAGCAAGCAACCCACGAATCTCATCGCTCTTGGACAAAGTCCTGAAGAGCGGCACTCTCAAAAGCAACAAACAATCGGAGGGAAACTTTGCTCCTCTTGAATGGACCTAAGGGTGTCGTGGAGGTCAGAATAGTTAGGTGGGGATGGTTGAGAGGAAGAACTAGGTCCGACTTGACTAGATCGAGGGGCTGTTGATGGGGTGCAGGTCAAACAACCTCCTCATCACTAGGTGCCCCAATAAACGTTAGCCTGGTGAAGAAGGGTGGTGCAATCAACATTAGGAAGCGGCAAAAGCTGGTCCCCTATGTAAATCCAACATAAACGGCCAGCCTCAACTTTGCAAAAGTTCATAATCTTAAAAATAGCTTGATCAAGCCGATCAGACCCGAAAACTCTACCCTCAGGATTGGGCTCAACTCCCAAGAATCTAGCAATAGTAGTTATTATCCCACCAATGACTATCCTACCTTTAGTGCTAATAGTAGCAATATGCAGTTGCCTAGCAAAAAATGATCCTGTGTCAAGTTGGTCCCCATTAAGCATATAAGACAAAACGTACAACTCAGAAAGTCTAAGGACATTCAGACTACCGCCCCGAGTAAACAAAGAACAAGTCAAGATACGCTGAGCTACTCTAATACAGGGGTTCCTAATATGTGTGCATTTTGATGAATTGGTATGGTACCTAACACTCCATGAAAGTTCACCAAAAAATACATTTCGGGTTGAATTTGCGAGGGACTTGGCGACTCGGGATATCCATGCTAGGTGGAAAACGAACAATATTGTTGAAGGTACCTAAGTTAAGTTCATATAATTGACCCTGCAAATAGAACGATATATATCCGGCTTGACATTGAGGCCCTCTAGTGACCTCAACATGGAGTGTACTAAGGAATTCTAAGGTCAGCTTCCTATATGTATGCTCTTTGATTTCTAAAAAGTGTCCCGTACCACCTCTAGGAAACAACCAATGAATATCATCCAACATTCCCTACCGAGCTAACAAATCCTCATCATAATATCTAGTTGCTATAACCATACGTTCATTCAAGCAATTATATCCCGCAAAATGATCAGGGTTCGTAAAACCAAGGGGGTAAGGAATGTTACCTCTAGCATGCGCAATGGTTGATGTTCGGGATGTTCTTTGAGGTCGGGGTGGTGCTTGGCTTGATAAAGCCACCTCTTTGGTGCTCCTTTGTCTCTTGGTTAGTGCCATTGTTGTAAACTCTAAACAAAAACAAAACTAAAACCAAAAGTAAGAACTAAAACCTAGAATTGAAGAAATTAAGTCAAAATATGAAAAATAAGAGAGAGAAAAGGATGGGTATGGTGGATGATTGAAGGTGAGATGAATTTGAAGAAAAAGAAGAAGAAAGAGATGGATATTTTTGGAGAAAAAAGGAAGAGTGAGTGAAAGGAAAGGATTCGGTGTGAAAATGATTGAAAATAGAGAAGAAATGAGGGGAGATTAGAGAGATTTAGTTATAGAGTTTAGAGAGAGAAAATAGGGGTAGAGAGAGGGAGTGTTGAGATGTTAGAGATGAAAGGGGGAAAGTAAAAAGGCATCGTGGTTAAAAACCTAGATCGCGGCCTATAGCATCCCACCACGGACCATGGGGCTCACCACAAACCGTCCGTGGTGTCTGCTGGCCCTCGATTTTTTTTATTTTTTTGGGTTGGCACCCCACGGCCATATTTCTGGGGGTATTGACCGTAGTGCTAATATTTTATTCACATATTTTTTCCTGTCCCTATTTTTTCCGCTTTTATAACTAAAAAAATTAATAAAAATCAAAGCTATAAAAAGGGAAAAGGAAAGAAAGCTTAGGTTGCCTTCCAAGAATCGCTCTTTTAAGGTCAAGAGCTTGACCCTTGTTAAACGCTTGGTCCATACATGCTTTATCGCAAACCACAAACCCAAACTTATTCAGTTAAAGGTACCATCTTAAAAGTTATGGCTACAGGTCCTTCGTCTTCCTAACTTCATGCCATAATGCACTATCTGTATGCAAAACAAATCGCTCTTGTGGCCCATCAGACGGACTATCATCAACTCGTTCAACCACTACATCAAAATCTACATCAAAACATTCCATAGGGGGCATAGAGAGAACAGTTTGTGTAAACTTGCAGTAATCACTCATTGAAGACTCATTAGAAACAGGAGCCTCAATCTCGGGCTTGTAAGATAGCATAGGAACAGTAAACTTCACTTTAAACAAACCCTTAGTCGGGGTCCTCATAAGAAATTCATTCAGAATCAGGGGGATCTTCACAGTTCCAGACATCTTCTATATCAATCTTAGGGAAAGGGGTAATACATCCAATATAGAAGAATGAGGAGAAACCATGTCCTCCTTCCTATGACTAAACACAGCAAATCGCCCTTCTACCTCAAAAGATATATGACCCTCTCTTCCATCAATGTGGCAACTAGCTGTCGCCAAAATGGGCCAGCCTAAGACAATTTAGGCATCGTCGGTTTCAGGCATGTCAACGATAATGAAGTCCTCCAATACCCAAATGTCTCCTATATTAACTGGCACAATGTCTAAGCTGCCTATAGCTTGCATCACAGAAGCATCAACCAATTGTAATGAGAAAGGTGCGGCCAGTAATGGTCCTAGGTGCAGCTTATGAAACAACAAATAGGGCATTATGCTGACACTAGCACCTAGATCGCATAGACCTCTATCAATTTCTACCTTTCCTACAATGCAGGGGATAGAAAAACTACCTAGATCAGGGAGCTTAGGGGGAAAAATGATAGGATCTCAACAGTTTCGTTCTCTTTGAATGTGGAAGTCTTGCCACCATTGTTGCTCTCATTATTACCAGCCATCGTTATTTCTTGACCCTCTCCGATTGGTACTTCCTCAAAGTTAGTTAAGTCCTCTTCTTCTCCCTTCATGGTAACATAGTTACAATGCTCACGAGGGTTAGGTTCAGATTTACTAGGAAGTTTGTCAGGGGGCGTAGATGAGAAACTAGCTTTTTGGGTAATTTGGGCTTCTAACATTGTATTATGAGTTATAAGCACATCAACCTTGGAGGCTAATTGCTTAATATACTCATCCTGTTTTTGTTACACCGTAAGCATTTTTTCCATCATTTCTTCTAAATTAGACTTTTGGGGCATTTGATTAGGGAATAGGGGTCTTTGGGTACTCTAGCATTCATCGGGGCCATGTTCACAGTGTTTGGATTTGACCTGTAAGAGAAATTTGGATGACTCTTCTAATGCAAATTATAGGTATTAGAGTAAGGGTTATTGGTCGGTCTTAGGTTGAAATTTTGAACATAATTAACTTCATTAGGGTCTTGGAAAAAAGGACCCCCCAACTTAACAATTTAGAGTTATATGCTCAATTGAACCATAAACTTCACAAGGGGAAGAAGCACTAGAGTTCACATCATTAATATTCATTTGGTTCAATCTTTGACTCATGGCATCTTCTTTAGCAGAAAGTAAAGTAATTGCATCAACTTCAAGCTTACCTCTAACCTGCTTGGGTTAGGTTCGATCTGTGGACCATTGGAAGTTGTTTAGTGCCATCTCCTCGATTAGATTATAGGCTTCATCCTCAATCTTGTTCATCAGAGTTCCTCCTGCCACCACATCAATTGTGGACCTTACAGGCGGGGTCACACCATTATAAAAGGCTTGGATTATCATCCAACGTTGAAGACCATGATGGGGGCACAAATGTAGCAGATCTTTAAAATGCTCCCAGGCTTCATAGAGTGTCTCGTCATCTCTTTGCAGAAAGTTGGTGATCTGATTCCTTAAGCTCGCTGTTTTGCTTGGAGGGAAGAATTTGGTGAGGAAAGCTCTTGTCAACTTATCCCAGGTGGTGATGCATCCAGATGACAAAGAGTGCAACCAAGCCCTCACTTCATCCCTCAATGGGAAAGGGAATAAGCGTAGCCAAATCGTATCACTACAGACTCCATTTAATTTCAGCATATCACACAGCTTTAAAAAGATGAGTATTTGGGTCTTCCAAGGGACTTCCGTCGAACTGAGATTGTTACACTATGGAAATGTGTGCTGGTTTGAGCTTGAGGCTGTTAGCATCTATAACAGAGCGAGCGATGCTTGAGGCGATGCCCTGGACTCCTAGGGTAACAAAATCACGAAGAGTCCTTCATTGGTCACCTCCTGCCATGTTTGAATTCCTTCTTGCCTCGCATCTTTGCTCTTCAATCCTTTGCTTTTTCCTCCTTAGGTGAAAAGTCCTTTCAATCTCAGGATTGGGTTTGTACAAGATTGGACTTCGTATAAACAGAAAAAATTCCTGCACGCACTAACACCAACACTACCAGCGTAATTTGAACAAGCAAAGAAAGAAAAAAAAATAACCATAAAAAACAATAAAATACTTAGTCACTTTCGCAAGACTAACTCAATAGTTAATATTTTTAGTCCTCGGTAACGGTGCCAAAAATTTGACCACTACCGCAAGCGCATGGGTAGTCGTAGTATAGATAAAAGATATCTTTCTTTAGGGACTAGTAGTGTAACTTACTGAGTCTTGCCTATTAAATTATGCTAAGTAAAATTCTGGTTTAAGTGGATTTGATTTAACAATAGCAAATAAACTTTTCTAAATCAATAAGGGAAAAAACGTCCAGGAGTTCTCGTAGTTGTGAAAGGAAATTGGATCAAAAATATAAACATGTGCTTTCTTCTAATTGGTTAAATTCGAGGCATTGTAACCTTTTTAGAAACTCAGTCTATTCTTTCGAAATCAACTACATTTTCCTAACTAAGCAAAAGTCGTTCTTTCAGACTAAGTTGCCTTAATTCAAGTTCAATGTCTTCGATTATTTACTAGCCCGTCTAACATGCAAATCTCTTTTTCAAGATGAAGTTATGTTAAGTCTTATCAAGCAATCCTACAACCAAATGTCACCTTTCAATTTTTCACTTGATTGTTTCATGAGTGCAGGTAAATTTCAGCCAAAAATCAAGTCATAATAATCGAAACACTTGACAAAATAAAATCAAACCAATCATAATAGATTAAAACATGATCCAACAATACTTCCATAAACTACTAAATCCCTAGACGAAAGAAAACTACTCAGATATGATAAAAGATTAACAAACTAACCAACGTTTGGTGAAATCTGAGCGAGAAGGAGCTTGACTGAGATGGCCTTCAACCAAAGGCTTTAAAACCGCCTTAAGAACAAACTCTCACACCTGAGACTCACACCAATGCAATAACTAAACTAAAAAACTACAAATTTTGAGAAAGAAATAAAGTAAAGCTCTAATCTATGCTATTCTATGCTTTTGCTTTGCTTAGGAATCATTGTAAATGCTACAAAACATCGCCTTTTATAGAGAGGCTCAGTCGATCTCAGCCGCATAGTCCTGGGAAAATGAAGAGGTGGCAGTTACAGGCCCACCACGATCTATGGCAGACACCATTGGCCAATTGTGGCCTGTGTTGGAACGGGGTTTTCTCTCATGATTTGCTCTATGGGTGTGGCATAACATGGATGATCGTAGGGGAGGTAAAAAAAAAGCCATTGAAGGGATAATGCTGGGTAAAAAGGCTAAAAATCCTGTAAAAGACATTAAATAACTATACGCAAGTATAAATCAAGAATAGTAGAGTAAATAACAACTTAAAGCACAACATTCTCCTAAAAATGACACAAAATAGCCCTAAAATAATATACATATTAAGCACTTATCATTAAGAGGACCATTAGCGATAAAAAATCTATAACTTAGACTAAACAAGGACATTTCAAAGAATGACTGATTAGCTTAGACAATTCGGTTTATTTCGAAAGAAGATTGAATTCTAAATGCGATTGCATCCTTTTCAATCCCCCATTACAGATCAAGTACGTGATATATATTTCATTGATCCATATCTTTATAAGGTGAAACAAATCCCTAGATATTTTTAATTGATTGAATTTTCCAACTAGCTTATAGTGTTATTCAAATTCTCTATTAAATTACTTGCTTAGCACTTTTATAGGACAAAACTCAATAGATTACAATTAGTCTTCTTGGGAATGATATCTTTACTAAACTACAACACCTGTGCACTTACGGGCATAGGTCAAGTTTTTGGTGACGTTGCTGGGGATAAAATTTGTAGATATTGAATTAGCCCTTATAAATTGACTAAGCATTTTATCCATGTTTTATTTTTCTTTATATTTTTTATTTCCGTTGGTAGTTTTGTTGCCAATTTTGCAAATTTCTCTTTTATATGCAGAGTCCCTTTTCGTTTGAATTTGGTCCAAAAATTGAAAGGACTTTTTGCTCTGGAATGAAGAAATTAATTAAGGGTAGAAGGGTAAAGACCCAAGACTCCAGCAATTTATTCATCGATGGCAGGAATAGGAGGTAATTAAATAAGGACACTTTGGGATTTCGTTACCCTAGGAGTCCAAGGCATTTCCTAGAGCACCGCTTAGCCAAATGTAGAAGTGAACAATTTTGAGCTCAAACTAGCCCTTATATTAATGGTATAACAATCCCGGTTCGGAGGCACCTCTTTAGAAGATCCCACCCTACACCTCTCGGTCTTTTTAGAGGTGTGTGACATGTTAAAGCTCAACAGAGTTTCTACTGATGCCATTTGCTTGGACCTATTTCCCTTTTTACTTAGGGATAAGGTGAGGGTATGGCTTTACTCATTGCTTCTAGGATGCATAACAACATGGGACGAGCTTACAAAAGTCTTTCTTGTGAAGTTATTTCCCCCGAGTAAAATGAAAAGGTTGCGGAATCAAATTACTACTTTATCTCAAAAGGAAGATGAGACTCTCTATGAAGGCTGACAGTAATTCAAGGATCTTTTACGATGATGCTCTCACCATGGTCTTCAAAGATGGATGATTGTGCAAATGTTTTATACCGGTGTCACCCAACCATTGAGATCTACCATTGATGTGATAGCAGGAGGTACTGTTATGAACAAAACTAAAGATGAAGCACACAATCTTATAGAAGAGATAGCCCTTAATAACTTCCAATGGTCGTCTGAGAGAGCCAACCCAAGTAGGTTGGAGGTAAGCTAGAAGTAGAAGCTATTTCTATGCTTTCTTCTAAAGTTGATGTTGTGTCTTAAATATTGGAACACTTGAATGTTAATTCCTTTAGTTCTAGTACCCCTTCCATATCATATGATACAAGTGGATCAATTGATCATTTGACTGTGCATTATCAAGTGGTAGTCCTTTTGCCTAAGATGTAAGTGATCTGGTCAATTATATGAATAACTATTAGCCTAGACCAACAAATGACCGTTTCTCCAACACATATAATCCTAGTTGGAGAAATCACCCCAATCTCTCTTATAAGTCTAATGGCCCACTCGTACCCCAAATGAAGTTTGGATCACCCCTTCGATTTTAAAGACCATCCTATCCTCAACAAGCACCTCAAAAATCCAACTTAGAGTCTATGATGGAGAATATGCTTTTGTCACAACAAAAGTAAGATGAGTATATTTAAGCAATTGGCCTCTAAGGTTGATGCTCTTACTACTCACAATAAGAAGCTTGAAGCTGAAATAGCTTGACAAGTTACATCTTTATCTACACCTTTGGGTAGACTGCCTTGCAAACAAGAATCTAACCTCTGCGAGCAGTTTAATTGTGTTACCTTGAAAGAAGGGGTAGAGGATCCTGAGGACATAACACTTGAGGAGGGTAGAGAGGTGATCATAGCTGAGAGTAAGGAGAGAAATGATTAGGGTGAGCCCATGATTTTTAGAGAAGATAACAGCTTTGAGATTCC
The DNA here is from genome assembly GCA_029747015.1 of Carnegiea gigantea. Classification (NCBI taxonomy): domain Eukaryota; kingdom Viridiplantae; phylum Streptophyta; class Magnoliopsida; order Caryophyllales; family Cactaceae; genus Carnegiea; species Carnegiea gigantea. The sequence goes on along the minus strand of JAKOGI010000087.1, from coordinate 377,165 downwards.
CAAAGTCTTTCTCCCTAAGCTTCCTAATCCAGGTAACTTTTCTATCCCATGTGTTGTAACAAAAGTGAAGATTAAGAGAACCCTATGTGACTTTTGGTGCAAATGTTACTTTGATGCCCTACTCTATGTTCCATAAGCTTCATTTGAGACCATTGTGACCCGCACCCTTTTCACTCCAATTAGCAGATGGTTCTGAAACATGACAATTGGGTACGTTGGAGCATGTGCCATAAAAATAGGAGATTTTTAGGTGTTAGAAGATTTTATCATTACTGATATGACTGAGACTGATGATGCCGAAATTATTCTTAGGAAACCCTTTTTAGCTACTTCATGTTGCACTAATTGATGTAAAAGACGGGTGTATAACTTTTAAAGTAGGGGGTGTTATGTTATGTTTTGTTTTATGGATGAGAAAATTATTTCCCCGAATTCTTTCCTATCTGATGCACTTGCCCTTTCTTCTGAAATTGAGATGGAGGATTGTTGGATTTTTTCTGACCCTACTAATTCTTATTGGATTTAAACTGAGGATTCCGACCAGGGTTATGTTAAGATGGAGTTTGCTGCTCCTACTCCACCTAGCATACCTGAGGTTGAGACTGATACTTCTATTGAATCTTCCATGAGTGATTATTACAGGTTCGCCCAAGTGGTTCTTTCTTTACGTCCTATGGAAGGAGTCTATTTGGATTTTGATCTTGGAATTGAATATGATGATAGTGGTATGTTTGATGGAGCATGCTATCAATGTATCTTGTATGCTGATCTTACGCTACGACGTAATTTAATGATGAAGAAGGACCTCCAACCTGAGTATCTGAGGTGGTACTTTCAATTGAAAGATTTTAATTTTGTGGTTCGCGATAAAAATGACGCCACATTTTCATTGAACCCGAAGCAGAATAGAAGAAGGTTGTGCTTCCGACCTTAAACGAGCGCTTCTTGGAATGCAACCCAAGTATTTATTCTACTTTTTCCTTTTTATGTACCCTTTTTATTGTATTTTGTGTTTTTAGAGTTTAGAACCTTCACTAGAAATTAGTTAAAAAAAAGCATCACAAGTGGTTTTTTAGAATCTCCATATACACCACCATGTTCTGTGAAGGCTCTAAAGAAAAAAAAAAAAATAGAGAGAAAAGCGTAAACAATCCGGGGCCAGAGTTGACCATGGACGATCCGTGGTGAGCCTTGCGTCTGCGCTCAATGGCTTTCAAGGCCCCTTTGACCCAGTTCTTTTCATCTTCTTCCTCAAACTCAAGGCTCACTCTCTCTCTCTCTTTCAACACTACCTTCTCTCTCTAAAGCCTTTATAAGCACTCTACTTAAACCTTTAATTTTCCACCGAAATCCATCAAATTTCTTCCCTTTTTTACTTAATTTCTTCATTAACCCGATATCTCCCTTTATTTTTCACTTTTAAGAGTTCTTTCCCTCACATTCTTCACATGTCCATACCTATAACTTTCACGGCTCCATTTTTCACTTTTACTTCCCCAAATTCCATTTTTCTTCCATATTTCTTCACCACTTCCTTCCCTTTTCTCAAAAATTTCATTTTCTAGCATTTTTCTTCTCATTTTCTTTTTAGTTTAATTTTTCAAGTTTTTCCCACACACATTACACCACTATGTCGCCAAAGAAGAAGGCAAGAACCGCACAAGATGTTGGGACTTCAAGCCAAGCCCCACAGAGATCCCCCTAAAGCTCCTGAACATCAACCACCATAAGAAACTGAGGTAACATTCCACCCCCTTAGTTTAACTAATCCTGAACACGTTGTCAGATATAATGCTTTTAGTAGTAAACTTGTGGTGGCTACTTGATATTATGATGAGGATGTGCTGAATCGTTTGGGATTGTTGGATGATATTTGTTGGTTGTTTGCTCAGGGCGAGATGGGCTAATTTTTAGAAACTAGGGGCCACTTATCGGGACCTCACACTTGAATACATTGCATGTTGAGGTCACGAGTGGCCCTCGATGTTAAGAGGCCTACATTTCCTTTTATCTTAATAGAGAGTTTTATGAGCTTAATTTGAGTGCCTGTAATAGTATATGTGGTTTTCCACCAAGTATGGGCCTCCTATGCCGCCATGTCCCTAAGGAATTCATTCTAAATGCTTTTTAGTATGAACTTTCCAGGGATCATCAGTATAACACTAATAATTCCAAAGGCACCGTTATTCGAAACCCTTGTATTAGTGTGGCCCAACAATTATTAGCTTGTGATTTGTTTGTCCGGGATGATAGTTTAAATGTGCCTCGCCTATTTGAATTATATTTTCTGTATAGCATGCTTGAGGGCAACCGGATTGACGCTGGATAATTCTTGGTCAATCAGTTGTATAGTACAACCACTAGTTTTGCACATAGGATTGTCATCGGGGGCCTCGTTACCCCTATTACTAGGTTGGTTAGAGTTGAGTCAAACCTCGATGATACAGTCGTAGGTTCGAAGTGGTTGGACTTGGCCGCTTTTGAACAGATGAAATTTTGTAAGGTTGATGGCGGGCATATTTATTGGATTTATCGTGGGAACCGACTTATGCTCTCCCAAATGTTGATTGCACCTCTCTTCTGAATTGGGCCAATCGCTACTTTTTACCCAGTGATAAGAGTTGACACGACCTACCCCACCTCGTCCACCTCTTCACCCTAAGGCTTCTAGTTCCTCCTAACCATCATCCTCTCATGACTATCCTGACCTGCATGCTACCCTTCAATCAATTCAAGAGGAGCAAGCTTCTCTATGAGCTTATGTAGAAACTGAGCATGCCTCACTATGGGGCTTTGTTCAAGAGCGCCATGATGAGCTCTGTGAGATGATTGCTTCCCAGAACCAATATTTCTAAGACTTTAGGGCTTTCTTAGAGATTTGGCGGGACTGTCACATTTCTCAACCCCACCCTCCTTCTTCTCCTCCACCCTCTCCCCCTCCCTTTTAGATTTTTATGCTTGCATTGAGGACAATGCATTGTTTAAGCATGGGGGAGTTGTTGTAGTTGCTTGTGGTTGTGTATGTGTATGTTGTGGATGTGTGAAAATTTTTTTTTACCTAGGTCATGCATTAGGCTTAGTTTGCATTTTTAGTTGATTATTTAGTTTTCTAGGTTTCCTTCTTCATTTTAGTTTTGTTTTGATACTTTTTAGTTTTTAGTTGCATTTTAGGCTTAGTAAAAAAAACAAACAAAACCCCAATAAAAAAAAGAAAAAGAAAGGAGCTTATAAATCCTCTAATGATGAGTCTTTCGACTAAGTGGTCTTCTTTTGCATATTTTGATCATTTTTGTTAGGCCCATTGTGAATAAAAATGTTTGTTTCTGCATTTTCGAACTATGCTTCATGTTTGGACCTTCATGTTAGATATGAGTTGCTTGCTTATAGATTCGTGGCGTGAGTATTTGCCATATGAAATTCAAACAGCTAGATTAACTTTGTCCTATGAGATTTTGAGCCTAAATAGACTAATTCATCAATTTAGTCTTATATTTCCTTTCATGTGAGACTTCCTAGATTTCAAGTCTCTAGAACTTGCTTTGACTCTTGTTCAAGACCATATTTCGCATGCACATTTAGGCAACATGGTTAAGGCATTCTTTGACCTTATGAGCTATATTGATCAAATAGCCACCCTTATGTGAATAATTTATCCCATGCTACCCCTTTGAGCCTTTACCATGTTTATTGATGGGAACCTATATTATCATGTTTGGCTACACACCTATGTTTTTTCTTTTTGGCAAAGGCTATAGTGTTTTTATAGTTGATTGGGAGTAGTTTGGGGATAATAACATTTTATGGATATTGTGGTTCGACTAGATATGATAAGGAATTCATACTTTACTTTTTCCTTCAAAGTCAGTTAGGCTATTGATGTAAGTCCAAGGGAAGGAAAGCAACCCAAGTTAACTCATGTCAAAGGAGGCTAGAAAACAAGCAAACTCTTACGGCCAGGGGTGGCACGGTCGTGCTTGATGGCACGGGGTGACCGTGCCAACTCGCTTCCTAGCTTGCCTAGGTAAGTCCCTTTCCACGGTTTGAGATAGCTTTGAAGGTTGTTGGAAGTTCGATGCAATCAGCTTTGTCAAGGCTTGATTTTGTGTGGAAAAGTGGAATCAAAGGAGTAAAGGAAGTGAGGAAAGTAAAGGAGGATGAAGAACACCAAGAAGATCACTAAAGAGGCTCACGGATTAAGGGGAGAGAAACCAAGAGCTTGCTTATGAACTTCAAGTGTTTTTAACGAATTTAGGATAGTTCTAAGCCAGATGATTAGATAAGATACACCACTAATCACTTAGCTTAGGGCCCTTAATCTTGGATTAGGATAAGATACACCACCTAATTAAAGATCAAGACTCACTTGGTCACCACCTTAATCGGCCACAATTAAGGATAAGCAAGTTAAGTGTTTAGGAAATAACAAGACACAAAGTCTTTTCTCTCTACTGAAAATTCAACTCTATTCCTTCAAAATGAACATACAAGGCCTTATATGACCTTGAGAGTACACAAATGAGCTTTCCTTCCAAGGGAGGAAAGTCATTAAACTTGCTAATCACTTCCTAACACACGGTTTACTCTAATACAAACCAAAAGCTGAAAGCTTATTTTACAAAGCACTTAAGTTATCTTCCAAAACCTTTCCTATGCATTAAGGAATGTAGATGACTCATTTTCCCAGCTAGGAAGGTAAGAGTGCACGGCTAGCCACCTCAAAAGGACTGAAAAATGCATGTGTGCCATGTCATGCTTGAGTGGTCGAATGAGAGCTTGCAAAATGGTGGCGTTTCACTAGCTCCACGTGTCTCTTTCTCAAGTACCTGAGTGGTGCTTAATCAAGCAGCTCAAAATGACCTGCTTGGCAGCCTTCCACCTTAAGCAAACCCCTTGAAGGAGGAAAACCACCAGGAGAAGCAACCAGGTGTCAAGCAGCCGGTTTCTGCCTCCAGTTGCAACACATGTTTGACACCTCAAATGATGACTAATTGCTAGTTTCTTACATGGTTGGAAACCTCAAGATGTCTAGTTTATCCTCCAATTGGAATCGTAGCATTTGGACGTCATTTGCCCCCTGAACAAACTAGAAAACCAAAACCGTGCATTTTGCAGTGCAATCCGGACAGGTTCAAGAGATGAACTGTTTTAAGTAACCAAATGAATTCCGAATGATATGAAACCAATTGGACTTAAAAGCTAACATCCTGAACTTGATAATAATCCAAAAAAACAGACACCAAAATATGCTTTAGGATGATGTAATAAGATAGCAAAAACCGGGTAAAAATCTGGATGAGAACCCGGGTGTATCACCTTGTGTGTTTGCCATCAAGTGACTCATGGCCGTGACTTTGGAGTTGATTTCTTGATTATTTTGGATCAATGAAACATTATTAGACTATGAGGATGGACCTCCATCATTCTCCCCTTGTTGGGAAAATTTGGTCCTCAAATCAAAAAGGTAACCATCTGCTTCATAAGGGCTTAAATCAGCAACGTTGAACGTAGCTGATACTCCATAATCTCCTGGTAACTCCACCTTATAAGCATTATTGTTGATCTTCTCCAAAATCTCGAATGGACCATCCGCTCTAGGCATCAATTTAGTCTTCCTTTTAGAAGGAAAGCGTTCTTTACGAAGATGAATCCAAACCAAATCACCTGGCTTAAAAAGCTTCTCCCTTTTATGCTTGTTAGCTTGGGCCGTGTATGAAAGTGTAGTTTTCTCAATCTTGGCCTTTACTAACTCATGCAACTTCTGGATTTCTTCCACCCTAGTAGCGGCATCCACACTTGGCTTTTGATCTAATGGTCGAGGAACAAGATCAAGTGGACTTAGGGGATCAATTCCATAGACCACTCTAAAGGGTGATAGACCAGTAGCCTTGCTTGGAGTCTTATTGTAAGCAAACTCAGCATGTGGAAGTAACAGATCCCAAGCTTTTGTGTGGTTTTTAATCAGAACCCTTAACAAAGTACCAAGGGTTCGATTAGTAACCTCGGTTTTCCCATCTGTTTGTGGATGACAAGTGGTACTGTACTTGAGTTTGGTACCCAACTTTTTCCACAAAGTAATCCAAAAGTGACTTAAAAATTTCGTATCTCGATCTGAGACAATGGAACGAGGAATCCCATGAAGTCTCATAACCTCCTTGAAATACAATTCAGCAATATGAGTGGCATCATTAGTCTTGTTGCAGGGAATGAAATGAGCCATCTTCGAAAATCGATCCACGACCACAAAGATAGAATCTTTATTCCTTTGTGTCTTTGGTAAACCAAGTATGAAATCCATACTAACGTCCACCCAAGGCAATGTAGGAATAGGAAGTGGCATGTATAGTCCCTAAGGAAGCGAATGACTCTTCGCAATTTGACACGTACTGCACCTTTTAATGATGTCTTGAACGTCCTTCTCCATGCCTGGCCAATAATAATGTTTCCTAAGCATAGTTAGGGTCTTGTCTTCGCCAAAATGACCAGCTAAAGATCCAGCATGGACTTCTCGAATTAACAACTCACGAGTGCTGCATTTGGGGACACATAACCGAGCCCCTTTAAAGAGAAACTCTTCTTGAATTAAGAAGTCCCCTTTGGGATGTTTAGTACACTCAGAATATAACACCCCAAAATCTTCGTCATTCTGATATAACGCCTTTAGATGCTCAAATCCAAGGATACAAGCATCTAATTGGAACATCAATAGATAGCGCCGTGAGAGAGCATCAGCGCCTTGATTCAGTTTGCCGGACTTATGCTTGATAGTAAAGTGAAAGGACTGTAGGAATTCCACCCATTTAGCATGGCGTGAGTTTAACTTGTGTTGGTCTTGAATATACTTCAAGGCCTCGTGATCTGAATGCAGAATAAACTCACTGGCAATCAAATAATGGTTCCAATGTTCTAGACATCGAATGATGGCATAGAATTCCTTGTCATAAGTTGAATATCTCTTCCTGGTATCACCTAACTTCTCACTGAAGAAGGCCAAAGGGCATCCTTCTTGAGTAAGAATGCCTCCAATACCAACCCCAGAAGCATCACATTCAACTTCAAAGACTTTCTCAAAACACGGTAGGGCTAAAACTGGTGCTTGAGTTAGTCTCTCTTTCACTTCTTCAAAGGCTGCTTGGGCTTTAGGATTCTAAGTGAATGAGGACCCCTTTAGAACCTCGGTCATAGGAGCTAAGATAGTGCTGAAATTTCGTATGAACCTCCTATAGAAAGAAGCCAAGCCATGAAAGCTTCAAACGTCATGAATGCTCTTAGGAACAGGCCAAGTCCGAATAGCCTCAATCTTGCTTTCATCCGCCTTAATACTATCTTTAGAAACAATATAACCTAAGAAGGTAACTTCATGAGTAAAGAAGGTACACTTCTTTAGGTTCCCGAACAACTTCTCCTTTTCAAGAACGAGCATCACCTGAGTTAAATGATCTTGATGTTCTTGCTCATTCTTACTGAACACCAATATATCGTCGAAGTAAACAACCACGAATTTGCCCAAGTATGGTCGAAATACTTGATTCATTAACCTCATAAACGTACTAGGGGCATTAGAAAGACCGAAAGGCATAACTAACCATTCATATAATCCGCCCTTAGTCTTGAAAGCAGTTTTCCACTCATCGCCCTCCTAATACGAATTTGATAATAACCACTCCTCAAATCAATCTTACTAAACACCTTAGAGCCATGTAATTCATCCAACATATCTTCAAGCCTAGGTATAGGAGTACCTATACTTGATAGTAATTTTGTTTATGGCCCTACTGTCAACACACATCCTCATACTACCATCCTTCTTCGGAACCAAAAGAGCAGGAACAGCACATGGACTTAAGGATTCTCGTACCAACCCCTTGAATATCAGTTCTTCAACTTGTCGTTGAATCTCTTGAGTTTCCTTGGGATTTGACCTGTAGGCTGGCTTATTAGGCAGAATGGATCCTGGGATAAGGTCAATATGATGTTGAATGTCACGCTTTGGGGGTAAACCCAAAGGTATCTCTTCTGGAAATAGGTGACTGAACTGATTTAATATGACCTTGGCTATAGGATGGGATGGAAGTGGTGTTTGTGGCTCATCTTGTACTTGCAATATCCACTCTTCCAAGGCTTTGAACTCATGTTGAGAGGCCTTTAAAAGTGGTTCAACATATGTCAAAAGCAAGTCAGATTGATTTTGGTTTTTTTGTGGTTTCATTTTGTGGAGTTCGGATGGTGACATAGGATTCAGGGTAATCTTCTTGCCATCTTTGGAAAAGGAATAAGTATTAAGATAACCATTATGCATAACCTTCCTGTCATACATCCATGGTCGTCCTAACAGAATATGACAAGCATCCATGGGGATAATATCACACCAAAGTTCATCTTGGTAATTCTTACCAAGAGAGAATGAAATCAAGCAACGAGAGTTAACTTGTAATCCCTTGCCTTGATTTAACCATTGAATGTTGTATGGGTGTGGGTGTGCCGTGGACTGAAGATTCAGTTTCTCAATCATATTCAATGAAACAACGTTGGCACAACTTCCTCCATCGATGATTAACGAGCACACTTTGCCTTGGACTGTACACCGTGAGTGAAAGATGTTCTCACGTTGTTCATCCTTAGCAACTCGTTGATTGCTCAATACCCTTCGAATTACTAGCATCTCACCTTCATATGCGTTTTCCACAAACTCCTCCTGATCATCTTCATGATCGCTCTCAGCATCTTCTGCCTTTTCCTCTTCTTTCTCCTCGGCAAATTCTCCCTCTATGGCTTCCCATTCAGCTAAGGTGACTCCCTTTCGACTAGGACAATCAGAAGCAATGTGTCCTAAGCCTTGGCACTTGTAACACCTTCTTTGGCTTACAGGGTATGGGTTTGGACGTGGGGGTTTGATGGTGGTGGCCTTTGAGGAGCTTGGTTTTTTTGTGGATTAGATGGGAAAGGGGTAGATGATTTAGGCTGAGGTGTGGTACTCCCCTTGTTTAAGGGTTGCCCACGGTTTGGTGCAGAATAAGGCTTGAATGAATCACGAACATTCATCCTAGACTTTCTTTGTTGTTCCACCTTGTGTGCTAGGACACACACTTCGTCAAAGGTGGTATAAGCTTGCAACTCAATCACGTTGGCTATCCTAGGATCAAGCCCTCCCAGGTAACGAACCATGGTCTGCTCTTCAGGCTCATGAATGTCACTTTTGATCATGAGTTTCTTAAACTCACGAGTATATTCTTCAACACTCATCTTGCCTTGATTCAAATGGTGAAAGAGCATGTATTGATCTTGGACATACGTGGAAGGCAAAAACCGTGCCTTCATCTTGGCTTTCATCTTGTCCCAAGTAGCAATCTTACTCTTCCTTTCTCTAGTTCTCTTAGCAGTAAGGTTTGTCCACCATAAGGAGGCATATTTCCTTAATCTAAGAGCAACTATTTTGACTTTCTTATCTTCTGGAATCTCCTTGAACTCAAAAATACGCTCCACCGTTTGTAACCATTCAATGAACTCATCAGGATCTAACTTACCCTCGAACTCAGGAATATCAACCTTGATCTCATTAGAGTTGAAAGTAGGTCGCACTCTTCTTTGCATTCTTTCAAATGGTACTTCTTCTTCAGAGAACGCATTGCTAGCTTCCTCTTCATAGCCATAATCTGTTCCAATCTGAATGCTAGGTGATTCTTGAAGTTTCTGCTTTTGTTTCATATGGTTTCCAAGCTGTTTCCTCAAGTACTCATTTTGTGCATTGAGTTCTCGATTACTCACACTCATTTCTTGCATTTGCTTAGAAAGAACTTCAAGCCTTTCTTCCACAGACATGCTAGTACTCATTGTGATCGCAGGAATGAACGGTTTGTGTTTGATTGTGTTTGAAATGATTTCAGAGATAAGCTGGGAATGACGTGGGGTTCAGGCCAAGTTCTGAACTTGCTCTGATACCAAAATTGATGTAAGTCCAAGGGAAGGAAAGCAACCCAAGTTAACTCACGTCAAAGGAGGCTAGAAAACAAGCAAACTCTTACGGCCAGGGGTGGCACGGTCGTGCTTGATGGCACGGGGTGACCGTGCCAACTCGCTGCCTAGCTTGCCTAGGTAAGTCCCTTTCCACGGTTTGAGATAGCTTTGAAGGTTGTTGGAAGTTCGATGCAATCAGCTTTATCAAGGCTTGATTTTGTGTGGAAAAGAGGAATCAAAGGAGTAAAGGAAGTGAGGAAAGTAAAGGAGGATGAAGAACACCAAGAAGATCACTAAAGAGGCTCACGGATTAAGGGGAGAGAAACTAAGAGCTTGCTTATGAACTTCAAGTGTGTTTAATGAATTTAGGATAGTTCTAAGCCAGATGATTAGATAAGATACACCACTAATCACTTAGCTTAGGGCCCTTAATCTTGGATTAGGATAAGATACACCACCTAACCAAAGATCAAGACTCACTTGGTCACCACCTTAATCGGCCACAATTAAGGATAAGCAAGTTAAGTGTTTAGGAAATCACAAGACACAAAGTCTTTTCTCTCAACTGAAAATTTCAACTCTATTGCTTCAAAATGAACATACAAGGCTTTATATGGCCTTGAGAGTACACAAATGAGCTTTCCTTCCAAGGGAGGAAAGTCATTAAACTTGCTAATCACTACCTAACACACGGTTTACTCTAATACAAACCAAAGCTGAAAGTTTATTTTACAAAGCACTTAAGTTATCTTCCTAAGCCTTTCCTATGCATTAAGGAATGTAGATGACTCAATTTCCCAGCTAGGAAGGTAAGAGTGCACGGCTAGCCACCTGAAAAAGACTAAAAATTGCATGTGTGCCATGTCATGCTTGAGTGGTCGAATGAGAGCTTGCAAAATGGTGGCGTTTCACTAGCTCCACGTGTCTCTTTCTCAAGTAGTTGAGTGGTGCTTAATCAAGCAGCTCAAAATGACCTGCTTGGCAGCCTTCCACCTTAAGCAAACCCCTTGAAGGAGGAAAACCACCAGGCGAAGCAACCGGGTGTCAAGCAGCCGGTTTCTGCCTCCACTTGCAACGCATGTTTGACACCTCAAATGATGACTAATTGCTACGTTTCTTACATGGTTGGAAACCTCAAGATGTCTAGTTTATCCTCCAATTGGAATCGTAGCATTTGGACGTCATTTGCCCCCTGAACAAACCAGAAAACCAAAACCGTGCATTTTGCAGTGCAATCCGGACAGGTTCAAGAGATGAACTGTTTTAAGTAACCAAATGAATTCCAAATGATATGAAACCAATTGGACTTAAAAGCTAACATCCTGAACTTGATAATCATCCAAAAAAACAGACACCAAAATATGCTTTAGGCCGATGTAATAAGATAGCAAAAACTGGGTAAAAATCTGGATGAGAACCCGGGTGTATCACCTTATGTGTTTGCCATCAAGTGACTCATGGCCGTGACTTTGGAGTTGATTTCTTGATTATTTTGGATCAATGAAACATTATTAGACCTTGAGGATGGACCTCCATCAGCTATGATTTGTGAGTTGCAAGAAAAGTGTTGAAAATGCATAGTTTCATTTGCCATTATCCTCCTCTTTGATAAAAAAGAAAAAAAAACAAGAAAAAAATTGAAGCACCCCGTAAAAAAAATGTGTATATATTAAAGAAAAAGAAAAAAATGATGCAACAAACGGATTTGGCATTGGTTTTTTTATTTTTAGGCACTTTTTCTTGTGACATCACTTGGGGATGTTGATATTTTGAGGAGTATGCTTTAGTTGGAAGATGATGGTTTAAGCTCTTAGTCTTTGGCTTTTATCTCCACAACTCCCAAAATGTTCGTTCGCTCCTTACCTTAACCCGTTTGCCCAAATACAACCCTTAAAATTCCTCACGATTGCTTTGTGCGTTTCGCATTATAGTGGTGGGGAATTAGAGAGCCTTATCAAGCTTATGGTTGATTTGGTTCTATGGAATGAGATTTAAGAGATTTAAACATATAAGTGATAAGTGACTTATCCCTAAAGTGAGGTTCTATTGGTTCTTCTAAGCTCTACTTATTGTAATATGCTGATATGATTGTTCAACTTGATTTGAGTAACTGCTTTAATATTTTGATGTGATGGCTCTTACTGTTTTGAAAATTTCCTTCTCCTATCTGTTTGTAGAACTTTTCATCACTTTTAGGGTAAACATTTTGGATTGATTTGGTTATTAATGCTGCTAATAATGTCTTCCTGAATAGGTTATTTATATTTTTAGCCTCAAATTCATGATTGGCTGGGGACAAGCACTGGTTTAAGCATGGGGGAGTTTGATAAGTCCTTAAAACGTATAGTATTTAGAGGTCATTTTGTGTCATCTTAAAGGAGAATTGTGTGCTTTATGTTATAATTTATACTTTTTTTTGATTTTATGCTTAGGTATGGTTCTTTTCTGTATTTTGGAGATTTTTGGACCATTTTACCGCAAAGTTGACCATAATTAAGTGTAATTTGACTCCCCACGGACAGCCCCAAGGTACTATGCACGTGGAAGGGAGAAAGAACAGAAGATTATTGAGATAGAGCTCACCACAGACTGTCCGTGGTAGAGGCAATAGTTCGTGCTGACACCATAACTGCAAGCCTGTTCATTTTTCTTCATCGTGTGGCTGAGATTGATCGTATTTTTCTCTAAATAGACCCATTTTTGCAGCAGAGAAGAGACACACAATAGAAAGAGAACTCCTTGTCTCTAGTTTTTTCATTCTTTTCCATTTTTTTCTAAGTTTAGTTTAGATTTTTAGTAGATTTTAGTGTGAGTGTTGAAGAGGTGTTTGTCGTTTTGGAGCCTTGCAAAGTTTGGGAAACCTTTGAAGGATCTCCAATCACGCTAAGTTTTCTTCTATCAAACTCTATTTAATTTTGTTTATTTAAACATGTGTAAGTAGTTTTCTCAATCTAGGGATGTTAGCTAAGTATTGATGTTGGAATCTTTCATCTTTATTTAGTTATACTTGCTCTTGATTAGTATTGGTTGAATTCTAGGTAGTGTGTGAAATTGATGTGATTGAATTTTAGCCAAATTCATTTGCTCATTCTAAATAGTTAAGTGAAGGACTGAAAGGTGAAACTTGCTATTTGATTGACAAGATAGGACTTGACTTAGCAATACTTGAAATAGATTCACTTGTTAAGAGGATCCTTTAGCGATCAAAAATCTATATAACTTAGATTAAACAAGGACATTTGAAATAATGACTGGTTAGTTTAGGCAATTTGATTTATTTCGAAAGACGATTGAATTCTAAATACGATTGCACCCCTTTCAATCCCCCATTATACATCAAGTACATGATATATATTTCATTAATCCGCATCTTTTTATGGTGAAACAAATCCTAGATGTTTTTAATTGATTGAATTTTTCAATTAGATTATAGTGTCATTTAAAGTTTCTATTAAAATTGTTTGCTTAGCTCTTTTATAGGGCAAAACTCAATAGATTACAATTGGTATTCGTGGGAACGATATCTATACTAAATCACAACACGCATGCACTTGCAGGCATAGGCCAGAATAATGAGAATTAGTTATCGATCCTGCTTTAGTAAGAGCGATCTGTTTTGACAACATTTATCGTCAAAGTTGGGCATTAATTGAACGAGAAATAACACTAATGCGTTGTGGGAACACTATTTTCGCTTATCACAATGAGTTTAGCGAATATATGATGGTGGAGGGAGCAGCTTCAGAAGATATCTTTGATTATCTCTTTGATGTTGGAGTCGAAAAGTTCTTATCAGAAAAAGGAAAGAAACATCTTTTTGAATCATTTGAGAAATGGGATCCAGAGCATCTTCAATTTCACAAAGGTTTTGATGATTATATGGATAGTGATAGTTTGAAAGATATTATTGGAGATGAAGACATGCAGAATCTCAGTATGAATAACTAGACTTGTCAGCATTAAAAGGCACTGAATAGTGGTTGCTCCATTATTGAGCTATTTTGACAAGTGTTAGGTCTGTAAAATAAAGCAGTCTACTATATCCATATGAATGTAACTGTAGCCATGTGTAAAATTAGTGTGTACTGTAGCCGTTAGGGCATCCTATGTATTCCTACTCCTCTGTAGAAGGGGAGGCTGAGTGCTGAGAAGGAACACAGTCATTTGAGCATACTTGAGCAAAAGAGAAGTCAAGATTTTTCATTTCTCTATGAGCAAGCATCTCACATGATCTTAATTGTTTAACTCCCTCTTCAAATATTTCTATTGTAATCTTTCCACTTTTAAGCTTTCAATAAAAAGAAGTTTCCTAGTGGGGAATGTTATTCAATTGAACCTTATGTTTTAAATATTATAATTTCTTGATTAAAGTCTCACTATCCTTTAAATATATAAAACTTGATTAGTAACTACCTTAAGAGGTAGGAAACAAAATAGATCTGTGCTATGCCTGATCTAAGAGAGGTGTGGTTGAAATTAACAATCTCCGTAAACCAAAAGCTAGAGGAGTGGCAGAGTCCAGCGCTGACTAAGTTCCGGTAACGGTCAAAACTCTCTAATTAAGTTTTAATTATTTTGCTAAGCATGGTGGGTTTATAATCCTAGAAAGCATAATAATTAGTACCAGTAAGTCATTATAATAAGGATAATCATTTAAAACAAGTATATTTCTTGAAAAACCCCTAAAAATAGCTTATTTGCATATTTTGTCCTTTTCAGGGGTTTTTTTGGAATGTCTAAAAGTTCAAGGGTGACCCAAGAGTCTTTTATTCAAAGCCATAGGGTACTCCAGTGTTTTTTTCGAAAAGTCAGGGACCAAAAAATTTCTATCCCAAAACTAAGGGTACCTCAGAGTCATTTTTTGGAATATGCTTTTGTATGGTGATAATACTAATATCTTATTTGCTATTTAATTAACATTTATTCGCATGTATTTTTAAAAAATTCATATTATCCATGAGAAAAGCAATTTGAATTTTTTTAGGCCAAAAAAAGAGCAGATTCCATTAAATAGTTAGTCATGTAACATCTACAAGGCACGTTAAACAAACAAATACAAACTTTAACATTAAAATATAATCTTAATCCCAAAAAAACCACTTTACATACATTGATCGTTCATCTTTCCGCATCCATCGCTATTTCATGATACAACTTGGGGAAGAGATCAACAGATCTAGTATGTTGTTTTCATCGAAATAGATTTGTTGATCTAATGTAGCCTTTAAGAGATAGATAATCTTCTCGCATAAGAGGTTCCCTCTTCAAAGTGGTGAAATCTGTTGAAGAACCATTTCGCCTTTGAACTGCAATTCATCCCTTGGAAAACAGACAAATAGACTACACAAAAATAAATAACATTAACCACAAAAATACTCTCACAATTGGAGAGAAAACAATTGTCACAATCGGAGACATAGTTATTATTAAAAGATAGAATCCTACTCCTACTAACTAGAAATCAGAAACACAACCAAGAAAATGGCTGAGATGAGCTGAAAATTGATCATCTCAACCTTCAAAAACCCAATTGAAAGGAATTAGGGAGAGGAAGAAAATGAAGATGATGAAGTAAAAAGGACAAGATGCATACGGTTACTAGGGAGGAGAGTAGGGGGAGTGGAGGGGCAACTTACTGCACAATATATTTTTTTATTAAATTGACACCATTTGTACATTCCAATTTATACCTGAATATATAAGATAATGCATTATGTTATGGAACTAGTTTTAGAAATAATTTGCTGCGACATGTTATTTGTTGATTTAATATATTCAAAGGAAATTTAGTGTAACAAAGTACTCGACAAGCTCATTGGACAGTAAATATCACAATTTAAACATCATTAGCATATTCTTAGCTATAAACTATAGTTTGTAGCAAGATAGTAATGTCGTAAATAAAAAATGTCATGAGAAGATAAGTGATTGTGTATTGTAAAGCAATAATCATACAAGTAAAGGCAAAATGATGCCAACTATATTGTTATATTTTATGGTTATTTGTAGACATACAGCTTAATTATGAATTCCATTTAGATTGTATAATTATATCATGATTATTTTAGTAAAATAAATGTAATTTGTACAGATGAAAAATGATACTTTGTTAAGAAGTCTAAACTAAAGAGCCATGGTCATTAGCGTCATCACAGTCCTGATTATACAATAAAATTCAATGGAAAATTTGATTTGATTTCATCACAGCAATCATAATCCAGGCTTAAGGTTACAGATCATAGGTAACATGGTTCTAGCCCTTCCTTTGCCTTTTGTTTAAGTAGTGATTATTTATTTTGTATTACGTGTGATGCAATCCTGTAGGCTAGTACATCGATCTTAGCAGGGGCCTTATTATTAAACCACTAATTGCTTGAGTCATACCCTTTTCGCAACGGTGGTGCCCCCTCTTCACTTCCGATTGTTTGAAGGTAGACTGTTATTGACCAAATTAGTAGAATCTTGCTGCTTGCTGCCCAAGGCATGCAAAACTCTTACACCTCATCTATTGTTCATGTTAATTTATGTTATTTTATGTAATTAGATCTTGTGTCTGCTAAATTGTTTTACTAACCAATTTTCAACATTTAAATATCTTCTTAAAACTTTTTATGTGGGTTTATTGAAAATGGTCTCTCTATGTGCAATCAGATGCATTATGGGTAAGGCTACCTAAATTCGGATCTTTCCAGACCTCAGGAAAGCACTACCCACACTTAGAGTTGTTGTTGTTATAATCATGATCATTACTATCACCAAAGTATATATGGAGGACTCTGAACCCTTTTAACAAGTGAACAAGTTAGACTTTATAACTTACGTAATTAAATCTTTTCTTATCCCAAAAAAACTTATGTAATTAAAAGAAGGGAAACAATTAGAGGAACTGGAGAGGTTTTATATGAGGTTGTTTTTTTATAATCAAAGACAAATCTTAGTTTTTATAGATTAACTAATATTTAAACCATCATCCACCAATAAACTTCTAAACAAGTAGGAAAAAAAAGCTTCCCAAACAACATTTTCGGAACATGATAAAGCCCATTTGGTGATCCTATAAGTGGCTTCATTGTTGGAGTGATGGCTCTAGCCAGTGTTGGTGACCACAATGTTTTCCTTAGCATGAAAATCCTCAAGTAGCATGGAGCAAGCACTCATCCCCATTGATTTACCTCAGGCATAATTCATAACCATCTAGCAATCACTCTCGCTTATCATTTGCTCCCCCCTCTTGACCCTAGCTTGTCCTAATACAATGGCGATGACGTGTAACTCAGTTTGTTCGGGAGTCAGAAGTGCCCCCCCAGCTTCTATGGGCAGCCCATAAAAATTCTCCTTTCTCATCTCTGGCTATGCACACGATCCCCACCTTCTCTTATCCCATGTTTAAGGCAGTATCATAATTAACCTTCACACCACCCCTCAACCCCTTCTATCCCCCCTTCCCTACTATCCTCTTCAAAAATAAGATTGTTTCACGCCCACTAGATGCTCCAAAGCCTATACGCACATATCTTAACAGTCTTCCTCCCTAGAGCCTATATAATATTATGAAACTGCTATCTCCTACTAACTGCATTGACTTCTAACACCTAATTACTCCCATCTTCGCCCAGTGCCCTTGAACCCAAGGATAATGCATGAAGATGTGTCTAAGATCCTCACTTCCCCTTGGCATATATAATAGCTCGGTGAAGTGGCACATTATTTTCCTCAACAAATTGGCTTTTGGTGGTAGAATATTATCATAAAGCACCATAAACAATTCTTCACTCAGGGATGTATTCCCAAATTTCAAATGCCCCTCCACAAAGTGTAACTCCTAGAAGAGGATGAGGGAGAAGATCCATCACTTTCCTTTACAGCATAGTATCCTAACCTTATAGTAAAGTCTTTAGTTTCATGGAAAGCCACCTAATGTTATCCTTGGGCTTACGTGGGCTAAGGTGGATTCCCAAAATGATAACATTGGTTTCGTGATCAAATAGCTCCCTAATCAGCACCTCATCCCCCCCATTTTTACGGACTTTTATGATTAGACCTCTTCCTTCTAATAGGCTTCTCTATGTGAAACACGAGGCAAAGCCTTTAGTTATTGTGAAAGAGCCCCATTCGATAGTAATGAGCTTTGAGTAGCCCTGCTGCTAAGGAGCCATCATGGATGTGTAATCTCCAAACTTGCTGAGCCAAGAATGCATTAATAAAGAGCTCTATATCTTAAAACCCTAATCCTTCTTTCACCTTAGCATTACATAGTCTGTTCTAACTAACCCAATGAATACTCTGTTTCTCCACATCTGCACTCCACCAAGAGTGGCATGAACATCCTCACAAAAGGACACAGGTAATTTGAAGACATTCAACGCATATGATGGTATAGCTTGAAGAATAGATTAATCAAAACCTCCCTAACCCCTAAAGATAACATTTTTCTTTCCATTCATTTGGTCAATTCCAAACCTGCTTGTTAAGCAACTTAATGATCACCTTTTTTGAAATGCGCCACACATATAGGAAGGCCAAGGTATTTTTGTTACTTGCCCATAGCCCGCATACCTAGAATATTGAGCAATCTGTGCCTAGCATCCTCCAAAACATTGGCACTGAAGGTGACTTTTAATTTCTCTAAATTAATTTGCTACCCTGATAAGCATTCATAGGTACGAAGGAGATGATGTAATGCAGCGACTTCATTCTCAGTCTTCTTAAAAAAGATTAGGCTATCGTCGGCGAAGAAAAGATACAAGACCTCAAACGCTTTTCTATAAATACATACCCCTTAGAGCTTGTTCTATCTGCGAGCTTTCTTCACTAAAGAGGATAATCCTTTCAATACAAACAAGAAGAGGTGGGGTGAGAGAGGATCGCCTTGACAAATGCCTCTGCTTGGTGTCAACAGTCCAACAGTTCAGCCATTCACTAGAAATGAGAAGGTTACACTCGTGACATGTTTAAGGACCAAAGTAACCTAGGCCTCTAGGAATCCCATCCGCTTCATCACCATTTCTAAGAAGCCCCATTCAACCCCATCATAGGCTTTACTTATATCAAGTTTAGCTCCAATCCATCCATGTCTCGCCTTCTTGTTCTTTGTCATAAAGTGAAAATTTCAAAATCCACAAGGAAATTATGCATGCCGGGACAAAGGCTGATTATTGTTCTTTAATGATCCTGAGTAGAATCATTTTGAGCCTACTTGTCATAGTCTTAGATATCAACTTCTAGATGACCTTGTATAGGCTTATTGGTCACAATTCAATTATCGAGCTCAGACCCTTCGTTTTGAGGATCAAAGAAATTATTGTGTGATTGAGTTTCGAGGGCATCACGCCCCCCATTCAAAACACGCGATACTCTATCACACAGCCCTACCTATCAAATCCTAATAATTTTGAAAGAAAAGACCACAAAATCCATCAGGCTAAGGGGTTAGTGGGTGCCATTTGCTTTAAAGTACTCTCAACTTCCTGCCCTGTATACGGTCTCATTGTTCACTCCTTGTATGTGATTGATAATCTATCATATAGTCCAAACAACTCAATTTCTGCAAAACACAAATTAGATGATGTGAACATATTTGAGAAATAATCAATTACAATTTTCTCCATCGCCTTTTGCCCAGGCTACCCCACGTCGTAAGTATCCTTCAAGACCCTTATCATGTTCTTTTTCCATCATGGCTTAACTCTTGCATGATAGTACACCGTGTTGCGGTCCCCTTCCTTCAAAGATACATGATGTGCTCGTTGAGCCTAGAAAATTTCATTTAGTCTTTTCGCCTTACAGAGTACCCCTTCCACCTCACGCCATCCTTGCAAATTCTGGGCATTTAGTTTTTCCTGAGATGGCTCTAAACTTCTCTTTACTCTAATATTTGAAGGATTCCCTACAGGATATCAATCTATCTGTAATATTAGCAAAATTAGCAAAATTGCCTTCTAACTCCTCCCATACTTATGCAACTACATCTTTAAACGATTCTTCTTTGGTCTAGCAGGCTTCATACTTCCGTAACTTCTCTTCTTTAAGCTTTTCTCCCCTTCAAGGAATAGGGGTTGTGTTGAGAACAATCAGATAATGATCCGAACCCTCCCACAATGTAGTGTTTATACAATGATTTGGCCATATGTCGATACATTTCTCATTATAGAAAAATCGATCTAACCTCTTCTCAATGTAATCCTCATTCTCCTTGTTATTGCACCATGTAAACAGATGGCCATTAAACCCCATATCATGTAAGCCCCTAATAGTCTACTACCTCTAGAAAATCTCTAGTCATAGCAAAGTCAAATTCAGCCCCTCTATTTTGCTCTGAGGAAAGTATAATGCCATTAAAATTCCCGAAAAGGGCCCAATGCATATCCACTTCCCCCTTAAATAGTCAATAATATTCCAAGATTGGGGTTTCATAGCCTTTTCAAACCACCCTTAAAACCTAATCACTCTCACGCTACCATCTTCATACTTGTACTCGGCGTCAATATGATGCTAAAATGATCTAATTGGCACATGCTCTTTATGCCTCCACAAAAGGGCTAGCCCTCCTCCCCTACACTGAGATAGAACCACAAACCATCTCCAATTTGCACTTCCATTTAACCAATTCATCGTAGCAGCAAAGAGCTTGGCTCCACACAGAAAAACCACATTCGGGAAGTATTTCTACATTAAAGTGCAGACAGAAGCAACTGCCGTACACCTCCTCAACCCATGACAGTTGTAACTCATGATCTATCATTGGGGTTGGTGGGGGCAAGCCTCATCTTCCCCCACTGCTTTCTCAGAGTCTGGCATCTCAACATCATTTATATGTCCCCGTTTTTTCATGCACTTCTACCTCTATTATTGCATGTCCTCCAACCCCATTGTTGCATTCTCCGCTTATGCTTGCCCATGGAAGCGCCTTTAGATGATGAAGAGGTAACCTCCTTATTAATGTTATTTGGTTTTTGTCTCTTCCATAAACTTTTGTTCCCTACTGTTAGGGTCTTCGCTTAGGGTATGCAAAAAAAAAACCCGAAACAGAAAACCAAACTGAAAAATTGAAAAAAACCGAACACATTTCCCCCAAAAAATCAGTTCGGTTAACCAAACTAAAAAACATTTTCGCTTTTCAGTTTGATTATGGTTCAGACAATTTGAAAATTCAGTTAACCGGCGATTAACCGAACCAAAAATAATTTTGTTTTTTAAAAAATTATACATAAAAAATAAAAATTTAGGTAAGAAAGTGCACTTTTTTATTATTTATAAATGGTAACTGAAGTTTAATTTTTACAAAAAGAATCTAAACATAAAAAAATGAAAAACTTAGGTAAGAAAGTATCTTGTTTTAATTACTTGTCAACAGTTAACAGGTAACCAAACCGAAAAACTGGTTGACTAACTTTTTTGGTTAGGCTGCGGTTCTAGTTTTGGATGAACCGAAATTTTCGGCTTGGTTATGGTTCAGAATTTTTTTGAGCCGAAGAACCGGTTAACCGAAACTCCGATTAACTGATTTTGCACACTCCTAGTCCTCACTACACCCGAAGTACTGGACGATGACATCACCTATTTGCCCTAATTTTTTGGTCGTCATCTCCCCTTGAATCACCGATTCCCTACCAATTCTTTGTTAGCTTCTCCTATGGCCATGGTCTCATTATTTTTTGTGGTCCATGCATTTAGGGGCTTTGTGTGGTTTTGCATTTCTTTCATCTTTGCCTTGCATATCAAGGAAGTAACTTCATCATCCCCATGTCCACATGCCTTAGACTCGCCAGATGCATCCTTTAACACAGAGTTGACCACTTCAAGGATATCTTGGAGTAATCTACATGCAGAGGATTTTCACGTTCCCTCCTCCTTCTCCTTCTGATCATCATTCATTAGACTTTTTTTCCGTGCTCTCCTGACCCTTACTCGTCTTCCCTATGTTGCCTTCCTTACTTCCTCATGTAAATTTGACTAGGGAGGCCCTCATCAATCCCTGTACTGTCCTTTGATTTCATCATCATCAGGCATATCACAATCCTCTTTTGTGTGACCAATCTGTCCATAGTGATAATAGAAATTTGGTAGCTTCCCATACTTGAAGGGAACATATTTAGCACTTGCTTCTCCAAAATTGACAACTGCTTCACGTAGAAGAGATTCATGGACATGGACCTTAGCCTAAAAATTAACATACTCACTCCCCCTGGGTCATCACCAACCCTATAGTCAATTAATCATTCAAAATTATCGGTAAGTGCCGCCGCTGTCTCATGAGAAATTCCCTCAAAAGGAATATCATAACCCCTAATCTAGAAATTGATAAGCGTGAATTTAATCTAAGAAGGGGCCATGTTCTCTTAGATTTCTGAAAGTAATGATAGCTGTTGCCGAAGACCCATTGAACCCCTTGTAAAACCCTACTCTTATCCTTCAATGTGAAGAATTGAAAAGCATACAGATTCTCTCCCATCTCTCAGATCCCAAATGGCTTGCGTACCCTCCATGCTTAACAAAGAAAATAAAACAACCCAGCAACTCTATAGGGTTTGTCTGTAAGAACTTCACCAGCAAGGGCCATGGAAACCCTTAGTGCAAAGGTATCATCCCCAGTTTGTGCACAGTCCACAATTCTTTCATCCTTCTCCGTCAACCTAAGATATTTCCATCATTCATTGATGGGGAGTCCATAGCAAAATCTGGGTAAGGTACTCCATAAGGATGTGATTGCGATGTTGGAAACCCACTTAGGTGATAGGCAGTCCAAACTGAGAAATCGCAGAGAACATCGCTACTCAGAGAGTTTCTTCTCAAAGGAAAATTTCCACTGGTTTTATATGTGATTGTTATATGTAACAAAAATAGGAGAAATCAAGCAGAAATGATTATGAAGTTTTGCTTCTAAATGAAGGGATGAGGAGATTGGAGTTTAATTTTATTCATTATTTTTGGTCCGTCTGTCTTCTTGCTCTTCCCATAAGAAAGGGTAGTAACAATTATGCTATTGAGACCCAAGCTTACATTAGCATGGGATTAGGCTAAATTTTCACATATTATATGGTATTATACGTATAATTTATCACATTATGTTCATATAGAATTACATGTGGGAATAACATGGTACATGACAATTTAATTGGAAATCTTGAAAGCTAATTCACACTTTTTTGCCTTATGTAGTTGGAAAATTATTGAAAATTTGCACTCTAAACTTTCAATCAACTTGAATGAAATAGGAATATTACTGCTATTCCAAATCAATTATCAATTATTAAAGGAAAATTAGATAAGTCCATTATAAACATATTATATAATGTAAACATTGGATAATGATAGTCGCATAAGATTGGATATGCGAATGGTTCAATAAAAATTAACATAGTTAAATAGGGTGACTTTGAAATATCTTTAGCCATGTTCTATTTAACTTGACTGAACTTATCTCAAATAAATTGAGCTAAACTTATTTTTGCTTAATTGAGATTGAATTGAGATGAACTTATTTCTGTTGAATTCTAAACTTGTTTGTGCTGGACTGAACTTACACCAAAAACCAAAGAGTAAGTTGAAGAGAATAGAACCTTAATCGTTGATAGTGTAACTTTTTTATGATAGATTACATACAAAAAAAAAGTATGTACTTTAAAATAGAAAAAATAAATTATATTTACACTGATAAAAAAAATAAGTACACAAATGCATTTTGATTGGTTCATTTTTTTTTATTAAGGTCCCCTAGTTTTCATGGTAACATGTTCCATCTAGTGATGCCATATCACAATAATGTAGATTTAGTGGCCATTTTAGTAGTGGTTTAAAAATGACTGAATAGAAAAAGATACAACATGAATCGAAATAAAAAAATACAAAACATGTTGCTGGAATAAGTTAATAGAAAACCAAAAGAAAGGTTATTATTTTTAATTACTTAGATAATAATGTATCAACTCATATTTTTGAACTTATTATTATTTTCTATCGTTATAATTATGAAAAAAGAAAATCTAATGTTCTTGTGGAGTAAGGGTATGATCGCAGTTAACTATGTGAACACATAGGATTAAAAAGTAGGAGAAAATCAAAAGGAAATTAAGTATTGGGACATATGCGATTCATAGCTTATTAAATTTCTATTATCATTTAGGTAGCATTTGGTTGGAGAAAAATATTTTTTTTCGAAAAATGGTTTTTCAATTTTCCATTATTGGGCACAATAAAGGATGAAAAACTATTTTCCAAGGAAAATGATTTTTTTCCTAATGGAGGAAAATGATTTTTCCCCTAATGCAGGAAAACGATTTACTTTTTGAGGAGATAAGAAGTTGATTTTCTTCCTTTAACTCCATGCAGATATGATCAGCTGAATTTATGCACAAATTCGATTTCAACAGTTTGGACCAAAACTTGACCATCCAATAGGAAAGATTAAAATAAACTCAAATCTAAATTTTCAGTTTAAATTTCTTTCATTTGATCGATATATATCTTCACCACGATAATTTATCGATATTTTTGGCCACTAAAACAATTCAGTCGACCGCTAGTAAGATAATTTCAGCGTTTGGATCGAAATTTGAACATCAAATGGAAATATTAAAATAGGCCCAAATTCAAATTTTGAGCTTGATATTCTTTCATTTACTCAACGTGTTTTTACATAACGACAATTCAATTGATATTTTTTGGCCCTTAAATAGTGCAATTAATATTTTTCGCCGCTAGAACAATTTTAATAGTTTGGATCAAAACTTAATCATCAGATAAGAAGATTAAAATAGGCTAAAATCTAGATTTTGAGCATGACATTCCTTCATGTGGTAAACATTTTTCTCCACCACAACAATTCAATCGACATTTTTCGCCACTTAAACAATTTAGTTGATATTTTGTGTCACTAAAATAATTTCAATAGTTTACATCAAAACTTGATTATCCAAGAGGAAGTATTAAAACTCAAATATGAATTTTAAGCTCAAAATTCCTTCATTTGGTCAACATTTATACCAATTACGACCATTAAGTTAATATTTTCCACCATTTAAACAATTTTGTTGATGCTTTGCTCTCTTTCATAAAGCGCTTTCCTCTTTTTCATAAAAAATGATTTATCTTGTACCAAACAACGAAAAATGTGACATGAAAATAAGTTTCCCTTAAAAAACTATTTTCTTTCCAACCAAACACTACCTTAGTTGAAAAATTACTTCAAATTTTGCCTGAAAATCATTAAAATTTTAAGTATGTACGGATAAACTTAGTAATATTTTAATTTTAAAACTCAAGTAAAAAAACACTGTTATACAAAAATTCCAAATCCATTACTACGGGAGTCCCGCTGTTAGCTATGGAGGAAACAAGCCCAACGAGTTACGTTCAAAAAGAAATAAATAAACATACATGGATTCTAGCTAACAAACATCGGACACAGTCTAAGCGACAAAAAACACTAATGGCCTAATGAGTACATGACACATTTCAATGGATCAGTCGACATGTTTTGGAATTCTAACAACAAGAAAATGATAAAATAGACACACGCAACAACCATTATATGTCGCGAAAAATTTCTACAGACCAGTTTCCGTTGTTTATTTTGATATGTTTAATATTTGCCACTGGACCATAACATAATCTTTACCTCCATATTGTTGCCCTTGCACTCGAAGACGTGGATATAAGAACAAGGACTAGGACATATCTTTATTCGATACAGTGTTCAACGTGCAATGATTCCT
This sequence comes from Carnegiea gigantea, assembly GCA_029747015.1. Taxonomy (NCBI): domain Eukaryota; kingdom Viridiplantae; phylum Streptophyta; class Magnoliopsida; order Caryophyllales; family Cactaceae; genus Carnegiea; species Carnegiea gigantea. Next base: position 351,501 of record JAKOGI010000087.1, on the reverse strand, counting down.
AGAAGGGTGCTTCACTGGGGGAAAAGGAGATTCATTATATATATACATATATATATATACACACACACACTCACACATACACACACATATATATGTATATATGTACATACATATTCATATACATATACACACATACATATATATATATATATATATATATATATATATATATATATATATATATATGGTATATATATATATATATATATATATATATATATATATATATATATATATATATATATATATGATTCCGGAGATTCTCGTGGTGTGCAGCAGGTGATGACATGGGATGAAAGAACGGGCTTATCGAATGGCATGTGAGCGACACCTAACATCCTTCTCTTCCAAGGCTCAACCTGCAAAAAAAGCACCCCTGGTTGTAGACCAGAGAACGCCTCTCCAACGGTCAAGTCAGTCAAAGACCCAAGCCAAAGGTGAATGGTGGGGGAGAGAGAGAGAGTATAGCCTAAATTTAATAAAGTGTCAGACTGTCAACCCCTTTCCCAAGGTGGGTAGGTAACTATTTATAGTCCCTGTGGTAAGGGGTAAATAGTAATCTTACCTGGATTATTCCGAATGGGCCGTCGGTTTGGCCAACGACTCTTTGAAAAAGCCCCTAGGGTCCCACCAGGAGCCCATTTTCAGGGGCATGGGCTTGGGCTGTGAGACAGCTGAGATGGGCCCAGAGGGCAGGTCATATTTCCCCAATCACTTAGCCCTTCACATTTTGCCTGCACGTCAAGCCGAGCGAGTAGCTAGGTGAACGGGCTAGACAATCTTATGGCCACCTACCATAGAGCCAGCCGAGCATCTATGATGGAATGAGTCCCGAAGTTTGGACGGTGGCTTAGGAAATTATCCTCCTAGTGGATATAAAATGTGGTCGCCAGGGATGGAGGCTCTATCTGTCATCTCCAGCATCAACTTCCATTGGGACATCCCTTTCTATGGCTTTGCCTTGTTCTTTAAGCACCAATGAGATGGCTCAACATGTTGCCTACCACTTTGAATGGGTTCGACGTGGGGTTGCTTTTCCCCCGTTGCCTCTCCCGAACGATTTTCAAGCTTTATGCCCGAGTTATGAGCTTGCTGTGGCTGAGGAATTTGCTCAGTGCTTCGAGCTCCCTGAATTACCACAGGTCATCTTCTATGCGATACTTCTTAAGGAAGCCGAGAGACTGGGGGTACTACATGGGCGGACGCTCCGCATAATAAAGTCGGCCCTTACCGAGCTTCATTAGAGCACCTTTGAGGTGTGGGTATGTAGAATGGAGATCGGATTCTGTAGGCTCGGCTCTGGGAAGAGGCCGAGCAAAAGAAAGAGAGCTCAGACACCAAGGGGGCTGCCTCCCCTTCAGATGATGAGAAGCAGGAGTGAAGCCGGTCAAGAGGTGTCCTGGATGCACGTTCTTCTTTTCTTTTCCTTCTTTCTTTCTTTTTTTCCCTTTTTTTGTACCGTCCTGTTGTCAATAATAAAATGATCACGCCTTCCTTCTTTCTGAGTGTTGTTTTCCTTATGTTCATATTGATTTGTATGAGATAGACGGCTCTGCGGCATTGATAGGCGGGCACGGCCTCGCGGGGCGAGAGGGCCTTAGTCTGATCAGGCGGCCTTATAGCTTCCCTGTTGAGTTTGCGGCCCCCTTTTGTTGTTTCCTCGGTAGGTGAGCAGGATGCCCAGGTGTCACGGGCAGACTGGCTAATACATTTCAGGACTGTTTTGGTAAAACGCCATCTCCCTTCTCCTTCTCTAAATACAAACCAGTGCTCCTAGGAAGATTGCTCAAGCACATTCGTTCAAAGAGAAACCGTAGGAGAGAGATAACAAGAGAGAAAGGAGAAGAGGGGGAGCTTTGCATGCCCCCCTTATTATGGCATTTCCTCCTCTTCATGGTACCAAGAAGATGGCTGACTTCATGAGGGAGCCCCTTAGGTGGCACTGGAGGAGCGCCACATGCCCGCCTTGCCTGCTTCCGGACGATTACCAAGATTTATGCCCACGCTTTACATTACCTGATGTAGAGAAAGCAGCGGTTGACTTCGAAGTTCCTAAAATGGTCCAGGCAACATTCTATGCTATACTACTGAACGATGTCGTAGGGCTGGGCATAGTGAGTGGCTTCATTGTCGTTGATCTGAAGTTGACCCTTGAGGGCTTGAGATGGACGTCCTTTGAGGCCTGGCTGAGTCATAATAGTCGTGAGCTGCTGGAGGTGTAACCTCGGTAATAAACCCTACCGCCAAGAACCCACGGGTCAACGGATGGGCAGGAGGATAGTTCAGGATCAATTGGCCCCCCGTCCCCTTCTAGTGACGAGGAGTAATATTAAATTTTTCCGAAGATTTTCTTGTATGATGCCCTTCCCTTGCACATTCCTCTATAAGAGGTGTTTGTAATTGCAAGTCTTGATAATAATAGACCGCTCCCTTTTCTTCCCGGGACGGGACCCAACTCTTGCATTTATTATTATTATTACTATTATTATTATTATTATTATTATTATTATTATTATTATTATTATTATTATTATTTTATTTTGTAAAGCTTCAGCTCGCAAGGGCCATGTGCCAAGAGTGGATTGACTGGTTGCTGCCTTAGGAAGGGTAGTGTCCTTTGAGCTGCTTCCTTTTCACCATAAAAGGGGGTGATGAGTCCCCTTTAGTAGGTGATATCCTGTCCATCTCCCTGGCTTTTTAGAGAGAGAACACAGGAGGGATAGAAGAGAAAGAGAGAGAGTGAGAGAAGGAAAATGGCTCGCTTTTCAAACTTTACTAGCACTGAGATGGTAGCCGAATACGTTCGGGACACCTTTCAATGGCCTTTGAGGGAGGCCTCAGCTCAACGCCCAAACCCTCTCCGTGCGGATTGTCATGGCCTCTTCTCGGGCTTGTCCTTGGCGTGGCTGCACAGTACGCTCAAGATTCTAACATCCCTAAGATAGTGCTGGCATTCTTTTTTGCTATGGTTGTGAACGACGTTGTGGAGCTAGGCCTCACAAGCAGGCTTTCGACGGAGTGTATGATGTGGGTCATGCAGCAGTTGGACTGGGCCCCCATCGAGTTTTGGCTAGAAAACATCGATCACAAGCTTAGGAGAGCCCAGGCCGCCCATGCCGCGAACCCACCTGTGGACCCCACATGTTTCGGTGGTCCGGTGGAAGACTTGGGCTTAAGCGATGCCCCTCCCGCATCAAGTTATAAGGAGTAGGCATAGGAGATTCATTGTACTCTCTTTTTCTTGTTTGCGTAGATGTTATGTACTAATCTGGCCAGTATAATAAAATACCCGTATCTTACGACATGCCTTTCGTCTTCATACCGACTGACTTTATGCGTGTGTGGATTGATGCGACAACGCTCGGCTATGAAGCAAAGTTAGGCTAGTGACAGGTCGTAAGGCCGTATGATTAGAGCTATGGCCCTTACTAGGGTTGGCAGCATAGCAGTCGGCCATTGGCCACGCTGAGGGACCTCTAGCCCCTATTGGAGCTAAGAGCGTAGCGATCAGCTGGAGGCTATGCTTGGAGACCCGTAGCCCCCACTGGGGCTATACATGTAGCGACTGGCCATAAAGTCGGGCTCTGGACCCTTAGTCCCTACTGTGCTCAACATTCTTAGCCCTCACTGGGGGCAGGGGTGTAGCAACCGGTCCTGAGGCCATGCTCAAGGGTCCTTAGCCCCCATTGGGGCTAAGAATGTAGCGAGTGGCTGTAAGGCCACGCTCGAGGATCTTTAGCCCCTATTGGTGCTAGAAGTGTAGCGATCAGCCGCAAGGCCGTGCTCAAGGATCTCTAGCCCGTCCTGGGGTGGAGGGTGCGTTGATTGATCATAGGCCGTCCTATTGAAGCTTTTACCAGAGACTAGGGTTCCTTGTATATGAGGGGGTTGATAACGTGGTGCCACATGGCAGCGGTTGAGATGAGTTGTGTTCTTTGGATGTCTCGGGAGGAGTGTTTTCCACCTTTTCCCTTTATAAGGATGTTGGACTCCATGAAAAAGGTCATTTTTTCACTGCACACTAGAGCCGTCTAGAGAGAGAAATGATTTCTAGAGAGAGAAGCTCCGCTCCCTCCCGTCATACCACATTCAAACTCACTATAGCACTGCAACCTCTTCCCTTACATCTTAAAAAGATCTGTTTGTGTGTTCATCCTCATCTTTAACCTCCTTCTTTGAATCTTCATCTTCCACATGTACGCCCTCGTACCTCATTCAGGCATTATTTGTCGTACTTGTATAGTTATGTCTTCATCTTGCTCATCCAGCGGGCACATTCCTGAAGGATTGGTTGGTCTCCAGGTGGCGGGCCACCATCCGCATCTCCCTAGCCTCCCAACCTTTATCAATAGCCGGGTGGTTGCGGGCATCCCCCTAAAAAATCAGTGTAGGCAACCTAAAAAGATTCCCTATGCAGTGTCTCTTTTTGACCCCGACACTCCCTCGTGGTCTAGCTGCGAGTATTCCATAGCTCCTAGTATCCTTAGTCCTGAGGTGGAGGTTTTATAACCATGAGAAATCACTTTAGATGACTTTATAAATGATTTTCAGGTACGACAAATGGTGAAGACGAAGTCTACTCCTCACATTAGGTCCCTTGACGAGCTTTTGGCCGAGGGAACCCTTGAAGGTAATATCCGCTTGCCTTAAGCCCTCCAAGGCTGAGGGCCGAGGTCTTGCCCACCCACTCTAGCTCTTTCTCTGCTGGTGCCTCCACAAGTTCTTCCGATGAGGCATCTACTGACTCCTCTGATGATAGGTCGTCCTCTAAATTTTCTTTGGGCGAGGCATTGACCAGCTCTCCGATGCAAGCAGGGCCCAATACCCCGGGAAGGGCCATGCTCAAGAAGAGGGGATGTACCCTAACAGAACCGGTCCCTGAAGTTGTGGCCGCGAGGTTGGCATTCCTCAGGGCTCCCTCTTGATTACACCCTAAGGATGGGCCGAGCACACACTTTCTGAATCCCAAGGTTGTCCCTTCGCTAAAAAGAACAGCCCTCGAAAAGAAGTACCTTTTGCCCGTAGGCTATAGTTCCATTATTCCGGAAGCAGACGCAACAACTAATGAGCTGCCCCCGAACTGTATTGCAATCTATCAAGTGGCCTTGAACTGCAGCGTGCGGTTTCTTCTCCACCCGGTCATTGTGGAGATCTTGAGGAAATTCGAGCTCGCACTTGCGTAGATTGTCCCCACATCCTGGCACAACATATGCTTTTTTATTGCGACGTGCGAGCTACGCGGCCTTGTGTGTACCGCTCGGGCGTTTGGCCCCTGTCTACACCATCCAGAGGACTCCTAAGGAGACCGGAGACCTCGAGTGGTACTGTTTTAACAATAGGCCAGGCTATATGATGGCCATTGAAAAAAAGTTGAAGGTGAAACATTGGAAGTACGACTTCCTATTTGTATGCCGAGACGTGGGCTGGGGCGACCTTCTTAGATGGAATGAAGAAAAGCGGGTTAGGAATCCCCTTGGGGAGTCGTCCGACGAGGAGCAAAAAATGGCTCGATACTTTCTCTACTATATACGGGAGGACGACTGCCTGAGGCCTGTTCCTAAGTTTATGGCTGAGGTGATAGAGTCAATACAGGGCCCTGAGAAGAAGAGAAGCAAGTCTAGTGACAGGGAGCCTTGGAATTGGCTCCCTTTTTCGAGAATATCTTTTTCCTGACTGCTGTTGGCCTTATAATTCTTAAAAATATTTCTGAGGGTATTCAGCCTTCCCCCTTTTGGTTAGCCCCTTCATTTAGTTTTGACCTAACTTTCCTTAATTTTGTGTAGAGCAAGTGAGGGCGAAGCTGATGCCCTTTGAGAGTGGGGATGCCACCCCTATGCAGGTAGCGGGCGAAGTTGAGCATCGCCACAAGAAGGAAATGGCTTGCCAAGTGGCCATGGCAGCCAAGAAGGTACGAGGTTCATCCTTTGGGTCTTTGCATGTTGCATGCTTTATGCCAAAAGGCTAACTCCCTCATCCCATTTCAGGCACCTCCATTGGTACCGTGCTAAAAGAAGCCGGCCATTAGATTACCCGTTGTGGGTAGGCACAAGTCCCCGCGGACTAAAGATCACCGAGAAGAAGCGGTGGCCTCAACTCTGACTCTTACTAAGGGGAAGGAAGTCAGGGGGATACCCCCATGTACAGCTTGCAGATCGGTCTGTCAGTGGCCAGACTCCCGGTCACCAAAGAGTCGCCGGCACTCCTGAGCCCGTCCAAGCAGTCTCGCAGATAGCGGCGGAAACTCCTGCTGGCGCCCGAGCGCGCCTGAAGAACTTCTTGTCAGCCGATTCTACCACCAAGCTCGAGCTGGTTCAGGAACTGGCTAGGTCATGGGACGTAGCCGTCTCAGGGACTTCAGAGCCCCTCAAGGTCACCGAGGACGAGGTGGCGGTTGTTAAGGTTGGTGGGACGTACTCTCTTCTCCCCTCATCCTCATTTTTGCCTTTCGTGTTTCACCCTTTAGTAATGTCATGTGAATCACTCTGCAGGCTCTCACTCGGCCGATGAAGGCCATGTCTGAGCGCTGCAAGTTGGAAGAGGCTGCGGCCCGGTACAAGCGTTGCTGGGAAAAGCTGAGGGAAGAGAAGGACACATGGGAGGCCAAGAAGAAGGACCTACAGAGCAGGTTGAACATGGCGCTCTCCTAAGCCGAGGCTGCTCTTGCGAAGGCTAAGGCCGAGGCCACTACAGCGGCCGAGAAGGCGGCCAAGGCTGAGAAGTTTGGCCACTAAGGGGGCTGTAAGGAGGGTATGGAGTTCCTCCGTATGGTATTGGTGACACTGGCCCCTGACTTCTAGGAGGACCGTTACTTTAAGACCTACCTTCGCTACATGGAGGAGCACCAGCAGGCCGAGGCCAAAGGCCGGGATCCTGAGGAGGTGGAGTTCATCCCACCTTCTGGCGAGGGGGACGAGCATGAGGGAACCACACCTCTGGATGGCGAGGCGGGGACCCCGGACGACGGGGGGAAGCCTAACGTTGTAATCTTTTATTTTTTCATTTGTCGTGCCGTGCCTTGTTGGTGCTACGGGTTTCTCATTAGTGCTTGTACTCTTCCATTCAATTGATGAAAGATACTTTTTTGCGGTAGTGCTTCTTCCCTCTGTCCTTCGTTTATTGTACCTGTTATTTCACTTTACTTTTGTTTACCTTGCTTGTACTCTACGGGATAGTAGCCCCCAAGTAAAAGAATAAGGGACATAACTATTCAATTGACCTGTCATATGAGGTCGTGCTTGATGACCCTGGGCCCCCACTGGGGCCAAGAGTATAACGGCCGGCCCGAAGGCCATGCTTGAGGGCACTTAGCCCCCATTTGGGTTTAGAGTATAGCGACCGGCCCTAAGGCCGTGCTCCCTTAGCCCTCACTGGGGCTAAGAGTATGGCCACCGGCTGTAAAGGCCATACTCAAGGACCCTTAGCTCCCACTACGGCTAAGAGTATAACGACCGACCGCGAGGCCGTGCTTAAGGACCCTTAGCCCCCACTTGCGCTAAGAGCATAGCGACCGGCTGTAAGGTCGTGCTCAAGAACCCTTAGCCCCCACTAGGGCTAAGAATATAGCGACCGGCCCTAAGGTCGTGCTCAAGGAAATGCAGTACGTTAAAAGGGTGTGAAATTTACCACTGTGGGCTTTGTATTTATTTCTTACAAAGGAAGAATACATGACTGCTTGATGCAAACAAAAGGTTAGACTTATGAATAGTACTTTCGCGGGTTGTTGCTATGCCAAGTCCGCGGTATAGGGGAGAAAGTAGTGGTCTCTAGGCGATATGTGCTGGGTCAGCCTTGGGAGGCAATCTTGTACGGACCTTCCCAGTTAGCGGTGAGTTTGCGATGTTCGCTTGTGCAGGCCACGGCCTCCATGACGTGAAGAATTAGATCTCTTAGTTGAATAGGCTGCAATCTTACTGCGTGTTCATGAAGGTGTGTGATACAGAGCTTGTATAATGCTTCCCGGAGAAGAGCATCCCCGTGGACAGAGGGGAGGAGGTCTAGAGCTTCTCGGAGCGCCGTATTGTTGAGTTCTTCTTAAAAGGTTATTAATCAATGAGTGTGGCGCGCGACCTCTATGGGTAAGACGACTTCACACCCATAGACCAACAGGAATGGAGTCTCATTGATAGTCGTTTCTTCAGTGGTCTATAGGGACTATAAGATGTCATGCAGCTCATCCGCCCATTTTCCTTTAGCATCGTCGACCTTCTTCTGTAAGCCATAGAGAATGGATTTGTTGGCTGCCTCTGCTTGGTCGTTGGTCTGAGGATGAGCAACGGCGGTGAATCGGGCCTGACACCCCAAAGTGCCAAGATAGTCTGTGAGCTTAGTGGTGTCGAACTGCCTGCCGTTATCGAAGATGATGGCGTGAGAAATGCCAAAGCGATTGATGATGTTCTTCTATATGAACCTTCGCACTTCGGATGTGGTTATGGAGGCGACGGCTTCGGCCTCTATCCACTTGGTAAAGTAGTCGACCGCCATGAAGAGATACCTGTGCTGCCCCCTTACTTTAGAGAAAGGTCTGAGGATGTTCATACCCCACATAGCGAACGGCAGAGGACTAACAATCAGCGTCGTGGGGGTGGAAGATACCCGTTGGACGGGGGTGAACTTCTGGAACTTGTCGTAAGTCCTTACTAGGGTCATGGCGTCTTCCTGTAGGCTGGGTTAGTAGTAGCCGGTTCATATGGCCGTTACAGCCAAGGCCCATCCTCCGGTATGTGCATTGCAGACGCCCTCATGTAGCTCTTCTAAGATCTTCTTCCCCTCCTCTGGGGTTACGCATCGCAAAAGAGGCCAGGCAAAAGATATCTTGTACAAAATCCCCTTGTATAGAGTGAACCAATTTGACCACCGCTTCACTCGGTTAGCTTCTTTTGAGTTCACAGGTAGGGTACCTATCAGCAAGGTATGCACGGATAGGGTCCATCCATGTGGAGCTTGTGTCTAACCATAGCACTTCATGTGGGTCTATGCTCCTCTCCGTCAAGGTCTCCCCCTGAATGTTCTTGGGCTTCCCATCGTCGGATGAACTTGCCAATTTAGATAGTGCATCTGCTTGTCGGTTCTCTAACCGAGGGATATGCGTGATTTCGAAGTGCTTTAATAGCTTAGTAGCTTCCTGTACTCCTCGAACATATGCCGTCATGGTGTCATCCTTAGCTTCGTATGCTTCGCTGAGCTGGCTAACCACCAGCTGCAAGTCAGAGAACCCTTGGACTGAATCATCCCCTACGGTTTAGCACAGCTCAATGCCTACAATGAAAGCCTCGTATTCTGCTTCATTATTGGTTGCTTTGAACATAAATTTCAAAGCATGTTCATGTCGCTCTTCGTCAGGGCTCTCGATGATGAGGCCGACCCCACTCTCATCCTTGGTGGAGGAGCCGTCCATGTATAGGCTCCAAGGCTGGGGAGGCGACTCACTGTCTGAGACGGGAGTAACATTCTCAACTAGAAAATCAGCCGGTGCTTGGGCTTCAATGGCCCGTCACGGCTCGAAGACCAAGTTGTAACGCAATAATTCGACGGCCCACTTCAGGAGCCGTCCTGAGGCATCTAACCTCTGGAGGACACTCTTTAGGGGACTGATCGGTAAGGACCATAATTTTGTGGGCTTCAAACTAGGGTTGTAGTGTTCGGCTGGCCATCACCAGGGCGAAGGCGAATTTCTCTATGAGAGGATAATTGATCTCAGCCCCTGCCAAGGCGTGGCTCACATAGTACACCGAGATTTGTTCTTTGGCTCGGTCTACCACAAGGACCGCGCTAACAGCATGCTCCAAAACGGCTAAGCATAGGATGAGGACTTCCCCTGCGAGGGGGCTTGCAATTTTGGGCAACTGAGCCACGTATGTTTTTAATGCCTCGAAGGCCTCATCGGCCTTCTGGTCCTAGGCGAGGTTGGCACGCCACCGTAAGACATGGAAGGACGGCTAGCACTTGTCTATGGAACGGGGCATAAATCAGCCCAAAGCAGCGGTACACCTGGTTAAGCGCTGCACTTCTTTGACAGTCCGTGGCGGTTTCATGTCCAGAATGGCCCGGATCTTGTCTGGATTAGCTTCAATTCCTCGGTTGCTGATCATAAGCCCCAGAAATTTTCCCGAGCACACTCCGAACACACACTTCTTAGAGTTGAGTTTCATACTGAATGCCCGGACTATGTCGAATGTCTGTCATAAGTCACGACTGTGATCGATGTCATTCTTGCTTTTCACGATCATGTCAACAACATAGATCTCCATAGTTTTCCCTATAAGGGGCTTGAACAATTTGTTGACGAAGCACCGATATGTGGCTCTCGCATTTTTCAAACCGAAGGGCATCAACTTATAGCAATGTAGGCCGCGGTCCATGATGAACACGATTATTTTCTTGACCTTCTGGGTAGAGGGGTATTTGGTGATATCCCAAGAAGGCATCCATAAAGCTCAATAGAGTATGCCCGGCCATGGCACCTACCATCTTATCAATTTTTGTAACGGATAACTGTCCCTTAGGTAGGCCTTGTTCAAGTTAGTGAAGTCCACACACATTCTCCATGTCTTGTAGGGCTTCTTCACCAAGGCTATGTTGGAGATCCATTTGGGGTATTGACATTCCCGAATGAATCCTACCTCTAACAGCTTTTGCATTTCGGTACTAGCCGTAGCCGCCCTTTCTGGGCCCATGTGGCACTTCTTATGGACGACCGACCTATGAAGGGGGGTCTACATTCAACCGGTGTTCCATCATGGTTGGAGCGATGCCGGGTATTTCCTCAGGACCGAAGGCAAAGACATCCCGATATTCCTACAGAAGTGAGATTAGCGAATGTCGATCAGTGGATGCCATCCCCTGTCTTAGTTGGACTGTGCGCTCAAGACGTCCTTCCTCCAGAGGGACTTGCTCCATACTGTCCGCGGCCTTAGGGTGAGGTCGATCGGGCTCGGTTGAGGCTAATGTAAGGCCTGCCTGCTTTGTATTTCGTCGAGCTGTTCGTGATGGCTTTTTACGTATAAAAATCGTATTTCATAAGCGATATGGGTGAAAATTATTTTCTAAGTGCCTATGTGAACGTTAATTTTATTAAGAAAGAATGTTATTGTCACTGATTATTATTATTATTATTATTATTATTAGTTTTGAAAATCTTTTGATGATTTTTTTTAATAAATGATATTAACGGTTATTAACAGGTACTAAATCGATTAGGAACCTAGATACGATTAGGTTGTCAACCTTAGAAGTAGTTCGATGTTATTAAATCGAACCTGGTTGTATTTGGGATCGAGTAATCGATGAAGTATTATATTATCGATTTGGGATTAGAATTTAGGTTACGAATTAGACTAGCGGTATCGAATATGACTCAGGTTGGGACAAAATAAATAAAAGAGAGTAGGGAGGGGCAAATTGGTAATTGCGCGTGTCCCTCCTTTCTCCCTCACCTGCCCGCGCACCCCCCACACTACAGACACTCTCTCTCCTCTCTCTCTCGGCTGCTCGCCTTCGTCCCCTCCTCTCCTCCTCCATTAACGTGACCTTCAAGCTCAAAGCCAGAAGATTTTCGCCACCTCCTACCTGCAAAACTCACCCATTCGACCTCCCCTACGAGTTAGCCACCATTGGACGCAAATTTGGGCAGGATTTCGAGCAAACCTAGCACAGTTACAGCGGCTCTAGGCGACGAATCGGGGCCCAAATGAGTGCCCAAGGTATGTCCACGCAATTCACGTCTTAGTTGCTTCAATCTTCTATAAATTAGAGTAGAATTCACTGTTTTCAAACAACCAATTCAATCTCAATCAATAAGTAAGTTTGGGTCGATTTTCGGGTTGAAATTTTTGGAATTTGGGGCGTGAGTTGGTCCTGTTCGAGCGTGGGTAAGCAAGAGTCGAAGGTTTGGAGTTGTTCGAACACCTAAAGTTGACCTAGCAGCCTTGGATTCGAATCTCTAGCTTGAAATCGAGGTGAGGGTTCCTTTCCTCCCAAATTACTATTAATTTCAATGATTTTAGCTAAATTTAGTTGATGCATGTTAATTCCTAGTTTAGAAATCAGTTTGGGTGAATTTAGAATTGAAGTTGAGGAATTACGAACATGGCACTGATTTGGGTCATTTGAATGTCGAGTTGAGGCTGAATGTTAATAACCAGACAGTAGAGAAATGTTTAATGAATAGAATGTTAGCATAGCACTGTGATTCCAATAATTTATAAGTTCGAACTCCGTTTTGAAGCTTGCGGAGGCTAATCGAAGTAATTGTGGAATGAACTGAATTATGTCTAAAGGCTATGGTTACCTCGGTTTAGGCATGTTAATAGTCTATTCGTAGTTCTCTCAATGAAGTATAATGCTTATGGCTATCGGTTAGCGAACTAAAAGGGGCAAAGTGTAGTTTTAAAGTTTCGATTACATCAATTGGTTCACCTAGACACTACGTTGTTATTAAGCATAAATGTAATGCCCATATATGATCGTTCTATGTACTGTTGGTTTGCATATGTCAACATTGAACCGAGCTTGGTAGTTGGATGGTTCGAGGTGGAACTATTGAGTGGTTTAAGGCTCTTGTGGTCGGTGCTATGTGAGGAGGGAGATAGGGTTGTCAATTGCCGCAATCGTGTGGATTGCCAGGCCATATGTGGCTTAATGAATGATGATATGAAGTGTATGAATGTGCGATGTGTGAATTCCCTCTTCCCTCAATGTGCTAAGTAACATTAAGTGAATAGTTTTCGAAATGCAAACATATTTAAGAAAGATTGTTAAATGCATGTTTTCATGATTTCAAATGCTTCTAAGTACTTACCAATTGTCTGGTAGTTTATGAAAATGTTTGTAGCCTATAAGAAATCCTAAATCGTCAAACAACTCAGTTAGTGACTCGACTGAATAGTCGATAGGTTTAGGAAGTTTAAAAAGTGAACTAAAAGTGGATTTGAACATGCTTAAGGCTTTCGTTTGCATACGACTTCTCCTTAAGTTTAAAAGGATTTAAACGACCTGAAGAGGAGCACCTTAAGGTGCTAATTATGAAGTTTGCATGTGTTTTCCTTGCTCAAGCCTCTATTGAGTTTCGATCTACGATTTAGCAAACGTATTACGTTCAAAAGAAGCTATTAAGCTAAAAAGTGAAGTCGTTTTTATGAGTTAGCAATCGTTTTATATTTATAGGCAGCCTTTTAGTTAAAAACGAAGTCGTTTTTATGATTTAGCAACCCCATTACATTTATTCAAAGCTTTCAATTAGAAACAAATTCGTTTTACAATTATTACGTTTGTAAAAAGCCTTTTAGTTAAAAACGTAGTCGTTTTGCGACAAAAGTGATGTCGTTTTTATGAGTTAACAATCGTTTTACATTTATAGGCAGCCTTTTAGTTAAAAATGAAGTCGTTTTTATGATTTAGCAACCCCATTACACTTATTCAAAGCTTTCAATTAGAAATAAATTCGTTTTACGATTATTACGTTTGTAAAAAGCCTTTTAGTTAAAAATGTAGTCGTTTTGCGACTTAGTAAATTTATTACGTTTATACGAACCATTCAAGTTAGAAACTAAGTCGTTTTACGATTTAGTAAACGTGTTACGTTTATAAGAAACTTTTAAGTTTAAAGTGAAGTCGTTTTAAGTATTAACCAACTTATTGCCTTTATAAGAAGCTTTTAAGTTTAAAAGGAATTCGTTTTATGAGTTGAAAAATGTATTACGTTTATACGAAGCTTTTAAGTGATAAATGGAGTCGTTTTACAAACTAGCAAATGTTTTACGTCTATAAGATGTTTCTTAAGTTAAAAACGAAGTTGTTTTGCGAGTTAGTAGCCGTGTTACGTCTATACGAAGCTTTTAAGTTAAAAACGAAGTCGTTTTACGATTTAGCAAACCTAATACGTTTATACGAAGCTTTTAAGCTAGAAATGAAGTCGTTTTACGATTTAGTCAACTTATTATGTTCGTACGAGGTATTCAAGTTAGAAACGAAGTCGTTTTATGATTCAGTAAACGTATATAAGGAGCTTTTAAGTTTAAAGAGAAGTTGGTTCACATGTTAGCAAACTTATTACGATTCTAAAAAGTTTTTTTAAGCTATTTACGAAGTTGATTTATGAATTGGCAAACTTATGCCGTCTATAAGAAGTTTTAAACCAAAAACGAGCAAACTACAAACATTCAAAAGGTTATGATCGTTTTATTAAAAAAGTAAGTTTCAACAAAGTAAGCATTTGAAAAAGAGATATGAAATATGATCGTAAAGGCTAAGAAAGTGCTAGGCAATTGGCTAGAGGGTAGGAACTTGACTCAAGATATGAGTTATCTTAGTGTGAGCTATTCGTGGAAACTAGATGCAAAGATGGCGTGAACTGTTTTCCCCCCTAAAGAAAAGTTAGGAACTGGACTCAAGATATGAATTATCTTGGTGTGAGCTGTTCCTGGGAACTGGACTTAAGGTATGAACTATCTTGGTGTGAGCTGTTCCCTAGATAGGTTATGATGTGTGACGCGTAAGAAAACCTTGAGGGAGATTGAACTCAGGATATGATTATCCAGGTGTGAGATGTTGCCCCACAGAGGATAGTATCGAGGTTAGAGTTGCTTTGCTAAGACGCATTTTGGCCAAAAGATAAGTACGTATACCCCGGGGATAACGTAGATTAAGAGTGATGATCTCACTTAAGGGCTGTGTTGACCTCCCTTAGCCAGCACAATAAGATGTTTTTATGTTATAAGTATATTTCTAATAAATAGCAAATTTGGCAATTTGCCATTCTAAGCGGTTCAGAAGGGAAAAGAAGTTATTTTTAAAAAGGAGTACGAGCCTCAAGAGGCCAAGTAAGGCATTTTTAAGAAAATAAGAAAGCTTTCAAATGCACGTAACTTACATATATTTTATTAATGTATTCTGAATATAATTCACATGAATTTCAAGTGTAGTTGGTTACATCCCAGCAATGCAATGAACGTTTAAGTTTTTAATGGTGCATTTCTAAAGGAAGAATGTTTCTTGCAGAGCTCTTCTTACCAATTTGGGCGTCCCATGAGTTTTTAGAAAAGTTGTAATTTTTAAGGAAGTTTACATGACTTACAAGTTCTTGGCATATAATGTGAGTCACTATGCTTTTCCCAAATGTGTTTGGAAGCATAATATTCGTTCTTATGTTACATAATTATGTGCTTGAATGCTAGTTAGGACGGCAGGATGGTGATTAAGAGCCTAGGAATGAGTTAAGGGGCTAGCGTAAAGTACACAAGCGGTAATCCCTCCATGGGGACTTGATTGCCTAATATGATAGCAAAGCATGAATACGTGATATGTAATTATTATCAGTATTATTGCCTGCAATTGCTTTAGGTTTTAGGGAGTAGGGAAAATTCTCACTGAGCGTGTGGTTACTCATCCCATTACTTTTTCCCCCTTTTCCCCAGGCTTTGGTTATGACAAGTGGAAGTCAAGCTACTTACGAAAGCTGGAGTCTACTCCTACTTGAAAAAGAGTCATGTGTGCCATATAGAAGTAGATTCATGTGTTTAACGATGTGATGTAACGTTTTCCTAATTTGTAATTGTTGTAAACTAAGTTTTCTAGCTCATATAATGTATATTGTTATGAGTCATTCTGTATGGCCGTGTGAGCCAAGCATCTGACTAGTTGGATGTCTTTATTCGAAATTAGCTGTGTTTTGGGATGTAAACCCCAGTGCAACGGTTGTGTAGACCGTTGAGCTGTACCTTCTACTTTTCCTATATTAAAGAATTATTTTTTTTGGTGTACTCCGAGCGGATGGCTCGTTGAGTTATGAACTCCGGCGTGTGGCCGTTGAGCCTCTTTTAAATGTTATGCGCTTCCGTTGATTTGCAGGGGATTATTGTAAGGCTTTTAGCCTAGAAACAGTCAGTTTTTAGGGGAAACTCTGTCCGTTTCATCCCAGGAATTAAGTAAGACATAAGGAAACATAACGCTCCTGACCCTAGGGGCTGGGGGTGTTACATTGATGGTATCAGGGCAAAGGTCCTGTGCCCATAGGCCGCAACTCGAGTCTTGCATTTCATATAGTCGTCTAGGAACACTTTGTGACTATGTGACATGTGCCTCTTGTATGTGGAAATGTGAGTTTTATGAGGATGTTAGTGAGTTGAGCTAGTTAGGTGCGACTTGAGCTAGCGAAGATTAAGAATTAGGATGTTAGAAAGAGACCTCAAGGACTTCCTTATTGATATTAGGTTATATCAAGGATTGGCTTTAAGCTCTTTTAGTTTATTTTCCTTAAATTGTGAAGTCCTAGGATGATGGATCTCCCGTGACTCCCAAGTCAAGCTAGCAATGTTCAACGAAATAAGTGCAGTCGGTGCTGACCAAGTGTTATAGACTCACCAGTTTGTGTAAGTATGCAAGTGTATTTCCTTTGGAAGAGATGTGATATGCGCGTATGACTATATGAAGGCTGAACTGAACTAGACTGGGGGCTATTCATAACAACTCGCGCCATTTGCGAATCATTTCATTAACCAAGGAGGTTCACCCTAGTTGAAATTAGAACTAAGTGATTCCTTATGTAATTGTGTGACAGATGCCTCCTTGACGCGAACTCATACCAGAACGAACTACCATGGAGATGATATGTCAATTTAATAGGCTTAAGCCTCCCAAGTTTGAAGGTAGAACTAACCCTATGGTATATGAGGAGTGGCTTCGGAGAATGGAAAAGTTATTTGAGATCATAGAGTGCCCTGAGAGGTTCAAGGTGCATCTAGCCGCTTACTAATTTGAAAAGGAAGCTGAATTCTGGTGGGGAACAGTGAAACCTAGGGCAGGTGAACCGGTGTTAACATGGCATCAACTGAAAGCCTTAATGGATGCTCAATATTACCCTCGAGACGTAAGAAGGGTTAAAGAACGGGAGTTTGTATGCTTGAAATGAGGAGAAATGAGCGTGATGGAATATGCAGCGAAGTTCAATGAGCTGAGCCGATTTGCTCCAAATCCGGTGGCCACCGAAGAAATGAGAATGAACCACTTCGAACAGGGATTAAAAGGAGAAATAAAGCAGATAATAGCAGGATACGCATATACCAACTTTCAAGAAATGTATAAGAGGGCTGTGAAAATAGCCCGCATCATAGATGAGACTAAGATTGAAAACAAAGAAAAGGGCCAAGCAAAGAGGGAAGTTGGCCCTGGAGAAACCAATTCCCTAGCAAACAGAAACTTTAAAAGGTCTAAATTTGAGATAAAACAGGATAAAGGAAAGCAAGCTGTCCAATGGAAACTAAGGAAAACCTGCGGCCAGTGTGGACGTCAGCACCTTAGCCCATGCAGAAGCTTTACGGGCTCTTGTTTTGAATGTGGTGACATGGGTCACAAAGCCATTAATTGTCCAAGGATCACATGGAATAGTCGGGGTCACACTTAGAGATCCGGAACTGGAATCAAGCCAATAACACAACGAGATCGCCTAACCATTGGCATCCCCTCAGGAGACAATAAAAGCAACCAGAAGCCACAAACTGGCAGTCGAATGCTCAGCTAGAAGGGAAAAGAGACTTGGAAACCTGCCAACATAAGGTCAAGTATTCCCTTGATAATCAACTTTATGCCCCCATCCCGTCATTCTAGTACTGCTCGCCTGTTTGTCATTCTTGAATTGCAAAGGAACTTATTAGTAAACCTTATGAGATGCAAACTATCTGCTGTACCGATCATACTTATTGAGATCGAGTTATTATAGTGCGAGGAAGAGCGCTCCCTGATGATTTGATTTGAGTAGGAACCCAAGGATGGGATGTGTTAAATTCGCGAGTATACAACCACAAGAGGGGGGTGAATTGTGGTGTCTGATTTTCGCGTTGTAAATAACAAACACCCTTACAGAGGTTATTCTCAGATGACAAACACCCTAGTGACTTGTTTGCAGGGGGTGTTCTCAAATATTGCAAATGCAAAAATCACCAAGATAAATGCGGAAAATAAAGCACACACACAATTTTTACGTGGAAAACAACTCTAGCCCAACTGAGGTGTGAAAAACCACGACCTACCTCGTGTAGGATTTAACCACTTTCACTAACGGGCTTCACACGTTACAAATGTAACATACCTTGTTACAACTTGCAACCACATAACCTTCTTCTCTAAGAAGGGTTACACCACGTCTAAATCTCACCAGATTAGACACGTCCAAAGTCCACACGACTGAGGACCACTCACGCACTTTTCTGATCCAAGATCAGGGTTACAAAACACCTTACGGGGGTGCTTCTGATTTAAGCAGATGTAAGGTACAATGAGGTCCTAGTATGCCAATATCTTGAAAGCTCAGTTTAAACACAACTTGTCTCGGTTTTTCTTTTCTCAAGCGTAACTCGAAAAATTCTTCTTACTAGAAAAACCACTTTTGAAATTTCCTTTTTTTTTTTTGCGTATGTTGTGTATGTTTCTCGTCTTTTCTCCTCTATATAAATGGTAGTGAAATGCTGAGATTTTAAACACAAAATCCAACGGTCAAAAACAAGGAGAGGTGAAAGAATCAGCTAAGTATGGAAAACGATTTTCAAGCAAGAAATACTCCCCAACGGCTAGTGATAAATTTTTCCCAAAATATAAGGGATTTGTTATCTTAAGAGATAACCCTTATCTTCCCATAGCCGTGAAGAAGATTCAAATGACAACCAGAAATCTTCAGCTTTTGAAATTTTATCATATCCGAAAATATAGGCAAGGGAATCTTTTAGTTTTGGCAAATCTCCCAAAAGCTATTTTCGCAAATCTCCCATAATATTTTCAAGAAATATCCTTTCCAAAAAAATAGCAATCTTGGAATTTAAAGAAAGTATTCTGGAGATCTTGGCTAACCGAAATGAATTTTCAAAGATAACCGGGTATGACCACTTCAGTTGAGAAACACCCTAGGCACCCTGTTTGCAGGGTTGTTCGTAACTGGTGTTCTGAAGCACTTAGCGCAAATACCGATTCAAGAGGTGTTTAAAATGACGTTTTCAATATTGGCATATTAACAAGAGTCTAAATAAATAAAACCTATATACCCAAGACTTCTTGTTTTGAACCAGTCATCTTGTCCAAGATTTGTAGAGCTGCTGTGAACACCAAGGCCACCTTGTTTGCTGGGGTTGTTCTTTGCATTGCTAGAGTTCAGGAACATGCCTTACAATCAACTGTCGAGGTGGTGTTCTTGAATTAATATAGAATCACCAAGTAAAACCTGTTTTGAAGACTTGTTCTCACATGTAGCAAACCAGTTAATACAATAAAGATCACAAACACCAGTTAGGCCTGTTTGGAGATCGTGTTTGGAGCAACATTACTTGGACAAATTTTTACACTTGGATTTGTCGTCATCAAAACTAAATATAATAACTCAACAAATTCCCCCTTTTTGATGATGACAAACCAAGTGACCATATTGACAAATATTAAAAACAAATTTGAGAACCATGTATGCTGATTGATTTGGTTATCCACTAAGGTCCGAGTGTTCCAAATTGAAAGAGGGTCAATATTTGTCAAGTAATGGTTCGTCTTCCCCCTTTTGGCATCATTAAAAAGCAAGAACAACATTGAAAGAAAAAAGGAACGGGTGGTTGCAAAACAGTTACGACAAGTAAGCACGCAGAGAACAATGCCAAGTGCAATGCCAAAGAAAAACAACAAGGGGAGGAGAGGAGAGCGAGAGAACAATCTATACAATCAAGGGGTAGGGTGTGGTCTTGATTGCAGTGGAGGAATACTGGGAGCGAGATCAGAGAGGAGTGCAAGGAGTTCTTCGTGGCGTTTAGCTGAGATGGCCTTCTCTGCTTCAAGAGCAGACTTCACAGCAGAAAGCTCTTCTTTGAGGCGTGCATTATCCTCAAGAACAGCTTCAACGGTGGGACTGGGTTTCTCAGAAACAGGAGGTCGAGGTGGTCGAAGACCCTGTTTGTGAGTTGACCCATGGCCAACGTCAAAGTCACAACCCATTAGGGTGTCAACGCCAATTTCATCAATAAGTTGAGCAGGCACTCTCCGTTTAAGCTCAATACCAAAGTGCTCAAACACCTTGGTCAGTAAGAACCCATACCCGAGATCATGGTTTCGGGTGGTGTTCGCAATTCGCCCAATGTGGCGAATCATGATAGCAGGAAGATTTATGGGTTCCTCCCTATCCAAGAAGTCGACCAGGCACTGATCAAAAAGGTCTGCTGAGTTTCTCCCTTGACCCCTTGGAATCACGTTCTTAATGACGAACATGAAAAGTAGTTGGTGAAGAGGGATCAGATCACCCTTTTTTACAGAGGAGGGTGTTCTCAGGCTCTGTTTCTGGCTGACCCGCTTGGATATCTCCAGGAGCCTGGCTGTCTCTAGGACAGTTTTGTCCTCCCTCACATACACAGCAAATCCACGGGAGGGGATGCCCAGAATGTCACCAAGAGTGGCTGCATCGAAGGAGAAATGCCACTCATTGACAGCACTTGTCACCACCCCATTTGTGACAGAGCAGTTGGCATAGAAGTCAGCCAACTCGGGCACAGAACACCCTTGCTGGGTGTTTGCAAACAACTCAAGCCAGCCTTGGGCTCGAAGCTTGGTCAAGAACACCCCCAGCCCAAGTTCTTCAAGGAAGGGTATGTTCACTACCTTCCCCCTTGCAACATTGCACCGGAGGAATTGCGTGTGTTTCTCAGACAGGGGAGAGGAAGTGGACAATTTGGTCTTTTTGATTCGAGGAGCCGGGGATACAGTTTTAGAAAGAGGGGTTGTTTTCGGTTTCCTCTTGAGGGGTGTTTTTGAGGCTGAAGGTTTAGAAGAAGTGGTGATTGGTTTTGAAGGATTTTGTTCATCAGAGGATTCTGAGAACACCGGGGTCCCTTGTTTGAAGTAGGGATCCTCGGAATCAGAACCAGAAAGGCTTGAGGAGGAAGAGGAAATCTCCTCAATAACTGGAGCAGAAGGTTTGGAGGATCTGGGGGTCGATCTGAAAGCAATTCTCGCAGATTTGCGAGAAGGTTTAGAAGGAGGAGAAGAGGGAGTTAGAGAGGGGCGAGACCTTGGTGCTGGTCGTGTTCTTGGCGTTCGGGTGTGCCTAGCCACCATCTTCACCCTTTTCTCTTCTCTCCAGTTTGAGAGACTAGAGGAACAGAGTCATCCCCTTGGACAGGACTTTCTTCTGTTTTCTCACTAGAGTCCTCCTTCAGATCCATGAACAGATCATCGAAGAACGCATCCCCTGTTCTTTGAGTTGTTTCTGGGAATAGCGCAGAAGAACAGGGTTCAAAATCCCCAAAGTGGGTTTCTGGGTTCTCTAAGAATTGGTCTTGGAAACCCGAAGAACCAGCAACAACAGAAGAAATGGGACAAGGGATTGTTCCCACATACACCACTAATTTCCAACCGAAGGAGTAGGGAATATCATTCAACTCAAGCCCAATACTTTTGAGGTTTAACCGATTGAGATACTGGAAGATTGTGTGGATAATTGGGTAAGGAGGAGCCGGAATCGAGGGTATAATCATGTTGTTACTCTCAGAGATTGATGAAGAATCAGTTTTGGGAGCCATTATCGCAAGGAAGAATTTCGGGTTTTGAGGGTTTTGCTAGGGTTTGAAAGCAAGAACAGAGGAGAGAGCAAGACGGGGAAGACAGACGCACGCAAGGGGGGTTTTTTAAATTCCCTACCCGTTATGAAGGGCCACCTAGGGAACACCTAGAGCAGCATACGTTAATGACAATCAAGGCATACCTGTTCAAGCCGCCTGTTCTTGAATATGCTTCTCTCATTCCAAGGTCTGTCATGAATACTCTTTCTCCATCTCCCAAGGCAGCAGTCTTCACATATAATCATAGTAGCACACAAGACTACACATATTCGTTAAGCATAAACCACTGTTTTGATAACAAGAATTGCAAACAAGGGGATAGAACAGGTATTATAAGGTGTTTTTGTCAGCTTGGTCTAACTCTGAGAACAGGTGTTCTCAGGGTGTTTTCACCAGCCCCAATTCCAGTCTGTTTCTCTCGAATTGGTCTCTACTCAGTGCTTTAGTGAATGTATCAGTAATTTGATTTTCAGTGGAGCAAAAATTTATTGAAATAAAGCCTTTTTCCACATTATCTCTTAAGAAATGATGTCGAATGTCAATATGTTTTGTCCTTTTGTGTTGACATAGGTTTTGTCAATGTTAATAGCGCTAGTATTATCACAAAAAATAGGAATGCATCCAGTGTCAACACAAAAGTCCTTAAGCTGTTGTCTTATCCACAACAGTTGAGCACAACATGAAGCTGCTGCAACATATTCAGCTTCTGCTGTGGACATGGCAACTGAATGTTGCTTCTTGGTAGCCCAAGATACCAAACAAGGTCCAAGAAAGTGAGCCATACCTGAGGTACTCTTTCTATCAACTAGGAATCCTGCATAGTCAGCGTCAGCATATCCAACAAGATCAAAATTGCAACCTCTAGGATACCATAAAGCTAAATTGGGTGTATGTTTCAAATATCTCAGCATTCGTTTAACAGCCTTAAGATGAGTTTCCTTAGGATTAGACTGAAAACGGGCACATAAACCAACACTAAAAACAATATCCGGTCTACTAGCGGTTAGGTATAGGAGTGACCCAATCATACCCCTATAGAGTTTCTCCTCAACTGAGGGACTCCCATCATCCATAACCAACTTGGTTGAAGGAGGAATAGGAGTGTCTATGGGTTTGGCCGACTCCATCCCAAAACGCTTAAGTAGCTCATTGATATACTTTTGTTGATGGATCATGGTGCCGTTTGGAGTTTGCTTGATTTGTAAGCCTAAGAAAAAGTTAAGCTCACCCATCATGCTCATCTCAAACTCACTCCTCATCATATTTGAAAATTCATTGCATAAATCATGATGAGTTGCACCAAATATAATGTCATCAACATATATTTGGACAATCAAAAAATGTTCCCCCTTAGATTTTAGAAACAAGGTATTGTCTACCTTGCCTCTTCTAAAATCATTTTCAAGTAAAAAGCTTGACAACCGTTCATACCAAGCTCTTGGAGCTTGTTTTAAACCATAAAGTGCTTTGTCAAGTTTAAAAACATGATTTGGAAAATCACCATTTTCAAAACCAGGGGGTTGTTTGACATACACCTCTTCTTTAAGGTATCCGTTGAGGAATGCACTTTTCACGTCCATTTGATATAGCTTGATTTCCATATGAGCTGCAAAGGCTATTAAGATTCGAATAGCCTCAATTCTAGCAACTGGTGCAAAGGTTTCTTCATAATCGATCCCTTCTTCTTGATTATACCCTTGAACCACCAGCCTTGCCTTGTTCCTAGTGACTGTTCCTGACTCATCTAGCTTATTTCGGAACACCCACTTGGTTCCAATAATTTTTCTCTCAGCCGGTCGAGGTACAAGGTGTCACACTTTGTTTCTTTCAAATTGATGAAGCTCTTCTTGCATAGTCGTGATCCAATCTGAATCTGCGAGAGCTTCATTCACACTTTTTGGCTCAATGTTAGAAAGAAAAGCATATAAAGCACAAAAATTCTTAAGTTTAGATCTAGTTTGCACTCCAGTATTAATATCTGACAAGATTTGATCAAGAGGGTGCGAACTATGGTGCTTCCATGGTCTTAGATTAAGTGGATCCACAGACACATGCTCTGTTCTAACTGAAATGTGTGTAGGATCAGGCTCAAGAACACCTCCTGATCCTGTTTCTGCACCTGTTTGCAAGCTTGTTCCTGAAGGGCATGGTTCCGAACATGGTTCAACGGTGTTTCCCCCTGTTTGGTTCTCACCTTGCTTGCCATTTTGAGGAACAGCTTCTGTGCCTGTTTTCTTCAGGGTGTTCTCACCTCGTTTTTCTTGGTTCAACGATTCCTTTTAGACAAGATCTTATTCAAACTCTTCATCCTGTGCATCACTCTCATTCAAAGAGTTAGATTCATCAAAAAACACATGCACACTTTCCTCAATGCACAAGGTTCTTTTGTTAAAGACTTTGTATGCCTTACTGTGAGAGGAATAACTAAGAAATATTGCCTTATCACTCCTTGAATCAAACTTTCCTAAGGCATCTTTCCCATTGTTATGCACGAAACATCTACAACCAAATGTTCTTAGATGCATAATGTTGGGTTTTCTGCCTTTGAGAAGTTCATAAGGAGTTTTGTTCAAAATGGGTCTAATCATGCATCTATTTATAATGTAACATGATGTGTTCAAGGCTTCTGCCCAAAAGTTCTTAGGAAGACCACTAGCAATAAGCATTGTTCTAGTCATGTCTTCTAGGGTACGATTTTTTCGTTCAACCACCCCATTCTGCTGGGGTGTTCTCGGGGCTGAGAAGTTATGATCAACACCATGTTCATTACAAAAGTTTGTAAAACTTGCATTTTCAAATTCAGTACCATGATCAGACCTCAAGCTTACCAATGAGTGTCCTACTCTCTTTTCAATCCTTTTGAGAAGGGCAATAAACTTCTCAAAGGTTTCATTCTTGGATGTCAAGAATAAAGTCCAAGTAAATCGAGAGTAATCATCCACAATTACGAGCACATACCTCTTCCCTCCTCTACTAGCTATCCTCATGGGACCACATAGATCAATATGCAATAATTCAAGAGGTCGGGTAGTGCTTACACACTTTTTAGATTTTAAAGAAGATCTGACTTGTTTTCCTTTTGCACAAGCTTCACATACCTTGTCATCATTATACTTGATGGAAGGTAGTCCCACAACCAAATCTTTGGAAACAAGTTTGTTTAATAAGGACAGGCTTGCATGACCTAGTCTCTTGTGCCATAGCATTATATCATCATTTAATGCATTTAAACAAGTCAGATTATTTTGGGGAAGAGTGGAAATACAAACTTTATAAACATTTTGACATCGCTTCCCCCTCAACACAACATCTCCTGTGTCGTCATTCACAACCAAGCAACGTGTTTTTGAAAACAGTACTAGGTTGTTCTTGTCACACAGTTGGGACACACTTAGCAAATTGTGTTTTAACCCATCAACTAAGTGCACATTATCAATTGAGTGGGAGAGAGTTTTACCAATATTACCTATACCGACAATTGTCCCAGACTTGCCGTTTCCAAATGCTACACTCCCACTATTCAAAGCTGTAAGTGAGAGAAAATTTGATCTTTCACCAGTCATGTGCCGTGAACACCCACTATCAACAAACCACAACTGCCTGTTTTCAAGGGTGTTAGTGGGGTTGTTCGTAAGGTTGTTCTCTCTCACTTCAGCCTGCAAAACAAATCACGGGTTAGTTTTGGGAACCCAGATCCACTTGGGTCCCATTCTTTTAGACATGTAAAGCTCATCTTTTCTAATCCAGATTTGTTTCACATACCTTTCATTCTTTTCATTGGCATGTTTTCTTAAAGGGCAAGTGTATCTATAATGACCCGTTTTACCACAATGAAAGCAAACAATGTTTTCAGGTAATCCCACATACTTTCTATGTATTGGGTAAACGGTCCGTTTATGCTTGTAACCAAGTTCCTTTTTGTTTCTACTGTGATAAGTGTTTAACCAATCAAGGGCTTGTGAAGATTTATTCCAGCGTTTGTTTGTGACAAGATCAGTTTCTAATTTTTCTATGGTGGCATTCAAGCTCTGCTTTTCATTTAGCAGGGATTCAACTATTTCTTCCACTTCAAAGAGTTTTTTCTCTACTTGTGTATAATCGCCTTCTTTTAGAAAGAGGTCTTCTTTAAGCACGTTAATATTCTCATGTAAACCGAGTTTTTCATTTTTGAGAATTTCATTTTCAAGCTTTAGGTCACGAACTTCTCTTTTTATATCAGCACAAGTGTCTATCAAATTATATAGAAGTTCTTCTAAAGTGGCTTTGTTAAGACCATGTACCTTGTTCTTGAGATCTGAGAAGCTGATTGTTGATTCATCATCTGAATCTGAATCACTTTGTGCCATAAGTGCTACGACCCCTTCTTCAGCTTCAGATTCTCCTTCATCCTCAGAGGAATCTCCCCAAGCAGCCAGCATAGCTTTCGAGAATCGCTTGCCCAGATTGTTTACAGGGTGTTTTCGACCCTGTTTTCGAGGGTGTTCGGGCATCTGATCTTCTCAAAGCAGAGGGCAATTTTTGATTAAGTGATCTGGTTTGCCGCACTTGAAACACCCTGTGAGCTGTTCTTTGGGGGTGTTTCTGGACTTACTGAAGTCTTTTCTTTTGTTGTTCTCCTTGACCTTTTTGAAGAATTTCTTGAATTTTCTGGACATTAGGGCCATATCTTCATCTTCAAGGTCAGAGTCAGTGTCCTCATGTGCTTTCAAGGCAAGCCCACGATCCTTCTTTTGCTCCTCTCTTTGTTGTGAGTTCTTTCGGAGTTCATAGGTCTGGAGATTACCAATCAACTCGTCGAGGGTGATCTTGTTCATGTCTTTAGCCTCTTGGATGGCTGTTACTTTGGCCTCCCACGTACGAGGTAAAATTCTGAGGATTTTCCTCACCAACTCTTCAGTGGTGAAAGATCTTCCCAGGGATTTTAACTCGTTCGTGATGTGGGTAAACCGTGTATACATATCCATCACAGTCTCACGATCACCCATATCAAACAACTCATATTGTCGCATAAGTAGCTCAATTCTAGATTGTTTAACCTGACTCGTACCTTCATGAGCAACTTGCAGGGCGTTCCAGATAGCTTGGGCTGATTCACACTCAGAGATGCGAGTGTATTCATCGGGTCCTAGGCCAAAATATAGAAGCTTTTTGGCCTTGGCATTTTTCTCCATCTTTTTGTAGTCCTCGGCATCAAACTCATGAGGTTCTTTGGGAGCTGTTTTTCCTTCAGGAAGGGTTTTTATGGGAACAAAAGGCCCGTTCTTGGCCCGTTCTTGATAGAGCATCTATAACTCATAGTCTTCGGCTTATATATAGTTCTCCATCCTATTCTTCCACCAACTATAGTGTTGGCCATTGAAGTAAGGAGGGCGAGTAATGGATTGTCCTTCAAGAATTCCTTGTGGAGTACTCATCTTCAGAATCTCTCAAGGTGTTAACCTTTTGTAGGAGAACCCGCTCTGATACCACTTGTTAAATTCGTGAGTATACAACCACAAGAGGGGGGTGAATTGTGGTGTCTGATTTTCGCGTTGTAAATAACAAACACCCTCACAGAGGTTATTCTCAGATGACAAACACCCTAGTGACTTGTTTGCAGGGGGTGTTCTCAAATATTGCAAATGCGAAAATCACCAAGATAAATGCGGAAAATAAAGCACACACACAATTTTTACGTGGAAAACACCTCTAGCCCAACTGAGGTGTGAAAAACCACGACCTACCTCGTGTAGGATTTAACCACTTTCACTAACGGGCTTCACACGTTACAAATGTAACACACCTTGTTACAACTTGCAACCACGTAGCCTTCTTCTCTAAGAAGGGTTACACCACGTCCAAATCTCACCAGATTGGACACGTCCAAAGTCCACACGACTGAGGACCACTCACTCACTTTTCTGATCCAATATCAGGGTTACAAAACACCTTACGGGGGTGCTTCTGATTTAAGCAGATGTAAGGTACAATGAGGTCCTAGTATGCCAATATCTTGAAAGCTCAGTTTAAACACAACTTGTCTCGGTTTTTCTTTTTTCAAGCGTAACTCGAAAAATTCTTCTCACTAGAAAAACCACTTTTGAAATTTCTTTTTTTTTTGGCGTATGTTGTGTATGTTTCTTGTCTTTTCTCCTCTATATAAATGGGAGTGAAATGCTGAGATTTTAAACACAAAATCCAACGGTCAAAAACAAGGAGAGGTGAAAGAATCAGCTAAGTATGGAAAACGATTTTCAAGCAAGAAATACTCCCCAACGACTAGTGATAAATTTTTTCCAAAATATAAGGGATTTGTTATCTTAAGAGATAACCCTTATCTTCCCATAGCTGTGAAGAAGATTCAAATGACAACTAGAAATCTTCAACTTTTGAAATTTTATCATATCCGAAAATATAGGCAAAGGGAATCTTTTAGTTTTGGCAAATTCTCCCAAAACCTATTTTCGCAAATCTCCCATAATATTTTCAAGAAATATCCTTTCCAGAAAAATAGCAATCTTGGAATTTAAAGAAAGTATTCTGGAGATCTTGGCCAACCGAAATGAACTTTCAAAGATAACGGGGTATGGCCACTTCAGTTTAGAAACATCCTAGGCACCCTGTTTGCAGGGTTGTTTACAACTGGTGTTCTGAAGCACTTAGTGCAAATACCGATTCAAGAGGTGTTTAAAATGGCGTTTTCAATATTGGCATATTAACAAGAGTCTAAATAAATAAAACTTATATACCCAAGACTTCTTGTTTTGAGCCAGTCATCTTATCCAAGATTTGTAGAGCTGCTGTGAACACCAAGGCCACCTTGTTTGCTGGGGTTGTTCTTTGCATTGCTAGAGTTCAGGAACATGCCTTCACAATCAACTGTCGAGGTGGTGTTCTTGACTTAATATAGAATCACCAAGTAAAACCTGTTTTGAAGACTTGTTCTCACATGTAGCAAACCAGTTAATACAATAAAGATCACAAACACCAGTTAGGCCTGTTTGGAGATCGTACTTGGAGCAACATTACTTGGACAAATTTTTACACTTGGATTTGTCATCATCAAACTAAATATAATAACTCAACAGGATGCTATGGTGAACGCCGAATGAATAACTAAGCGTAAAGTGACTTGAATTGTGAAAGAGATGCGGATGAAGTGCACCCATTAATTCCTCCTAATAAGCAATTTCGAGGATGAAATTCTTTTAAGGGGGGAGAGTGTAAGGCCTGCCTGCTTTATATTCCGCCGAGTTGTTCGTCATGGCTTTTTACGTATAAAAATCGTATTTTATAAGCGATATGGGTGAAAATTATTTTCTAAGTGCCTATGCGAACGTTAATTTTATTAAGAAAGAATGTTATTGTCACTGATTATTATTATTATTATTATTATTAGTTTTGAAAATCTTTCGATGATTTTTTTTAATAAACGATATTAACGGTTACTAACGGGTACTAAATCGATTAGGAACCCAGATACGATTAGGTTGTCAACCTTAGAAGTGGTTCGATGTTATTAAATCGAACCTGGTTATATTTGGGATCGAGTAATCGATGAAGTATTATATTATTGATTTGGGATTAGAATTTAGGTTACGAATTAGACTAGCGGTATCGAATATGACTCAGGTTGGGACAAAATAAATAAAAGAGAGTAGGGAGGGGCAAATTGGTAATTGCGCATGTCCCTCCTTTCTCCCTGACCTGCCCGCGAGCCCCCCCACACGACAGACACTCTCTCTCCTCTCTCTCTCTCTGCCGCTCACCTTCTTCCCCTCCTCTCCTCCTCCATTAACGTGACCTTTAAGCTCAAAGCCAGAAGATTTTCACCACCTCCTACCTGCAAAACTCACCCATTCGACCTTCCCTACGAGTTAGCCACCGTTGGGCGCGAATTTGGGAAGGATTTCGAGCAAACCTAGCATGGTTACGGCGACTCTAGGCGACAAATCAGGGCCCGAACGAGTACCCAAGGTATGTCCACGCAATTCACATCTTAGTTGCTTCAATCTTCTATAAATTAGAGTAGAATTCGCTATTTTCAAACAACCAATTCAATCTCAATCGGTAAGTGAGTTTGGTCGGTTTTTGGGTTCAAATTTTTGGAATTTGGGGCGTGCGTTGGTCCTGTTCGAGCGTGGGTAAGTAAGAGTCGAAGGTTTGGAGTTGTTCAAACACCTAAAGTTGACCCAGCAGCCTTGGATTCGAATCTCTAGCTTGAAATCGAGGTGAGGGTTCCTTTCCTCCTAAATTACTATTAATTTCAATGATTTTAGCTAAATTTAGTTGATGCATGTTAATTCCAAGTTCAGAAATCAGTTTGGGTGAATTTAGAATTGAAGTTGAGGAATTACGAACATGGTACTGATTTGGGTCATTTGAATGTCGAGTTGAGGCTGAATGTTAACAACCAGACAGTAGAGAAATGTTTAATGAATAGAATGTTAGCATAGCACTGTGATTCTAATAATTTATAAGTTCGAACTCTGTTTTGAAGCTTGCGGGGGCTAATCAAGGTAATTGTGGAATGAACTGAATTATGTCTAAAGGCTATGGTTACCTCGGTTTAGGCATGTTAATAGTCTATTCGTAGTTATCTCAATGAAGTATCATGCTTATGGCCATCGGTTAGCGAACTAAAAGGGGCAAAGTGTAGTTTTAAAGTTTCCATTACATCAATTGGTTCACCTAAACACTACGTTGTTATTAAGCATGAATGTAATGCCTATATATGATCGTTCTACATACTGTTGGTTTGTATATGTCAACATTGAACCGAGCTTGGTAGTTGGATGGTTTGAGGTGGAACTATTGAGTGGTTTGAGGCTCTTGTGGCCGGTGCTATGTGAGGAGGGTGATAGGGTTGTGAATTGCTGCAATTGTGTGGATTGCGAGGCCATGTGTGGCTTAATGAATGATGATATGAAGTGTATGAATTTGCTATGTGTGAATCCCCTCTTCCCTCAATGTGCTAAGTGACATTAAGTGAATAGTTTTCGAAATGCAGACATGTTTAAGAAAGATTGTTAAATGCATGTTTTCATGATTTCGAATGCTTCTAAGTACTTACCATTTGTCTGGTAGTTTATGAAAATGTTTGTAGCCTATAAGAAATCCTAAATCATCAAACTACTCAGTTAGTGACTCGACTGAAAAGTCGATAGGTTTAGGAAGTTTAAAAAGTGAACTAAAAGTGGATTTGAACATGCTTAAGGCTTTCGTTTGTATACGACTTCTCCTTAAGTTCAAAGGATTTAAACGACCCGAAGAGGAGCACTTTAAGGTGCTAATTATGAAGCTTAGCTTATTTGCATGCGTTTTGCTTGCTCAAGTCTCTATTGAGTTTCGATCTACGATTTAGCAAGCGTATTACGTTCAAAAGAAGCTATTAAGCTAAAAAGTGTCGTTTTTATGGGTTAGCAATCGTTTTACATTTATAGGCAGCCTTTTAGTTAAAAACGAAGTGGTTTTTATGATTTAGGAACCCTATTACACTTATTCGAAGCTTTCAATTAGAAACAAATTCGTTTTACGATTATTACGTTTGTAAAAAGCCTTTTAGTTAAAAACGTAGTCGTTTTGCGACTTAGTAAATTTATTACGTTTATACGAACCATTCAAGTTAGAAACTAAGTCGTTTTACGATTTAGTAAACGTGTTACGTTTATAAGAAACTTTTAAGTTTAAGGTGAAGTCGTTTTAAGTATTAACCAACTTATTGCCTTTATAAGAAGCTTTTAAGTTTAAAAGGAATTCGTTTTACGAGTTGAAAAATGTATTACGTTTATATGAAGCTTTTAAGTGGGAAATGGAGTTGTTTTACAAACTAGCAAACGTTTTACATCTATAAGATATTTCTTAAATTAAAAACAAAGTCGTTTTGCGAGTTAGTAGCCGTGTTACGTCTATACGAAGCTTTTAAGTTAAAAACGAAGTCGTTTTACAATTTAGCAAACCTAATACGTTTATACGAAGCTTTTAAGCTAGAAATGAAGTCGTTTTATGATTTAGCCAACTTAGTTCGTACGAGGTATTCAAGTTAGAAACTAAGTCGTCTTATGATTCAGTAAACGTATTACGTTTATAAGGAGCTTTTAAGTTTAAAGCGAAGTTGGTTTACATGTTAGCAAACTTATTACAATTCTGAAAAGTTTTTTTAAGCGATTTACAAAGTCGATTTATGAGTTGGCAAACTTATGTCGTCTATAAGAAGTTTCAAGCCAAAAACAAGTAAACTACAGACATTCAAAAGGTTGTGATCGTTTTATTTAAAAAGTATGTTTCAACAAAGTAAGCATTTGAAAAAGAGATATGAAATATGATCCTAAAGGCTAAGAAAGTGATAGGCAATTGGCCAGAGGGTAGGAACTGGACTCAAGATATGAGTTATCTTGGTGTGAGCTGTTCCTGGAAACTGGACGCAAAGATGGCGTGAGCTGTTTTCCCCCCTAAAGAAAAGTTAGGAACTGGACTCAAGATATAAATTATCTTGGTGTGAGCTGCTCCTAGGAAGTGGACTCAAGGTATGAACTATCTTGGTGTGAGCTGTTCCCCAGATAAGTTATGATGTGTGATGTGTAAGAAAACCTTACGGGGGACTGGACTCAGGATATGATTATCCTGGTGTGAGCTGTTGCCCCACAGAGGACAGTATCGAGGTTAGAGTTACTCTGCTAAGATGCGTTTTGGCCAAAAGATAAGTACATATACCCCGGGGATAACGTAGATTAGGAGTGATGATCTCACTTAAGGGCAGTGTTGACCTCCCTCAGCCAGCACAATAAGATGTTTCTATGTTTTAAGTATGTTCCTAATAAATAGGAAATTTGGCAATTTGCCATTCTAAGCAGTTCAGAACGGAAAAGAAGTTATTTTCAAAAAGGAATACGAGCCTCAAGAGTCCAAGTAAGGCATTTTTAAGAAAATAAGAAAGCTTTCAAATGCACGTAACTTACATATATTTTATTAATGTATTCTGAATATAATTCACATGAATTTCAAGTGTAGTTGGTTACATCCTAGCAACGCAATGAACGTTTAAGTTTTTAATGGTGCATTTTTAAAGAAAGAATGTTTCTTGCAAAGCTCTTCTTACCAATTTGGGTGTCTCATGAGTTTTTAGAAAAGTTGTAATTTTTAAGGAAATTTACATGACTTATAAATTCTTGGCATATAACGTGAGTCACTATGCTTTTCCCAAATGTGTTTGGAAGCATAATATTCATTCTTATGTTATATAATCATGTGCTTGAATGCTAGTTAGAACGGCAGGATGGACATTAAGGGCCTTGGAATGAGTTGAGGGGCTAGCGTAAAGTACATGAGCGGTAATCCCTCCTTGGGGACTTGATTGCCTAATATGATAGTAAAGTATGAATACGTGATATGTAATTATTATCAGTATTATTGCCAGCAACTGCTTTAGGTTTTAGGGAGTAGGGGAAATTCTCACTGAGCGTGTGGTTGCTCATCCCATTACTTTTTCCCCCTTTTCCCCAGACTTTTGTTATAACAGGTGGAAGTCAAGCTACTTACGCGAGCTAGAGTCTACTCCTACTTGAAAAAGAGTCATGTGTACCATACAGAAGTAGATTCATGTGTTTAACGATGTGATGTAACGTTTTCCTAGTTTGTAATTGTTGTAAACTAAGTTTTCTAGCTCATATAATGTATATTGTTATAAGTCGCTCTGTATGGCCGTGTGAGCCAACCATCAGACTAGTTAGATGTCTTTATTTGAAATTAGCTGTGTTTTGGGATGTAAACCCCAGTGCTCTGGTTGTGTAGACCGTTGAGTTGTACCTTCTACTTTTCCTGTATTAAAGAATTATTCTGTTTGGTGTACTCCGAGCGGGTGGCTCGTTGAGTTATGAACTCTGGCGTGTGGCTGTTGAGCCTCTTTTAAATGTTATGCGCTTCCGTTGATTTGTAGGGGATTATCGTAAGGCTTTTAGGCTAGAAACGGTCAATTTTTAGGGGAAACTTTATCCATTTCATCCCAGGAATTAAGTAAGACATAAGGGAACGTAACGCTCTTGACCCTAAGGGTTGGGGGTGTTGCGGCTAACGTGTGAATAATTAGGTCTTCAGGGACCGAGGTTGGCCCAGCTTTCGGTCTTTTGCCTACTTGGGTTTGTCCGTTGGGTCCTCGCTCATTCGCTTGTCCCACTAGGGGGCGGATGCTCACCAAGTAGCATTCTCGGGCGGTTTGCTGATCTCCTTGCATCACTCCCATACTTCCGTCATCAGCTTCGAATTGGAGTTCGAGCAGGTATGATGCGATGGCCAAGAAATCTACCTTCTGGAGGGTAGGGCGTCCCAAACACATTGACGACTAGGAAATCTACCTTTGGGTTCCTGGGCTTTAGTCTGTCACCAAAGTGTAGAAGAAGGCAAATCATACCAGTGGGGTTCACCTCCTGCCCTCCGAAGCCCAAAATGGGGTGC